>BSBM01000877.1:10918750-12140000 GCA_027924585.1 Larix kaempferi
TAGAGCACTCCTAATACGTCTAGGAGTTCTCCAAACTCTAGAAGGAACCATACTCAACCCAATCCTCTGACCATATGCACTTACTCCCCAACATCCCGTACAGGCTGATCTGGAATAGTATCTAGTGTGAGGAATGCATCTCCCATCCCTGTCATATGACTGCAGTATCTACTGTCAACCATCCATCTCTCATCAAACTCAATCTCAGGTTGACTGATGTCATAGCCTGACACAAAAGAAGCAAGAGAGAACTCTCTCTCGAACTTGGAAGCAAACTCATCCACCACCTCGGTTACTGCTACCTGTTCGCCCTTCTCCTTCTTGCCCTTCTTTTTATGAGGGCATTGGCTTGCACAGTGGCCATACTCATGGCAGACAAAACACTTTACCTTGCTAAGGTCTTTCTTCTAATCACCCTTCTTGAATCTCTACTTGCCTTTTGTTGCAAGCGCCACATCCTCCTCATCAGGAGTAGTAGAAGAGATACCCTGAAGATATCCTCTCCGGGTTTCTTTTTATGTGAAATCATCCCAGAGACGATCCCACTTGGGAAGATTTTCCCTTGCCACGAAATACTTGACAAACACTGCCCATGGCTTGGTCACGCCATTCAGGGCCTGTCGCACAAGCTCACTCTCCTCAATCTTCTCCCCAACTGCTCCCAACTCATCTCTTACTTGAGTAATACGGGTAAGATAGGTGGCCATGCTCTCAGTTTTGATCATCTTAATGCTCTTGAGTTTCTCTCATAGTACCATCTTCCGATTCTCATTGGAACTCTGGTACAACTTGGTTAAGGCATCCCACATCTCATACACATTGCCCTTACCTGTGATGTGCGGGATCATATGGTCCTTGATTGCATAGAGGAGGATTCTCTAGGCTTTACTGTTCTTCTTCTCATAGGCTGCTTTTGTTGTTGCATTTGTTGACACTGTCAAAGGTTTTGCGATTGTGCTCTCCACAATATCCCACAACTCACTTTCCTTCAAAAGCACAACAATTATGGCCTTCCATGCACTGAAATTTGAGGCCCCATCCAACCGATCCTCAACCCTCAAACTAGTAGCCATAATCTCTGATCAACTGAAAATTGAAACAAGAATATCTCAGTGAACCAAGAAACCCTCTAGGTCACAGATCTGGCCTCTACTCAAACAGATCTGATAGCTCTATCTCAAATCTAACCTCTCACCCCACAGATCTGATAGATTTGATATGTGCCCTTCCAGAGCTGGTATGTGATTGCTCTGATCTTTAATAGGGCTTTGATACCATGTAGATTTTTCAGAGATCACTACTCACTCTAAAAATCTCAAATCCCAACTCGACCTTAAGTCTCAATAAGACATGCATATACTAAAACCCAACTTCTCAATTCTAGAGAAAGTATCAGCAATACAATTACTTATAGCGTGAAGCACATGAGATCTATCTACAACTTATTAAATATAACAATCACACATAAACTATAGGACACAGATATTTTTGGTCACAGACCCTAGAAAAACCCTTGCGAGAAAACCAGTGACAGATGGAAGTAACTTTTATAATCTTAAGCAATTACAATCGATACAATAGAGTAATCCAACATGGACTTATCTCTGAGCCACATAGGCTCTGCAAGTCTGATCTGATGAAAGGCTGGGTGATGCGCCCTTCTGGCTAACTGGGCCCTTCACTCTGAATGAATGCGCCCCTCTGCTCTGATTGTAACCATCTCTAAACTGTTATCTAATTAGGGCCTCTTGCCCTTCTACCTCAGGATCACTGTCTCGGTCATACCCTCTCTCAAATCTGGTGAGCTCTGTCTCAGAACTCGACCTCCTCAGTGAAATGTGCCCCTCTGCTCAAGAAATGCGCCCTTTTGTTCAGGAAATGCGCCCCTGTCTGGATGATCAAACTCTAATCTCACAACTAATGAATCTAGTTTGTCTCAAAAGTTGACTCTGCCTCCAATGGATCCAACCTCCGCACCAGATGAAGAGTGCTAGATCTGCGCCCCTCTCTCCCTCTGGAAATGCACCCCTCTCCCCAGGAATGCACCCTAGATCATGTACTGAGCTCTCTTTGTGTAGGTGAACTCACTGTACAGTAATGATGCTCCTCGGTGCCTCAGATCAAGTGTGCTCTAATCTCTCTCATATCTACCTACTCTTTCCTCAAAGAACGCGCCCCTCCTCTCAAGAGTGTGCCCCTTTGCATGCACTAGTTCGCCCTTTTCTCTCTCTCTTCAATCTCTGAAGAAAATCCACAAGTAACCTACTCCTTTTGACCCTTGCCTCCTTTTATTAACTCATAGCCTGATTAGGGTTTCCAAAACCCTAATATGAGTGCACACAAAAATCACGTTTTTTAATGGAAAATAACATCGTGCATTAAAAAATCTCTCATGCAAAATTTTGCATGCACAAGGCAAAAGTCACTAAAATCTCTGCATGTCTCCACCACTAGATCCATGACACCTGGTAGAGTGTATCTCACCCTCTACCCTACCCTGATGCTTATAGTGATAATGTACCTTCATGCTAGGCATCACCCTATGAAGGACATCCTGAGATACACATATCTCTAACACTCCCTCTTATCGAGGGAAGTCCTGTAGATACTTGGATCCATCAAATCCCCTACTGCTGAACTTGCTCCCTCTAAACTAGCTACCATTGCTGCACTCTAATCTGATAACCCATGATCCACCTCCATCAATGTCGTCTCGAGAGATGCCTCTCACTCTCTCTGCCTTTGACACTAATCCCTGTTCCAGACTCCCTCTAAAACTCTGCTCAAAAGTCCCTCTAAAGTGGATCAACAGTGGATCCACTAGCCTATACCTGACCCTCATGCTCTGAGATCTCTCAACTTGCTCCTGAGCTTTGTCCATCTCAGTCATCTCGTACCAGCTCAATCTCTGGCTAGTACTAGTATGAGCTTCTCGCTCATCTCTCTAATTTGAGGACTGACTCCTGAGTGCCTTATCAATCCTAGGAGCATCTCGCTCTCTGTCTATCTCAGACTCAGATGAGGACTCTGAAATCCACCTAGATGCTCCTGAAGTGGGTTGGCCCCAAACTACATACTCCAGACCAATCTGATGACCCATAAACATTAGACCAATGGGATCTACTCCCACTAGAGAAATGAAACAATTCAACATATCCTACATCCTCCAAGGCTGAAACTAAAAGTCTGTTGACCTTCAGTCCTAGAATGTAGAGCACTCCTGATACTTCCAGGAGTTCTTCAAATTCTAGAAGGAATCGTACTCTTCCCAATCCTCTGACCATATGCACTGACCCCTCTACATCTCGTACAGGTTGATCTGGAATAGTATCTAGTGTGAGGAATGCATCTCGCATCCTTATCATATGACTACAGTATCTATTGTCAACCATTCATCTCTCATCAACCTCAATCTCAGGTTGATTGTTGTCACATCCTAACACAAAAGAAGCAAGAGAGAACTCTCTCTCGCACCTGGCAGTAAACTCATCCACCTCCTTGGTTGCTGTTACCTATTCGTCCTTCTCCTTCTTGCCCTTCTTTTTATGAGGGAATTGGCCTTCATGGTGGCCATACTCATGGCAGGCAAAACACTTTACCTTGCTAAGGTCTTTCTTTTGATCACCCTTCTTGAATCTTTGCTTGCCTTTTGCTGCAAGCGCCACATCCTCCTCATCAGGAGTAGTAGAAGAGCTACCCTGAAGATATCCTCTCCAGGTCTCTTCTTGTGTGAAATCATCCCAGCAACGATCCCACTTGGTATTATTTTCCCTTGCCACAATAGACTCGACAAACACTTCCCATGGCTTGGTCACGCCATTTAGGGCCTATCGCACAAGCTCACTCTCCTCAATCTTGTCCGCGACTGCTCCCAACTCATCTCTTACCTGAGTAATACGAGTAAGATAGGTGGCCATGCTCTCAGTTTTGATCATCTTAATGCTCTTTAGTTTCTCTCGTAGTACCATCTTCCGATTCTCATTGGAACTCTGGTACAACTCCGTTAAGGCATCCTACAGCTTGTACACATTGTCCTTACCTGTGATATACAGGATCACATGGTCCTTGATTACATCAAGGAGGATTCTCTGGGTGTTACGTGGTACCAGTACCAACACACCTTTAGATGTGCCCCAGGGAGAGAGGGTCATTTTTTTTCTTGACCATGAGGGGTGTTATCCAGCATTTTCTGAGTGGAGGTTATGACCAGATCCTTTGGTCCCTCTCCTGGGAGTACTATGGATTAGTGGCATTGCTAACTGCCTCATGAAAGGGCTTGAAGCCCTGAGGTTGGTGTCTGGGGCTTCCAGGGGTGGATCACTGAATCACATGACCCCACCTTGTTTTATCATTCCGGTGGCACTTCTTTCAGCACTGAGGTTTATGTCTTTCCTCCAGGTCACCTTCCACACCCTCCTGGTCCTCCAGTACTGCACTGCCCTCTCTCCTTGGCTGTCTTTTGATGATGACATCATCCTTCTTCCAAGCCTACATTGCTTGATTAGGGGGGGGCGTTGAGGGATTTTCACTACTGTTGGGGTTAGATGGAGCATGATGTCCCCCCCCTCGCCACTCCAGCCTTCTGTTCGGAGTGTTTTGCTCATTTTTAGCTATTTTAGTCATTTTTTGGTAAACTTTGGGGAAAATGCCCCAAGTTACCCACAAATTTGATTATTTTATATTATTTTTGTTATAATTTTAAGTTGACATTTTATAATTTCAAATTGACATTTTAAAAGGCATGTCGACCTGGATATTTTTGTAAAGTGAGTGTGAGAAGCTATAAAAGAACTTCTCACTTCATTTGAACATAACAACTTATGGGATAAAATTCATTATGCTACTCTTTTACCTTAGAAGGGCCTTATGAAGTGATGCACACCTCTTGGAGGGATGATTCTTCTTGCTCTTGGATGAAGTTGGATGCTTTCTTTGTCTTGCTAATGCTTTGTGGATGCTAGAATGGTTGGAATAACTCATGCTCAAGTAAGTCTTTTACATTTTTAAAATTTGCTTGATGAATGGTAGGTAAATTTTGCATCTTGAAAGATTGAATGGTAACGTTGGGGCTACATTATCTTTGAATAGGGCTTTTTCCTGCTATTCTATCCTCATTGCATAGTAAAAACGCTCCCAAGAGGAGGATTTTACAGAGTTTGGCCTTGGAGCTCCAACTTTGCCCTAGTTTATGCTCTTGAAACCAACCCTAGAGGTTGTTTCAAGAAGCCCTAACCTAGTAGCAAGGAGAATTACCTCCAAGAGGAAGGTTGGTCACCTTCCTCTAAGGCTAGGGTTTACGGTAACATCTATTAAAACGCTAAGTTGGTTTATCTTTCTCTACATCAAACCCTTGTTTATACATTTGTAATTATTATTTAGGGTTAAATTTTCCATTTCATGTGTAAATCTACATTTTTCATGGTAGAATTAGGCCTACAATTTTATATCAAAATCAAAAAAATAAAAAAAAATTGAATTTCTGGCCTCCCTAAAATTTTGGCCCTAAAATCTCGCCCCTAAATTCTCACGGCCCTAAATTCTCGCGACCTCAAAATTTCGGCCCTAAATCTCGCGGCCCTAAAATCTCGCCCCTAAATTCTCATGACCCCAAAATTTCGGCGCTAAAACCTCGGCCCTAAATTATCGCGCCACTAAATTCTCGCAACCCCTAAATTTCGGTCCTAAATTCTCGCGGCACTAAATTCTCACGGCCCTAAAATTATGGGCATGAAATCCTTGGCCTATCTTTTTTAACCATAAACAAACCTGCAAAATTGCCAAAAATATTATACAAGCACCATCCTAACTCTCTCTATTACTTTGTGTTTGACTCCATTAGAGGCACTGATCTATGCTTTAAGGTGTTTGGAAGGAATTTGGCATCTACTTGGCAGGTAAATTAAAGAGCTCTCCCTTTGGGACAACATTGGATCCCAAAGAAGTTAGGAGATTGGACAAAGGTGACAGCAGTCCAAGTTTTTTATGTGATTGCCTTTCACTTGCAAGCCTAGCTTGCTAGTTTGAACGATAACATTGGGCTTTAATGTTCTTCTTCTCATAGGCTGCTTTTGTTGTTGCATCAATTGGCACTGTCATAGGTTTTGCGGTTGTGCTCTCCACAATATCCCACAACTCACTTTCCTTCAGAAGCAAAACAATTATGGCCTTCCATGCACTAAAATTTGAGGCCCCATCCAACCGATCCTCAACCCTCAAACTAGTAGCCATAATCTCTGATTAACTGAAAACTGAAACAAGAATATCTCGATGAACCAAGAAACCCTCTAGGTCACAGATCTAGCCTTTGCTCACACAAATCTGATAGATCTATCTCAAATCTAACCTCTCACCTCACACATCTCATAGATTTGATGTGTCCTTCCAGATCTGGTATGAATACTCGCAGATTTGGTAGGTGATTGCTTTGATCTTTGACAGGGCTCTGATACCATGTAGATTTTCCAGAGATCACTAATCGCTCTGAAAATCTCAGATCCCAACTCGGCCTTAAGTCTCAATAAGACATGCATATACTAAAACCCAACTTCTCAATCCCAGAGAAAGTATCAGCAATACAATTACTTATAACTTGAAGCACATGGGATCTATCTACAACTTAACAAATATAGCAATCACACATAAACAATAGGACATATATTTTTGGTCAAAGACCTTGGAAAAACCCTTGCGGGAAAACCAATGAGAGATGGAAGAAAAGTTTATAATCTTAAGCAATTACGATCGATACAATAGAGTAATCCAACATGGACTTATCTTTGAGCCACACAAGCTCTACAAGTCTGATCTGCTAGAAGGCTGGGTGATGCGCCCCTCTTGCTGACTGCACCCTTCACTCTCAATGAATGTGCCCCTCAACTAGATGCGCCCCTCTGCTCTGACTGTAACTGTCTCTGAATTGCTATCTGACTATGGCCTCTTGGTCTTCTGCCTCAAGATCATTGTCTCAGCGATACCCTCTCTCAGATCTGGTGAGCTTTGTCTTAGAACACGACCTCCTCAGTGAAATGTGCCCCTCTGCTTAGGAAATGCGCCCCTCTCTGGATGATCAAACTCTGATCTCACAACTAATGAATTCGGTCTATCTCAGAAGCTAACTCTTCCTTCAATGGATCCAACATTTGCACCAGATGAAGAGTGCTAGATCTATGCTCAGATTTGTGCCCCTCTCTCCCTCTGGAAATGCACCCCTCTCCTCAGGAATACGCCCTAGCTCATGCACTAAGCTCTCTCTATGTAGATGAACTCACTGCACAGTAATGATGCTCCTTAGTGCCTCAGATCAAGTGGGCTCTAATCTCTGTCATATCTCCCCACTCTCTCCTCAAAGAATGCGCCCCTCCTCTCAAGAATGCGCCCCTCTGCATGCACTTATTCACCCTCCTCTCTCTCTCTTCAAACTCTGAAGAAAATGCACGAGTAACCTGTTCCCTTTGCCCCTTGCCTCCTCTTATTAACTCACAACTTTATTAGGGTTTCCAAAACCCTAATATGAGCGCACGCAAAAATCTCGTTTTTGCATGGAAAATAACACCGTGCATTAAAAAATCCCGCATGCAAAATTTTGGATGTGTAAGGCAAAAGTCACTGAAATCTCCACATGTCTCCACCATTAGATCCATGACACCTGGTAGAGTGTATCTCACCCTCTACCCTACCTTGATGCCTATAATGATAATGTACCTTCATGCTACGCATCACCAAATGAAGAACAACTCGAGATGCACATATCTCTAACAGCCCAAACATGTACATTTGATAGCAGTAAAGCATGTGTTGAGGTACCTACATGGTACGATTGGATATGGACTCAGATATGTCTCGAACAAAGAAGTAAAGCTACAAGGATATATGTACTCTGACTAGGGTGAAGAGTGCAATGTACGAGAAAGAGCACATCAAGGATGTTGCTCCAGTTTGAGATCAACTATGATATCTTATTTTACCAGAAAAGCAGTCGTCAGGGGCACTCAGTACAACAGAGGCAGATCATATTGCAGCCAGTATTGCAAGATGAAAAGCAGTAAGGCTTCAGAAGGTTCTTAATCAGTTATATCCAAGACATAGTGCAGAAAGGAGCAGTGCAACTCCAGTACATATCCATGGATAAGCAGATTGTCGATATACTTACTAAGCCTCTGTCTAAAGTAAAGTTTGAGTACTTCCGGGACAAGCTTGGTGTAGTATAGAATGACTCCCCTCGCTGAGAGGGAGTGTTGATGTTTCTCCATGGGCATCAGCGGGTAGTCATTCCCCTCCCCCCACCAGTTAGTCATGTGGTACATGACTCAAGCATCTTCCCCATCGGTAAGTCATGCAGTGGTACATGGCTCAGACACCGATTAATTCATGTAGTAATACCTGACTCAGACACTGGTAAGTCATGCAGTGGTACATGGCTTAGATACAGGTAAGCCATGGTACATGATTCAGACAGCCAAGGACTACAGTATCTCATGTGGAATGCACCCGCATGAGCAGAGACATAGTCAAGACCTCAGATGACTATCTGACAATAGTCAAGATCTCCGAGACTATCAATGACTATCAAATACTCAAGTGAGTTATAGTCAGGACTATTGGGGAACAATCAAACCTCTTGGAGAGGTTAGATAGCCATATACTTGGCTAGTGGGGTTGTTAGAATTTTTAATTAAAGCAATATAATTTTCTTCTCTTTCAACTTATAAGCAATATAGGATCACGAAAAGAACAACTATGCACAAAAACACAAGATTTTATCTTGGGAAAACCCAAACTCTGGAAAAACCCAACAACCCTTTCTTACTTAGAGATTCAGTACAATGATGATAAAAGTACAAGAAGAATAGATGCCCAAAGAAATCAAATACAAATGTCTTATGTGTCTTCTGCTACCCAAAAAGTTGAATTCCCTTGCTTGAGCAAACTTGCTTGAGATGTGTGTCAAATGGGAGGGTGACTCCTTTATTTATACTGCACTTTTGAGTGATTTTCTAATTGGGCCGACTTATTATTTTAAATGATAAAAATACATTTATTTATTTATTTGTTTGTAGGTCAGCTAATCAAGTGAGGAGACCTCATGTAGCTACATCATCAACACTTCCTCTTAGCTAGAGAGGTATCATCATGCTGGAACATATCTGGGCATCATCTGATCGTCACAACTGGACTCGAACATCTTCTAATTGTCATGACTGGACTCCTACATCTTCTAATCGACATGGCTAGACCCGTACATCTTGTCATCATAAGAAGGGTCAACACCGTCCAAACTGGACAATATCCCACATAGGGATCCAAGTATACTCTATACAAGAGTCCTCTCCACACAGGAGAATGTTCCTCATAGGAACAACAGTCCTAACTGGACTAAGCTCATCTCGGTCTAAACAGGACCACATGTCCTAACTAGACTGAACTCATTATCGGTCTACACAGGACCGCCTGTCCTTCCTGGACTGAGCTCACTATCGGTCTACATGGACCACTTGTCCTACCTAGACTGAGATCATTATCGGTCTGCAAGGACTTCCTGTCCTGGATTGAGTTCATTGTCGGTCTACAAGGACCGCCTGTCCTACTTGGACTGAGCTCATTATCGGTCTACAAGGACCGCCTGTCCTACCTGGACTGAGCTCATTATCGATCTATGAGGACCGCCTGTCTTGGACTATGAGCACTCCCTCTCACTGAGGGAAGCATTCTCCAATACTCCAAGTCTTTCATGGAAGTACGCAAACTTCACTCTGGAAAGAGGCTCGGTGAGAATGTCTGCAATCTGATCATCAGTCGGGATATACTAGAGCTGAACTGCTCCTCTTTGTGCCATATCTCTAATATAGTGGTACTTGATCTCCACATGCTTCGATCTGTCATGAGATACATAATTCACTAAAAGATTCACACAGCTTTGATTATCACAATGAATCACAGTAGGCTCAAGTGTCTGTCCAAACAATCCTGCAAAGAGCTTCCGCAGCCATACTGCTTCTCATGCTGTAATATACTATGCTTCTGCAGTGCTCAATGCTACTGAGGGCTGCTTCCTGCTACACCAGGAAATCACTGCAGAACCCAAACTGAAGTAACGCCCGGAGGTGTTCTTCCTATCCACGACACTTCTTTCCCAGTCGGAATCTGTGTAGCCATGCAATCTCATATTACTCCTAGAAGCATATCTCAGTCCACATCCCACAGTGCCATGTAAGTATCTCAGCACATGCTGCAACTGCTCCCTTTGTGATGGAATCTTCCGCTCCCTCTGCACTAGGGCATACCACTGCAAGCAGTACGACTGGACGTTGTTGCTCATCTATTAGTGTCATGTCTCATCAAGTGAGCCTACGGAGACAAACTTCCTTTTCTCTCAATAATACTGGATGGCAATCTAGACTCCCTTTGGATCTCTGCTACAGATTCCTTCTCCAACTATACTCTCCCTCTGGAGCTACTCACTGGCAATTCTGAATCGGAAGCATACTCAGCTTCTTATGGTCCATCATCTCGAATCTCTCAATTGTGTACTCCCTCTGACTGAGGGATATCTCATCTAGTCTCGGCAATACTTCAAGAAGTAATGCACCAGGCTAAGACTCTTCATCGTGGACTCATAGGACAACTCCCTCTGTACCTATCAATAGATCTATCTGTCTTGGTGGGGAACTAATCACTAGTATACAACATTATGATCAAGGAATCATCATCAACAACCTGCGTCATCTGCACATGCTGAATCCTGAGCCACTTCTCTAACTGGACATATGTATACTACACCTCCTCTAAGGTCAACTAAGTGGTTGTTGTCATACTAATTCTCCACTCAGGCACAAGTAATGTTCCACTGGAAGCCAATTGCTATTCATGTAGTCCCCACATTTCAGGTAGCATACTGATGAACTTCAGAGAACTTGTTTATTGCTGCTAACTGCAACTCCTTATGTTCATCGGAAGGATGAACATCAATCGTCAGTCTTCTTATGAGATCTCCTGGACTCGTGAGTCACGGGTCCACATATGACTGAATGTGCTATATCCACATATGTCTATTGCTACTGCCGAATAGTCATCACATCCACTGTAGCTGCTCCCTCTGTCACGGAATCCATCCCGCCATCTGATCTTGAGAGTCAATTCTGAGCATCTTGCTCCCTCTCAAATACTGAGGTGATCCAAGAGATGCCACGGTTCCCAATGCAAGCTAGGAGTCACGTCAACCGAGGCACTCTTCACATTAGATCAAGATGAATCAAGACCTAGGGGGAGACCCTATAACCAATCAAAGATGATTGGGCCCAAACAAAGGTTCCTAGGGATATGTAAAAGACAAGTTACGGAAACCAATGCAAGGTTAGGTGGACCTAGAAGTTTAAATGTGGTTGAAAGAGGCTTAGGGAATGACTTATGTTTCAACCAATGAAAGATTTAGGCCACATGATGAGATAATGACAAGATCTAGTACCATGAAATACAAAGGTGGGGCCCACTTCCTTGGGATATGGAAATGGCTCAAATGGGACTCACAAGGTGAAGTTAAGGGTGCAAATGGTACTAAGGGGTATGTAATGAGTAGATCTATGGATCTAAAGTGAAATTAGAGATACCCACATATGGGATCTAGGAGATGACACAACTCCCAAGGAGTGCGAATTGCCCTAGGTGGACTAGTGCCTTGATGGATGGGCTAATGGAGTCAAAAGAGATGTGGAAATGTAGATCGAGACACCTAGGATACAAATCAAGTGGGCTATTCAAGATGTGATGGTTGGATCTTAGTAGATCTAATATTTCACTATGTGACCCAAGTGGACAACAATCCCCCAAAATGAGGAATGATACCTCCAAGGCAGAACTTCACAAAGTGAGATACTAGGTAGGGGTTTCAAGGTATGCTCTTTTCAAATCAAGCGGGATCACAACCACCCATGTCCTAGAAGTGGGAAAACTCAAACACCCAAGGAGTGTGACTTTGCCCAAGGAGGGCTAAAAGCATGGTAAAGTGTGTCAAATCAAGTCCAATGGCCACCAAAGTTTAGATCCAAGTAGTTTAGACAAGTATGAGTGTGGATCTTGAAAATCAAGGGCATCCAATGGCTAGATCTCCATATATCTGAGATTTAAAATGCATCACCAAATTGACCCAAGTGGGGCACAACCCTCAAAATGAGGAATGGGGCCCACAAGGCAAAAATCAACAAGGTGAAGCACTAGGGGTAGGTTATCAAGTGAGGAGAGTGTGAATCAAGTGGGATCTCACCTACCCATGTGTTAGATCTAACCCAACTAGCTTCTCCCAAGGGGTGCGATTTGCCTCAAGAGGGCTATTTTGCCTTGAAAAGTATGTCAAATGGAACCCAATCACCACCAAACTATAGATCTGAATTGTCGTGGATGCCATAGAGGTGCGTTTTCAATATCTTTTCAAAAGCTAGGCCAGATCCAAGTAGAACTAAGAAAAACAAAATGAGGGTTTTAATCAATTAGGGTTTTTATGATCTAGAAGTTATGGATAAGCCAAGGAAAAAGAAAACCATACCTTTGGAGCATACCTGGATGAAGAGATGAATGCTAGTTGAGATGAGGATTACTTTTGCCAAAGATCAAATGAAGAATTTTGAAGCCCTCTTGCCAAATCGATTTTCTCCAAGCCACGTGTGTCCCTCTAACCTGTCAAAACCAAGGAGCAAAGCATCAATCAGTTTAACATGTTGAAGGTAGATACAAGCAAGAGAGAGATAAGCAAAGAATAGTTGGCACAAAGACAAAACCACTCCTTGTTTAACCAAAACGTCCTCCTCCAAGATTGAAGGGCAAGCCTCCCCACCAATTCGCACTTGTCAAAAACGTCCTCTTAACCTGTAAAAAGATATGGCAACATATGCAAGATAGCTACAAGAGATCCTCCAGTGCAATGGACAAAAGCATTTACAATCAAAGCAACCAACATCCACTCCAAGATCCAAGCATGTACTCCAAAAGATAGAAATTTTATTCCAAGAACCAAGAGCCAAATTCTCTAGATGATTTTAAAATGAGGGGGTCTCCTCCTTATATAGGATAATAAAGACCAAAACCCTAGATCTCAAAACCACTTTATGAAATGAGTGGTTGAGATTAAAAGATCTCAATACATGATCAATGGCTAAGAATGAATCATAACAATATAACACATGGATCACTCAAATAATGATGATGTCATAGCTCAAAGATACTCATGGAGGGTGACGTCATCCACTAGAGGGGGTAAAAGTACATGGGCCCACCTCATATAATAAGGACATGACATATGGAGCACATGGTGGGGCTAGGAGGCATCAATCCTTGCTAGCTCATCCCCATGGCACAATAAAATAATAAAATCTGTCCAAAATAAATACAAATGATCAAATCTGTCCTCAAAATCTGTGACAGACAAGCAGTAAAAGGCCTCCTGTGGCCTCTGTGGACCCACCAAAGTGATGAAAATTGGCTGGAAGATAGGGGGTTCACCCTGGAAGACCTCTGTGAAAACCAAGTGCCAAAACCTTGCCTCAATTGCCCAAATCGAATTCCTCAATGACCCTTTTATCCCATTTATGGACTGCCTCGGTAACTGTGAAAGTGCTGAAACTGCCTCCTAGGGCACCTGCGCTGTCAAACTGAGCCTACCAGGCTCTCCAGAAAGGGGGATAAATGGTAATAACAAGTGGCTAGACCACCCCCTCCTCATACAACGCCTTAGGTGAATTGGCCTCTCATGGCCCCTGCTGCTCAGGCTGGGAAATCAGCCCCAAATGTGGTCAACAAGTGTAAAACTACATCTATCACTGTCAGAAGTGCCCGAAACTGAAAGATAAGTGTCTCATTGGATCTAGAAGACCCAAATCTACTAAGAGTGTGTACTCATACACCATGGGTTGCCCTGATGGGCCAACTGTAGGGTCCACCATATATGGACAGTGCATAATCTGATGATATGAAGTAATAATAAAACCTGTTGAACTGCATCAATCATCATCTGAATCATATGTCCATCATATAGTATCATCAATAGGAGCATGTGGGCCCATACATCATCATCAATAAGCCTTCATGGCCCACATCATCACGGATCCCAAGAAATGACCATAGTCAAACTAGGTTTGACTAGGTCCATATACAACCAAGGATAAATCATATCAATAGACTAAGACATGTTCCTCTAATCATACTCACAACTTAACTTAAAGTATAACATCATTCAGTGGCATTAATCATATTTATTCATTTCGTTGTTATTTATATTTACTTGCACAATAGCTTAAATGACAAACTCACCCATTGGACATGGTCTAACTACTAGCTAAGGATGAAGGCTAGGAACAAGGTTGGGCAAAGGGGTGACTTGTCTAAACTCAACTGAAAGATACTTTGGACTGGGAGAAAGGGGAAACTACAAACTCTGTGCTGGACAAAATAACACGGGGAATGGTTGTGCCTCACAAATGGGTAAGTTGTTTAAAGAGTGCTTATTCAACTTAGGCATCATGTCTACATCAAGTTGATCCAGGTTCATTAGGATCATTCAATTTCATTTCATGGTCTTTTTGGCCTACATAACCCTTCGGATCTCAGGTGTGCTGATAAGCACAACTAATTGCAGCTTGCATCCAGGGCATGTTTACATATAAGGTCAGCAATTGTTTAGATATAGCATTTAAGAACCATTGCTTTTTGGACCTTTCTTATACTCTTCGAGGAGTATTTTTAGCAGTTCATCGCTCTTGCCCTTTTTAGTTTCCATGGGCGAATCTATGTAAGTTTCCATAAGTAGTACATGAGCTTTCAGTTTTAGCCAACAACATCTCAAGTGACTAGGGGGAGTTCGAGCCAATGCCAAACATCAGGACAACCGACCAGAATGATTTAGGCCTACAATCCAACTTACCAAAGGCAAGTTTCACCAACTCAGAGCCGAGACACTAAACATACAGGGATGCGGTCCAAACACAGAGGTAGAAAAAGGGGAAGTCCTCAATACCAGAAAGTCAAGTAAGACAAGTCAAGGTTTAAAGCCAAATAAGGAAAGTCATGTATGGATGGATTCAAGTGAAGGTGGAGCCTAAGTTAGCAGACAAATGGTGTCAAGAAAGACTATATCTATGCAAGATAGTGAACCAGTGAGTTTTGTCAAACAACCTAAATGTGCAAGTAAAAAGTCCATTCTAAATTATTATCAAGATAGTTCATTTTATACAGTTTGCCACATCATGAATTTATACCAAGCCAATGTTGTGAACATGACTAAAATAACAAGACAATAATCCACAGTCAATGATCATACATCATAAGGATAACCATCATATACCATTTGAAACACTGCTGCAATACATCTCTAGGCACTAAACTGAAACTGTATGGGATAAAGGGTCACATCGGTCATCAAATATGAACTCTCAAGGCTCATCCTTGACACAAGGTCTAACATAAGTCTAAGAAATACACTGCTCTGATCATGAGTGATCACAAAGTACAAAGTCATCATAGCCAAGCTCTAAATAATGTAAGCTCTGGAATGTGCAGATATTTGCTAAGCAAGAATAGTAGCCCTGCTACTATGGTGTGATAACAGGTCCTTGATCTCTGTGATCTTCATGAAATATGAAGCAATAGTATCGGATCTAGACATCTTGATGCTTGAGAGTTGTTGCCTTAGGGCAGGGGCCCTATTAATATTTATGTTCTCAAACAATTTCTTCAAGGTGTCAAACATTGCCTTTGCCGTCTTCTTTTGAGAAATTTGAGGAATCAAATGATCCTTGACTGAATCAATTAAGATCCTCCTTGTCTTGGCATCATTCTTCTTCCACTGAGTCTTCTCCGCTTCTCCTTCAGGTTTTGATACTCCATCCACAGCAAAATTTAGTAGATCATTTTCTTCTAGAGCAATAAGCACTCTAGACTTCCATGAATGGAAATTTGAAGCTCCATCAAGTCTGTCTTCAACCTTGATGCTTGACATTTTGACTAAGAAGTAGAACTACAGCCTGGATCAGAAACCCAAGCAAGAGCTAGGTCAAAAATGAAGTTTGGATTCTTGGAAAACCACTTCCACGGATGAATTCGCCCTGCTAGGGCGAGTTCAATCCACCTTCTTTTTCTTCCTGATCTATGGTCAAAACAATGAGAACCAACAAACCCTAATTCTCGACTTGCTGCAGTAACTACAGTAATTAGGTCAAAAATTGAAAATTGTCATAATGAAATTTTGCTTGCACAGGAAAATTTGCCTTCCTAGGGCGAGCTCAATGAAGCTAAGGGTGAACCAAATTGATGGTTGAAAACTCAAGAATTGGTAAACCCTAGTTGCGGCAATGGTCTCCTTCAACACTGCTCTGAAACCATGTTAGAATTTTTAATTATAGCAATATGATTTTCATCTCTTTCAACTTATAAGCAATATAGGATCATTGAAAGAACAACTATGCAGAGAAACACAAGATTTTATCCTAGGAAAACCCAAACTCGGGAAAAACCCAGCAAACCTTTCTTACTCAGAGATTCAATACTGTTAGTTTATGTAACTCAGTAGGTCCTTCACCGTTTTGGTAGTGTCCGGTGAGGACACATTTTTTGTACTTGTTTTTCCTAAGTCAACTTTATTTTATAAAAAGTAACTTTATATTATAAAGTGAAAGTGACTTTATTATTTAAAGTGAAATGTAATAAATGTCATTAAATGAGCAAAAAGGACATTTAATGAGTATTTAATAATGACCCTTAGATCTAATCTAATCTTGACCGTTCAAAAGTGAGTTAGGGTTAGGGTTTAGTTAGTTAGGGTTTCAAAGTGAATTTTCACTTATTTAATGAAGCATTGGGAAAAGTGTAGCACACATTCAAAAGGGGAGAATTTTCAGTCACGCGTGGGAGAGAAGGAAGAGATTTCAGAGGGCGCAGAAATCGAGGCAGAGAAGAGGGCACAGAAATCAAGTAAAGGGGCCGTACAGTGAAAGTACAGCAGGCCGTACACTGTATTTATTACAGCAGGTCGTACAGCTGCACAGAAGTTGATGCATTTACTGTTTGAATGCACAGAAAACGAGGGGGCCGTACAGAAAACGAGGGCCGTACTTCAGCAAAAGTTTAGAAGGGGGCCGTACAGAGGGCCGTACTGCTGGTACATTCTCTCTTGATTGCTATTTATTTTCTCAGTGATTTTCTCAGTTTGCTCAAGCAAGAAATCTCTCTGTAAAATGTACTTTCTCTCTCTATAAAATTCTCTGGGTTTTACCTCACAGAGGTGAGGGTTTTGCCCTGGGCATTGGCCCTAAAATTTCTGTGTTCTTATGGGTGTCTGTGTCTTCAGCTAGATTCTATCAGTAGCATGTATATGTATTTATGTTCAAGTTATCAGCTTGTTTGCTTTCAGTGGCTTAGCAAATCATAACTCAGATGAGCATTAAATCCAGTTTACATGCTAAGTGTTTGACTAAATGTCACTATGAGAAAATGATGTTTTGGTCATGTAATTTCAACAAATACAATGAAGATAAAAGTACAAGAAGAATGGATGCCCAAAGAAATCAACTACAAATGTCTTCTGTCTTCTGCTACCCAAAAAGTCGAATTCCCTTGCTTGAGAGAACTTGCTTGAGATGTGTCAAATGGGATGGTGACTCCTTTATTTATACTGCACTTTTGAGTGATTTTATAACTGTGCCGACTTGACAGTTTCACCGGGGCTGACTTGTTATTTTAAATGATAAAAATACATTTATTTATTTGTTTGTTTGTAGGTCAGCTAATCAAGTGAGGAGACCTCACGTAGCTACATCATCAACAGGGGTACAGTGGGACAGTGAAGAAGAAAGAAGCCACTTTGGAAGTGGTCAGGCCTTGGAGAACATCACGAGGGATGGCAAGTTCGCAGATAACTTCTCTAGACCATAAAAGATTCCGAAAGTCAACAAGAAGAAGTCAACCGAAGAAAAAGAACAAGAAAAGAATAAAAGAAAAAATAATAACTAGCCCAAGAACAAGTCGGCCCAGCCAAAGTAAAATTGACCCAGCCAAAAAGGTCAAGTCAGCCCAGCAAGAAAAAATGACTTCTTCAATGTAAACAAATTCGCTCAAGCAAGCAAGCAATTGCGCAGATCCAAGGAAGCTTAGACAAGTGATCAATAGGCATTAAGGAGACACCTTTTGGGGTTTACTATCTTTCTCTCTCTTCTTCGTTCTCAGAAGGGCGCAGCTATTCAGAGGTTATTCTGTATTTTTCTTGTATATCATTATTCTGTTTCTGTAACTAGTGCTGGGCACTAGATTTGACATTGTATCTTGTTGAAGAATTTATCTAGAAAAGTTGATGGGTTTCTCCTGTGAGAGGGTTTTCCCAGGGTAAACATTATGTCTACTGTCGATGTGTTTCTTTCAGTGATCCTTTTATGCATGCAGTTTATGTTTATGTGATAGAAAAGTTTAAAATGTTAAAAACATCTAACTGCTAAGAAAGTTCACCAATATTTAAATTCTAAATAATGAGCTACATCAATTAAAAGCTCCTTTCATCTACCTTTAGTGTGTTAAGTTATCCTTTCAATATTCTGTAATGCACTAGGGACCATTGAGCATGCCATGCCTGTTGCTAATTCCTTATGCACTGCTTTCATATTTTATAATCAAATAAGTTGTTCAATGCATAAAAATCTCCACCTTTCTTGCCCTGGCTTCAGTTCCTATGTTGCTCCATATATTT
Organism: Larix kaempferi; assembly: GCA_027924585.1. NCBI lineage: Eukaryota > Viridiplantae > Streptophyta > Pinopsida > Pinales > Pinaceae > Larix > Larix kaempferi. The sequence goes on from BSBM01000877.1 coordinate 10,937,466, forward strand.
CTACAAATATATGCTTCTTTGGCATTCATTGACCCAGGTTAAGGCTTTTCACATATAAGACTTGAGCCGTTTCCAGTGTTCATGTTGCAAGGATGTTTAGCTTATGGAACCAAAGACAGAAGTTTGCATTTGAATCTAAGTCTTTGAGCTTTTGAATTGTCATCTTTCTGACATATTGCATATGTCAAATTAAACATTTGATCTAGACTAAAAGAACCAGTACAAGTGACCCAAAAGGCTCCACTTTGTATTGCTTGATAGAATACATACGTTGAACAACTTCTGTAAATGGAAAAATCAAAGCAACTGTCCTTATCATTAATTATTTAAGGCTAATAAAATATACCACAAAGTACTAGAGAATGATCCAGTCCACAAGCAACATCTACCACTTTGAAATGGTCCAAATCATATACAGGGGATGGCTCCCATGTGATGGGCAAATGCTTCTCCTTCTCCAGATCTTCAAGGACAAGCTTTTCTGCAATCTCAAACCTAGAAGCATTGTTTACTGGACTCTTTTTAGCTGAAAAGATGTCTGAATGGTTTTGAGGCTTTAGCTCTTCCACAGATGCTGCAGTGAAACCCAACCTTCCATCTGCAGAATATCCCCAGGTAAATAACTTCCCTTCATTTGTACGTGCCAAAGCATGGCCCCATCCAAGAGCCACCTGCAATAAGTAGATCAAGCCAACCCAGCATTAGAAGATAGTACCACACAAGAAACAGCGTAAATCAGCATACATATCAAATGAACTGATTACCATTTTTAAGAGAGATTTATGACAAAAGTATGCCAGTATTTATACAAAACAAAGACAAAGTGGGCCTGGTAATGTTGGGAAAGCAGAAATCTCATCCTCTTGTCCTGGGGAATTGAGCTCAACAAATATATAATGGGCTCAAGTGCCCACTGCCTGGCAGCATTAGGGCCCTGGAGACCTCTGTCAATCAAGTGCGCTCCACAAATCTTGAAACTTCAGGCCAATAAAAAATATAACAAAGAAAAATATAGCCTACATTTGAAAGACATTCAGAAAATGAACTTGTTTCCAAATTTATGTGGTGTAACGTGTTTTTGAAAATAAAATCTCTATTGCTATTTCTGAATTTGAGCTATCCTGGTCGGTTTGCTCTGATTTGAATATTCATTCTTACTTATTTGCAATATTAGACACCACGCAGAAGTTAGAACCAAGACTTTCTCTCATTGTTTGACTAAAGGTGGAGATTGAGAATAAGCTTCCCAACTCCTCACTGGATTAGGTCATGTTGCATACTATACAATGATCTTCCAATATAATAGATCAGGATTTGGAAGGACAAAGTGGTCATCCCTGTAGAGAAGCCGCCTCTCTATTCAGCCATTAGTACAAGGTACCTTCCATTTCTATACACCTTGCAGATGGGTTTAGGTGACCTAAGTGGGAATAGGCATACCCGACCTAGAAGTAAGAAATAGGACTTACCCTTGCCAATTTGGAGGCCAACCAACCCTAGGGGAGAAATGGAGGATCCAAAGGAAGAACCCCTAGGGAATCAAGCCAACTCACTACCAAACAATGCTAGCTGAGCTAGAAAGACTAAACTCGGTAGAGGTGGAGTCACCACTTGGTTTTTAGGAAAAAACGAGAAAACAAGCAAAGGGGGGGAGAGGATGTTAAACTAAGTAGATTAGGAATACAGAGAACAGAAGTCATACTGATGAAGGGGTGCCCAAAGCTCCCTCCAAAATGGTCCATGCATCCCAATATTCATTTTATATAGCTATGAATTCAAGATAAGGCCTCCCAACTCCATAATCCAAAGATGTTCAGAGGAAATCAAACCATACTCCTGAACAAGAGAATGCCAATCCTTCCAGGAGTGAGTAGCAGAATCCACTGATCTAGAGGATAGATGGATACACAGGCTTCACAGTGTTTGGTCAGTGCAGCTCTATATAAGCTGAGGGTTTTGCTAGGTAGTGATCTATCAGAGGATCCCATCCAAGGCATGGTTGACCAAGCATGGGCTTTTTGATGGTCTTTTTCTTGTTTGTCATCGCTCAGAGACTGTGAAGCACATTTTAGGGATTGTTAGTTTTCCAAATGTTGCTGGAGATATATCGAAGATCATTATTCAGTTCTGCTCCACGGCAGGGTTCATTGGTGTGCTGCACTGTTTGGAAAATGCCATTCTCTAGTTCATACTGCCTTCTCTGGGATATAGCAATGCTTTCGGATTTCAGCATCAGTCATTCTATGGAAGATCCAGTGTAAGTCTTTTTTTGAACATGGGGTGAGTTCATTGTCTGCTTTTGTTCTATGTGGTGGCATGAGGTACACCAACAGCACTTAGCTTAAGGGCGCTCTGTTGATCAAACATGCACAATCTTTGGATACCACCGAGTATTCCGATTTCATCTCAGCATTAGTTGCATTATAGAAGAGGTTACGATGTCCATTGTATACACCCTTCCACTTTTTGCTTTGCTGTTTGTAAATATTTTTCTGTAAATATAAGACTTTTAAATTTAAAAAAAAAACTAAGTAGATTGGGGCTATTAATTTAATGTACTCTGGCTGTCAGATGAAAGTTTTATCTTGGTCTTAATACGTTATACAACCCTAAAGAGACTAACAACCACAAGTATAAAGAAAACAAAGAACTTAAACAAGTGAATGTATAAAGAAAAAAGATAACTGAAATAAGACAAGAGTTCATTGTCCACTTTTGCTTTAATTCCTACTTTTGCCTACTTTAGCCTAGTTAAATTACATAAAACTGGAAATGCAAATATAAATAACAGAAATCAGTTTTTTCCTTTCCCTCCCAAGAGCCCAAAAAAAACACACCAGTAAACAACTTGGGATTTATTCACCAGCTCTTTTTGCGTGCATAGAAGAGAGAACGGAAAGTGTTGTAGGAAAAGTCCTAGGTGGACTGAAAGATCCTTAACCATCTTTATCTTAACAATGCTACTTCGATCATGAAAGGCAAAGCAAACCACAGGCAGCTCCAAATCAAGGGGGTTAGGCCTCCTTGCATTCCTGAAGATTGTTATACTCCTCCAAAACAGAAATAAGGGTTTCCTAGTCTCCACATACACACAAATGAAACAAGCTAGCAAAAGCAAAGAATATCTAAACTACATATGAGATACAATTAGACAAGATAAGATAAGATAAGCCTCGAGGGTTAGCTCAAACGGTCATGAGCTGGACGTAAGATTTCTACCCTAGGTTGGGGAGGTCATAAGTTCGATTTTCTTGATCCCCTTGGGGTTAGGTGCTTGGAACTTAGGTACTGCCTGCTTTACACTAGGTACCACCCTCAGAATGAGAGGAAGTGCCTGGGAATTTCCTAGGGAGTTATTTTCCAAGGAAAAAATGATAAGATAAGATAGGATAAGATAATTTTATAAAATAATAGCAATAAAAATACAACTAGATAAGATCATTTTATTAATGTCCAATAAATGAAAACAAAACTAGGCCAGTAGCACTAACGGAGTTATCCAATATAAATAAAATATTGAAGTGCAAAAGCAACTCCTAGACCAATAATGAAAGCCAAAACTAAGCATCTAGCTAAAAGCTAAAACTTAAAAATATATAGCCAAGAGAAGATATAAAAGAAGGTGCAAGTACAAGTAAGTCTCATAGCTAAACAAAAGATAGGATGCCAAGGCTTGTTGGAGTTGGTGTTGTTATCACCGATCTTGTAGTTGCCCCTATAGATGGATCCAGAAAGATGGTAGAGGGGATAGGCAACTAAAGAGGTGAACCAAGAGAGCCCTAGTTCCCAAATGGATGGTTGTCATGCCAACCAAGGCACTCTTCGCTACTGCTACCAAAGCCAAGGTAGCAAGGGGGAGACCCAGATCTACTCCCAATAGGAGAGATCAACCCAATCACCAGATCAAATCAATCAAAGGAAGTACGTAGGGTGACAGGTATAGAACCCTAGATTTAAGGAAAACAAGACCATTGTGGAGGATTAGGATAGAAGTGAAATGATAGAGATAGATAACACACAGTGATTTGATAATTAAGTGCGATTCCAGGATTCAAGTGCTAGTTTAAAATGATCAAATTCAACTGCCTTGGGAAACATGACCCTTAAAACAGGGAAAGTGTCCCAAAGACTGGATCTGAGGTTAGGGGCTTTCTAGCACAGCTTGGCAATGGGATGTGACAGTATGAAAGCGCTCAAGCTCGGAAAAGAGGTCAAACAACAGGCAAACCAGACAGCTCAAGAAAGTCGTGAGGGTAAGGAGAACCAATGCCTAGGGATTTGGGCCACAAGGAGTCCTCCAAGGGTGACGCCCTTGAGAACCCACCTTGCGTTTTCCCTTAGGTAGAAAACCCAGAAATGTTTTGCCAATTTGCCAAGTGGTTTGACCCAGAGAATTTTTAGATTATTTTAAGTGAGGGTTTTGAATGTAAATGACAGATGGGTAGTTTTGAGAAATAGAAATCTTACCTTGAGAGCATACCTGATTGATGGAAGTGGTTGCTATGATGCGAAGACAATCCCCACAAAGATCAAATGAGAAAATTTGATGAAGACCAATGCCAAACTTGATGCCCTTGTCCCACACATGCGCCCTTCTCTCTCCTGCAAAACCAAGGATGAAATCAATCAGTAAATACAGAAGCAAAAGCAAATGCAAATGACGAAAAGATATAGAAAGTAAAAGGTCATAGACAGTAATACTCCCTGAACCAAACCGATTTGATGAAGAGAAGAGCAAGGAGAGTCTTCCCCAACCAGTGCGCCTTCCTTAAGCAATTCGGCCTCCTCACCTGCAGATGAAACCGTTGTGGAAAAAATAATAGCAATGGCAATCACCAATAGTCTCAGTGCAATGGAAAGATATTTTTAGTCGAACAACAATAACATTCACCACCACAACACAAGTATCTCCAAGAAAATATTTTATTCCAGAAATCCAAAGCCAAAAGTCCCTTTACAATGAGAAGCTCTCTCCTTTAAATAGGATGGAGAGACACCAAGACCCTAACCACCTTATGAATGGATGGCTAAGATTAAAAGATCAAAATGTTCTAATCTACGGTTGAGATGAGCTCAACATAAAGTACATGGATCAACTCAAAAATATAACACATCAATGGACAAATCGCCCTAGGAGAGGGGGGTCCCACTCAACATGATAAAATAACAGATGATAAAGCTCATGGTGGGTCTAGGGGGCAATATCTAGCGTCCCTAGTCAGTCCCCATGGCACAACAACATCAAAAGACCAAACTAAGCACCAAATCGTGCTCCTATGGGAAAGTCGTGAGCCTCCAAAGGCTCCAGAAAACCATGAAATGTGCTGGAGAGATGGGTGTGGGCCCCACTGAATGCTGAAACTGTCGGATAAGGGGTGGAAGACATCACACTCATCATCAAAACTCATCCCATGCCATTTCCTTGCCTCAGTAGCCCAAATCGAATTCCTCGGTATCCAATTTAACTATGTTCCACGAGGACGCGTCTCCCAGGGTCGGGGGCTCGCCCCCTGCGCTTCCCACGCCCTGGGGGCTGGGAGGCTCCATGGGAAACATTTCCCAGTACCCCCCATTTTGTGAAACTTGGGGAAACGCACTAGGAGGAGTTTCCCGCAGAGGGGGGCTTGTAGACACCCCCTCTCGAAAATGGGGGACGCCTAGGTGCTCCCCCTCCTGAATTTTTTTTTTTATGAAAAAACAAAAAAAACCTAAAAAAATAAATCACTCTCGAGGCTGAGACTGAGAGTGACTCTAACTTAGATGGTGACTTCATGTAGCAAATGCATCAGCAAGACCAGCCCATGGAACTATCTCCTTGATGCTCTTTTGATGATTTCTTTTTGCTACTTTTAGTTTTATAATTTTATTTACTGTCATTGACTCTTTATTTGTGGGTGTTTATCTGACATGTCTATGATTCAAATTTATGATTTATCATTTTAAATTTTTCTACTGTTTATGTCTGATTCAAATTTCAAAGTTATAACTTATAATGGAAGACATGCATGTATTAAAAAATGAAAATAGCCATTATGAATTGAATATCATGTTTACATTGCACACTAATGAATTTCAATTTAGTATGTAAATGGTGATGGGATGAGGAATTGATATGTTAGTATGTTGGGATTCATAATTTCTAATTTTTTAATAATTTTAGAGACATGGCCCCCTATGTTAGGGACCCCGACGCCCCCCCGCCCCCAAAATTTGGGGGTGTCTCTACACGTCCCCAATGTGTGTTTCCCCGCTCCCGTGCTCCCGCGTCCCAGAAACTTGGTGGAACACTGCAATTTAACCATTTTTAATCCTCTGTAAACCCTCTGGCAAGAATCACAATGCTTGTAACTCTCTGTCTGGTCACCTGGGGCCAAAACTGACTGCATCAATGTGTCCGGGCACAAAGCAATATAGTAAAAACAAGTGGCTACACTGCATTCCCCCTCTGTAGCGCCATAGGAAAACCAATCAAACCATCACTCTACTCTGACAGGCCATTTAACATGGCAAAAGTGCACCAGAATAATAAACTGAGGAAAATAATCATTGTAACTGCCCGGAATTGAAAACCAACTGTCTCAATGGACTCAGAGAGCCCAAATCCACTAGAGGTGTGTACTCATACACCCTATGAATCTCTGCATGATCATATAAAATATCCAATATATCTAGACAGATAAAATAATAATAATCTGTAAATGATCAAATATGCCAAAAACCACAAATCATCATCATAAACCTGTAACCAATGCATGGAACCATCTGGTGACCTACCATAGACCACATATCATCCATCTGCATCATCCGAGGTCTATCCACCTCATGTCCTGTAGTTGACTTTGGTCAAACTAGGTTTGACCAAGTCAACATGACCAATAATATGACCCAAGCTGAGAATAAACTGCTGCAAGTGTTAAAGGCTAAGACATGCTTTACAAATCATTCAAGTAGCAATTATAACAAAAAGTAATCAATTCTCTGGCGATCTAAAAACCAAATATAAAGTGTTTTCAATATTAATTATGACTCAGACCAGACTTTCAAGACCATACTCACTTCATAGTTGTGACCAATTTGCTAGTGAAGGGTAAAAATCATAGTTACCGGATTCAGCCCTAGGCCTAACCGCACTCGAATCGGATTCTTCCGAATCGGAATCTCGAATTCTTCATCGGATTCTTCCACCTCGTTTTGACTAATCTAAATATGTTTACGTAGGATAAATGTAGGATAATTAGGTTTAATTAGGGTTAGGGTTCTGAATCCCCGATTCCTAATTTTGGGATGAGTGTCGCACCCGTATCGGATTCTTCAGCCGATTTCGATCGCACCCACGATTCGTGTAACCTTGGTAAAAATCAATAGGCTAGGCTAAAAGATGACTACTAACTTGACACTGTGACACTTTGGATATGGAAAGGGGATACACACTCTAGCATATGATGGATAAGCAGTAACACAGGGGATGGCAGTGTCTCACAAATGGGTAAGTTACTTCAGAAGTGCTTATTCACCTTGATAGATGCCTACAACTCACATCCAAGCTGATAAAGCTCCGTGGGGATCTTTTCTAGAGCCGCCATGACTGGGTGCTCGGCAAACCGTAACTTGAGACTCTAGGGGACGTAACTCGAGCTGTCCCTAACTCCATCTCACATGATAACTCGCAAGCTAGTGAGGGATAAATCAATACAAGTGAGGCCAGCAATTGTTTAGATATAACATTTAAGAACCATTACTTTTTGGGCCTTTGAGTTTCCATAGTCTTGATCCACATGTGTTCAAAAACACTTGTTACATGGATTTACATTTATTAGGCTTTATGATCTATGTGTGCTCAGAAACACGATTCCATAGATTTACATTTCACATTTCACATTTACATTTGAAAGCCAATTTCATTAGGTTTGCCTTGCATTCACATGTGTTCAGAAACACTTGTTACATGAATGGGCTTTCATAAGATATACATTTCATTTCCATATACACTGTATTGATGGTAGCACTATCTGTTTCAAGTTTAGCCAACACAACTTAGGCAACTAAGAGTTGAGACACAATAAAACAGGGAAGCTCATCCAGCAAAGGGGCTAAAGCGAGGGAAGGTCCTCCATGCCACTAGTCAAATAGTAAGTCAGGGTAATCAACAAACTGGAAGGTAATGGATGGGTGGAGAAAGTGGATAATGAAACCGACACAAGCAAGCCAAAGATGGTGGGAATGATCACTTCTATTCTCCTTAAGGAGGGTAAAACCAATGAGTATAGGTCAAGAACTTCTAACTCTGAGTGAGGACATATACATATATAAAAGATACAACCAGGTCCAAATATCTATATGATCACCAGATCATGATACTAAGTGCTAAGACATGCCACAAGAATGAGTATAAAAGAAATAATAACCATAACACAAGATAATACCTACCGGGTCATATACCTGTGCATAACAATCTGAACCATCATCTGTCCACTGAAACCTGTTGCTGCAACTCTGGGCAATACCAACTGCTCTGTAAATGGCTAAATGGCTACATCAGTAATCAAATCTGAGTTTCCTGAGACTCTGTCCTGGCATGGGAATAATACTGCTGTCCATAAACCAAATAGTGATCCAATGTAGATGCTCATCTCGGCATCTCAAATGTAAGGGAACTGGCTAAAAAATGTACTGGAATTTGGAATAAAACATATGGCAGCCCAGCTACTATATATGTGATAACATCTGGCACAGGAGCTCAACTCTCCAAACATCCAAGCTTGGGGGGAAGAATCCTTGATAGAAGTCTCGCTACATAAGTGAACCTGGGGGGTGGCGATCTGGACAGGTGGAGCCCAACTCTAGAACCACCTAGAGCTGGTTTATCTGCTGAGTTGGTGGTGTAAACCTCATGTCTTGAAGCAATATCTCCTCATGGGTCTTGATGAGGTTGGTCAATTGCTTGCGGTGGCTAGGGGGTTAGAGATAAAGGGACATCACGCCGATATAAAATCTAAAGTCTTGCAATTCTTTGCGTTTGGTTTGTTGCCATGATTAATAGAAACAACCAAGAATTATGAGGTGATCCTCTTTAAGACATCCAACTAGGATGGGGCATGTAGAGACTGAGATCTGTGCCTGAATACTTCCCTCATGAAGAGGGGAAGACATTCTAGTTGACGTAGTGAAATAAAGTAAAAAGAGGAACTCCTCAATTCGTGATAGGTAGTAGTATCTCCATCTCATCTCATAGTAAATGAGGCACTAGAAAATGAGATGCTCCTACATCTCTAGCTCCTATAACAGGTATAATTGGAAAACCCTAACTAGGCACGATATTTGATGATTTGTCTCAATCACAAATCTATGGGAGCCCACCCAAAATTGACCAAGCAAGATCCTAATAACAGGCGTCCAATGTTTGCATGTCACATACCTAGTAGCCTCGTTTCACTATTGAGGCCATGGGGTACCTCAATTTCACTAGAAAAGTTTACCTTTGATACTTAGATCAAATGATTTGGCTGGTAGTAGAATTTTAGTAGTGGAAGATAAGCTACAACAACCTTTAACACTTAAATTTAGCCTTTACACATGAATGCAACTCTAAACTAATTCCAACCATGAATATGCCATCAATCTATGTATACAAACCGAACAAACTGACAAATAATAAAATGCAGAACAATACATATAAGCAATAAGCACTATCCCAATCAACCAACAGTCTTCCCCCTCAACCTGCACAACACTAGGAATGGAATCCCCTTCTCTGCAAGTAGTCCCTCAAGCTATCCCAATTCCCTTCAAGTGCTTCAACACAAGCTAGCTAGGGAATTTCACTACTGAGACACTAAGGATTCTCAATTGTAGGCCAAATTTCCTCTCACAATAACAACATAAGCTTTAGCAGCAATCACAATGGCAATGGCATAAGCTTGCATGAAGGTACAACCCTTAGTTCCTAGAAATTGTTGTCCCTTCCTCACTTTTTCCCTCCATTCATACCAACCAAATGGAATGATCCCAAGAATGATGAGTGCCCTGTTACGTGGTACCAGTACCTACGCACCTTCAGATGTGCCCCAGGGAGAGAGGGTCCTTTTTTTTCTTGACCGAGAGGGGTGTTATCCAACATTTTTTGAGTAGAGGTTATGGCCAGATCCTTTAGTCCCTCTCCTGGGAGTATTATGGCTTAGTAGCATTGTTGACTACTTCATGAAAGGGCTTGAAGCCCTGAGGTTGGTGTCCGAGGATTCTTGGGGTGGGTCACTGGATCACATGACCACCTCCTTGTTTTATCATTCCAGTGGCACCTCATTCAACACTGAGGCTTATGTCTCTCCTCCAGGTCACCTTCCACACCCTCCTGGTCCTCCAATACTGCAACGCCTTCTCTCCTTGGTTGTCTTTTGATGATGACGTCATCCTTCTTCCAAGCCTACACTGTTTGATTAGGGGGGAGCATTGAAGGATTTTCACTACTATTGGAGTTAGATGGGGCATGACGTCCCCCCTTCGCCACTCCAGCCTTCTGTTCGGAGTGTTTTGCTCATTTTTAGCTACTTTAGTCATTTTTTGGTAAACTCTGGGGAAAATGCCCCAAGTTACCCACAGATTTGATTATTTTATATTATTTTTGTTATAATTTTAAGTTGACATTTTATAATTTCAAATTAACATTTTAAAAGGCATGTCGGCCTAGATATTTTTGTAAAGTGAGTGTGAGAAGCTATAAATAAGCTTCTCCTCACTTCATTTGAACATAACAACTTATGGGATAAAATTCATTATGCTACTATTTTACCCTAGAAGGGCCTTGTGAAGTGATGTGCACCTCTTGGAGGGATGATTCTTCTTGCTCTTGGATGAAGTTGGATGCTTTCTTTGTCTTGCTAATGCTTTGTGGATGCTAGAATGGTTGGAATAACTCATGCTCAAGTAAGTCTTTTACACTTTTAAGGTTTGCTTGATGAATGGTAGGTCAATTTTGCATCTTAAATGATTGAATAGTAGCCACATTCTCTTCGAATAAGGCTTTTGTCTGCTATTCTATCCTCATTGCATACTAAAAACGATCCCAAGAGGAGGTTTTTACAGAGTTTGGCCTTGGAGCTCCAACTTTGCCCTAGTTTAGACTCTTGAAACCAACCCTACAGGTTGTTTCAAGAAGCCCTAACCTAGTGGCAGGGAGAATTACCTCCAAGAGGAAGGCTTGTCACATTTCTCTAAGACTAGGGTTTGGGGTAACATCCATTAAAACCCTAAGTTTGTCCATTTTCTCTACATCAAACCCTAGTTTGAATTTTTGTAAATATTATTGCTAGATTAAACTTACATTTTCATGTGTAATTTAACATTTTCATGGTAGAATTAGTGTTAGAATTAGGTTTGCAATTTTATAACAAAAACCCTAAAAAAAAAATCTTCATTTTTTGGCCCCCATAAAATCTCGCCCCTTAATTCTCGTGGCCCTAAAATCGCGACCCCCAAAATTTTGCCCTAAATTCTCGCGACCCTAAAATTTTGGCCCTAAATTCTCGCGGCCCTAAAATTTCGGGCATGAAATCCTCGCCCTGTCTTTTTAACCATAAACAGACTTGCAAAACTGCCAAAACTACTATACAAGCACCATCCTAACTCTCTCTATTACTCTGTGTTTGACTCCATTAGAGGCACTAATCTATGCTTTAAGGTGTTTGGAAGGAAATTGGCATCTAATTGGCAAGTACATTATAGGGTTCTCCCCTTGGGACAACATTGGATCCCGAAGAAGTTAGGAGATTGGACAAAGGTGACAGCAGTCCAAGTCTCTTATGTGATTGCCTTTCACTTGCAAGCCTACCCTGCTAGTTTGAACGATAACATTTTTGGCGCCGTTGCCGGGGACATTTCAAAGATTGAAGTGGTTTATCCGGAGTCATTTACACCCTTGGAAAAACGACACTTGGTAAGAAACTCAAGGTAAGTCTTGGATTTGTATTTTGAAAATATTGTTGAGGACTAATCTTGCAGATCTTACCTGGCGACTCCAATTAAAAAGAATTTGGTTAAGTCCAGCAACGCTGGTAACATTTTGGCGTTGTTGTCGGGGACCTCAAAATAAATTGAGGTGATTAATCCGTGCATGAAAGACATATTGGTAAGCTTCAAGGTACATCCTCATACTCGAAATATATATATATATATATATTGTTGTAAGGACTAACTTGACAGGTTTATCTGGCGACTCCTCCAAGAATTCAGCCCATCTCAGGTACATACTTGTTTAGTGCTTTCGGTGAGATTTGTTTAAGTCTAACTTGGCAAGTCTCTCCTGGCGACTCCTGCTGAAGAAAATAAAAAAGGAAATACTCTACAAGAACAAAACTGAAAGGCAATAGATATGGGGAGCCTCGTTCCGTTTGACTTCTCAAATATTTCAAGATACCCGAATAGGTTTGATAAACATCGCTCTCTGAAGTCTATCCCAATGTTCCACAAGGGAAAAGATACCGCTACAGCACATGTCATGAAGTTCAAAGAAGTTTTGATCACATGGGATATCACAGATGAGGACACCGTTATGCAGTTGTTCGTAATGTCCTTCGAACTAGGAGGTGATCAAGATATGGATGCTTGGTATGAAGGACTCCCTCCTAAGGGGATATCTTCCTTCCTCCAACTGGTTGAGGCATTCAGCGATCAATGGGGTCCCAATGCTAAGAAAGAAATCATGGAGACTATAAAGGACGATCATACGGATATTGATGAACAGGCCCTTATGACCGGAGATGAAGCGATTCCTAAAGATGAAGAGCAAGAAGCCTTAATTGAAGAAACTGAAGAATATACAGAAATGGTGAATTCTCCATATCCTCAGGTTACGGTTTCTTATGATTTTTGGCTCTCTTGGAAGAAAATTACAAATTTACGGAAGACGACGATTATTGGAAGTTCCTTGGTCCACCGATGTACGATTCTTCAAGACCTTGTAGCATTATGGTAGACCCTCTCCCAAGCACATGTGTGGGTGAAGAAGCTTGCTCTGCCATCAATGAAGAATGGATCAACCCTTTTGCTTTGCTCGATGATACAGTGGTGCAAGATGTGGTGCATGTTGTCGATGGCCATATGCAGAGTTTTTCCATTGTCTCCCAGTCCATGGTGTGCCCTAACCAATAACATTCTACAAGAAGTGTTCAACCCTTTTTGCGCAGTATCGGTAAGTTTTCAATGTTACATTTCAGTAAAACCAATACAGGTATGTGGACTGGTATGACATTCTTCTCACATTGTCAGGATTTATATTGTTTATCTTTTCGCTTGAAATGTGAAGGCATAGATTATGTGGTTGACAATGTCAAATTTTTAAAGATTATTGGGGGTACTAACATGGTTACTATAAACATGAGCAATATGCTTGTGTCTCTAAAGAAATGTATAAGCAGGTGCAGGGACAGGTTGTAGTTGGCATATGAAAATTTGCAAGGTCCATCGATAATAATGGCTTCCCAAGTTCAAAATAAGCCAACCGATTTCAGCCAAATGTTTTCCTCAATACAGATATATGATGAAGATGGTCCATACTTGAGCCCTGTGGAAGCTTGGATAAATGGAGCTTGTAAAAGCAATCCTTTTCTGTGGCAACAATATCAAAGCTTCTAGGCCCATGTAGCCACCCAGCCTTCATCTCTTATCCTAATGGAGACCTTGGTACGTATTTGCTTTGGGTTCGATGAGATCTTATCATGGATTCTCTCTAAAGACAAAGGTAAGGGATCAAGTATGAATTGCTCACTTAAATGATTACATTGGCAATATGATTTCACTTAACCCTTCATGATTCTTATGTTTAGCATAGGTAGGTTTAGTTCACTTGAGTTGGGCATATACTGTTACCCATGCATTGCATTTAACGTTCTTCATGTCTACATAGGTTAGTCACTTGTTCATTCAATTTATTTTCATATTTTCATGATGAGCAAGGCAGGACGGAAGTGTCTACCTCATGGTATTTTGATGTCCCTGGCTATTTGATGTGTGTATAGGTCTACAGGTACCCAGATGATTCATGGATTCTCGAGCACCCTCTAGAGTAGTACTCGTCCAGCAGTTAGAGCCAGCGTTACGTGGTACTCGTCTCGCAGTTAGAGCCAGCGTTACTGGGAGGGGTGTTATTCAGCATTTGGTCCCTCTCTTGGGAGTACTATGGCTTAGTGGCATTGTTGACTGCCTCATGAAAGGGCTTGAAGCCCTGAGGTTGGTGTCCGGGGCTTCCAGGGGTGGGTCACTAGATCACATGACCCCACCTTGTTTTATCATTCCGGTGGCACTTCTTTCAACACTGAGGCTTATGTCTCTCCTCCATGTCACCTTCCACACCCTCCTGGTCCTCCAGTGCTACAACGCCCTCTCTCCTTGGTTGTCTTTTGATGATGACGTCATCCTTCTTCCAGGCCTACATTGCTTGATTAGGGGGGAGCGTTGAGGGATTTTCACTACTGTTGGGGTTAGCTGGGGCATTATGTGCCCCCCCCCCCCCCCCCTGCGCCACTCCAGCCTTTTATTTAGAGTGGTTTGCTCATTTTTAGCTATTTTAGTCATTCTTAGGTAAACTCTGGGGAAAATGCCCCAAGTTACCCACAGATTTGATTATTTTATATTATTTTTGTTATAATTTTAAGTTGACATTTTATAATTTCAAATTGACATTTTAAAAGGCATGTCGGCCTGGCTATTTTTGTAAAGTGAGTGTGAGAAGCTATAAATAAACTTCTCCTCACTTCATTTGAACATAACAACTTATGGGATAAAATTCATTATGCTACTATTTTACCCTAGAAGGGCGAAGTGATGTGCACCTCTTGGAGGGATGATTCTTCTTGCTCTTGGATGAAGTTGGATGCTTTCTTTGTCTTGCTAATGCTTTGTGGATGCTAAAATGGTTGGAATAACTCATGCTCAAGTAAGTCTTTTACACTTTTAAGGTTTGCTTGATGAATGGTAGGTCAATTTTGCATCTTGAATGATTGAATGGTAGCCCTACGGCTACATTCTCTTTGAATAAGGCTTTTGCCTGCTATTCTATCCTCATTGCATACTAAAAACGATCCCAAGAGGAGGTTTTTACAGAGTTTGGCCTTGGAGCTCCAACTTTGCCCTGGTTTAGACTCTTGAAACCAACTCTAGAGGTTGTTTCAAGAAGCCCTAACCTAGTAGCAAGGAGAATTACCTCCAAGAGGAAGGCTTGTCACGTTCCTCTAAAGCTAGGGTTTGGGGGTAACATCCATTAAAACCCTTAGTTTGTCCATTTTCTCTACATCAAACC
Organism: Larix kaempferi; assembly: GCA_027924585.1. Classification (NCBI taxonomy): domain Eukaryota; kingdom Viridiplantae; phylum Streptophyta; class Pinopsida; order Pinales; family Pinaceae; genus Larix; species Larix kaempferi. The sequence continues at coordinate 10,952,755 of BSBM01000877.1, forward strand.
CTAGTTTGAATTTTTGTAAATATTATTGCTAGATTAAACTTGCATTTTCATGGTAGAATTAGTGTTAGAATTAGGTCTGCAATTTTATAAAAAAAACCCTAAAAATAAAAAATAAAAATAAAAATTCTTCATTTTTGGCCTCCCTATAATTTCGGCCCTAAAATATCGCCCCTAAATTCTTGCGGCCCTAAATTCTCGTGATCCCAAAATTTCGGCCCTAAATTCTCACGACCCCAAAAATTTCGAGCATGAAATCTTCAGCCTATGTTTTTAACCCTAAACAAACCTACAAAACTACTATACAAGCACCATCCTAACTCTCTCTATTACTTTGTGTTTAACTCCATTAGAGGCACTGGTCTATGCTTTAAGGTGTTTGGAAGGGAATTGGCATCTACTTGGCAAGTACATTAAAGGGCTCTCCCCTTGGGACAACATTGGATGCCGAAGAAGTTAGAAGATTGGACAAAGGGGACACCAGTTCAAGTCTCTTATGTGATTGCCCTTCACTTACAAGCCTACCCTGCTAGTTTGAACGGTAACAATGCCCCAATTTCCCACATTATACTTGCATGTTTCTAATTGTCTACATGGTCCTCATGAGGAGCACACGTTTTTCCCTTTAATCCACAAGCTAGGATAAGAACACACAAAGGTTAATTAATCAACTCTTGTAATCATGGATTTGGGATTTTAGATATATCCCTAGCTAAGTCTACAAATCAAGGCCTAGGGGCTTAGGTTAATATCTCCATAAGGTCCTCTCCCCTTGGCCCCCTTTCACTTCCTTTACTTGTGGAATCATAGCCCCTCATCTTTTTTTCATCCCTCTTCATTTACAACTATCAGGTTTTTTATATTATAGATAAATGTACCTCATTACAAAATATTTGGTCATCCTAGACAATATATGTCTGACTTCTATCCATTTGATCATTATACGCATTTACATTCTCAAGTAAAAATTGGGGTATTACATTCCCCCCCCCCTAAGTTTGCACCATCCTCCGTGCATATCGGCACTATGTACATTAACAAGATTTTACATCAAATTTCAAAATAGATGTAGGCATGCCTCCCACATAGCTTCTCTAGCTCTCAAGGTGTTTCTTCAACTGCCTCTACCACACCATTCTTTTTCCTTGCAATCTTGCATAGTTGTTGGCTATCCCATATATAATGCATCTACATCGACTATTCAATGCCATGGTTGCCTCCCGTTACCACACAAATTAGCACCCTTCTGATAGGTCACGAAGGTCGGTCCTAAGATTGACAACTTCTTAGGAGATGTACCCACTGCCACCACAATGCACTCTCCTTACACTTTAGGCCAACTCCTAGAGGCCAAGAGGAGTCCCTAATATAGGTGAAATAGACTTGCACACAAGAATACCTTACGAGGAACCTCTTGACAAAGATAAGTGCCTTTTGGTGTCAAAGCAATGAATACAAACATGTTTACCAAATATTTCAAAAGGATAGAAGTTAGAAGTAATAAATGCTCACAACTTGGGCAAATGATTTAAAACCTTGCTGCTGTTATAAGAGGACAGCCACCAAAATATGCTTAAACATAGATGGAAATCACTTGGAACAATGCCAACTTACCAAGGAAAGTAACCCTAATGGATATGAATAGGAATCACACCTTTGGGGTAGCCAATGGATGAGTAAGACAAATCTGGAAATAACTTACCAGATCTGGTTTATGCCCTAACCAGCCCCCAGAAATCACAAGAAGGTCAACTTGAACCACTAGATCGATGCCCAAGCGAGTAGGACTAATAACAGACCTTGTCTCCATCTTATAAGACTCTTCAAAGATGAATTTAGATGGCTAATACTTACTGCAATTTATGGCTGTACCTGTCAAATCAGATTTCAAAAAACATACATAGCACTTGCACATAACCGTTAATCTCTCAAACCAGCCACTAGAAGAGAAGGCCCTTGAAGATCTACCATAAAATCAAGGAGGGTGCACTGCTTTGATAGATTAGATTCTTCAATACGACAATATTTTTGTATTTTTTGTATTTTTTGTATTTTTAGGGTTTTTTCATATATTTGATTTTTTTTGTATTTTTAAAAATATAGAATTTGGAAATTTGAAAAAGAGAAACTGAGGGAAATAGACCTAAGTCTTCTTCCTCAAAGCAATGAGAAAAATCGAGGCTAGCGTTCTCCCAAGCCTTGGCAATTCAATGATTGATGAATTAGCGTAAGGCTAAGAAAACCTAGGTTATGTTAGCACTTGACCTAATTATGACAAACAAGATGCCAAGGCTCAATTCCAAAGGGACTCCTCACTAGTGTTCTCAGAACCAGACCAGTTTTGGCAAAACCGACTAGTCCAACCGGTTTACAGGGCTTCTCCTTATCTTTCATTTTCTATTCTTTTACTTAAATTTTTAACATTACCATTAATTGTTTCATGATGTTTGAGAGTGATTCCAACCTCATTGAACTTCAAATGCGAAAAGTAGAATTTTTTATCCCATTTAGAATTAAAGAAGCTTAACAATTTTTAGAATTTAAGGATTGCAATGCTTCCACTGGTTTCTATCATGTATGAGGGTATGGGATTGGTATTTAATCAAGCACATCAACCCCTCTATGTGCCTTGATGTTGGTGGTGTTGATTATTCAGATTGATGTTGGTGGTGTTGATTATTCAGATTGATGTTGGTGGCCTCAAAACTAGTTTTGAAGAATCCCTAGTTTATAGCCTAATTATTGATGTACTTGAGTTCAGATATGGATTGCACTTGGTGCTATCTTGGTTCTATGCGCTCCTACTTGCTATATACATGAGAAACTTTGCATATTAATGGTTTGAATTCTGATGGATGCACATTGTTACCAACTTAATTGTACCATAGTTGGATTATCTGAAGAGCCACCATATGATAAACATGATAAGTGTTTGTGTTCTAGTGTATCAGATGATCCATCCTTTGTGCCTAGCCAAAACATAGCCAGTTTTGGCTAGTCAGTTTGTTGTCTGTCTTGAAATGACCATGCCCCACGGGGTTTTTGTAATAAAAGTGTGTGCTAGTAGGGTTTGAGTGGCTCGGTCACCCATGACTGGTTTATCAACTAACGTATTCCAAGGAGTTTTTTACCCCGACCAATTATACTTTGCCTTCAGCCGAGATATAATTGACAAGGTTTTCTCCCACTTCCTCCAAAGCTGGAATGCCCGATTTTGAAATTCTGGCCATGGGGGGTTATTAGTATCCAACTGATGAATATGAACCTACTAGACACTATGAGTCGAGTTAGTGGTCATTTCCTAGGTCTGTAGTGGTTTTTAAACGTTGTCCGAAAAATTTTTACAGAACGGATTGGACAGTTAATTATTTTATTTTTTAATAATTAATTTGTCCATAGTTTAAATGGAAAAATTCAAATTGTAATATGTCAGTCATCCGGGTGTGTTTTTCAATTATTGGAGGCTTAATTCCTAAGCCAAAAATCATACTTACACCCCGGGCACCATTATGCTAAGTTTCGGATCATCATTTGGCCACTTAATTAATAAATCCTCAAAAAATCAATAAAAGAGGATTATTAATTAATTAAATCAAAAAATTAATAATTGGAGATAATCCAATTCTCTCATATTTAATCCAAATGGATTAAAATAAAAGGCTAAATGACATGGCACGAGGTATTAATGAAGATTCCAGTCAACTCCAATCACATTCAGTGAACTATCCAGTCAGCAAATGAGATCTCCTTCAAGCAAATGAGATCTCCTTCAAGCAAATTCGCCCTCCTGCATGCAAATCACGAATTGGTTATGTGGCAGTGGTTTTGTGGATGGTTGAGTTAGCATTAAATAAAAGGTGGGCACCTTCCTCAATTGGTGGCCACATCACATGCTTGGCTCCCTTTAGACTCAAGTTAACTTACGCATTGAGCTCCAAGCTTCACCCATGTGGCATTCACGCCCTCCCTTGCTAGCTCACGTCATTCCTATTTGGAGCATCGTGATTGGTGTGGTGATAAGTCCAAGAGAGGGATGGGGGGCGCCTTGCCAAGGTGGAGGCCACCTCCCCATCTCCTTTATTACAACTCGAGTTATTTGTTGGAGTTTGCACTCCAAGCCACCATTTGATTGGATTTTGATAAGGAATTCAAATTTGTCAAGTGCCATTGGCTCTCTCCTTGAAGCCAATTCGAATTTGGGGTTTGGTTGTCTTGTTTTGTTATATAAGGAAGGCATTGCCTCCTCATTTCTCATGGAGAATTGGGCATAGAAACTCTGCTAAAATTGTAATCAGTCTTTCATTGAATAAAGCTTTTCGACTTTGGAGGTCTATGTGATTGTTTCTTCATTGGTAGATGTGTTTATTATGAGGTGATATCGTTCTTTGCTTTCCTTTCAAATTGTTTCCTATGTGTTGGATCAAATTACTAGCTTTAGAGGTCTATTGTTAGAACATAAGATTTTCCATTTGCAGTAGTCAAGTTGGATTATTATGCAAAGTTTGTTGTAATCTAGATGAATACAAGTGCTCAATTATATGAAGTATTGATCTTGATTTAATATTCCTAGCATACTAGTTATTTTGTTTGATCTCATTGGGGTTCAAGTTGATTGTCTTAACAAATATTGCCATTTGGAGAAGGGTGTGAGCTCAGTTGCATCGATCTCATCTCCATCATCATAAGAACCTTCTAACATTGTTGTCTTTCAAGATCCACAGAGTTGGACTTCTCCCAAGCAACGTTTTAAAAATCGGCCTGCTCGGACTCGGACTCGGCCGAGTTGACCGAGTTGACCCCGAGCCGAGCCGAGTCGGCCCTTAACTCGGGTCGGGTGACCGGTTCGGTACCGAACCGGCCGAGTCGAAGTTCAACTCGGCCGGTTCGGTACCGAACCGGCCAACTCGCCCGAGTTAGGGCTCGACTCGGCCGAGTCATTCCCCAGTTTAAAAAAATATTATTTTTAATTTTTGTTTTACGTTTTAATACTAACCTAAGTTCCTAACCCTAACCTAACCCTAACCTACCCTTAACCCACTAATAAACCGTCCCCCGAGACCATGTTTTAAGTTGTTAACTTTTGGTTGGGTCCGTGGACCGTGACTCTGTTGGGAGAGCCGTCGAACATCCTTTGGGAGCCGTCGCCGTGGAGACCAGTTTCAGACTCAGCCATCGCTGGAGGAGTGGAGTCGTGGTCCGTGGAGTGTCGAGTGGATTGAGGCCGCCGACTGCTAGTGCTGAGTGCTGAGTGCCGAGTGACAGAGCCGATGGAGTGAGCCGTGAGGCCGCCGCTGCTGCTACTGCCGACTGTTGCAGTGTTGAGTGAGGCCGCCTGCCGACTGTCGAGTGAGTCGTTGATTGCTGAGTGAGGTCGCTGGAAGTGGAGACCCGACAGAGAGGTAAATTTTATGATTTTATCACTGTTTTTTAATAAAATTTATTTATTTTTGTTAATAAAATTTCCAATTTCCTTGACTGTTTTTTTTTTAATTTGCTTATTTAATTTTTTTACTGTTTTTTTTTTATATTTAATTTGTTAAAACTTTAAACTTTATTGTTTAATTTATAAAAAAAAATTATTGTTTTTGAAATTTTGATTGTTTTTGTAATTTTTACTGTTTTAAAAAAAAAATTGCAATTAATTTCAATTTAATTACAGTCATAGACAGTTAGACAGTAGACTCATACTATTACTAGCTTTAATTACAGTCAATTTAATAAATTTCAATTTAATTACAGTTTTTGTATGTTTGCAGTTGAACAGTAGCTTGAATTTTGGAACAACAGTGAACTTCACACTTCAAGATGGCCCCGAAATCGAAAGATCCATCATGGATCCATGCTGATGTGGTTGACGGGCAGATGTATTGCAAATATTGCAAAAAATGGATTAAAGGAGGGGGCATTCATAGACTTAAACAACATTTAGCTGCGATTAGAGGAAATGTTGCCCCATGTGAAGCTGATTCAGAGGTGATTGGAGGGATAAGGCTGGAGTTGCAACAGCAATTTGATCAATATCAAGTGGATAAGACTAATCAAAAAGAAAGAGAGGAAGAAATAGGGAAGAAGAGGCATCTTTCAGAAATGATGAGATCTGCGCCTCATGCTGAATATGAAGGCTCCTCGTCCATGCCTTCTACCAAATTCGGTGATCCCTTTCAGTATGTTCCTCGCCCCCAAACAAATCTGTCCAAGAAGGGGCCTAATATCCAAAACTATTTTCCACCTCAAAAGAGTCAAAACACCTCTATTGGGACTACTAGTGCTACTGCTACTGCTTCTCGACCAATTCAGCCCACCATAGATGCCCATTGGAAAAAACAATACAAAGATACTGCTCATGAGTACATAGCTAGATGGTGGTATGATGCAGATATTCCCTTCAATGCTGCCCGTTCACCTTATTTTCAGCCTATGTGGGATTCTGTTGTTGCTGCCGGTAAGGGCTTCAAAGGCCCTAGTATGCATGACTTGAGGGGATCTCTTTTGCAGAAAGAGATCAAATCCTTGGATGAATACTTCAAGGAGTACAAAGAATCATGGGCCATAACAGGATGCACAATCATGTCAGATGGATGGACTGATACAAGGAACCGAACCATCATAAACTTCCTTGTCTCTTGCCCACAGGGAACAATGTTTTTGAAATCATTTGATGCATCCGATAAGGTGAAAGATGCAAATCTCTTATTTCAGCTTTTTGTTGAGATTGTTGAGATGGTGGGGGCAGCTAATGTTGTGCAGGTCATCACAGATAATGCTTCTAACTATGTCCTTGCTGGTAAGATGTTAGAGGAAAAATACACGACAATATTTTGGACCCCATGTGCGGCACATTGCATAGACCTCATGCTTGAGGACATATGCAAACAGGATTGGATCATGCACACTGTAGAGCATGCCAAAAGCATCACAAGATACATTTACAACCACTCATGGGTATTGAGCTTGATGAGGAAACACACACAGGGCAGGGAACTTGTTAGGCCCGCCATTACTAGATTTGCAACTCACTTCCTCACGTTGCAATCTCTCCTTGCTCAAAGACAAAACTTGGAACAAATGATTTCAAGTGATGAATGGAATTCAAGTAGATGGGCCCGCAGAACAGATGGAAAAGACACCAAGAAGGCAATCTTGGAACGCTCATTTTGGAGAAAAGCAGCAGAGGTTTTGAAAATTACCGAGCCACTTGTTAAAGTGTTGCGGTTGGTGGATGGGGAAAGATTGGCCATGGGCTACATTTATGAGGCCATGGATCAGGCAAAGGAGCAAATAAGGGCAGCATACAAGGATAGAGTGGGCAAGTATGGGCCTATTTGGGATATCATCGATAGGAGATGGAACAATCAACTCCATCGTCCTATACATGCAGCTGGGTATTTTTTGAACCCGAGGTACCATTATAGAGCTCGATTTGGAGAAGATCAGACCGGGGAGGTCAAAGATGGATTGTATGAGTGCCTTGGGCGCATGGTCCCAAATGAGATGGCGCAGTTGGAGATACACCAACAGATTACAGCTTACACTAGAGGCACAGGTACCTTTGGCAAACCTGTGGCTAAGATTGCAAGAGATGTGGACCAACCAGGTAAACAATTCCATTGTTTTATTAAATTCAGTTATTTAATTTTTAAAATTAAAAAACTTCAATATTTAGACAAATTCACAATCTAATTTGTTGATTTAACTGTCTTTGTACGTGCAGCTTCATGGTGGGAGTCATTTGGTGGCCAAGGCCTTCAATTGCAAATGTTTGCAATTAGAATCCTTAGTCAACCATGCAGTTCTTCCGGGTGTGAACGCAATTGATCTGTCTTTGAGCGGATTCACACGAAGAAGAGAAACCGGTTAGAGCAAAACCGGTTAAATGATCTAGTCTTCGTGCAGTACAACCTTCGTTTAAGGCGCAACCAATTGATGAACAAAAGACCTGATACTGATCCCATTGTGTTGGATGATATCGATCCAGCCTTAGATTGGTTAGTGGAGACTGAAGAGCCTGAGTTCGATGTTGATTATGATATTGAGCTAGATGCAGCCGGTAATGTTAGTCTGGAGGCAGATCCACTATTATCAGCACCATCATCAGTTCATGCAGGTGTAGAATCTAGATCCGTAATATATTTTTCTATCATTGAATAATATATGAGTGTTTCAACTTTCAATATTACTATATTAATAATTTGATATAACTACTGAATCACTGATATAACATTATTTCTTTCCAAACATGGCAGGCACTAGTCGAGAGGGAGAGATGCCTGCACCTGCAGCCCCTTATCCATGTCCACCTCGTGCTTTTACCCATTCAGCTAGTACTTCAGCTAGTGTTGTTCCTAATGCAGCAGTTGTAGATGACCTTGCGGGGTTTGAGCCCGAGCCAGATGCCGTTGCCTATATCATTGCTAGTCCGAGTGGTAGTTCTGGGCATAGCAGTGGTGATGAGTTTGATGATGATGATTGATCATGTTGATCAATGATGTAGTGGCATACTTATTAGTGGCATCATAACATTTTGTTTTTTGGACTCTATCACTCCACATGCCATTTAGGCCTCTTTGATTATGTATTTTCACTTTGTTCTAGTCTTCCAAATATGTATTATGTATTGCACACTGGGTCGGCATAGTATAGTTCGTGCCATTTTGATATGTTCATCCTTATATGGTATATACATGATAGACTTTGGATATTTTGTCTCTAATGCTTTGGAATGATGGATTATAATCTTTAAAATGTCTTTTTGCGTTAAAATTTAAATATTTTATGTGGTTTTTAGTAAACCGAGTCATTAAAATCAAATCGTCCGAGTCATTGCCGAGTCATTGCCGATTCCGAGTCCGAGTCCGAGTTGACCCTCAACCGATTCCGAGTCCGAGTCCGAGTTTTAAAACCTTGCTCCCAAGAAGAAAAACACAAGGAAATCTTACTCCAAAGCTCCATCTCCAATTCGAATCTATTTCTCTTTCTGGTTACTTGGTTACTTGTTTGAGTAGTGGACCTTCAAGTTTATCTTTCCCACACTCTTTCTATGTTTTCTTACATGTAAGTTTTCCCTTGAGAAAGTAGCTTGGGATTTGATCCCAAGTGGCACATCATTTTGTGGCTAATTCTCTTTCCCCACTAGCATCCTTGCATGCATCCAGCTAGCTAGAAGGTTTTCGGGACTAGTGTTCTAGTGGTCACCTTGTTCCAAGGTTGATCCCACCTTGTTTGTTTGCTTCTTGTTTTTTGTTTGCTTTGGCCTTTCGTCCTTCTTGGTTTGATAGCCTTTTTGCTTCTCCAAAACCCTCCTTCTCTAGCTCTCGTCTCCCTCATCTTTTAGTCTTTTGTTTTCATCTTTTTGTCCTCCCTCTTCTAGCTCTCGTCCTACCATCCTTCAAGCCTCTCTTCCTTCTCGTTTTTTTCTCCTTTTGATCCTTCTTCCTTTCGTTTTGATCTCCCCCACCTTGCTTTCGTCCCACTCCTTTTCCTCTCCTCATCCCTTTTCGGCCTACTTCTCCTTGCCTTTCATTTTTGCCTTTTATTGGTTCCCACTTTCCTCCTTAAAACTTTTAAAAAGCCATAAAAGGAATTTGTTTTTCTTAGATCTAGTTGCATTTTAGTTTACATTTGCTTTAGTAGCTTGCATTCTAGGATTTGCATCTAGTTTCCTTTAAATAGTTGCATCTAGATCTCATTGTAAAAGTGCATTTCATTTTAAGTACTTAGATCTTAGTTGCATATAGTTTACTTTGGTTTGATTTTTCTAATGCTAAAGGGTGCTTGTAGTGTGACTTGCATTGTGTTGTAGGTGTGAAGAAGTACAAAATCAAAGAAGATTTCAAACTTGAAGAGAAGAAACAAGAGAACCAAAACCCAAAGAGAAGATTTGAACCAAGAAGAAAAAACTATAATCATTCTCCTTTGTACAAACCCAAAAAAGGGGTTTCAGTTTCATTTCTTGGTTGCTTTTCATTTCAAGGGCTTTACTCCCTCACTTTGTAATTGATAAATAAAATAAGACTAAGTGGGATAAGGCCTCCCATTTTTGTGTTTCTTCCCCATTTGGGGAAGAGTGTGGTTTGTTTCTTAGCTCAGATTTGCTCCAAGTACTTAGAATAGTTTCATTTTTGCAAGTAGATACTAATTGCTAGATTAGTTCAAATTTTCATTACTTAGCATCTTAACTTGTTAGATCTCATTTTCCATTATTTATTGAGCTATCATTTGGTTTCTTTGCTTACAATCTGCTTGACTTTTAAAAAGAACCAAAGACTCTTGAACTTGTCATAATACAAGTCAAGAGCACTCTCTGTCGGAGAGCATAAGCACTGCATTTTCCTTGCATTCAACATATAGTTTAGTTAAAGTCTCTTGAACTTCTGTCATAAGACGAAGTCAAGAGCACTCTCTGTCGGAGAGTTTTACTGTGTGCTCTAAGTTAAAATCCTTCAACTTCACATTTCCCCTCTTAAAATTTATTTCGTTGCTTTCCATCACCAAGTATGCTCTGCCAACCCTAAAAAGTTGGATTCGTACTCGGAATGGTGATTGGATTTGTTAATCTTACAAGTGATAACCATAATAAAATCTTCACCCTCATAACCAACGAACCGGCGTTGTTTCGAGAAATACTCAGGTAGTGGGGAAATTCCTACTGGTGGCGCCGAAATCAACCGTTGTCATAGAGTTCTAGCTTGCTGGTTAAATCCATTGGACACCTAGCCTAGAATACTGGACGGTTTGTCAGGTCACCAAGGGGAGCCACTAAAGGTATATTTTTCCGGTTGGACTCATACCTTGCTCTTTAAGCCCTAATAATCAAGATCACTAAAACTCATAAAATCAACCAAGATAATTCGCAAAACGTTCTCACAAACAATCATTTTGAGACTTGTATCTTCAGCATCCCCAAGTATTACACATTTTGACTCCATTTGGCACTGGTCACTTTGAACTTTCATATTTTAATTAATTAATCTGGGCCATTTGTCCATTGGGAATTTGTTTAAGTTATTATCTATCTGTGGATGCCATTTTATTGTACAAGTCTCCATTATATATTTTATCTACAAATCTTGTATCTGCAACGTGGATTGCTCTTATCTTGTGTTTTTCTCATTCATTACAAAAACTGTGATCTCATTCTAAAACTCCTAAACAACACCCATCTGCATCCGCAACCATTAAAACACTTAAAACAAAAACCATAGAAAACTCTTTGTTAGGGACAACCCCCCTTGGCTTCGTTAGGAGTTTACCTAAACGGAGGAGCTAGGATTCAGGTGACAGTACCTGGCTCATTGCTTGCCCCCAAGGCCACACCTCTCCCACTTGTGGTGACGAGACAGCTTTCGAAAGATTTTTGCTGCTGGTGTGCATCTCAGCGGACAACACCCCACAAGGCTCAAATTTCAAAATCGGGGCATTCCAGCTTTGGAGGAAGCGGGAGAAAACCTCGTCGATTATTACTCGGCTATAGGCAAAGCATAATTGACAACAAAAAACTCCCTGGAATGCCTCAGTTGATAATCAAGTCATGGGAAACCGAGTCACTCAAAACCCTACTAGCACACTTATTACAAACCCCGTGGGGTCATGGTCATTTCAGCAGAAAAATAAAAATGACTAGCCAAAATTGGCTAGGAACAACAACTGGAACTTCTGATACACTAGATATGAACATAAATCATGTTCATCAAATGGCGGCTCGTCGGAAGTCCAACTATGGTACAAAAAGTTGGTAACAGTATGCTCATCTTGACTGAAGTCCTTGGAGCATCCACTAGCTCCTGTGCCTCCTTCAAGGTTCGCTCTGCCCACTTTGGCTTCTTATTTCTAGAAGAGTCTGTCGGGGTGAATTGAGCATCCTGCTCCTCCTCATGATCATGTTGCTCATCCTGCACACTCGTCGAGGTACCTATAACCTGTGATGATGGTCTAACCTCTACCTTTGGTGCTCCCTGCTCCTGAATTTCTGCTTCAACTGGCATGGATCCACAAGACTTCCTGAAAGCCATGTCCTCCTCAAATCTCACATCCCTCTATACCACTGTCTTCTTTAGTGCTAGAATGTACACCCTATAGACTTTTGAAGTTTCGTTATACCCAATGAAAATGCCCTTCCCAGTTGTTGGCTCAAGCTTCGTCCTCTTCTCAACTGGGACATGACAGTATACTAAGCATCCAAAGATGCGGAGATGTCCAATCTTTGGTTTCTCCCTTGTGAATGCCTCTTCAGGAGTCATCTTCCCCAATACTTTGTGCGGGCTCTTGTTCTACAAATAAACTGCAGTGTTGCAAGCTTCTGCCCATAAAAACATAGGTAGATCTCGGTCATGTAGCATATCCTTCACTACCCCAATGATTGCTCTGTTCTTCCTCTCAAAGACTCCATTCTGTTGTGGGTTATGACTGCCAGCTCCCTCTTGATCCCGGCATCCACACAGAATTTCTTGAAGGTATTCGAGGTAAACTCACCTCCATTATCTATTCTGAGCACCTTGATCTTCTTCCTAGTCTGGTTCTCCACAAGAGCTTTGAACTCTTGGAACAATCTGAGAACCTCTCCAGATTCCTTGCTCTTCAAGAAATAGATCCACGTCTTCCTAGAATGGTCATCTATGAATCTCACATAATAGTTGAACCCTCCAGTAGCGATTGACATCGGCCCACAAATATCTGAATGGATCCGATCCAAGATCCCTTTGGACCTATTATCACTTCTGGGGAATGTAGTCTTGGCATACTTTCCCATGGAACACCCTTTGCATATATTGTGATGGTCTGTACCGAGAAGGCAAATCGATCACTATCTCCCTAAGCACTTTGAGTGCTCCATGATGCAAATGTGCCATACATCTATACCATAACTCACCATCATGACTATTGTTGTTGCTCACCAACGCACCGGTAGGTTCGAATTGGAGTATGTACAACTTGTTTCTCTTGACTCCAATTACCTTTGTTGAACTAAAACTGCATCCCTTGGGATGGATGTAGACTTTCCTATCCCAGAAAGTTACCTCAAGCCCTTTGTCCTCCAAAAAAGAAACTAAAATCATATTCTTCTGCAACCCTAGTACATATAGTACGTCTTTCACCAATAATGCCTTCCCGAACTCCTGAAATTTCACAGTCCCTGTGCCTGCTGGACTGTACATGGATTTGTCCACAAGTTCAATGTAGAAATCAGAGTTATGCTCCTTTAGACTGGTGAAATAGTCTCACACTCCAGTCATGTGACATGAAGCACCACTATCAATGTACCACACACTGGTGGTCATTAAGCTAGTAAGACATGCGACGAGTGAGGACTCATCCTCCCTACCATTGGTGGATGCCCCATCCAACTGGTCCTTTGTCCTCAACCTAGTAGACAACGACAACAAAATATTCTGCAATTCTTGCAAAACCTGTAACCCAGTCTTATGAAAAAAACTTTCATAACTCGGCCATTGTTTTGCGGCTTTGCCAAATCTGTCCCACCAGATTCCTCTCAAAGCGAAACCGGCTCTGATACCATGTTAACTTTTATACCCTTATACAACTATTGATTAGCAGAAACTATTAATGTGTTCTTCAGTTAACTAATGAACATTAATTACTGAAAATACAACTGTATAAGAAACCATAAATGCATAGCGGAACAACAAAAAATGTAACCACACAAAATAGACACAAGGATTTACCCTGGAAACTCCAACTGGGGTAAAACCAACAAATGTTTGTCTTCTTCTTATTGCAGAATTTGATTACAAGAGCACTACAATAGTCCTCCCAATGAACCCTCCGGATCTGGACCAAAACACATAGGAAGATACTCCAAATCCTTTCTGCAAACCTGATAGACAAACCCTGGATCCAATAGAGAATAAAGAAGTAACTCTTCCCTAAAAAACGGTGTAATCTCAAACTAAAATCCAGATTGCTCACTACAAGAGGAAATACATCTCTTGCAACTTCGATCACTCACTATCAATGTGTCTCACACAACTCTCCTTAGACTCTTTTATAACATTCACTTTATGTCAATACCATGGGCAAATTGACCTTTTACATAAAGTATTATAAAAGTCACTTTCACAAACAAAGTTACAAATTTGAGGATACTTCCACGTGCTAGACACAAGCCAACATAGAAGCACCTATCCTCACTACAAACTTCAAGATTGACTAGTGTCCTTGGAGGACCAACTTCAAGATTCAAGATAGAGGCAAGGGCTAGAGCCTAAAGGAGAGAGCACAAAGTGTTATTGATGAATAAGATCCCAATATAGGAAAGGATTTTGATATGTAATTATTTGTTGTAGCATGAAGTTTTTTGGATTCTATAGGCCATTTATCCTCTTTGGTTATGTATTTTTGGTTAGATATGGATTGCACTTGATGTTTTTTTAGTTGTATGCACCCATGCTATATGTTAAAGTTAGTGTAGCTGCGCGACCCATTCTCAGAGAGGATGGTACCCTAGTCAGTTAACTAGGGTTCCTTGTCAAGTTAACCACGCAGAGTAAAGAGTAAGACCCTAGAAGGTACCCTAGGGCCCCCAGCTGTCTCCTGGGGTTCTTGGTCGGGGACCAAGCAGGTTGATGCCATGGCAAAGTCCCTAGCATGTGGCTAGGGCCCCTATTTGTCTCTAGGGTATTCGGGTCTGGGACCAAACAGTTTCTTGGTCACGAGGACCAAGCAGGTCCTGCAGGTTGAGACAGAGACCTCCTGGTCCGGGACTAGGAAGATTCTTGGTCACGAGGACCAAGTAGTTCCTGCAGTGACATAACTGGTCAGTTAACCAGGTGGATCTTGGTCAGTGGACCAAGATGATGATGTGTGATGTCCTCCTCTCCTAGGTGTTCGAGATGGTTGAGCTAGATGGTCTTCTTAAGGGACTGGCCACCCCTTGATGGAGCCACTAGCAATTGCCCTAAGGAGCAGTCTGGAGGACCACATGATCACATCATCCAGTGTGGACCTTCCTTATATAATGATGATGAACTTTCAGGTTGTATGGAACACTTGTACATTTGAGAGAGAGATGATTGGTTGTACCTTCCCACCTTGGTTGTATCATATTTGGTCCTTACACCTTGTTGTTCTTGGTCTTGTGGTACTTTGTGTTGTTTACCCACTTCGAGTTGTTTTGATGTTTTAGTCTTATGGGTATTAGGGTTGTGTGCCCACCTTTGTGGTACACCCTTTGGTCCTAGGGTTATGGGTCATGTACCCATTCTTGTTTTTATGATTTTGACTTGTACCATATTATTGGTCTTTGTACCCTTAACTATGACCTTGTACCCACCTAAAGACACCTCAACTATATTTTATATTATTAAGTGATTTTTATTAATTGGTGTCTTAACCCCTACTTGTTGGTACACTCCTAATTCAATCGAACTCTAATAAAAAGATTAAAATTGTGACCCTTCTAGAAGTCATATAGATCTATCTATTGAAGCCCTTCCTCTCTCATTCGGATGTCATCTGTTCCTCTTCATACCTCAGCTCTGTGCTACCTAACATCAAGGGTTTAAGGGAAAAAAATTTTGCTGTTCATTCACCTGTCAGTTCAAATTGCACCTCTGTTGGAGTCCTTCACATTGTTGTGGCTGATTAAAGTCTACGTTGAGGTTTTAATGCTGATCCTAACCAAGCCGTCAGCCTTGGTAGTAATGTTTTAGAACCCGTGAGCCTTGTTGAGGAAGGCTGCACTCTGCTGCTGTTCTATCTGTCCAAATCGTGGTCTGATCTTCTAAGTGCCTTCCCTCTATAACCTTGTCTGAGCTCCGATCTGCTTCTGTGAGGTTTGATTAAGACTCGACCTGCTGCCCTGTGGTTTATTTGAGACTCGATCTGTTGTTTGAGTTTTGCTTGGAGTCCAATCTGCTGTTGCATGCTTGATTGAGGTCCGATCTATTTGTTTAGGGAAGCCGTGACCCTAGATCTGCCTATTGGTTGTCTTTTAATGGAGGCCATGAGGTCCTAGGGTATGCTGGTGGCACAATTGAGTAGGCCGTGAGGCCTTAGGGTTTGATTTACCCTAGTGCATGCTTACCTGTAGAGGCCGTGAGTCTCTTTGACCTTAATCTGCTTGTTGACTGTTTATTTGAGTGGGTTTCAGCTTGTATGCACAGCATGGACTGAGTTCTCAATTTGTTGATGCTGAGTCTTATTTTTGCTCAGATCTAATTGTTAAGACTTACCTATGGTTCAGATTGTTTATGCTAAGTTTTGTTTGTTGACAGATCTATTTGTTTATAATTGACCTTGATCACCTGTGATCAGATCTAGTGTGCTGAGAGTCACTTGTGGTCACTTCTCTTGTGCTGAGATTTTGTTAAGATCATAATTATTGTGAAAATGTTGACCTCTGCTATGATTAAGACTGTAACTGTAATATTTTACTGTCATCCACTACTATTGCCTTGAACCTACCAGCTCTCTCTCTCTGGTTTGTACTTACCGTCTAAGTTAGGGTCAATTGGTTCCTAGTATTGAGTGGCCTCTGAGAGGCTCAGCTCATTCTAAAAGTAAAAGTTTTTGAGTATAAAACAGGAAGGGTCCCGCACTCCAAGTAAGTACCCTAACTTGCTCTTCTTATTAATTAGACTTGTCGTTGTTAATCTTATACTGCTGGTTACATGTTACTGAAGATTACTTTAACACCGGGACCTACTTGGTAGTGTTAAAGTTGAAAAGTTGAAAGAGATAAAAATTATGTTTTGAATTATCTTGTTTAAATAACTGCTCTACTATTCTACTTCAGTGTAAATTTGTGATATTGAATTTTTGCATTAAAGTACATTGATTTTGATTTTTCTGCATCAAACCCTAACCCTAACCAAAATTCCTCTTTGGTTATGTATTTTTGGTCAGATATGGATTGCACTTGATGTTTTTTTAGTTGTATGCACCCTTGCTATATACATGTGAAACTTTGCATATTAGTGTATAATGGTTTGGATTCATATGGATGATGAATATGGTTGTCTATGATTGTCATTGATGACAACATTAATGACAAAGGTGTACATGGCATGAAGATAAGCAAGCTTGATAACATTGACAAGCTGTGAAGAACCTGCAATAATTAATTAATGCAAATACATGAGATATCAGAAATAACAAAACTCAGAATCACTTTTATATTGATCATGGGCCACTTCGAGGGGGCAACCTCCTTTGAGCAAGTTCAATACAATTAACTTCACGATGCCTTCATAGGCCTCAACACACACTTATATACTAACTCAAGGCGTCAATACCATGGGTCAATACCATGTGTCAATACAAACCATGGGCCAATACAAAATATGGATCAATAATGACTATGGCTCAAAACCATGGGCCAATACAAACTATGGATCAACAAAACTATGGGCGACTTACAAAGCATATGCGCCAACAACAATAACACAAACTATGGATCAACAAATACTACGGGACGACTTACAAAGCATATGCGTCCAACAGCAATATACTAACAAAGTAAAGACATGGGTTCCTAACATCCCCTCTCCCTTAGAAAAAGCTTTGTCCTCAAAGCTTTAGATGTGGAAATTGATGCAGAATCTAAAGGAGTGGGTCCCCTGAAGCATCCTCGGGTTGCATTCCGGGCCACTGGCACCTTTTGAGTTTCAAGGAGGATTCCGTGGAAGGCTGTAGACGAAGAAGAACCATATCAGCGACGTGAAAAGTGCGCGCAGAACGGTGCTGATCGGCTTGTTGTTTCAGTCGAATTCTTGCCATGTGAAGATTGTCCTGCAGAATGAGAAGAAGTTGATTGCGGTTTCGAAGAATTGAGTCAATTGCCTAAATTGGGGAGCTGCTGAAGGTGTATGGAAGAAGAACTAGCGGTGCCTGTCCAGAGACTGCTTCATATGATGTCCTTTTAGATGTGGTACTATACCACTGTAGCGCTTCCAGGAAATCCATAGAAATAGTTGTCCAAATCTGTGTAGGGATGGGCAAGGGTTCGAGCAGTCCCGAAAGGAGGGTCGTTTCACCCTTGTTGACCTGGAAAGTATCACAGTCAACCACCATCCGTTGAATTGTCATTTTCAATCCCTGCCAAAAGAAGTTACATTGTTCATGATCATACGTTTTGAAGAACCCAGAGTGCCCTGTTGATGAAGAAGCATGGAGTTCATAAAAGAGATAGCCCCATTGAACAGATTGCAACCAATTTGGAACAAGCAGAGAAATAGCTGTAAGAGAAACTAGGTCATCAAATGTGCGAGAAGGAGCATCTGCCACCATATTGTCCTTACCCTTCTGGTAAGTGGTCACATAGTCATAACCCATGAGTTGGAGAACCCATTTCAAGTGTGCTGGGGAGGAGACCCATTGTTCCAGGAAAGTTCCCAGACTTTGGAGATCAATCTTGATGCAGAAATAATTCCCCAATAGGGATGGCTGCCACTTCTGTACTACATGCAAAATAGCCATCATGTCCTGCTGAGATGTAGATGCGGCAAAATGCTTACCGAAAAGGTCTCGTGAAGGCGGCAAGGCCACTGGTGCAACAAAGACACCTGCATATCTATCCAAGGAAGTAGTGGAGACCGTTGGTGGGTGCATCTGAAGGGAATGGAGCTGAGCAATGACACCATGTGAATTTTTCTTAAGGATCTTTTCCAAGCGATGTGAACTGATGATGCAAAGAGACCCTGGTTGTAAGCCCATAAATTTGTGTTGTGTCCCATTAACTGAAAATTGCATCCAAAGTTCAACAAAATCCCATAAGATGGGACCAAGTGTGCGTAACCATTGAACGCCCAAAACCACATCACATCCACCTAAGGATAAGGAAAACATGTCAGAGCGCAGGTTATAATCTTCCATAGAGATACGCACATTACGAAACTTCCCCTTGCAAGGTAAGGTGCCCCCATTGGCAACCATGACTTCAAAGTTGGAACAAGGATGGACAAAACAATCATCCTGTTTGGCAATCCGAGGGTCAATGAAGTTATGAGTGCTACCAAAATCAATGAGTATGGTAAGAGGGAGCTTCTTGAAGTATCCCCTGACCCGCATTGTTTGTGGGGTGGTGACGCCAGTTACAGCATGGAGAGAGATCTCGGGTGGGTCGTCTTGAGATGGGGTGTCAACAGACGGGTGCTAAATGTCGACCTGAACATCTACTGTATCTGGAGCTTCTTCACCAAGTTCTAAGGCAGGCGGAGAATCCACATCCAAGAGATAGAGCTTTTGTTGAACACATCTATGTCCCCGAGTGAATTTCTCATCACAATTATAACAAAGCCCTTTTTCTCGACGTGCCTGCATCTCTGTTTCAGACAAATGCTTGATAGGAGTTGGTTAAGGAGCAGGCGTGATGGGAGGTCGTTGGGAACCCATATTTCTGAAGGGAACAAAAGTGAGCTTGGAGCGTTGTTGAGCTGCGATCTTGTCCTCTGCCAACTTAGCCAACCCTAAGATTTCCATCATTGTGTTGGGACAGAACATTTTGACTTCTGAGCAGATTTCATCCTTGAGACCACTGATAAAACAAATCCTGTAGAATTCATCAAACAATCCTTCTGTGTGATTGGCCAGTTTCTCAAGTTCTGTCTAATACTCTCTCACTGTGCCAATTTGGTGAAGTTTAGTAAGTGCTCCTGTGAAGTCATCAAAAGCACTAGGCCCAAATCGTGGCAAAAGGAGTTGGCAAAAATCTGTCCAGTTTGGCTCAGGATGAGCTTTGATGTACCAACAGTACCATTGAAGGGCTTCCTGTTCCAAATGAAAGGATGCAAGTGGAACTTTCTGGACATCAAAAGTATTATGCAAACTGAAATACTGTTCTGCTCGGTATATCCATCCAGTCGGATCAGTACCATTGAAGCGAGGAAAATCAAGCTTCAACCCACGAAAATTGTTGGAAGAAGAGAACCCGGTGGCTGCAAAAGATTCTGGCTGTCGGTTATTGTTCATGGCTGAAAGCTGAAGATGGAGGCTGAGAAATTTTTCATCAAGATCTTGGAGTTTGGTTTGGATGGCTGCAAGTGCTTCCTCCATGGTGTGTGCTCTTGCACGGGTGACAACCATAACCAGGGTTTTTTTTTTTTTTTTTTTTTGGGGGGGGGGGGATGGGTAGAAAAACACAAACAGAAGCTGATTTAGTAAAGGGAAATTTAGATTGGGGAAAAAATTTGATAGGTAATTGGGGTTTGACGAGATTTTGGACACTGTCGAAAGGACATGAAAGCAGAAAGGGGGATTTCAGAAACGGGGTGAAAGAATGAGAAAATTTGGCAGAGAGGGACAAAGAAGCAGAATTAGAAAAGGAAGTTTGTGGTAAAATTTGAAGGCGATCGGGTGAAAATCGAAGAAGTTATGGCAAACCCTAAAAATAGACAAATGTGAGATTTCGGGTTGGGAAGTGGAATTTGGGATAGGGTTCTCAAGAATGAAAGATGCAGAATGGGATTACAGGGGTGTCAGAGAAGTTTCAAGGGAAACAAAGGTAAAACAAGGGAGATATGGCAGAAAAACAGTGGTTTTTTTTTTTTTTGGTCAGAAATGGATCTGCAACGGCGCGGAAGGGATCCGCAACAGATGGATCTGCAACGGCGCGAAAGGGATCCGCAACAGATGGATTTGAAACGGTGCAGAAGTAATTGGCAACAGTTCTGGACAGAGGAAATCTGCGATGTATCAGCTGAAAATAGATATGGACCCCAAGTATGTTCGGCTTCCTAACAGTTCAGGGGTTTCACTCGACTACCAATGCTGTCTGACGGCTTGCATTTTGGGGCAGTACCCCTCACTCCACGGCTCAGGTAAAACTGATAACCGCTTTGCCACAAACGACAGCTCTTGGTTTACCTCACGGGTGGGAACTAGCCAATCAGGTAGGGATCGTTGCCCTTTTCGCTGACAGGTCCTCTCAATGGGCCAGCTACTTTGGGGTTCTTGTGGTACTCCTCACAATGAGTTTTAGGGCTTATACCCAAGTACTTGCCACAGTTAAGCGGATAGGGATTATTCCCAGATCCGAACTTGCAACAAATGCGAAGAAAAAAATTTGGCAGAAATTCCACCCAACGAGCCCAAGAAAGTGTTCTGATACCAGATGTGAAGAACCTGCAATAATTAATTAATGCAAATACATGAGATATCAGAAATAAAAGAACTCAGAATCACTTTTATATTGATCACGGGCCACTTCAAGGGGGCAACCTCCTTTGAGCAAGCTCAATACAATTAACTTCACGGTGCCTTCATAGGCCTCAACACACACTTATATACTAAGTCTAGGCACCAATACCATGGGTCAATACCATGTGTCAATACAAACCATGGGCCAATACAAAATATGGATCAACAATTACTACGGGTCAAAACCATGGGCCAATACAAACTATGGATCAACAAAGCTATGGGAGACTTACAAAGCATATGCGCCAACAACAATAACACAAACTATGGATCAACAAATACTACGGGACGACTTACAAAGCATATGCGTCCAACAACAATATACTAACAAAGTAAAGACATGGGTTCCTAACACAAGCACGGATGATAAGCATGAATGGCATGGCAAGAAGGAAATTGGATGTGGGCACTGGAGCCCTTGCAACACCTAATGGGCCAAATGACCCATTATGTGGTCATTAGTGGCTTGATGGGGTCATGGAGCCCACAATACTTGGTTGCTTGTTGATCGTTTGCCCACAGGCTTAAATGGAGGTAAATATGGTGCCTTGCACTTAGTCAACATGGCTAATATTGATGATCACATGAAGATGAAGACCTTGATCAGTTGTTAAAGTATTATGGAACTCTTGTACCCATACCCATAAGCTTGATGAAAGAGTCCATGATGAAATTCTTGACATGACAATCAAATGATGCTGTTACATATGATTGTTGTCCTTGGTGCTATGACACTTGCACTTGATGACATGGCTTAAAACAATTGAAGAAGTCCTTAAAGAAGCCATTGATATCTTGATAAAGTCAGCCCATCCCTTATAAATTGCAATATAAAAATTAAAGGGGCATGACAAGTCGGCTCCTAAATTAATCAAAAAATAAAAGGCAAATTTAAAATTATAATTGCAAAGTCGGCTCAAAGATCAAAAAGAAAATTAAAAAATATATATTTAACCCTATGACAAGTCAGCCAGACTTATTTTTTTTATCCACTAAATTCTATATAAAAAGGCAGCTCGCCTCATTTCACAAAAATTGGAAGAAAAGCTCTGAGAAAATTCAGGCTCTGAAATTCGTGGGTACAGAGAGGAGCTCTGATTCTCAGCTAGCAGCAAAATTCGTGGAGCAGAAACAGTACAAGTCTAATATATTTTTGGTGATGGAGTGAAGAATTTCGGGTGAATAGAGTGGACTAATGCAGCCTCAGATCCGAGGGTCTCTGTTGCCGCCTGGTTCCACACCTGGGAAAAACGCAGCAGAAGTCTTCAAGCTGCTGGTGTGGCCTTGGGGGCAAGTCAGAGTCAAGTGCTGTCACTTGGGACTCGACTCCTCCGTCTAGGCTTTCCTAGCGAAGCCAAGGGGGGTGGACCCTAAAAAATAAAAACTAAGGTAGCTAATTTAGGAGTTAGAAAAAATATTTTTTGATAACCAAGATAAAAGCAACATATACTTATCTAAAGCAAAACAATCATTCATCAATACATCATTTGCTGCCATTCACTATTATCATCATTCATTCGCAACATTTGTCAATAACATGAAATAATAATATAGACCACTGCCTTATAATGGAGTCGAAATAGATGCATGAGCAGAAAAGTAAATGTTGTGCCAGTGTTCTTGGTGTATTTTAAGATTAATGTGGAAGTGATCTTTTTATTATGGCAAGTGGGTTCCCAATATACGCAAGGTATGGGGGAACATGTCCGAAATTTTGATGTGTGGCTTCCCTCTGAAGCTTGGGCTGAATCGGAGTCTCAAGGAGGTGTTCAGATGCTGTACCAACGAGGGCAAGCCTAACGGTTTCCAAGTGGTCACTACTCAGTTTTGTCCCAAGCCTTCTGAGAAATTTCCCCACAACAACAAAATGTTCGTGATGTGCCGGATTTTCACATAAAGGTTTTTTTATTCTGGGCGGTGTTAAATCCTATTACTACTCATCTCCCCCTTTCCGATGTGTACCAACTGGATCAAACTGAGCTGCAAGTCGGCCACAGAGCATACGGGAGAAGATCCTGGTATTTTTTTTTTTTTAAATTATGAACCAAAATTTTATGTTTTTTTTAAACCCCAAGAGTCTCTTTTCAAGCACGTACTCGGGCAAGCCCTTGCACAGAAACCCTACTTCGGGAAAGCAAGGGGGGCGTTTGAGTTTGTAAAAAAAAAAAAAAAAATGATGAAACTACGTTTTGAGTGAACTTGTGGCCCGCCAGTGGAACGGACCAACAAGGTTGATTTTAATCCTAGTTTGTTTTATTGATTGCAGAAAAAAAAAATCTAAACTAAAAAATTGCAAACCACGAAATTTGAGTTGACACAGTTTTCCCCCCGGGGGGGATGGGGTGTGGGCGCTTGGTTAGCCCACTTGCTCTCATTTGATGCTTTAGTTACAATATGATAGAAATGCCCCAGTCTTAAATCGACTTAGTGGCTTACAAAATAGAAGAGAAAAAGTGACTGGTTCAGGAAATTTTCGAACTAGATGCTCCAGATTGCCTGGATCTTTGAAATTTTGGCAGCACCTCCTCCTACCTGTTCATCTTTTGCTGCAAACCAGCAAGTAAACGTCAGTATAAGATGCCCAAAAACACTTTAAGAGTGTCTTTGGAACACCTCCTAAAAAACCCAGAAAAAACTAAGTGTTAAAACTAGTTAAAATGACAAAATTTAACCGAGTAAAACAAGCGATGGGGCTTGTTTTACTTGGGATCTTTGCAAGCTTTTAAGGGCTGCAAATTATCAGCTCTTTAAATCAGCCAAATACACATGAAGTTCAGCCAAATATACTGCTTGCTTAAGCCCTTAAAATATTCGGAAAAGTACACTTAAACAAGAAGCATGCATCAACTAGATCTAGATAAAGATTTTACTTGAAAATGAGCTTAAGATCTAAAACAAAAATCAGACCTACTTATGATTTTTTTAAACAAGAATGAGGTCTGAAATATGCAAACCAAAGTAACCATGAAAGATTTGAAGATTTTTTATGTTGATGAGAAGAAGAAGAAATGTCTTGAATTTGGGCTATGGAGTCCTCCACCATGGGGATCAATGGGACTAGTTCTCCTTGAATCAATTTCGAAGACCAATGGATGCAAGCAAGCTCCACCAACTCTTCGGATCAGCAACCTGTAGACACAAAAAACAACTCACACAAGCAAGATCAAATGCACTAGTGTAGACTAAAATAGAGAACTAGATTCAAGCATTTAAACAAAAATGACATTGAACTCTAAGCACTCTATGATAACCAACAGTAAAAATAATGAAATAGATTACACTATCTTTACCTTACTAAGCTCAACATCTCCTTCAAAAGCTAGTGATTGATCAATAAACAAGCATGAATAAACATGTAAAGACACAGATTACCTCATATGTAAAAATAGAACATGATCATCCACACCATGAGAATCCACACATAGAATTGCCTCCAAAGCCTTTTATTCATAAACAAATGCAAAGATATTACAATGATAAGAGCAGAGGTTCCACCTTCTCATAAGAAAACAATGAGAATGAACTTGCTTATATAGAAAAACTCAAGGAGAGGGAGTGCCCAAGTTGAGGAGGAATGGGTGGAGTGAGTGGCATAATTCGTGGAGCAAATGGGCCTGCCCACTCCCATGTAATGGGCTGCCAAAATCAGCCCCAAATCAGCTAAAAATCAGCCATGTGACAGCCCATAAACATAGCTGCAAATTCCATGATTGAAGGTGCCCAATTTTGGGAAATATGCCCCCCTTAAATGGGAAAGTAATCCCACTAATATAGCTGCCCGGAATCTTTCCAAAATCAACTCTTACAACTCCTAAAACATAGCTGAAATATTTCAGACCTTTAACTCCTCCAAAATTGGAAATATTTTTTAAGTCATTTTTCACTTTTTTTTATTTTTTTATGACCTTTTTGACTTTTTTGGTTTTTTTTAGCATAAGTGAAAAATTAAACACCCAAACATTAAAAAAGTGGGTTTAGGGGTTAAGGGAGTGCTCTGAGTTAGAAAACGAGCACCCCTAAGGCAAAAAAGACCCCTAGATGACATTTTTATGCCATTTACAATATTTTTTAATGAAACCATTAAAAAAATGGCTCATTTACGGAAAAATACTTTTCGCCAAAAATTTAAAAACTACCTAGGGGCACTTAGCACATGTCCATATGACTCAAAAACAATGTCTAGCATGTTCATATACATTGACCCATGGACTTTAACAATCCCCTAAGGCCCGTTAACCTCCCCAGGCATTCCAGCTTTGGAGGAGCAGGAGAAAAACCCAAAAAATTATGTTATGCACTAATGCGAGACATAATTAATAGGTGAAAAAACACCTTGAAATACCTGACTTAGCCAAAAAGTCCTAGTGAACCAAGTCCTTTACAAAACACCATGCTAGTACATTTTATTACAAACCCCGCAGGGCCATGGACATGTGAAAAAAAATTAAAAAAGACGGCCCTTTTAAAGGCTCAGCGGACATCAAATCATCGAAAATGAACATGTAACATGTTCAACTTTGCCCGCTCACTTGATAGTCCAACTAAGTACAACTTAGCTGGTAATAGTCTCAACAGATGGAGGTTCACATTTTTTGGGTTAATTCTTATGTTCTTTTGCTGCTAAGTGACAGTCCCGAATTACCTTCAGAGAAGAATAGTATTTTTGGTTTAATTTCTTCTTGTTGCTGCTGGGTGAACAGTCCCGAGTTTAAAAGACAATCAGAGCATATACAGTCTGAGTTGACACACAAGTACACAGTACCATGTTTTGGGTTCCTTCTCACAGTCTGAGGTCTAACTTTTTCCACAGTCCGAATTTTTGTAGCATCATACATAGACCCGAATTTTGGATCAGTCCCTGAGGAGGATCAAACTTGGGGTAGATGAAGTTTTAAGCAGAGACTTGAAAAGTCATGAGCTGACTTTAATGACTTGAGGAATCTTTAATGAGCAGACCTTAATGTACAGACCTTGATAGTTGGCAGAGATGACAGTGTGGACAGGTTGAAGATTTGAGCAAAGGACAGATTTGTGTATTATGACTGAGTTATTTGACAAGTGACATGATGACATGGCTATGATCAAAATGATGTGCTTGGGCTGAATATGCATATGTTGAATGCTGATATGATGATGAAATACATGGACAGAATTTTGATGTGACAATGAATGAGATGATGTGGATAAAGACATGACTATAATGAAATGTAATGTATGTACATATGATTTGCAAGCTGGGTCTTGTATCTACTTCTTAATAGGATCTAAGAAGAACTAGGCTGGGTCCTAGATAAAGAGTTGGTGCTGAATTGCCTCACGGTTGTAGCCGTTGAACCAATTACAAAAATTGCAAAACTATATCTTCTGTCTCTTGTGTGTGATGAGTTGGTGATTATATGACATGTGCTTAGATGATTACTGAAATATAATTCATTGATGAACATGTCGTTGAAGTAATTGTGAAATGATGATTTAAGTTTTAGAGATTGAAGAAGTTGAATTTTAATCAAGTATAGGCTCACTGATTCACCCCCCCCCCTCTCAGTGCGCATTGTGTCTAACAATGGATGCATATGAATATATATTTATAGTGAAAATTATTTAAATTTCATATACATATATATATATATATAGTACCCCCGACGTACCCAAGTCCCTTGTTTCAAAAATGGTGTCCCCATCCCCGTTCCCAAGTAACCTGGCAACTTAACCTATAAGTGTAAACTAATATAGAAAACAGTGTGTAAAATCTAGTGATACCAAAAATTGGAAAAATTTACAACTTAAGAATTATAGCACAATTCAATACAAAGAAGAATGCCCGAGGAGGATTATCATGGTAAGTATGTACTTTCCAAACAAAAGCATGTAAAATATCACATTGCAAGATAAAAACTGAAAGGAGCCCATCTATTCAAGAAATTGTGCCATCAGTTTGTCCTTTTATAATAGATAGCCCAATGCATCAATACCTATGCACCTGCACTATTTCTTGCTCGGCGAGAGCTTCGACCCGCTGGGGAACCAAAGCTTCTGTTATTCCTTTACCAAGGCCAAGCTGACCTCTCTTAGATTTTCCCCAAACCCATAAAGCACCATCTTTGCCAATTGCCATTGAAACAACACCTGAAGCAGCTGCATTTAGAACCTCCACTTTATCCAAGCCTTGTACTATTTTGGGTTGGTTCCAACTCTCTCTGAGGCAAGCAGATTTAACATGGATCAGATAAAAATAAACTACATGTAGAAATATGTAATTAGCTGCTATATGAAACCCTCAATAAGAACAATATGGATTGAAATTTATCTGTGTCCTGGTCAGGTACCTTCCATTGAACATAAATGATTTCGTTGTGCTATTAAAATTTAAGATATAATTGCTTGTAGGCTACACATATAATTGCTTGCAGGCTACAACAATTCAAAATATATTGATGTCAATTCTGATACATGATTTATGATGGAAAAATGTTTAGTTCCATAACACTATTTTTTTATCCTGGTTTCTAAAGATTTTGGTACATCATGCAAAGCCTGGACCTTGCTTGAGTTTATTTCCTCCAAATTTATGCCCCCAGTACACCAAGCACAAAACTGACAAAGAGATGTTTCACATCAAAGAAAATGTCGGATGATCATTATAGAGGATCCAAAATACAACATATATATATATATATATATATATATATATATATATATATATATTGCTAAAAAAAATTATAAGCATAGAAAAAGTTGAAAATACAAAATTAACGAATTAGAGGCAATATCATCTCACATAGTCATCTAAGAGCTATGCTCCAGTCAAATTATAAAGGTTATTCTGTCCATCATCTTTAGTTTACTAGATTGATTACCTTTAACAGACTTAACTTAAGGACATCATTGTAAATGCATGTCTAAATTATGTGTTTATTTATCCACATTAATGCACATTATGCCTTCTAAACAAATTCAGATACTTCAAAAATATAATTAATAATAATAATAATAATGATAATCTATTTTTAAGGTCACAGTCAAGCCAAACACCAATTTGGTGTATGAAACACCCTTGTTTGTGGGACAAGGGTCCCCCCTCCACGCAGTGATTTGACTACTAAAGTCTATGGAGGTGTACATACCCTACCCCCCTCTAGATTTGAACCTATGACCTCCTAGGAGGAAACACATGTTCTTAACCATTAGGCCCACTCAGGAATCTAGGCTATGCACCTTAACTTAGGGCTTTCACATGTACTAAGGACTTGAAAAGGGTCACACCAATGTTAGACTAGATGAGTAAAGGTTCCCCCCTCTAGATTTCAACCTATGACCTCCTAGGAGGAAACACATGTTCTTAACCGTTAGGCCCACTTAGGAATCTAGGATATGCACCTTAACTTAGGGCTTTCACATGTACTAAGGACTTGAAAAGGGTCACACCAATGTTAGACTAGATGAGTAAAGGTTAGATAAGTCATTAAGTCGTTAGAAAGGTGTAATTGTAAGTAGTTTCATGTATTATCTTCATATTTGTGAACATTTCCTAAGTTATATGTGGGCTAAACCCTTAGCACTAGAACGCTTTATCATATCTACTTGCTATGACACTTGATGTGATGTCCTGTGATCATGGCTACGTATTTTGTGTGGAGCGCTACCCTTGGCACACATGTGGAGGCCATTTTTGATAGGATGTTTTTGGAGGGGCATTCTAACATCAGGAGCAGTTATCTTTTGGCAAAGTGCCCAAAATTGTGCCAACTCAACGCCATTAGATGCAGAATGGCTGTGGGATTTCCGAAAAGTGGTTATAAGAGAAAATGAAATAAATATTGAGGAAGTTGGAAAATCCAAAACTATCGTTTAAAGTGGCACATTGTATTTTTTCCGTACATACCTTTTGGGAGCCTTTCCATGGAGAGCATTCACCTTTTTGAGGAGGTGCTCTGCCTTTTGAGTTGTTTCTAGTGGAGTGCCCCCCTTATCTTGGGCTTATTGTTGGCTTATGAGAGTTGTTTATCATTTTTGACCATGTCTAGAGGCTTCTTTGAGCCTCTCCCTATGATAGATCTAGGATTTTGGTAGATCTATTATTATTTTATTGTAAAGGAAGTTGAGCTACTCTCCTATATAAGAAAGCCTCTTCTTCATTTTATTTTGTCGTTGTTGATTGGAGAATAAAGTTATCTTTTGCACTAAAGGCCATTGGTTTCTTTGGGATCTTTCTTACATGTGAGGCATATCTTGATGATTCTATCTTGAGGTGACATGTATTTTTCTTGCATTGTCAAATTTCTACATCTAGTCCAATATAAGGGTAATCTTAATCCATTGGAATTAAGTAGGGAAGAATATCTTTACTTGTTTCATGTTCTAATCTTATAGCTTGCTTGTGATTTGTCATCTTAAGAGGGGCTGCAAGTTCAAGTTTGCATAGACTAGGGTATGTGCCAAAATCTAGGTATTGAAGGTGTATACTATAGGGTGACCCTTCCTTGGAAGGATTTGCATGAAAACCTAAAGGATTGGGAGGAATTTGTCATGCTTTGCAGGTGTTACAGCCAAGCAATGTTTGAAAAATCGAAATCGGACTCGGAATCGATCGAGGGTCAACTCGGAATCGGAATCGGAATCGGTAATAAATCGGCCATAAATCGGTCGATTTGAATTTAATGAATCGATTTATTCAAAAATACATAAAATATTTAAATTTTAAGGAAAAACAACATTTTCAAGATTTTAGGGTTGTTGTTATGACCCAGACCTGTTGTTTGAAACTTTGAAGGCCAATAAGCACCTAGACTTATTGTTTAGGGCTGCTTTCATCCATAGTACTTCCCACCATTTATTTTATAATCCTTCCTTTAAGGTGATTTTCATGACTGGCCTAGACTTGTTGTTTAGGGTTGCTTTCATCCACAGTATTGCCCACCATTTATTTTATAAGCCTTTCAGGTGATTTTCATGACTTTTTACTACTGCAAAGGTCACAACAAGAACATGTTTGCTTCAAAATTATTGTACGAGGGTTTGAACAACTTCAACCTAAATTGCACGAAACAGGGACGAAAAGGGGAAATTCAAAATAGGGGAAACATGACCCCCCAAAATTTTGGAAACAAGCAAACGCAATATATATATATATATATATATATGAGGGTATGGAATTGGCATTTAATCAAGCACATCAACCCCTATATGTACCTTGATGTTGGTGGTGTTGATTGTTGAACTCCTCCGTCATGACCTTAATAAAAATGTATTCTTCACTCATGCAAAATCACATATTAAGCATGGGAAGCTTTTTCTACCTTATTTCAACTATTGGATTAGGAAGTTTCATCAAAACTGTAGGGTGTTGAGCCATTGACTAATGTCCTTGGAAGATCAACTTTGAAATTCAAGTTAGAGGCAAGGGATGGAGTCTAGAGGAGGGAGGCATAGGGTGTTATTGATGAATAGGATCCCAATATAGGCAATGATTCGCTGACATGTATGATTGATGATTTATATTTCACATTCATGAGCAAGGATATTTAAGAAAATGAATGTGAAATATAAATCATCAATCATACATGTCAGCGAATCATTGCCTATATTGGGATCCTATTCATCAATAACACCCTATGCCTCCCTCCTCTAGGCTCCAGCCCTTGCCTCTAAGTCGAATTTCAAAGTTGATCTTCCAAGGACATTAGTCAACGGCTCAACACCCTACAATTTTGATGAAACTTCCTAATCCAATCGTTGAAATAAGGTAGAAAAAGCTTCCCATGCTTAATATGTGATTTTGCATGAGTGAAGAATACATTTTTATTAAGGTCATGACGGAGGAGTTCAACAATCAACACCACCAACATCAAGGTACATATAGGGGTTGATGTGCTTGATTAAATGCCAATTCCATACCCTCATACATGATAGAATCTGGTGGAAACCTTGCAATCCTAAAATCCTGAAAACTATTAAGTTTGCAAAATTTTGAATGGGATCTAAAATGCTACTTTTTGCATATGAAGTCTGATGAAGTTGGAACTACTCTCAAACATCCTAAAACAATTAATGGTAATGTTAAAAATTTAAGTAAAAGTGACATTCTCTTTATCTTTTATTTTCCTAAAAGTGACATTCTCCTTATCTTTTATTTTCCATCCTTTTACTTTAAGAATTTAACATTACCATTAATATCACCAAATACTCCTGCACCATGGGGATATTGCTTTGTTTTTTTGAGCTAAAGCACCATGGGGATATTGCTTTGTTTTTTTGAGTCCGTATGCACCCATGCAAACTACCAAACAAATCGGTCGATTTTTTACATAACTCAGCCTATCAAACCGGCCGATTCGGTGTCCAGATCAGTCGGTTCGGTACCAAACCGATCAACCGAACCGATTTGTAGACCGAGTTGATTCAGTTCCTTATCAAATCGATTCCAAAATCGGTTTGGTCGATTTTTAAAACTATGCTCCGAACCAACTCCAGACATCTCCCATTGTTTTAGGAATTTGTCCTTTCTTTATTAAATATGTCTTTTTTGACATTTATTTTGTCTTTTTTGGTGAATTTGAGTAAATATCAATTTTTGAGATAAATACTTACTCAAAACTTAGGAAAAGTGGGTTTATGGGTTAAACGGGTGCTCTGGCTTAGAACACGAGCATCCATTTATCAAATTCCACCCACAAACCACTTAATTATTACATTTTGAATTTTTTCAATAAAACCATAGGACAAATGGTTTAATTAATTGAAAAAAATAATTTTTTAATAAAAACCAAAAATTGGTCTACAGCCGCGAAAATAAAATAAAAAATTTAAAGTTGATTTTAACCACCTAGGGACCTAGTATATGACCATGTGACTTTATTTTAGTATCTACCATGTTTATATATGTTATAAAATGGACTCTAATAACCCCCCAAGGCCTAACCACCAATTTTGGGCATTCCAACTTTGGAGGTGTAGGAGAAAAACTCATCGATTATACTCGGCTAAAGGCAAAGCATAATTGACAAGGGAAAAAGCTCCTTGGAATACCTTCTTTGGTTGTCAAGTCCTAAGGAACCGAGTCACTCAAAGACCACCATGCTAGCACACTTTATTACAAACCCCGTGGGGCATGGTCATACATTACAAAAATGAAAAAAGGGGCCCAGAAAAGGCTTAATTTGGAACTTCTGAACTTTGATAAGCACAAGTAATTGTGCAACACTAGCGGCTCTATGGAAGTCCAACTCAGTTGGTAACAAGTCCCTTTCAATGAAATGACATAATCGGTAATGCTCAAGCTTTCATGATTTTAGGTTCTACCCCACTCAAGAGAGTGTGGGTTGCTTGGCAGATTGCTTCTAGTTTTCTTGTTTAGCGATTTGAGGGACCTGAGGATGCCTGAGATTTGGTATCATGACGAATTTGGATCTCCTAGTGGCTAGATTGGCCTTTCACCTATGCTTGTTCGCAAAAGATTGGAGATGGAGGAATGGGAAGCCCTTTTACATCTATGTGCATGTTGTCACATCCATAGTAGTCGGGGCTACCATGATTGCAGACCAGTTTTGAGCATATTCCTGAGCCAGTCCTTTGCTATGCTATGCACGAGAACAGTAGTTGATGAGCAATTTATTGATGATCACTCTTACATCCAGTGGACCCAGAGCATACACATTTTCAGTTTCATGTCAGCACTGAGCCTCATGACCCCAGGTTGATGACTGAGTTAGTCATTCTTCTATCATTCAGAGCAGATATGATGAGAGTGCCCATGGTATATACAGTAGCAGTGTTCCAGTGCCATTTAGATGTTACAGGTTACAAATGCAGGTATCTGACCCAACAGGTATATGGTTTGTGCACTTGGATGTTTATTATGTTCCTTTACTTATTTTGGTAGCTTGACTTGGTATATGGTGGTTATGCATTAGCGATATTCTATGTTATTGGCGATATTCTATGTTGCTCTTATTTGTTGGTTTAGAGTAGAAGTGATTCAGTTGCTTTAATTGAGAGGTTCTTATGTATACTCGTTGGTCATGCCCTTATCATAGTATGGACTTGGTCATTCCCCATAGGGTCTTTGCTAGTCATGGCATCATGTTGTCACTTTCCCCATCCATCCATTATCTTCCATTCTTGATTTGATCCCAACTTACACCTTAACTAGTGATATTGAGGACTCCCCCCGCTTATGCCTTTGTGTTGGATAGACTCCATGTTTACCTTGTGTCTCGGCTCTGGAGTGTATGATTCTAGTCACAGGGATGTTATCCTTTAGTACTCGAAAGCAAGTACTCCTAACAAAAGTGTCTTTAGACACTAAAGCATCGCAAATTAAATGTCATATCTAAATGGATGCTAAGTCAGCAAAAACAGTGTTCCTAAACACTGCTGCAAATAAATTAAATGTCTTCCGTAGCTAGTCAGTTGCCAAGGGACAAGCACTCATCCTTTGTATGATGTAAGGTCTTTTGCCTCTACAAGGAAACAGGGTGGTCACTCCATCGCACCTATGGACGGTGGCAGGCAATGGAGATCATACCGAGTCATTATCTGAGGCCTGCAAGGCTATTCAGGGCAACTGCTCTTGGAGGATGGCTAGTGAAAGTTGATCAAAAAGTTAAAGTTAAATGTTAAATCTTAAAGTGTGCAAAGATGACTATGAATCAAATGCATAAAAAGGTTGCTTGTCTAGAGTCTACTGGAAGCACTATCATCACTCTACCCATTTGTTAGCCACCGCCATCCCCTGTGTTTCTCTATCCAGCATATGTATAGGTGGTTTCCCTTTATCCTTTATTGGAGAGGTCACGGTGTTGTGGTTGTCAAGTCAAACCCTTTAGCCTAGCCTTGTTTCTTCCACACTCACCCATTACTAACAAAATAAGTCTGTAAATAAGTATACAATTGAGGTTCTTGTTTAAGTGAATGGTTGCTTTGATCTAGACTTATTATTTATGTTCTATGTTCATGATCGCCAGTTAAATGCCACTTTATACTTTACTCTTGCTACTAACATAAATAAGGGAGCATATTTTATCCATTTGTACATGCAGCATCAAAGATTTTTAGTTTGGGTCATTATTTTGATCATTCTTGACCTAGTCAACCCAGTTTGACCAAGTCAACAGCAGGTTTCGGGATGAGTTTGGCCGACAGTGCTTGATCTTGGTTATTCATGCCTTTCAGTGTTCACTAGATGGTTCCATGCTCCAGACAGTGGTTTTATATGATGGCTTGCATTATTTTTATTATTATCAGCAATTACAGGCCATATTTTTATTTATCCGAGCATGGATGAGCTTACAAAGGAATCTCCTGATGGATACATGGTGTATGAGTACTCATTCCTAGTTGATTTGGACATTCCGAGTCCATTGGTACACTCGGTATTCAGTTTCAGGCACAGGGACTTGATGTTATGGTCAGCCCATCATCCAATAGCAAATTGCCATTTAAAAATGGCCTGTAGATGATTCACAGATATCATTTATTTTCTCCTAGGGCGCTACAGAGGAGATATGGGGTATGGGTACTCATCATTACCATATTCCTGTGTCTCCAAACTCATTTTTGTACTCATATGGGTGCCCGGAACACTTGGCAGTGAGTTACAGGCATTTTTATCTTTTCGGGGTGATGTTCCGGCAGAAAATTAATGGAAGAATGGCTTACAAGGAAATCGATTTGGCTCAGTGAGGCAAGGAAATGGCATGAGATTGGTCTGAGACTTATTATTGATGCTTCATCCACCTTTCGGCATGGTCTTCATCACTTGTGGGGTCCACACGTCCTCATCTTCATCATTTGGGAGCGTCATCTTCTATTATTGGGGGCACACGTCCTAGTGTCTTTGGTCACTTTATGTTATATCCTCAGAAACCGGATTCGTTGATAACCCTTGCCGTGTCCCGAATCGGTCGAATCGGACACGATTCGATTGGAATTCGTGTCCGATTCGACCTTGCATCGAATCCTGAATCGGGACACGAACTTAACAACGAATCGGACACGCAATTGCATCGAATCCCGATTGTCGGACACGTTTTTGGCGGAAAAGGGCGTCCGAGTTCACTTAAAAATAGAAATTTGCCTTTCTTTTTGTCATTTGCAAGGAAGCATTTGATTGAGAGTGAGTTGTATGTGCAAGTGAAGGAGATTTGAAGGCTATCCATCGTTTCCAAGCGATTCCAAGTGCATTCCGGTGGATTTGTGGAGAGGATTGCAAGCTCAACCATCACAAAAGAAAAGGAATGTCTCAATCAGCTAGGGCAGGAGGTAGGGGGCAAAGGAGAGGGAGAAATGCACCATCTAGGGCCTCCCCTCCTATTCCACCAAGCACAAGCGGTTCTCCTCCTCCGTCAAGTGCTCCATGGGCTGCTAGTGGAGCTCATTCTATGGCTCCACTTAACCCTGTTTTAGCAAGACAACAAGCCCAAGAAAAAAAATACCCTTTGTGGAAGTATGTGACAAGGAAAGATGGACCCGGGGCAAAGCTTGGTGGGGGAGGCAATGTGTCTTGGAGATGCAATTTTTGCAAGCATGAGTTCATGAGCACATATTTCCGGGTTAAGGGCCATTTGTTGGCCCTTCCTTCTTGTGGGATTTCTTCATGCAAAGCGGTGACTGTTCACCAAAGGAGGGATATGGAAAGAAAGGATCATGTTGGCTTAGGGAAGGTGGCAACAGCAAGCAAGAAAAAAGAGGATGATCCTCTTCCATTCTTGAGGAAGTCCTCTAGCACCAAGCCTCCATTTCCACCTAGCATTCATGGGCGTGGGCGTGGGCGTGGGCATACTTATCAAACAAGAAAGAGGCAATCTACAGGTGGTCCAATGGATAGGATTTTCCAAAAAGAGGTGCGAGAAGAGGTAGACCTTACTATTGCATTTTTCTTCTACCTCAACTTCATTTCATTCAATGTTGCACGGTCACCATTGTATTTTGAGACGGTTAAAACTATCTTGGAACGTGCTCCAAATGGTTATGTGCCTCCTGGTTCAGAGAAGCTTAGAACCACATTGTTGGTTAAAGCAAAGGAGGAGGTAGATAAAATTCTTGAGCCAATTAGATCAACATGGCCCTCATCCAGTGTGAGTATTGTTTCTGATGGATGGACGGATCCCGCACGCCATCCACTCATCAATTTCATGGTATCTTCCCAAAATGGACCGGTGTTCTTGAAAGCGGTTGATGCTCTTGGCGAATACAAGGATGCACAATTTATGGGTGATTTATTCATCAAAACCATTGAAGAAGTGGGTGTTGAGTCGTGTGTACAAATCATCACGGACAATGCACCTGTTTGCAAGGCTGTTGGCATGATTGTGGAAGCTAAATATCCACAGGTATGTTCATTTTGGACACCTTTCATTTCTAATTTGCTCATTGTTTGAATTTGGTCATTGCAATGTTAGTGTTGTAGAGTCATTGATACATGCTTTTATTGCTCTTACAGGTTTTTTGGACACCTTGCATTGTCCATTCCTTGAATTTAGCACTGAAAGCCATTGCTTCGGATGTGGCATGGATTGACAACCTTATTGAGGATGCACGCCATATCCGTAACTTTGTACAAAACCACACAAATGCCCTCACCATCTACAAACAGTACACACAGCTTTCATTGCTGAAGGTTGCAGATACTCGGTTTGCTTCCTCATTCATCATGCTCAAGAGGTTGAGGGAGGTCAAAACCGCTCTTGGGTCCATGGTGATTTCAGAGTTTTGGGCTTTTTGGAGAAAGACGGATCAGGCTGCTTCACAAAAGGTGAAGGACTTGGTGTTAAATGATGGTTGGTGGGACACGGTGGATCTTACTATTAAGATCATGGAGCCAATCATTTCTTTGTTGTGGTATGCAGACACGGACCAGCCCATCCTAGCAGAGGTTTATGAGGGGTGGGATTCCATGATTGAGTCCATGAGGTCCATTGTCATGGAGAATGAGTGTCCCGAGTATGGGACATCGACAGAGAACTTATGGACCATTATTCGGGATATTCTTATCTCCAGGTGGGATAAGAATTGCACACCTTTGCATTGCTTGGCCCACTCCTTGAACCCCAAGTTCTACACTCAGGAGTGGCTCACTGGTGGATCGGGGGCCTCACACAGAGTCCCTCCTCACATGGATGCAGAGATTGCAAATGGGAGGAAGATAGCACTTAGACGGCTATTTCAGGATAGAGACATGCTTGAGGAGGTGGAGGATGGCTTTGTAGATTTTTCCACTGGCACTGGGAGATTTGAAGGCTATGATGTGCTTAGAGATAGGGAGGGTAAGACACCCTATCGTTGGTGGGCAACTCATGGGGCAACATCCCCTATTCTACAGAAGTTAGCCTTCAGGGTCATCTCTCAAGTTACATCATCCTCTTGTTGTGAGAGGAATTGGAGCACATATGGGAACTTGTACAGTGTGAAGAAGAGCAGGCTTGAGCAGTCCAGGGCAGAGTCCATGGTGTATGTGCACTCCAACCTTCGTCTTATTTACAAGAAGAGGGAGGAGTGGGTGAAGGGAAAGACAAAGATGTGGGATGTCTTTCCTGATGATATGGGTTTGGACAGCAGTACTGAGTTGGCATTAGCCAACATGGATCTTAATGATCCAGTGCTAGAGCCGGTCACTTTTGATGATAGTGATCGTACAGAGGGGTCATCCTCCACAGCAGCAGATGCAGATCGTCAGATGGGCAGAGAGGAGGAGGAGGGGGAGGAGGATGAGGATCAGGGCAGTGGCAGTGGCAGTGGCAGTGATGAGTATGTTGATTCAGGCATGGAGGAGGACTACTGACATATTGGATTCTCCCATCTTGATCCACCCCTTTTTGTATTTACTATTAGTCTATTCGGCATTTGCCAGTGGCCCAGTGCCCAGTGGCATTCCGACATATATGTATACATTTTGATTTTGATGACTTAATGAGAAATATGGTTCCGACATGCATCTGTGTCTCATTGTGATTTGTGAATGACAAATGTGTTGTGAATCGTGATTTGTGAATGACAAATGTGTAATCATTAATGTGTTTTTATTCTAATTTCTATTGAATATTTGTAAATGTTCTAGTTTCTAAATATTTTTGGATCTATATGTCTATATTTTTAAATTTTAATATATTTTTAAAAAAATATATATATGTATATAAAACGTATCCTACGTGTCCTGATTTCGGGGGTCACCGTGTCCGTGTCGGACTCTCGTATTTTCGTGTCCTACGTGTCCCGTGTCCCCGTGTCAGGTGACTTTGGTTATATCTTATGATGATGTATTTGGGGTTTGCTAGTGGAGATGTGTTATACCTCCTAGCCCCCCACCATGATGTTATATTGATGTACCTAGTGTTATGTTGATGTATTTGTAACTTCGGAATGTATTTCACTTGTATATTTTTATTGTACACCCGACGGAGAGGTCATATTCCTCCGATCGAAAGAGTCATTATTATTATTAGATGGGTTATTAGACTCCTCTAGTGAGGTCGGCCCAGAGTTAGGGGTTAATGGGTTATTAGACTCTCCTAGGAGAAGTCGGCCCAGTAGGGTAAAAAGGCAAGTGAAGTAAAGTATAAATAGAGAGTGTGACTCTCTCATTTATACACTCACTCACTCACTTACTCATTGCGCATAAGTGAGAGAGAGACAAGTTTGCACAAGTGGAGGAGGAGGAGTTACTGGAGTCTACCTTTTTGTTTTGGGGTTTTGTACTATTGCTCATTCTATCTCTGAGGAAGTTGCAGGGTTTTCTCCTTTATGGTTTCCCCGGTGAAATGCTTTGTGTCTATTGTCTCTTGTGATTGATTATGTTGTGCTTGTTATTCTCTCATATAAGATCCTACATCATATTGAATTAAATGATGAAAAACTAACATGGTATCAGATCTAACCTGAGAAGAAGACATTGTGCAGCTGCAGAAGCTAGGGCTTCTTAATTTTTGGGTCTCTTTCCACAAATCATCAAAGGCGGCTAGGCTGACTCTCCTAAGGAAGGCGCATCTTTCTGTCGAAACAAAACTTGATTCCGAGCAATTTCAGTTTTTGGCCAGTCGTTGCTGCGGGAAATTAGGGCTTTTAACAGAAGTGGAATTTTGGAGTGCTCTCAGCATAGGATTGATCTCCTCAGCAAAATCGAAATTTAGAGACCAAGATCAAAGTTTTTAGTTGGGTAGAACCCCGAGATCTATCAAACCCTAGTTCGGGTTTTGGATCAGAAAAACCAGAAAACCAGAATTTGATAGAAATTGCAGATCCGAAATTTGCAGGTCACTTTTGAGGGGTAAATTTTTGGATTTTTCAAAATCTGAGCACACCAGCTTGCTCGCCTCAGTCAATTGCATCTCCCTGTCCAGTCAGAAGTTTGAAATTCCAAGTTTGGATTTTTAGGGTTTCTCTGTCAAACCCTAGCCAACTCCGGATCCAATTTCAGCAAGTCAAAGTGGATTGGGTTAATCCTAGAAGAAGAATGAATTGGACACCTACATAAGTAAAGAGGTTCCAGTCCCATAGGGAGATGAGGCTAAGGCCTTACATAAGAAGAACTTTGTCAAGGCCAAGAGGATTATTGCAGATTCTATCAAAGACTATCTCATACCTCGTGTGTCTTCTCTAAAGACACCCAAGGAGATGTTTGATTCCTTGACCAATCTATTTGAAGGGAAGAACATAAATCGGAAGATGACTTTGCGGAACCATTTGAAGAATGCCAAGGTACAAAATGCAGATACCATGCAAACTTATTTCACAAGGGTCTCTCAGATAAAAGAACAACTTGAAGCTGCCCTCGAGGTGTAGACCAGTTGGAAACCGTGCACTTGTTAAGGCGTACGGGCTGTTAAGCACGTCGCTGGTTCAAACCTCGTTGCAGCATTGAGGGTGCACTGTGGGGCAGGTGTACTCTCCTAGGGGTATAATGGTAGCGAGATTGGAACAATGGACCCCGTGTCACGCGAGTACCAGCCCAACTCCAGTTGCCGATTCCCCAAGATTAAAAAAAAAAACTCGAAGCTGTGGGAGAAGATATAGAGAATGGTGAAATTGTGATGACCACCTTGAATGGTCTCCCTAGGTCATGGGATTCCTTCATCCAAGGAATTTGTGCTAGGAAGAAGCTCACATTCAGTAGGCTGTGGGACGAATGCTCACAGAAAGAAGCTCAAATTGTAGCTCGAGAAGAAAACATGGGTAATGAAGACCAGGCTCTCACAGCACAAACCAGGAAGAATAACAACAAGAGGGAGGCTTGTACAAGTTGAAGGGACAACCTGAACAAGCATTGATGAATAAATCAAGAAAGGCACGGGACCTCAAAATCAGATGATAAAGAAGAACACTCTGTTGGAGACTCCAGTAGTTCCTGCAAGGAAGCAACGATCAAGAACGAGTCCACCCAACAAAGAAACAAAGATAAGTATTTGAATTGCTATTTCTTACATGTGTGATTACTTAAATGATATTGTTGAGTCATGTACATACTTATGTTCCTAGATTTAGGATATGTGTTATGCATGTTAGAAAAGTTGCATTAATGAACAAGATACTACTAATATGCAAGTAATGGGTAAGTGGCCTATGGTACTGTACAACATTTCATTGCTACTTATCTAGAATGAAACCTCTTTGCTGACATGTTGAGAGTAGTGCACACTCTTAACAATGTTTTGGTAGAGATGGAAGGCATCTAGAAAGTTACTGTATGAATGCAGGATATGGATGAATGTTGTATTGAAGCATTGGCTAAGATAATTGCATGACTATATCACATATGTCTTTATGCGTACGAATTCGTTCTAAAAACTATGAGATGTTTCTAATCATGCAATTGAACTTGACTTGTAGGAAATATCGTATATCATCACCTACAAGAGAGACTTGTTTCGAAGAACAAGTGACGAAAACTCAGCATACAACAAATCCAAAAAGCTACCTATTGGAGATATTGAAGAGCCTAAAGTTCCCAGGATCAGAAATACAGTAAAT
The DNA here is from genome assembly GCA_027924585.1 of Larix kaempferi. Taxonomy (NCBI): domain Eukaryota; kingdom Viridiplantae; phylum Streptophyta; class Pinopsida; order Pinales; family Pinaceae; genus Larix; species Larix kaempferi. The sequence continues at coordinate 10,993,861 of BSBM01000877.1, forward strand.
GGAAGAAGCAATTCCAGAAGAATATGAAGATCGCAAGATGGAAGACCCACGGGAACCTGTAGATCCACCCCATGAGAAGAATTCTCACAAGAAACCAGAATGGCTACAAGAGGTAATTCTAGAGGCAGAAAGGTATGGCGCTTCAAAAGATATGCACAAAGAAAGCAAGAGACCGAAGCCATACACCAGTTATGTGGCCCTGCTATGTGACATCATTGACAAAGAACCTTCCAACTATGAGGAAACAGCTGAGAAGAAAGAATGGAAGGATGCCATGATCGAGAAATACCAGTCGATCATGAAGAATGATGTATGGGATGTGGTCCCGAGACCAGAAGGGAAGTCTGTGGTAACTTCCAAGTGGATCTACAAGATCAAGCATGTTGCAGATGGAAGCATAGAGAAATACAAGGCAAGATTTGTGGCACGTGGCTTCTCCCAAAAAGAAGGGATAAACTATGAGGAGACATTTGCACCTGTAGCCAGATATACTTCCATCAGATCAGTACTTGCTCTGGCTGCAGTGATGAAATGGAAGATACACCAGATGGATGTCAAGACAACGTTCTTGAATGGTGTAGTGGAAGAGGAAATATATGTGGAGCAGTCACTTGGGTTTGAGACACATGACAGGGAGACTCATGTGTGCAAATTGAAGAAAGCCTTGTATGGTTTAAAACAGGCACCCAGGATGTGGTACGGCAGGATAGACAACTTCCTGACTAGTTTGGGCTTTACCAAGAGTAAAGCGGATTCCAACCTTTACTACAAGGTTGAGGAAGGCAATCCAGTGATACTCCTACTATATGTAGATGACCTGTTTGTGACAGGTGAGGATGGGTTGATTGTTGATACAAAGAGGAAGCTTGCTGTCGAGTTCGAGATAAAGGACTTGGGTATGATGCACTATTTTCTAGGCATGGAGGTGTGGCAGAGTGTGGATGGAATCTTCCTTGGACAAGGGAAGTATGCAGTAGAGATCCTGAAGCGGTTCGGGATGATGGACTGCAAGGCCATGACCACCCCTATGGCATCGAACCTGAAGCTATTGAGTGATGCTTCATTAGAGTCGGTTGATGCCACGATGTATCGTCAGATGATTGGGTCCTTGATGTACCTAATGAATACGAGACCAAATATTTGCTTTGCTGTGAACACACTGAGCCAGTTCCTGAGGGATCTGAGACATGTTCACCTGATTGCTGCAAAGCATATTCTGAGGTACCTGAAGGGTACGGTTGATTATGGGCTCAAGTATGATGCAAATTAGAAGATTAACCTGGAGGGTTATGTTGATTCAGATTGAGCAGGCAGTGCCATTGATAGGAAGAGCACTTCAGGGTGTTGCTTCAGTATGGGATCAAGTGTGATCTCTTGGTTTAGCAGGAAGCAGTCCTGCGTGGCACTGAGTACAGCCGAAGTTGAATATGTAGTAGCTTGTTTAGCTTGCGGTGAAGCAGTGTGGATTCACAAGATGTTGATAGGATTGTTCGATGCAGAGATTGATGCTACAGAAATACTCTGTGACAACCACAGTTGCATCAAGTTGACAGAAAATCCTGTGTTTCATGATAGATCGAAGCACATCGAGATTAAGTTCCACTATATCCAGGATATGGTGCAGAAGGGAGCTGTGAAGCTCGAGTATGTTCCTACAGAGGAACAAGTTGTTGATGTGCTGACTAAGCCTCTGGCTCGTGTGAAGTTTGAGTACTTTCAAGACAATCTTGGTGTGGTCCAGAGGGACCTCTCTAGAAAGAGAGATTGATAGATCCTATCCGAAAGGATAGATGCCTGTCCAGGAGGGACGGAAGATCAGTACTGGCTGACTGATGGTTCTAGTTCTCACGAACTGATGCCTATCCGTAGGGATGGATGCCTCTCCAAGGGTGAGGGAAGATCAGTACTGGCTGACTGATGGTTCCAGTTCTCATGAACTAATGACTATCCGTAGGGATGGATGCCTCTCCAAGGGTGAGGGAAGGTCAGTACTGGTTGACTGATAGTTCCAGTTCTCACGAACTAATGCCTATCGGTAGGGATGGATGCCTCTCCAAGGGTGAGGGAAGATCAGTACTGGCTGACTAATGGTTCCAGCTTTCACGAGCCGATGCCTGTCCGGAGGGATGGATGCCTCTCCAAGGGTGAGGGAAGATCAGTACAAGTTGATTGATGGTTCCAGCTTTCACGAGCTAATGCCTGTCCGGAGGGATGGATGCCTCTCCAAGGGTGAGGGAAGATCAGTACTGGCTGACTGATGGTTCCAGCTCTCACGAGTTGATGCTTGTCCGGAGGGATGGATGCCTTTCCAAGGGTGAGGGAAGATCAATACTGGCTGACTGATGGTTCCAGTTCTCACGAGTCGATGCCTGTCCATAGGGATGGATGCCTCTCAACGGGTGAGGGAAGATCAGAATTGGCTGACTGATAGTATCAATATTTAGTTACTGATGTTTGTTGCAGGTGTTCCAGCTGATGGTGCTGTTGATTAGGATGTTCCAGCAGATGGTGCTCCAGCTGACGAGGTTGCTGACAGCAGAAGATATTCCAGATGATGGTGTTGCTGATGAGGATGTTCCAGCAGATGATGCTCCAGTTGGCGTAGTTGCTGTTCCAGCAGATGATGGTCCAGTTGGCGTAGTTGTTGTTCCAGCAGATGGTGCTCCAACTGTCGAAGTTGCTGACAGCAGAAGATGTTCCAGCTGATGGTGCTGCTGATGAGGATGTTCCAGCAGACGATGCTCCAGTTGATGTAGTTGTTGTTCCAGCAAATGGTGCTCCAGTTGACGAGGTTGCTGACAGTAGAAGATGTTCCAGCTAATGGTGTTGCTGATGAGGATGTTCCAGCAAATGGTGCTCCATTGACGATGAGATGATCTAAAGATGATGGGGTGACAGTAGGGTACACAGGTTTTGCAGAGGCAGTGTAATCAGTCCTGAGATGTACCTACTTGATGGCTTGCTCGCAAAGATGATGAAGACCTACATGGAGGCTAGGCCTACATCCAGCATGAAAAAGGGTTGGCTCTGTAGAACTTCCTATGACGAGTAGATTGGAGATTGATGATCGAGATAGCAACAGCAGTGACGATGATGATCCAGCTTTGATGATAATCCTCCAGTGATGAAGACTTGTGCCGATGAAATGTGTCAAGAGAATACATTCCTAGTTAAGAGGGAGTGTTGATGTATTTGTAACTTGGGAATGTATTTCACTTGTATATTTTTACTGTACACCCAACGGAGAGGTTATATTCCTCCGATCGGAAGAGTCATTATTATTATTTGATGGGTTATTATACTCCTCTAGTGGGGTCAGCCCAGAGTTAGGGGTTAATGGGTTATTAGACTCTCCTAGGAGAAGTCGGCCCAGTAGGGTAAAAAGGCAAGTGAAGTAAAGTATAAATAGAGAGTGTGACTCTCTAATTTACACACTCACTCACTCACTTACTCACTGCGCATAAGTGAGAGAGAGACAAGTTCGCACAAGTGGAGGAGGAGGAGCTGCTGGAGTCTACCTTTTTGTTTTGGGGTTTTGTACTATTGCTCATTCTATCTCTGAGGAAGTTGCGGGGTTTTCTCCTTTATGGTTTCCCCGGTGAAATGCTTTGTGTCTATTGTCTCTTGTGATTGATTATGCTGTGCTTGTTATTCTCTCAGATAAGATCCTAGATCATATTGAATTAAATGACGAAAAACTAACACTCCACACTCATTTTTGTACTCATATGGGTGCCCGGAACACTTGGCAGTGAGTTACAGGCATTTTTTTCTTTTTGGGGTGATGTTCCGGCAGAAAATTAATGGAAGAATGGCTTACAAGGAAATCGATTTGGCTAAGTGAGGCAAGGAAATGGCATGAGATTGGTCCAAGACTTATTATTGATGCTTCATCCACCTTTCGGCATGTCTTCATCACTTGTGGGGTCCACACGTCCTCATCTTCATCATTTGGGGGCGTCATCTTCTATTATTGGGGGCACATGTCCTAGTGTCTTTGGTCACTTTATGTTATATCTTATGATGATGTATTTGGGGTTTGCTAGTGGAGATGTGTTATACCTCCTAGCCCCCCACCATGATGTTATATTAATGTACCTAGTGTTATGTCATGCCATATGTCCGCCCTAGGGCATCATTGAGGGAGCGCGTCCCCCTCTTCTAGAGTGATCTTATGTATTTTTTATTCCGCACTTATTAGCCGTTGATCTTGATGTATTATCTTTTGATCCTAGCCCTCCATACTTTTGGGGTTTAGGGTTTTGGATTGTGAGGATCTATTTATATGATATCTCACCATTTGTAAATGGACGTTTGGCTCTAGAAAATATTGGAATAAAGACAAATTTTTGCAAATCTCTTGGAATGCTTTGATGAATGTTCTTGTACATGATTGGAATGCCTCTCTTAGACATCTTTAGTGGGTTTCATATGATTTTGACACTATTTTTGTGGAGGCCGAATTGATCTTTTGCAGGGTGTGACTTGCTTGGAGGGGTAATTGTGAGGGTTTCTCCATCTCTTCTTGGGCAAATCGTTTCATCTTTCAAGGAGTAACCAATTGTGATTTCATTCATTGAGTTATTTTCTTCTAGATGTCTTGCATAGTTCTTCTTTCATTTGCGGATCAAATCTAACTTGTGTTGTTTGAATTTGCAGGCGAAGAGGGAACATTTCCTCCTTGGATCTACACGTTTTAGCTCGAAACCACTTGGATCTCACTCGGAATTGCAACTAGGTGAAAGGATCATCAATGTGCTTGGCAGCCGCAAGTAATTCCAGGTAAGATCTACAAGGTTTGTTTTGATTTTCGTATTTCTAATCCATTTGTCATTTAGATCTAAAAGTTTAAAACCCTAGTTTTGTAGATCTGATAGATCCGACGATCATTTGGGCTTATAAACCAAAACCCAAGTCTAAAATCATTGAAAACCCCTAGAGACCAAGTTTGGGCCAAAACCGACTCCATTTACCCACAGATCTAGCACCAGTCTGCTCTAGGCAATTAGCCCTCCTTAGGTTAGTGGTTATTTTTCCAGATCTATCAGTTGGGCACTGCTTGATTGACATCCAATCCCTCGATCTAACCTCAAGGAATCATTCTAGTGCCTATTGATCCCTCAAACTCCTCAATTTGGTCCATCTCACAATTTATTGCATAACCCCTAGGTGGATTTTATTTGGGTATTTTATATTGGCACTAGATCTATCTAGATCTACTTGTCTAAACCTGTTGTGGTGCATTTTCTTCAAGGTTGAGCATTTCCTCTTTGCCTAAGCCTCTTCAACTGATCCCTAACTCCCATATACCACATCCATTTCCTAGATCTAGATCTATACACTTAAGATCTCACTCTCGATTCTCCTTCATACCTTTTTAGAGTGTCTTGAGTAGGCTCGCTAGCCCTCATAGGCTCGCTAGGGTCTCCCCCTTAATCTTGCCTTCAGCTTGATCTAAAGCGACAAGAGCCCATTCGGTGTGACAATGCTTGAATCAAGTGATGAATGAGGCCCTTGCAAGTGTCACTGGTTTAGCTGCCCACCTCTACCGTCCTGGATAGGATACTTTTCGTGGAAGCTACTAACTTTGTGATAACATGACAAAGGACCTTTATGATCTAGTGAGACACATTGGTTGAGGAGGTGACGGTTAATTTGGAAATCACACTCTTCTTTTAAACAAAAAAAATATGGGGTCGATTCTACTTCATAAAGGGTTGGCGGGCAAGAACAAGCTTCATAAAGTTGGTGTGATAAATGCTTCTTGCACCAAGTGTGGTGAGGATGAAACAATTGAGCACGTTTTTTTGGAGATGTCGGTCGCTCGGCAAGAAATATTTGGGCATGGTTTCAGGATGAATTTCATTTACTTTTCACCACCATGCTCTTGTGGAAAGGTCCTCTCCTAGGTGACACTTGGATGATTGGAGACAAGTACAAATCTTTGTGGCATATCTAAGTTCAGTTGACTTCAATTGGTTTTCTGTGGAAACCCTAGTGCAACCAAGTCCAACCGCCATGAAAGGATATCCCTTAACTAGACCACCCCACTCTAGAGGATATGAAGTAGGAATAAGGAAACTCTAAGTCTATTAAAACTTAGATAGGTAGGAATTAAACCTAGGATGTGCCCCCTAGGTTGCTCTCCCAGTTAGCTACATCCCCATTTCATGACAAGGAGCCTTGTTTGGAATGCAATGTTATCAGAACCGAACCAGTGACTGAACCGTTGACCCCAAAAACCAAAATCAGACCAGAACCAATAAAAAACAAGACACAAAAACCAATCGACCCCAAAAACCAAAATCAGATCAGAACTGATAAAAAGCAAAGCAAAAAAACCAGTTAACCAAAAAATACATAAAATATTCAAATTTTAATTAAAATATATATATTCATCTACATCCATGCAAATCCAAACCATTAAACATGAATATAAAAAGTTTTCTCATGTATATAGCATTACAAGGGTGAATATAGCAAATTGGTACCTAGTACAATAAATATATGAACCAAAATACAACTACATTGAAGCTTTAAATGGCTTGCAAAATCCAAAAATAATCATACTATAGTCCACAATCAAATCAAACTACATAATCATCCGATTTTTTTTTTGGGTGAAGGAAGTGCACCATTCAACCCAATCAGTTCTGACCAGGTTTGGTTGAACCCGCCAGTCCTAATCGGTTCAAATAGGTACTGACTGCTTTAGACTGGTTCCAAAACAGTTCAGACCAAAACCAGTGATTTCCGGTTTGAGGGGCCGATTCTGGCCAGAAAAAACCCCAGCCGACTGGTTTAGCTGATTATAGTCCAGTTCTGATAACATTGTTAGAATGTTGATTAATATACCGAAATGCCCCCTCAAGCCACACTACAATCACACTTACCAACCTAGGGCTTTGGGAATTCCTAGCCATTTAACCAACAATGGTTCTGAGACCATGCTAAAACTTGGACAGGCTACGAATCGAACCCAGGACTTTCCCCTAGTTAGTGGACTGCTCTGCCACTAAGCAACATGCCCATCTCATAACAAGGAACCTTGTTTGGAGTGTGCACTGATGTTCCAATAGCCTCCCTAAAAGAAGAACTGCTTTTATACGCTTTCCCTTCAACTTGGGAGAAAGGAACTATTTGGATACACTTTACCTTTAACCTTCGAAATAAATAAGAAAAGCTAATGTGATGGACTTTACTTCAAACCTGCTTGAGGAAAGAAACGAAAGAAATCTGATACACTTTGAATCAACCCTGCTTACTTATTTATCTTTATAGGTTCATCTTAACTCTGGATATATTATGTATTGAGAGGAGTCCTAAAAGAAATTGAGATGCAAATCTATCGATGTTTAAAAGATCCTAAGTCAAGATCGATTGATGTTGATATGTGTGTGTATATATACATTAATTAATAATAAATATTTGGTATTATTTTCTTAAATTTTCTTTTTTATTAGAGATTTTAATTTATTTTTGTATTTGATTTATAAGGACAGATGTTATAATCTCATATATATTAATTGGATTGTTGCTTCTTTTGTGATATTATACTGATCTGTACAGATGCTATACCATGTGGCACATCCGTGTTATGTACAAACATTATACATCTCCCTTGGACCAGGCTGTAAAATGCACCTCATTTCTCTCGGTGCAATTAAATTTCTTAAAAAATGTCAATGGGATGTTGGTTCATTGGAAAGTTCAATGTAGTGGTAAGCTCTCCACTAGGATCCTATTCCCATTGTTGTCTACCCCACCCGTATAGCATGAGTTTCAAAAGTGATGTGATGGGGTTGGGTGCAAGTGCCACACATTTTGGCCAAATATACACCTTTCCAACCTAACATATACTTTGAAGGAAACCTGCTCGTTGCAATGCAGGCATCTATTTGCCTCACTATAAAATTTGGCGTTCACCATTAAATTTGAAATTCGCCATTAAATCCAGCATTGCTTGAGATTTGAGGAAAGAAACCTGCTCTTTGCAATGCAGGCATCTATTTGCCTCACTATGAAATTCGACATTCACCATTAAATTTGAAATTCGCCATTAAATCCAGCATTGCTTAAGATTTGAGGAATTTTGTTTTTTTGAAAAACATTGTTGTTGACAGTTTATATCTTAAGAAACCCCACATCAAATGTGATGAATTTCATTTTTCTTTAAAAAGAGGTCATATAGACCAGATCGGTCTCAAAGGATCTTAAAAGTTTGTGGATGTATCAAGTTGTGTGTCATGTTGTGGTTTGGTAGCAACTTAGAGTGATTGGTGTGACAATGACCTACGTTCAAATCCTGGCAGCCATGCTTCCTCCCTGAGTGGAGTTTGGCAGATGTGACTATTAATATTAAGGTTAAGATGCTTCCTCCCTGAGGGGAGTTTTGAGTGGAGTTTGGCAGATGTGACTATTAATATTAAGGTTAAGATAGCCTTAGGGCAATTATTGAGATTACAAGATGTATCATTCATGCGGAAGGATGGGGCAGGACGAATAATTACAAAGACCAACTCCCCTGGCCAATATATATATATATATATATATATATATGAAAAGTTAAAATCACCACCATACTGTGAACGCTCTCTTGAAAAATCCGCTTCGACAGAGGTATGGAAATGTGGCCCTAATTGTACTTGTATTCAAACTCCGGAGAGATGACGTGGCACAAAACCCAAGAATGGTATGGCACAATAACTTGAAGGCAAGGCGTGCCACAAATCAAAAGGGCTGGCTTGTAAGCATTGCAACTTTTAAGCGAAGAAATAAAATGGGCTGCAAGACCTTGAAGGCATGACGTGGCAAAAATCAAAACGGCAGACTGTGGCAGGATTGCAACTTATTAAGTAAAGAAGTAAAATGAGCACAGTGAACAAACTAATACTAACCTTGGCACTCCGAGGCCTCGTCCGAGCTGGCCTTCTTCGTTCCTTCCCCATGCCCAGACCTCTCCTTTGTTGGTGACGGCCAATGAGTGATAGTGTCCAGCTGCCACGCTGCTGACATGGCGGGGGAGACACTCCACCTGGGTCGGTTCGTATGCATCACCTCCAGAGGGCAAGCCCAACGCACCGTGGGATCCATCTCCGAAACTGAAAACCATCTTGTGGGTATTATTTATGGCAGTACTGCAAATCCATCTGTAAATGGAATTGGGTCGTGGTTCGTAGAGAGCATGCGGTTTCCTTCTCAATGCCTGTCTTCTACCTGCACAAGCAATGCCCATTGACAAATACCCAAAATACTGCATGGTAAGTACTTCAGTGTTCAATTCCCGAAGAAACAATATATTTAGCAAAAGTTGGCATCACTGCTTATGTAAGGTGAAACAGCAATACTATTTGGCACATGGCTGATGCGGAAGGGAAGGTCTTTATTGGGCAGAAGGAATTACAATCTTTGGCTAAGATACATTTTAGTAAGATTTATAGTGATGATAAAGGCTGTGACTTGATTTCACAACTTCAGGTGGTTAGAGTGTATCCTAAATTTTTTAATGCTGAGGAGGCTGTGGATTTGTGCAAAGAGGTTACTTTGGAGGAAGTAGAGAGGACTCTTAAACTTTTTGCTAAGGAGAAGAGTCCACGGCTAGAGGGCTGGCTGGACTGTAGAGCTTTTTTCCAGTTTTTTGATATTATGGGTGATTTGATATCATGGGTGAGGATATTTTACAGATGGTGGAATATACCAAAAAATTTGGATACATTTTAGGGGCATTAAATTCAACCTTTATCACTCTCATTCCTAAGGTTAATGATCCCAAGTCTTTTGGTGACTTTCATCCAATTGCACTTTGCAATCTGGCATATAAGATTGTTTCCAAGATAATTGTAGGACGTCTCAAACCTGTTTTTTCAAAGTTTATTTCACCGGAATAGTTTGGCTTCCTACAAGACCGACAAATTCATGATGCAGTTGGTATTACAGAGGAGATGCTTCATACTATTAAATGCAAGAAACGGAAAGCAATTTTACTTAAGATGGATTTGGAGAAGGCACATGACCGAGTCAGTTGGGATTTTCTTATAATTGTGTTGATTCATATTGGTATGCCAGCTTTAGCTATTAATTGGATCATGGCCTGTGTGAGTACTATGAGCATTGCTATTCTGGTCAATGGTGCTCCTACTTCCTTTTTCAGCTGTTCTAGAGGCATTACACAGGGTTGTTCTATGTCTCCCCTCCTCTTTTTGTTAGTGATTGAAAGGCTTAGTAGATTGATCACCAAGGCACATCTGGATGGTAAGATTAAAGGTTTAAAAATTTCTAAGGATTTTTTCCTTACACATGTTTTATTTGTGGATGATGTCTTGATTGCTAAAGGTGATTCATTGGTGGACTGGAGGATGTATAAGGGTATTATTGATGATTTTTGCAAGGCTTCTGGTATGCGGGTAAGTCTTCGTAAGTCCTGTCTCTATGGTAATTTGATTGAGGAAGATAAATTGCGGGAGATACAAGCACTATTGCCATTTCAGGTTTGTGAGATCTCTGAGGGTTTTACATATCTGGGCTTTCATCTAAAGCCTAATGGTTATCTTATTAAAGACTGGTAGTGGTTAGTTAAAAAATTTGAATCAAGGATTTCACATTGGACGTATAGGCTTCTGTCTATTGGTGGTAAGCTAACATTAGTAAAATGTGTACTCATTGGTACACCAGTTTACTGGTTTTCTTTATTACTGGTACCTTGTGTGGTTATCAACACTTTAAGAAGACTTATCTTCAACTTCTTATGGACTAGTAGCTTGAGAAAATCGAATCTGTCTATGGTTGGTTGGGAAAGGCTTGCATTGCCTTTCTATGCTGGGGGCTAGGGAATTTTGAACATTTATGTATTTAGTGAAGCTCTTAGACTGAAAAGCTTTTGGAGAGCTATTATGGACTCTTCTCTCTGGGCGCAGGTCATTCAACAGAAATATATCAAGTCTAAGATTTCTCACTAGCTACGGAATCCACAGAAACGGATGTGGGGGGTCTCACCTATCTGGAATGGATTTTTGAAAGTTCATTGTTGGCTTGCTTTGAATATTTGTTGGAAAGTTGGGAATGGTCGAGAGGTGGCTATTGGTATGAACACCATTATAGGACTGAATAGTGATTACAAACTATCAGATGAGTTATTGTCTGCACTGAGGGGTGCGGGACTGATTACCTTGAACTCTGTTATTAAAAAGAATCTGGTTGGTTATTGGTCTGATTCGATGGATATGCACTTGCCTCATGAAGTTGCTAGTGAATGGGATTCATACATTCATGCACTAAATGAGGTTGGGGTTCGTATTTGCCCTGTTGAAGATGAAATGGTTTGGGTTGGAAATGAGAGTACAGGTATGATCACGGTGAGCTCTGCTTACAAGTGTATTATCAAGCACATATGCATATATCCTAATCATTGGTGGTACAAGGTTATTTGGCATTGGGCTATCCCGCTCAGGCTTAAGTGTTTTATATGGTTTATGTTACAGGAAAGGCTGAAAACTTGGGACAATCTAGCTAGCATTGGATGGGTGGGTCCTAGTAGATGTATTCTGTGTAGATGCTGCTCGGAATCCACTTTACATCTCTTTGTGGAATGTTCATTTACTCGCTGTCTGTGGGATAAATTCTGTCAGATACTTGGTATTATGGTGTGTTGGGGAGGCAACAATGTGGAATCCTCACTAAAAATATGGCTGAAAAATTGCAAAGCTCATACTACACTGCCTATCTTTGTCTGCTGGTCGGTTTGGAGGACTTGAAACAAAGCTTTATTTGAAGATATTTCCCCTAATGTGGATGCTACTTACAACTCGGCACTTTGTCTTTATTTGAAATATCAGAGTGTACAGAAAGTTACAGCCATACACAATTTAGGGGATTTTCATTTTACTATAGATGATCCAGTCTTATTTTTTTATGGCGCTGCAAACATGGGAGTTTGTGGAGTTGGCAGGGTTATTTTCCTAAGTAAGGACTATTATTTTACCCTTCGTATGAATTGTGGAAGAGGTACTAACATGAAGGCAGAGCTTATGGCCTTATGGTGTGTTGCTCGGGTTGCAAATCTTTTTGGTCAGGGACAGGTGAAGATTTTTGGTGACTCAAGAGTCACAATCAAATGGGCCAAAGGAGAGTTTGATTTGCAGGTTCTGAATCTGGTATATTGGTGCAACAGAACGAAATTTGAACTTAACTCCTTCTTCACTTACAAGGTGGATCATATATACTGTGAATGTAATTCACGGGTTGATCAATTGTCTAAAGCAGCATTGGATGGTGAGATTGGCTACTTGCAGTGGGAAGAACTGGTGGAAAATCAGCTTGTAGATTCTGGAAATATGTATTTTCTAGATTAGGTTCTTATTTTTGAACTCTTGATGTTTATTGGAAGAAACTTGTAAATTTTGTTTTATGTATTATGTGGGGTTATCGCAAGATCTTAGTTGATGTGGCACATCTTGGGTAAGATAGACTTGTCTAATTATATCATGTACTATTTGATTCAGCACTGAATATCAATAGTATGCCTTTTTTCACGGGAAAAAAAAAAGTGAAACATGCCATAAATTGCAACACAATAACCCATCTTTTTCTCTCATTAGGTGATGTTCAACATTGTTAACAGGAGTATAGATAGGGTGGTTGGGAAGTTGTATTGTCATCCTCTTTACCCAAGTTTAAATTTTGCTCAAGACATGTACTATAGAACCAAACCCTTGAGGGCACATCCCCATGATATATAGTTGATAATAGAGTCTTTAAAAATAATAGTGAAATGATAGTTAGTCAAGATATTAAATATTGCTATCCAAATAATAGTTCTCTTATTTATCAATTAGCATAAGATTGAAGTTGATTATAAAACCATTTTGTTCTTAGACCACAAGCTCATATAGATTTCAAAACATATGTATGATAATATGACCATTTTGTTCTTAGATCACAAGCTCGTATGTATGATGATATGACCATTTTTTTCTTATATTACAAATTGCATCGAGAGAATTGAAGTGTAGTCTATGGCCCAATATAAATTAGTCATGTAACATCTATGCTTTGAGTGTTTCTTTTCAATGTTTTTAGTTATACTTATCCCTAACTAAAAAAATTTGTGCATCTTCAAGAAGGAGATGTCTCGGCATTTCCTATAACAAGGATCAAGAAGGTAGCTCCTATCTTCCAGACATAGTGGATGGAGAGGTCCTTTCCCCAACCCTTTAGGACGCATCCCCATGATATATAGTTGATAACATAGTGTTTAAGAATAATATCAAAATGGTAGTTAGCTCATATATTATATATCTTTATCCAAATAATAGTTCTCTTATTTATCAATTATCTCAAGATTGAAGTTGACTATAATATATTTCAAAACATATGTATGATGATATGACCATTTTGTTCTTAGATTACAAATTACATTGAGAGAAGTGAGGTCTAGTATGCGGCCCAATATAAATCAGTTGTGTAACATCTATGTATAATCCAAATGAAAAAGGGGTGGCAGTTGTGGGGGGTCATTCTTGATCCCAAAAGAATACAATAAATGAACTTTGAGTGGGGTCTCTAGATAGCCACAAACAACCAAGCAAAGGCATATGCTCTTCTCCGAGGATTAATACTTGCTCATTCAATCAGGGCAACCTCTCTTATAGCCATTGGGAACTCAACAATAACTGTAAAACTTATGCATTCCTAAAAAACCCCTACATATGACACGCGAGCTCATCTCCTAGCTGGAACCAATCATGAAAGAGGCAACTTCAATGACATTTAGTTTCTTCATGTCTTAAGAGATAATAATTGTGAAGTGGACCACCACGCTAGCAATGCTTTGAGATTGGATGTAGGAGAGTTAAAAAAAAAAGTATGGAGTCTATTATATAACAACATACCCTAAGGTCGATATTCATGACATCCATTTCCATGTGTCACAACATTGAATATTCAAACCAACCAAGGATCAAAGTATATCAAGGAAGGTAGGACACCAGTATTAATACTCACACAAATGCACGGCAAAACTTTGCCTTGGATTATTGAATAAATTGGAGGTTTAGCATGGAATGAAGGTGGGATATCACTCGCAAGGATTTATGTTATAAGAAAGGATTGTCAACGACCAACTTCGGCCTTGGAGGAACCTTGGGCAACCCTATACTCTAGTTTTCAGGTATTTTTTGTTAGTTGGATACGATTGCTTGTTGATTAAATTAAATTTGAGAGTCAACCTCTTCATACTAGATTGATAGTCTCTAGAAGGTATCCAAGGTTGCTTCTAGGTCTATGTTGCTTGGTGGAATTTTTCATAGTTTTGCAATGGTTTAAGTCTTTTCGCTCCTTCTTTGAGCACATTTGGTAGTCTTGTTCTAGGCTGTTGTGGGTATTTTCTCTCAGAATTAAAATTGAAATTGGGTGTTCTATTCATTGGAGTGTATCATCTTCTGTCAACCCTATCTATTTTTGTAGCCTAGTGAATATTGACGGAACTTTGGGAACTTCTATTGCAGGATAGACTTAGCACATAGTGCATTATAGTCATCCTGAGGTACTTGTGGTCGAGGGAAATTTTAAGAACCCCCTCAAAATTTATATGTATAAAAAAGGGTGAATCCCCATGATAAATATGAAAATTGAAAGGCTATTTTGTCAATAATATAATATGTGTATATACTTTTTGGTGAATCTTTAACTAAATTATGTAATCTTGTAAAATCTTGGTGAATATTTTATTGAATTATAAAACCTTGTAAAGTCTCTGCGAATATTTTACTAAATTATAAAACATTGTGAAGTCTTTGTGAATTTTTTATAAGGTATAAAACCAGGTATAATAATAGAAAAATATATCCATTAAACTACAATATACTCATTTTACATGTTTGGAAAAAAAACATAATTTGTCCCTCCTCCAAACAACACTGCAAGGATCAAAGGTTGTGTTTGTCAAGGTTCTTACTATACACTAAGACATTCATGCATATCCCTCTATCAGTTTTTATGGTATTTCAATACAAAGTTCCTATATGTGTTGATCTTGACCATCAATTATGTCAAATTGAGGAGAAATTAATCTTTTCTCCACCACTTTTAATATGGATTATTTACTATTGACTCATCGATTATGAAAGGACTCTTTAAGTGCATCATAGAATGTTCCTGAATAGGAGGGCATATAATTTATTTATTAAGAACTCCAAAAGTATAAGAATATTGATCGGTCACATTCCATTCATGACTTCCTCTCTAATCATACATTAGTACACAAAAGGACCCATTTCCAATGAAGAAATGTCACTTCAATCCATTATATATTTGTTTGCTTATAAAAAATTTAAAAGACACATAACTTTGTTATAAATGTTGGGTACAGATTAGATCTTAGAACTATAGGGCACAAAAATACCCATTGAAATAAATGTTGGGTTCAAATGAGATCATAAAGGCTATAAAATCACACTTATAAGCTATAAATTGGACTTTTGATAATTTTATAATTACAATTTGGAATGATGTGTCACATTCTTGGCCATGCATTAATTGACATGGCCACTACGTCATAAGACATGATATGTGTAGTCAATATAAAAAATAGGAGTACTAGGAAATGAAATATGCAAAAGTAAACCTCTTTAACAATCGACTATAACAAAAAAAGAACAATTGGATCAATAATGCAGGTTGTTATGCTCCAGTGGAGATCATTGATTTTGGACATGCAATGGTGCTATCAAGTCTCTAAAATGATTGGTTCAAACACATAATACATAAGGTTAATTTTCAGTTTAAGCTCAAAACAAATAATACTTCAACAATCATATCAAACTTTAGTCATAAGATCCATTTTCAACTTAGACTCAAAACACATAAAAACAATTTTCAAAGTAGGCTCAAAACACAAGACAATTTCCTATCTTAAAAACCTAGCAAATTAATTGATGTTTGACTCAATAAATTTCCTAGATGATTTTTTCTCACTTCAGATTTTCCATCTACCCTTACACTAGAACACCTTGTAAACAAAATCCTAGCCAATTCGTTGACTTTACTCATCAAAACTACTTTTATGCTATGAAGTTCTAACCTACTTAGAGATCAAAATATGTAGAGATGATTTCAGTGATTGTTTGCAATATATAATTGAGCACTTGATCAAAGCACAAAACTCATTTAGCCTACTACACTTGGTATACAATCAATTTTCACAAACTATGTGGAACTTAACCATCCCATAAACACAAAATATAGCTACAAAGAAACTAGTTGTTTGAAGCATGGCCGAAAGCAATAGGGTTGACAATCTCTACCTCGATGAGCTCAACAAATTCAATGGATGGTTAATCTCCTCATTTTCTAGCATGAAAGTGAATCATCTGTATAACATAAAGATAATAAGCGACCTCTCACAAAACATTAAAATGAAATATAGCACCATTTTATATCTTACAAAATTTCCACATAATATTAATGATCCTCTTTATCTAATCATGATTCACGGATTCTATCTCCATTCATGTTCACCTATTAAATGTAACAACATGCATCTCAACATCTTCATTCAAGTTCTACTTCACATGCTCTACAATCAAAGGTGTGTCAATGGCCAATACCACTTGAGGTCTCATATTATTATGTGATCAAAGACTAAAGTTCATTGAGGTATTTATGAATATAGCTAAAAGCTTAGAGGCTACATAATTGCATCAAAAGTATAATTGCATTGAAGGAATCTCATTATCATGCCAATAGGTCTCCTATGATGAATGTAGAGGAAACTAGTGCATAGACCATTTTTCTCTTGGCTTAGCTAAGTAGAGTTCATTTCCCTTTCTAAATACCAATAAAGTATTTTCAAAGAAAACATAAAATAAGCATAGTACATTCTAGAAGGTGAATATCTTTAGGTCATGCCACACAGTGAAAGGAAACACAAAGTTATTTTTTCGAACCATCAAATATATAAAGAAAACAATAATAATTATAGAAAACACATTGAATGCCTAGAGCATAACCAAAGCCATATATTAAGCCTAATACCATGTGTTTCTCAAATAAACATGATAAAAAATTAAAAAATTAAAAAAAATCACTCAACAAAGGTATTTTAAGTTTAACCCAAACCCTTTGGTAAATACATAGATTGAAAAATTAACCCAAGTAGAACCTCCCTCCACTCTTTGAAACCCTAGCCCTACTCTTGGTGTGCTCACCTCCCCATGCGCTTACATGCCTCTTAATGGAGTTTCTCTTGGACCTTGGTTTGGGGGGAATATCCCAAGTTGAATGGGAATCCTCTCGAGCCCTTGTGGATTCCTTTTGGCCTTCTTTCGCCCCCCTCCTTGAGACTCTCATTTTGTCAAGCTCGTCTATATGCCCAAGGTGAAGCTCTATTCCCTTACTTCCATGCACAAAGCATTTTCCCTTTCCGAGCATGAACTAGTGGGATAATTCATTGGGATTTGGCCTTTCCTTCATGGCAAGGAGCTTTGCCTATGACAATGAACCTTGTAAAAAAGGGCTAAGGACAATAAGTGTTGTTCTAGAGGTTGGTGAAAGGATTATGTGAGCTTCCATGATTCACCAATTGATGGAGTAACAATAGAGATATTGATAGCAGAAATGTAGGTATGGATTTAGTTATTCTTATATTGTTTAAATATTAAAAAGGAATCAGGTAAGAATTACTTCAGTAATGATTTAATATCATCCCTTGATATGTCTATATTGTTGAATACATTTGTGTGATTAATACCCAAGTGAGGGTAACAATAAGGGAAAGAATCCCTTGACCTATAAAGGTTGATAACATTTATTTGATGCATTCATATGAAATGGAGTGTCATGTCATGTTGCGTTGGTTATGGGATAATAACCAAGACAAGTTAAGACTTATAATCCTCTTATGAAAGTGAATGCCATGAGAGCTAGCCATGTGTGTGACCTTAGTGTTGTAGGATGTGGAAAGGGATATAGCATTGTGCAAGTTTCCAATAGTCAACCTACTTGTGTCGATGTCCTAGACTATAACCTTAATGTCAACATAGAGACATGAATAGAGGGTAAGGGTTTCCCAAGGGAATGCTAAGCACATAAAGGAAATACCTTCTAGTATGCATGAGGGGTTGTTTAACATAGAAAGGATATATTCATAATGTTGTGTTCAACTGAAAAGGAAGGTCTCCAAATGGTCGAGCAAGTATTGGGAAGGTGTCTAGATGACGTGTTGAGGTGTTGGATAGACCTTCCAACTCATCATGGTGAAATGCATGATGTGAGAATGTGGTATTTTGTGTGATGTAATGGTGCATAATAGAAAATAAAATAAATCAAATCATCAATTAAAATAATTAATCAAAATGAATTAATCAATTAATTAAATAAAACAACACTAATAACAATAAGTGTAGTGGGAGGGGGAGGGAGGTATCCTGCATAATGAACAAACAAACCAAATAATAATAATATAGTTGAAGTGTGTGAGTGGTAGTTATGCATACATGTTTGTTGTCACATATATTTGATTGCATTGTTTGAGTACATGCTTGTGATTGTACACAATTTGGGTTTCTAGGGTAAATCTTTGTTGTCTATATATTGTGTGATTATGTTTTTGATGTCTACTTGCCTCAATTGGTAACTATATACTAGATAATGTAAATAAAAAGTGTTGACTGTTCATCAAACCAAATTGTTTGGGTTGATACACAACCTAATCACTAGGATGCTTGTCTCAGTTATTATTTTTGTGAATTGATAATTACCTACAACAATTTATCCTTTAAGTGAGTCGATGGTAAAACATGTAGCATAGTTTCTCCCTTGATTTTAATGCTAGCAGGTAGAATGGATGGGCACGATTTGTCCCTTGCTTTGCACGGTACTTGTTAACAACCTATTTTTTCTCCTTAACTTTGTCATGAGAATTGTCACCATTACACATAAATTTGGCATCCTTAGCCCCATTTTTACCATTTCCATCACCATATGACCTTAGCATTACTAGAAAAAATCCAAGAGGTTGTTGTAAGGTTGGTAAACAACGTAGAGGTTCAGATGGGGGGAGTAGATTAACAATTGGAGTGGGAAACAAACCCAAGAGAGCAAAGCATGCAGGAGGGTCACGATAGTTGACCAAATATGAGGGACAGTTCCAAACCATAACTCAAAACTTGAACCAGGATGCTAATAAGCCCTAGGCGAGACCAAGAAAAATGACACTGCAAAGCTCCTCAAGCTAGTGATTGTAAGAGATCCAGAGGCCAAAAAATAGAATGGACACTAAGATCCAAGGCCAAACCACAAATCTAGCTTTCATTATGAATCAATAAAATTAAGAAAGGAACTTGAAGGAGTGCAGAAAGAGCCAGATTATAAACAGTCTAAGACAAAGGTAAAAAAGGTTGAGAGGAATGTGTGAACTTGTATCCATGTTGTATATCCTGTGCATTGTCTCAAAATGTTGGCTGAAGGAGCTCAGAGCTGTAGTCTTCTCTTGGAGCAGAGTGAGCGACACGGACACTGAGTGGACCAAGATGAAACTACTGCTCAGAATTTCCATGTTTAAAACCTTGCCAAGATATGAATACGAGAAGGTACCACATTCAATGGAGAAAGTGGGGTGTACACATTTATTATTACCATGACGAGAGTTGATTGTATCGAGGTCATGATGGATGTAAGTTATATGATTGTAAGGGAACGGGTGGGAGGTTACCTACATTCCCTTTCTCCTAATCGATTGACATGAACTCATAGCATAAATGGGATAGAGATGAGACCTTGACTTAGGGGATGTGGTGGATGGTTATAACCCTAACATTTTCTTCCACTTGGCATTTTTCCAGATAACTTCCTTGATTTGCTTGGTGATCAACATCTATATTGAGATTTCTCAGAACATGAAAACTATGCACCTATTGGAAGGATAATTAGGCTTTGAATTCAAATCATGCCTCCTTTGATTTGAGGGTTGTTGGGGAGGCATCCTTCCCGGAGTAGCTCAATGAGGATTAAAGAATCACCAATAATTGAGAGGGTGCTTATTCCTTTCTTTAAGGTGTAACCCTTTCCACAAAGCAAGAATTTCAGCTTGGTTATTAGTGGCTACTCCAAGCCCCCAAGTGTATGAAAGTGCATTGTTTCCGTTTGTGATGTCCCCAATCCCTAAACCAAGGCCAAGGACACTTGGGAACCCAGGGGGAAATATGAATCAAGACAATGCACAACGAAATATGGGTAACTAAGGCTAGGCTAGTATGCCAAAAGCCAATAAAATAGAATAATCAACCTTTTTAAAATGAAATGTAAGAATACGATGCAGATCATTCCCCAATACACATGTTATGCAAGGTAAATACAAGCATGAAAAGGTACTAGATTTGAGTAGGTTATTAGCATGATTGCATACATGATATATCAGATCTATTACAACCATTTAAACTTCAAAATAATTAGGTCTACAAGCCACCATAAACAATGTAAATAAACAGATCTACAGGCTGCTACAATCGGTCATATTAATAGTATTAAAAACCAAATCTACTGACTGCCATCTACAACCATATTAACATAAATAAATAAAAAGATATGATGGATGCCATCTAAATCCATATAAATGATAAATAGATCATATCCCATGTCTTCCACCTACATCCATGTAGATGACAACAAAATCATATCCATGAGCACATTAACAACGTTAAAAATCAGATCTACCAACTGCCACCTACATCTATATAAACAAAAAGGAAATCATATATGAAGGATGTCATCTACAACCATATTAATGATAATAACATCAGATCTCATGGTTGTTACCTACAACCTGTAATCAACACTAAAATCAGATCCATGAGCACACACACACACATATATAAGAAATTGCAGTAAATAAGCATGTAACAAAATACTCATCTTGATGAAAAGCAACTAGCTTCAATAGGACAATGTTCCACCCAGCCATAGACATGCCATGCTCATGCATATTTCAACATGACAGTCACCCCCAAGCTGAGGCCATATATCCACAAGCAGAGATACTCTCAAACCAAAAGATATGGTGTGCTCATCTTAACACCAGGAACACTACCACACAAAAACAACTGTATCTCAGTCATACTGAAACCTTTTTCAGTTGAAAAAAAAAAGTATTACTTACTAGAAACGATGGTATGGACGCAATGGAATAGGTCTTACAACCCATAAATGCTCATAAATATATGAACCATAACATATGGTTTCACCCTTCTCAACACTATGAGAATACCACAACTACACCTTTCACCATATCAAATTTTCCTTCCATCTACTTTACCTGGTGAGTTGTATCTCCCCTCGCTATGCAAGCCCTTAGGATATCACCACCCTCACCCTGGATTTATGAGCTAGATTGGATAAAGACAAGCAATGGGAGAAGGACTCACGTTGTGTAAGCATAGATCAATCTTCAATCCCCATTATAGGGTCTTCAAACCTCATTACAAGGCCTTCAATATTTTTGCAATACAATGCATCTCCTACTCGAGAGCATGTATTTCCCAAACAAGAGAGCATTCCACTCCCTTGGAGAGCTCGGAGAGAGAGAAGAAGAAGAAGAATGAAAGAGAGCCAATTTGAATCCCTTCTATAGCCATTTGAATTCCCAAGAGAGGTAACTCAAATTTACTGTGGGTTACTCAATTCATGAGAGGGAGGTTACAATTAGAGATTCCCTTTCCCAAAATAGCAAAACCTGAAATAGAGAGGGGAGTTACACCTTTTCAAGGAGTGCAGGCTAAAAATAGCCAATGAGGGCGCATTAACACGTAAGGAGCATCAAAGGAGGCTTGGAATAGCCAAGGAGACCACACTAGCCAATTAGGCCCCACTAAAAATCAAAGAAGGAGCAATAGTACCTCCATAAAACAAAATAATCAAAAATAGGGTCCAAAGAGTAATGTTAGGGAGAGCAACAACTCTTAGTACCCAACCCCCTCACACGTGGAATTCATGCCTCCCCATTCTTGTTAGTTGTCCATGTTGAAGCTAGTTATTTAATTAAATAATAATTGTATTAATAAAGTCCATCGTCCCAACACCTAGTGCCCAATAATAAACCAAATGATAACATATGTACGAGGCTTAACAATCGGGGTATTACACCTTCGGGGCCATATAACACCCCCTTGCCCTTGCCACCCCTAAGCTAGTTCCTAAGTTGAACATTGAATTCAATGCATAATATTTGCTCGAAATTCCATGCAAATCCACACTAAAACCCCTAAAAATTGTGTTGTGGTCCCAAAAATAGAAAAATCTTATCTTAATTGGCTCATTAATCTTGTATGCCTTCCAAAATGGTGCAGTGGTCTAAAGTGGACATCACTAGACTATTATTTCTAAAAATAACCTTTGATATGATCTTCAATACCTACCCTTTTCCCACTACTTCATCAATATAGTGGATCGTTCACATTGGAGCTAATTCTATGAAATGTTCACATATTTCCCTATAAATAAATCCCTCGAGGTCATACATCACAACACTCCTAAAAATGAAGGTTATGCTACCAAATTCCTTCTAGGGACAAAACCATCCAATGTGTCCCTTGTTTCTACAATACAAGAATTTAGTCTACACCATCTAGAGCTTGGAGTCAAGCACACAAGGAGACAAAGGATCCTCCCCAGGGGTAGTTGTGGAGTCCACCATTTTTTATCAACTATCACTAAGGCACTTTTAGTCTCTCACTTATTCCCCCCTTTAAATCAATAAAATGTGCACATTCTTTACAATGTTTTATGTTTTTAATGGTATGGTTAAATTTTATTTGCTTGGCTTTAGAGTAGAGTGCTCTTTGCTTCTTAGCTATTAGAGTTTTTACCTTTTTTATTTAGTACTTAAATGACACAACCATCGAGTAAGTACCTTTTGGTACATGTTGGTGTTAAAACAATAACATTGAATTTGGAAATCAAGCTAGGGATGGAACTCCCATTTCCTCCTCGATTGTGTGTGTGCCTCATTATAATTTTCTTTAATGGTGGTTTAGTTTCCCTTGCTTGATAGTCTATTTTTGTTCTTGTTTTAGCCATCTGTTTTAGGTGACCTAGGTGGGAATCCCTTCCTTTATGCCTTGATCATAGTTTTTTTAGGTTTTTTCTTATTTCTATAACTAGCACACTTTCTCTATTGTAAAGTGTGCATTCGTAGTTTATCTCAGTAAAAGTGACGTGCCACATATTACCTAAATTTTATGTGTTTTGTTATGTTTTCATAAAAAAAATCTTTTAGGCTAATTATGGAATTTCCCTTGATCTCTCTTGACCCTCCTATCTATTTATTGCCTAATCTTAATTGTATTTTCGAAATCTAGAAATCAAGTATTGTATTGTTATAGTATTCCCTTTGTTACACCTAAATCTCGTCATCATGAGACCTATGTCAACTCAGGGCCTTGATTCCTGAAGTCTCCCTGATCAAAAAGTCAATTAGAGCAAGTTGTTGACCTTTGTCCACAATTTCTAGTTGGGTCGGTGCAGGTTGCCTTTTAGCAAGGAGCGCCCAACTAGGTCAGGCGCAGATTTCCATCTGGCAGACTGCGTCGGTGCTCAGGTTGCCTTTGTGGAGCCTACGCTTTCCCTCTCAAGCGCAAGTTTCCCTCATACAGCATGCGCTAGTGTTGGTTAAATTGGATAAAGGTGGCTTTCAAGCGAATTCTAGAAGGTGGATGAGGTGGATCTCTATCCCTAACTTGTAGGTGAGCTGTCCTACGGTTCCCTAACCTCAAGGAAGGATTCTTTAACCTCTCCCCATGATCCTCAACCTACTCTATCCACTTGATCTTATTAATACAAAGCTCCTCTCCATTCCAAAGGGAAGAAGTCTATATCACTTACATGTGGGTGGAATTAACCTAGGTGATCCCTGTCCATCTCTTGGGAGGCATACATTTCCTTTGGAGGCATTGGCTTGGCTTGTTGGAGGAAGATTGCAACGTTAAGGATTGGATTGTAATCATCTCTCTTCTATGTATTTCTCACTCATTTACAGTAATATAATCTCTTTCCATAAATGTCTTTATGTCAATGATGTTTAGAGTTCACTTCCTTAACTGTTTACTTAGACCAGTTAGTGTTTAGACATGCTTTTACTGCTCGTTTGTCTCTATGTGCTTTGATAGGTTTTACAGCTACGGATCTAACGACCACAAAGCTTGGAGCAACAAAGAGGAGAAGGATCTACGAATCTGAAGGTAAGGCATCTAATTACCTTGATCTCTAATTGATCTAGGAAAGTAGTTTTATATTATGTCTCTATTCGTTCTAGATCCACTTGGACTAGGGAGATCATGCTCGCGTCCTCTCAAGTAGATTGTTTGAAAACACCCTTTTTGGACATTGTAAGTAGGAAAAGGTTTTAAGCCCTTAGTACTTACTGCCTTTAGGATTCCTATTGGGAAATTTGACATATTTATGTTTTAGTTGCATTGTTTTCTATAATTTATTTAAATCCTAGTCATCGCTCTTGATTTTTTTTAAAGGATCATTAGCTTAGTTAAATCTTTAATTTTCCTTTATTGAAACTTCACTCATTTTCTTTGCAAATATTAGGGATTAATTTGCATTTTTGTTTCATTTTCAATTTTCAAATGCTCTAATTTTCTTGTTGATTAGAATATCATTCAAGAAATATCTTGATTAAGAAAATAACCTTTATTTTTCCTATTGTTTCCTTTTAAATATGCACTCGTAAAATATCCAATTCCGTGCAATAATGCAAACCTAGGGTAATTTATCAGAAACCATACCCATTGTCACCTCAATGGGGTTTCCCTTCACTTTAGGTCGACTCTTTTTTGGCGCAAGGGGGTTTCTCTATGTATGATTGCTAAATTGAGATTGTAATCTTCTTCAACAAACTGGATTTAGCAATCCAACAGTTTATGATGTACAATGGATGTTATTGTGGTGAATTAAAGTAGATTAGTGCCTATTCTTGGGCTAAATGGAGTCAAAACACTTTGAAGCTTGAAATACTTAATGAGAGAGAACATTAAAACCAAGAAGACGAATGAAACAACATTTATTCCTAGCTATAACAGTGATCCGAAACCACATTCCAACCAATCATACCAAACTCATAAAGATACACTATTATTTTAATTGCATTCTCGACTCTTCACATAAAATTGGAACCTCAAAGTGAAGTAGAAGGAAATATTTTATTAAAGAGAAAAACCAAGGTACATAAACATAAACCATATATGAAATTATAGTCTAGGAAAGGACTATATAGTCTTTCTTCAAACCTCTTAATGTTGAATATATACCCTAAAAGAACAACAATATATCATAAAGAGAAAAAAGGACAAGGTACACCTCCTCAAGAAGCTCCAAACCCACACAATATATCTTCCTTCAACTACAACCCTAGTGGTCTAGGGATTTAAAGTTGAAAGTGAGGAAGAGATATCCTTTTATAGGCTCTCTTTGCAACTATATACAAATAAAATATTAATTAGAAAAGTCTATGTATGCCTAGAAGACTGATGCTCCACCAAATAAGCCTGGTTTGGTCTTTGAAGAGGTCAACATATCCACATGCCACATCTTCAAGCAAGACGTCCCCCTGAACAATTGTTTTTTTCTGGATGAATGTGTAATTCTAGAGTTTTCCAAGTGAGACATCTTCCTTAAATAGAGATATAATCTTATAAATAATATTTTAATACACCTTTCTACACTTTTCTAAGGGAGTATATTCATTGCTTTGGATTCAAATTTTATAATATTTTCAAGAAAATTTGTGCCATGAGTAAATCTCAAGTGGACAAAGAAAGTTGGATGACTCCTCAAAGAGGGCTTCAAGTTCATTTTTATGCTAAATGGTGTACATGTGAATAAACCAATATAGATCCATCTTAACTCCGGATCTACCAAGCACCAAGAGGGATCAATTCTCTCGAGGTGCAAACCTTTTTTAAAATTCAAAATTTGAGGAAAAGTTTGTACCTCGAGCCTTCAAGGGATTTGACCCCTCTCGGTGCTTGGTAGATCCGGAGTTAAGATGAATCTATACTGGTTTAATATCTAAATCTCTCATATGTGCTTAAATCCGTCCTATGTAAATCATGTCTCAACTCCCACATCACATAGCAAGTAGAATCCAAGTTTAATTAATTTTTTAGTTTTAATTAATTGGAATATATATCTCTTTGGTTTTGAACTTTAGATTAGGGTTGACAATATGAAAAATTTATTTACTTAATATTTATTTAAGTGATATGTATCAAGAAATTACACTTCTCTCTCATATTGGCTTTGAACTTTATGTTAGGGCCAATATTATAAAAAAATTATTTACTCAATATTTTATTAGTTTATTAAAATGCCATGTGACAACTCCACATTGAACACATAATTATACTTCTCCCTCATACTGAGTTGTAGAAAGCGCTTCTTGGCGCAAAGAGGTGGATGACTCCAATTACTCACCACAAATATACTCAAGGCTCATATAAAATTTTGGATGACCCCTAAATAAAAGGTTAATCATCTTAATAATGTGCCACGTCCTTGTAGTGGAGGAGGGACATTCCAACAAAGTGCCATTCAAAGTGTCTAAATTGTGAAATATCTTTCCAAATATGTAGAACAACTCTCATGAGTTGTGGAAGGTGTCCATGAAAATGATTATGCCTCCAAATAAGTAAATATGTTTTGGGGAACATGAACATGCATCAAAAGTGACCATAATGAACAACTATACATCCATAAGCATGTCAATATTACATTTTCTTTAATGCTTTGCATAATCTAGTGGTAACACCTAGAATTGATCATTTTCTTTTTCTTAAATATTTTCATTTCACTTAATTGCTCTAGTCATTAACTAGTTCATCTTAAAAACTTTTGTGCGTGGAAATATTTCAAAAGTGTGCATCATATAAGTTTGGAAAGGGTTTATTATCGATTAGAGAAAAATAATCTTTAGTTCTAAGTATTTAGCATTAGCAATTTTTCAATCTTGGATTCTTATTTCAAGATCTATATTAGTTTATTTTAAGTAATATTTTGTTGTACACACCATATGTGCACACAAGAACATGTCTAAATCAATCACTTGATTCATGATGCCAAGTTCAACCCTAAAAATAACAACTAATTAAATTAACTAAAATTCCTTACTTGAGGGACAAAAGAACATTTTAGATAGGCTAGTGTTGTGGGGATAGGAGTCCAAATAATTCACCACAACCATTTAAAAACAAGACATAGTTGTTGTCTATTAGGGTGATTTTAAAAATCCTTTCCATTGGACACACTTTAAACCCAAATCAACAACAAGCTCACTCTTCAAAGTGGATATGCTAAGGTTGAGACTAGAGGTTTGATTGAGACTCCTAACTCTTACATACCAAAGATAGGCCAACCATTTGATTTCATATTGAAGGCAAGGTAACCTATTGCATGCATTTGTGAAGAGGTAGCATAGTGGCCATTATATAGGTACCTAGCTAGGTGGTTATCACAGGAGGATGGGAAACTAAGATAGATAGATGTTGCAAATTTGGAGTTCATCCTAGTGTCCTTCACTATAATTGTCTCATTTTCACCTTCACACACTCTATTGGTGGACCTCATATCCTATTAATTTGACTGCTTGGAAGTTCTCTCACTTGTTGAGGAAAGTTTGGAAGAGTATTTTACTTTATTTAGTAGCTCTACATTTAGGTTAGTGAGTGTTTTCTTTTTATGGGGTAATATTTTATTGTATTAATTCTTTAGATGATCGAAACACCTTACACCCACATTTCACTTTATGTCGATTTAGTACTTGGTAGAATTAATTATAATATATTGTTCACCTTTCATTAATCATATTAGAGATATTGTTTGAGTAAGAGATTTCATAACACGTCATGATTTCACCCCCCATATCCATTAGGCATTATTGTAGACTCAAGAACCACTATCATATCATTATAATGCCTAGTCATGCCATTTCTTCTACTCGACATGTGAGAATTGAATAAGATAACCTTCTGTCACCACCTACTTCTCCTTCTATTTTATTGGATTTGAGTTCTCAAGAGTCAAATTCACCATCTTAATCACCTACAACCCATACCCCTCTGATAGGTCCAATAGCCAACATGTATGGAACTAATACCAACCCCAACCCATCCCAATGACAATGTGAAGCAAATGCAAATTAACATGATTCACAATCCAATCTTTCCATTCATGGTTAGTTTGATTTTTCCTAATTTGACCAGGCTTACTAATTATCTTATCTAACATAATCCCACATGTCCTCCTATGCCCACCAAGATATCATTTGGCATCCCAAATTTTGAAGGTTGGGATGGCGAAGACCCATCCAATCATATCATGTCATTTCATTTAAGGTGGTCTTCCAATATTATTGTTAATTATTCCATTAGGCTAAACATGTTTTAATGCAATATTTCTGGCAAAATGTTACATTTGAACAACCCACAATGATGCACCCTCATTTCATGTCCCTTGCAATAATGTTCTTTACTTTATTCCAGTACCTATTAGATACAATGAGGGAGTTGATATCCTTCTATCATACTGTCATACCACGACCACCCATATCATAGATCAAATCCAAGAAAGGATTTTATTTTACATGCATGCTTATGGATCATAGCTTATTGTAGCATATGCTAACCAATGATGTAATTAGCTAAAGAATCAACCAATGCATTAAATATTCTTGGAATATGCATGCAAGTGATAAACTCAAAATGTCGTTCAAGAAGATGTACCTTTAAAAACTTCCTATAAAGGTAAGGGTCATGAACTTGGTAAACATTTTTTAACTGAGAGACTACTAACTAGAAATCTAAATAGATGTTGAGAATGATAGCCCATATGATAAGATGGATAAAACCGCTATACTTAATGACAATGTTGGTTGTTGAACCAAGACAAACACCATCAAAATTCACAAGCTAGTCAGTGGGTGATTAAATAACCCATGGATCAAAAGCAATGTTCTAAGTGTGACAATTGGCACCATACACAAATCCTATGTATAAAGTGTGAAATTCTAAATCACAGCAGATCATGGAGCTAAGTATACCTCACAGAGAAAGAATGAGCATAAAATATGAATTACAGTGAAAATTGCAATAAAAATGAGCAGACAATTAATCATGCATGAGAACTCAGATAGGAACAAAATAGTGTGTAATCATTCAATAATCAGTATAGTCAACAATGATGTTACAATGGAGAGAATTTGAATCACCTAAGAGAATCCAATTCTCAATCTGTTTAGTATAGGAATTGTCAATTGAACCTAAACTCAGTTAACTAAAGACACAATCAGTGAACTGACCAAAAGGGGCGCATTAGTGAGTTTTTCATGCAAATCACTCAGAAAAGGGCACATGAGGCCACAAATAGTGGCAATCAGAGCATAAACCCCCCACAAGAGTCAGCTAACTCAGGTGGACTGAACTAGAACATTGAGTTGGCTCCTAAAATGTAGGGAACTGACTCATGTGGTCCTAAAATGATGCATGCAAGGCGCATTAGGTAGCTAATGGGTCCTAGATGGCATTTGCACACCACTAGGGGGGAAATGACATCATCAACTACTAGGAAAAAAATAATGCTAAGTAGGACAAGGATGGTGCATTAATTATCCTAACATCCCCCCTTAATCAAAACTTGGACATCTTGGGCCCTAGTTACTGAGACCAAAGGTCACCCATACAATCAAATAAATGATAAAAGAATAATTGTCCATAAAACAAGGAAACGGGGAAAACCTCATGGGAAACCCCACCCCTAAAAAATAGGACAATAGGAAGCTCAAACAATTTTCACACCAAGGAGAGATCTGAGATAAGCAAATTTCTTCTGAGTGAAAAAACTTAGTTAATATGTTTGCAATCATATCCTCTGTAGGATAATAATACAGTGAGATGGTCCTGTTGTGCACTAGCTCCCTGATGTAGTGCATGTGAACCTCAATATGTTTGGTCCTTTACTTCTGAACTGAGTCACTGAAGATCCTAATGGCACTTTGATTATCACAAAAAAGGTCTATTGAAGGAGAAGTGTGAATGCCAAATTCTATCAAGATCCCATGCAACCAAACTGGCTGGATAATTGCATTCACAACCCCTCTATACTCTACC
The DNA here is from genome assembly GCA_027924585.1 of Larix kaempferi. Taxonomy (NCBI): domain Eukaryota; kingdom Viridiplantae; phylum Streptophyta; class Pinopsida; order Pinales; family Pinaceae; genus Larix; species Larix kaempferi. The sequence continues at coordinate 11,024,013 of BSBM01000877.1, forward strand.
TCTGTTGAAGAAAGTGTGAGTGTTGCTTGCTTCTTGCTTGAACAACAGATTGGTCCTGATCCCAACATGAATACGTACATTGAAGTAGATTTCCTATCAGTATTGTCTCCAACCCAGTCTGAGTCAGTAAAACCAACCAGATCTAGCTGAGCACCAACAGAATAATGAATACCAAACTCTCTCGTAGCCTGCACATAGTGCAAGATCCTCTTTGCTACTTTCCAATGCAGCTCATGTGGCTCATGCATGTACCTAGCCACAACACCAACAACATATGATGGATTTGGTCTTGAATGTGTCAAGTATAACAAGCTACTAATCAGTTGTCTGTAAAGAGTGCTATCAACTAAAGGAGTAGAACCACCTTCTTCCAATTTGATGCCAGATAGGAAAGGAAAGGTTGCAGCTTTTTAATCAGTCATGTGGAAATTTTGGAGTAAGTCAGATGCATACCTAGACTGTGAAATAATGATCCCTGAAGCATTTTGAGTTACTTCAAGACCAATGAACTGTTTCAACAGCTCTAGATCTGTCATGGAGAAGGCTTTACTCGAAGCAGACTTGATGTTCCTCAACCCAATAGATGAACCACCAGTGATGAGCAAGTCATCCACATACAAAACAATCAATAGTAGGCAACCTCCCTTCTGCTACATGTAGACATTGCAGTCATATTTGCACCTTTCGAACTTTTGTGACAGTAAGAATGAATCCATCTTGGCATACCATGCCCTTGGGGATTGCTTGAGCCCATACAGTGATCTCCTCAGCCTACATACTAAGGATGGATCATCAGTGTACCCCTCAGGATGTTTCATATAGATCTCTTCTTCTAAGTCACCATGCAGGAAGGCACTCTTGACATCCATGTGATGTACCTCCCATGCATTCGAAGCTGCTATGGCCAAAACGAGCCTTATTGAATCCATTCTTGCTACATGAACGAATGTCTCATTGTATTCCAATCCCTGAACTTGTGAGTAACCCTTTTTAACCAACCGAGCCTTATAATTGGTTGTAGATCCATCAAATGCAAGCTTTGTTTTGTAGATCCATTTGCACTAAACTAGTTTCCTCCCTGTGGGAAGAGAGACAAGATCCCATGTCTCTTGTTCTTCAATGAATCATATTCTTCATCCATGATTGCTTGCCATCTCAGATCATGGAAAGCCTCTCTATAAGACTTTGGATCAGACCCCATCATCATGTAGCACCTCTCAAGGATAAGTGGATCTGTATGGAAAAGTGCAATGTTTGCATCTTGGTATTGAGATCTTGTTCTTCTGTAGTCAAATGGATCTCCAATAATGTTCCCAACTGCCTCAATAAGTTTTTGAGCCCATTTAGGTTTTGGATTGGGAGTAGGTGTTGGATCGGGACCTGGATCTGCTAGATCTTCATACTCAATATCTAGATCTAAATCATATAGGTCTTCTTCTTCAGAATATGAATGTGGATCACCTATAGAAACATCATTAGGAGCAAATGGAGTAGGTAAATCAGTTATACCTTGTTCTTCAGCTGGTTGTAGATCATGCAATGGATCTTCATCGAACTTGACACTTCTCTCATTGAAGCATCTTTTGGTTGCAATCTCCATCAATTTGTAAGCTTTTGCATCTTCTGAATATCTAAGAAGGATGCATTCGCTACTTTGAGGTTGAAGTGCTTTCCTCTTGTCGGAGGGGATTATGTCCCATGCCTTGGATAAAAAAACCCTAAGGTGAGAGACAACGGGTTTGTGTCCCTCCAATGCTTCGAATGGAGTGAACCCACCAACAAATTTGTGGGTTACCCTATTCTGAATGTATGTGGCACAGTTCACTGCTTATGCCCATATATTTGATGCGAGATCTCTTGCTTCAAGCAAGCAGGTAGCCATCTCTTTCAATGACCTATTCTTCCTCTCTACTACACCATTTTGTTGTGGTGTGTATGGGATAGAATGTTGCATTTGAATACCTTCGGAAGCACATAGCTACTGCAAATCCTTGATGTACTCCCCTCCATTATCTGATCTAAGTGCCTTGATCTTCCTTCCAGCAGTGTTCTCAACTAAGGCTTTGAAAGCTTTGAAGCTTTTGAATACCTTAGATTTATGTTTGAGAAATTAGATCCAATAGAACCTAGAGTAGTCATCAATGAAGGTCAGAAGGTATCTAGATCCATTCATTGAAGCAATGGGCATCGATCCTGAAACATCACTATGAATCAGATCAAGTATGGAGGAAGCTCTCTTTTCCTTCCCAACATCATACTTTCGCTCTGGGTGCTTCCCTACCAAGCAAACTTTGTAGATTCCTTGAGAGAACTTTATGTCCGACAAACCTTTAACCATCTCTTCCTTGTGCAACTGTTGTAGGTACTTGAATTTTAGGTGTCTGAATCTTTCATGCCAAATTCTGCTTGTCTCATTTGCATGAGTCAAGAGAGCACTTTGATGTGAATATGGCAAGAAGCAGGAGAACTCATATGCCTTGGAGGCATGGTTTGCAACTCCTTTGGCTATCAACTTCCTAGATGAGATCTTTGCAACCTCAACTGTGTCGGGTCCAAATACTACTTTCTATGGTGAACCTGTGTGTGTCATCTGATAAACAGACAACTAATTAGTTTCTAGAGAAGGCACATATAGCACATTGTTGAAATTTCCATGCTCAAGTTGTATTGTGCCCTTCCCTTCAACAAAGATTTGAGAGTCATCTCCCATGTGTATGCTAGGGCCATCAGTGAGATCTAATGAAGAAAATGGATCTCTGGAGACAACCATGTGGTTGGAGGCTCCAGAATCAATAAAAAAAGCTTGGGATTATGATAATCCAACCTTCAATGCATGGCATCAATCATGATCTTCTGACTTGCCACCTTGATCAGTCTTCCTTGCGCCTTCTGGGAGGGAAATGTTGTGATGTTCAAGGAGTTTTTCCATTTGATCTATGGTCTTATTCATACAAGAACTCTCAAGATGGTTACCCTTCTTGCAGCATGTACACTTGGATTTCTCAAATTTCTTTTGTTTGTTCTTCTTGGAGCTGGAGGCTCCTTCCGATGGACTAGAATTTGCAGTCTACTTGGGTTCAAATTGCTTCTTCTCCTTTCCCTTTTTCTTCCCTTTTGCATTCTCACTTTTTGATTCTCTAGCCATAAGAGCTTGATTTTTGGAGGCTTTCAAGGTTCCCATCTGAATGAATTTATCTTGCTCTTGGATGAGAGATTCAATGAATACATCTAGGGATGGAATTTTCCAACCAGGGATTGATAATATCCCTGAAAGGTAGAAATAAAAATGGAAAACTCTGGACCAATATTTCTCAGAATGGATAGCACCAGCTACTCATCCTTCTTCTCAATGCCACATTGCTTGCATTGCATGACCAAAGATTTGAATTTAGAAAAGAATTGTTGTATAGTTTCGAAACTGTTGGGTTTAAGGGCAATTAACTCATTCTCCAGAATATGGCCCCTCGGCTCATCTTGTTTTCCAAAGAGGGTCTCTAGCTTCAACCAAACCTCTCTTGGAGTCTTCAATCCATCGAGGTGGAAGAGTAGATCTATGGAAATATGAATACACATGAAACCAAATGCTTCATCCAATCTATTAATATACTTGGCCTTCTCAACAACTGCTCGAGGTTCGACCTCCTTGCCCAGTGTGACCCTGTACAATGACTTGTTGTGCAATACCATATACATATCAACCCTCCAATCAAGATAATTTGGAGGGTGTCAGGATCCTCGGAGACAAAGGAACATTCAAATTCTCCATATCAACCACTGGAGCGAATACAACCTGAACTGTTGCAACTGCTACACTGAAAAACCTTCAATATCCTACAAAAAACTCTCAAACTTTGGAGATAGACTACTACTGAGCATTGCTTTAGGACAATAGGCACATTTTTCCGAATCCTTCACACCTGGCTAGACCTCAAAGGATTTCTCCAGTGAATTCAATGCAATGGCACCAGGATTTGTTGTGGAAATTCGGAGGCTTCTGGTGCACTACTGAAAGTAGCTGCTCAACTTACACTCATTGAGCTCTGATACCATGTGAAATTCTAAATCATAGGAGATCATGGAGCTAAGTATACCTCACAAAGAAAAATGAGCAAAAAATATGAATTACAATGAAAATTGCAGTAAAAATGAGCAAACAATTAATCATGCATGAGAACTCAGATAGGAACATAATAGTGTGTAATCATTCAATAATCAGTATAGTCAATAATGATGTTACAATTTAGAGAATTCGAATCACCTAGGAGAATTCGAGTCTCGGTCTGTCTAGCATAGGAATTGTCACCGTTGGAGTGTTCCAGAAGACCCAAACTCAGCTCAACTAAACCTAAACTTAGTTAATTGAAGACACAATCAGTTAATTGGCCAAAAGGGGCGCATTAGTCAGTTTGTCATGCAAATCACTCAGAAAAGGGTGCATGAGGCCACAAACAGTGGCAATCGGAGCATAAACCCCCCACAAGAGTCAGCTAACTCAGGTGGACTGAACTAGAACACTGAGTTAGCTCCTAAAATGTAGGGAACTGATTCATGTGGTCCCCAAATGATGCATGCATGGCGCATTAGGTGGCTAATGGGTCTTAGATGACATCTACACACCACTAGGGGGCAAATGAGATCATCAACTACTATGAAAAAATAAATAATGCTAAGTAGGACAAAGATGGAGTATTAATTATCCTAACATAAAGCAACACCCATTTTCATATGAAAAGGTCGGAAGACCAAAGCATGAAAAGCAACGACTCGAACCAAAGTACGAGAGAAAAAATAAGAAAAATGTTGTTATAGATATAAAAATATAGGAATAATAATGAAATTACTATTTAATAATAAAGTAAAAGATAAATAATAAATAATTAAAAAATACTAATAAATATTAAAACATAAATTAGGAAAAATAAATTTATTAAAAGACACGACTCTTCATTAAAGGTCACCTAGGCTCTTTTTTATAGGATAAATATACTTGGGACCTCATTTGTAACAATCTGTTGTAGTTGCAACCTCTTCCCCAAATTTTTCTTAAATTTTAGGGCCCCTTCTTAAGTTTTGAATGCATCCTTATATTTTATCTTTATTTTTTCCCCTTAGATTTCGAAAGTCTGTAGAGTTAGATGCCTTGGAATATTTTTAACACTTAGAATTTGTTTTGGGGGGTTTTGTTGTTTTGAAGCAAAATTCAAAATTTCGCCGAAACAGTCGACGTAAAATCTGATTTGGCTCCGAAATAGTTGGGCTAAGAGTCTGTTTCACGCCGAAACGGTGGGAGGAGAAATTGTTTCCCCGTCGGTAAGATCGGAGGCAAATAAAAACTAACGCAAAAATAGGCAAGCTAAAGTTTATTTTGCCCCGAAATGGTCGGGAGAGAAATCAATTTCACACCAATTGGAGGACTCTTCTGTTGTTTATTGAAACAACTGATGCCAAACCTGCTTATGTTCCATATCGCCTGGATAGATATATAGCCAGCCCAAAATGAAGTTTTCAACCGATATGTACCGGCGCAAAACATATTTTGTCCTCGAAACGCATCAGATTAAAATAATTTTTCCACCGATTGAAAATGAATGCAAACGCCGTCTGAGGTGAACAAAGTCGTGTGAAAATGTTTTTTTACCACTTAGCATTTAATGAAGTTTAGGGTTGAATATCGTGTTTAAAAGGGGAAATCCTTTCTTACCAATGCTCCATTTTAAACGTTGTTCACCTCCTTCAAGTGTAGTGAACCTTTGCCATATCACCAACTCCACTTGGAGCATCTCTCCTACCAAGTTATGAGTCAATTAAGGGACGTTTTTAACATTTCCAGGTAAGTACCGTTGTCTTCCTTGCTAGAATTTGTTTGTTTCTGATTGGAGGGAGGTCAAGGTTAGGTTAGAACCATTATTTCTCTTCCCTAGTTTCACATTTTAATCCCGTTGTCTTTGTTTTAGATGAATGCGGTTTCCTTACTAGTGAGTGATAGCGGGCATATTCTAGATCGAGCGTTTTTTTTATCAAACCTTCATTTCGCATTTCTCCTTGTGGATTTCCTTGAATGCGTCTAGGATGAGCAGTCGACTTCAATAAGTCTTGGGTTAGAGTTTCACTTGTTGAAGCCATCAACAACGTGCCCTTTGGAATCTACCTGTTTAAAAGGGAGGAGTAAAACCCAGGTTTTTGAAGTTTAGTTGGTTGAAGGAACAGTCGAAGATTGAACAACATCGATTATCTTTGTTTTGTAGTTAGCATGGTTAATAAATTCGCTTATTCTGAGTACTTGTTTTCACTTTACATTTAGAGTGCCTTCTCACATGTTTGGTTTCAGAAATAGTGTTTACTTGAATTAGTTCTATGGTAGTTTGAATGTTTGAACTTGGGATTAATATAAGAAATCTAAAGGAAATAATTTTTTACTCAATGTTTAATGCAAAGTCTTCTCATTACCATTGTTATTCACTCAATACAAAACCCTAAGATCTGATGCAACATGCTTAAAACTTATGGGAGGGGCATGAACTATCATCAAACAAAATGGTCATTATAATGATTTCACTTGTAATTCTGAAATGATAATCTTGGCTTGATAAGAACAAACATACGATATATTATTTTTTAATACTACAAAGGTTATTTCAAGTTCACACTCTTTTCATGGAATGACTTGCATCTAAAATAAATTTATAATTGAAGTGAAAAAGTTAGAATACACATGACCTGTTGATGATATTGAGTATGAGCAAACTAAGCTATGTAGAACCTCACTATTATCATTTTGACTTTTGTACAAACATAGATAATGTCAAGTCTTGATACTATTTTTGTATTACAGGATCTCGATATGTATAGACGATCTTCTAAGCGCAAAACAATGGTGGTCGAATCAGATTCGTACATTGAGATAGTTCCAGAAACCACCATGGAAACTTTGTTTGAAGACACAAGAGCTGTCACTGGAGTAGTCCCCGAATACAAGTGGGGAGAAATATACCAGCTCGTCAGAGATCAAAACATGCAAAAGGCCTCAATTGAGGAAATGGCGATTTATCAAAATATAAATAAATCCAGACTCCACAAGGCTGCAACTTGCCCGGAACTGTTCCCATGTTCTGAAGTAATAGGTTGGATCTTGCCTCATGTAGATGCTAAATTTAGGATCATTTTAGGAGCTAATGGAAATGGGTTTGCCTCATTTCAACCGACACACATAAGCAAAGCTTACAAATTTCCTGCTCCCAACGTCCTTCTAATAGATGACTGGATTAATAGTGTAAAGATAGATCATTCTAAGTATGTGAAAACAATGCTTCTCCCAAGTAAACAACTAAGGCAAAGAGCTAGTGGGGAGCATGATACACAGAATCTAAAAACCCCATTCATAATTGTCGCAATGTTGTTATGCAGAATCTACGGGAGGGAGAATGCAAACTTGTATAAGCTCAGTTGGGTTCCTTTAATACCATGTTACCACTCATGGTACTGTGTTCAACTAGGCATATATTATTTCAGAGAACATGGCTGAAGTAGTGTCAGTAGACCAAGAAGGCTTAAAGTGGAATAAAGCTAAATTTTACATGGAATCTTATCTAGTTGATTGTATTATGATTAGGAACCCATTTTATAAATTAGGATGTTATTGGGTCCCGGAAGAGACTCCCTTCTATGTGTCCTACTAGATTATGTGGTCCCATAAGCATGCAAGTTTCTATAAGGCAATTTGCGAAGAATTCATAATACCTCTGTATTGATTAATTTTCGACAAAGAGACAAATTGTATGTCAAATGCGGCTTTGGAGGTGATCAATGAATATGAAGATTACTACTTCACACCAGAAAGCACCTATATCCGAATGTATGGAGGCACCAAAATCCCTTCTTTGATGCCAAAGTATGTTATAGATTATGTTGTTCTAAAGAAAGCAGCGAGACAAGTTTTTGTAAATGGAATCAAACATTTTTTGTATGATAATAAAAATGCCTCTTATCCTCCACCCGCATTTACAATTGGAGCATACAAGTTCACCAATGTAAAAGGGGTTGAAAATTTTGTAAAGGAATTGGAAGCATACAATTTTGGGGATAATTTTGTTGCCAGAAATGATAGTTTACAGAAGGTAGCCAAGCACTGTGCGTCTTGCATAATCAATTTCGAATATTTTGATCATTTCCTGAAAGATGAAGAAGTATATTGGAGAGCAAAGAACATAGCAGACTTGAATAAGCGGTTTGGCAGGAAAACATAAACAAGCTCAAGCCAAACAATAGGAGCCTCGAAAGGGGCAAAGCAAAGAAAAGATAATGAAGAAGCTATAGCGGCAGAAAAGTCAAAGAAGATTCATGAGGAAAAGTTAGCAAAGGAAAATGAAAAAATATTACAAGAAGAAATGCTAGCAAAGAAACTACAAGAAGAGCACTTGGTTAAGCAGGAGGAAGAAAGAAGACTAAAGGAGGAGGATGTAAGAATAAAAGAAGAACAAGAAAAAGAAAATAAGGAAGCTGCCGAGCAGGAGCTGATGAAATTGCAAGATGAAGTCGGTAAGGAAAAAGAAGAAGAAGAGAAGATAAAGAAAGTTGTGGAAGAGAAGCAAAATCGAGAAGAAAATCATAATCAACAAAATATGGATGTGGACAATCTTGCCGATCTAAATCTGGAAATACCTCTTATTGGAGGTAATCTTCCGTTGGTTGATCTTGGACTCACATTGTTTACTCCCTCAAAGCAACATTCTGTGGCCAAGCTTGACACCATTGTTTTCGATCCAAAAAGGAAGACCATCACAAAAAGGACCGAAAAAGATTGAAAATTGGCACCCAACCTGATATTGTTACTGTCCAGGAAAGTACTCTAGTAGAGGGTACTAACAAAGATCCAAAATTTACTGCTTTTGTAAATGTTACTGCAGCACAAGCAAATGCAGACAACATAGATAAATTACTTGATGATTTGGAACACAGCAAAGCCAAAATGATCAAGTTAAAAGATAACTTGGTACAAGCTCGAAGTGACGGGATCGAGATGAAAAGAAAGCGTGATGCCATAGAAGCAGAGAAAGAAAATATTTTGCTAGATATTTAGGATCTCGAGGATGAAAAAGATTCCTTAAATGTGCAACTGGTAATAATGGAAGGAGAAAAGACATATTTCCAAGCTCGAATCAATGAGCTGGAAGGAAAAGAAACTCAATTGGATCAACAGGTAGAATCTCTTACAATCGAAAAGGGATCTTTGCAAGTTCAGATGAATGAATTGATTAAAGAAAATGAATCATTGATGGAGCATCTCAAATTGGCTCAAGCACATAAACAAGACCTTGCACCATTTTATGAACACACTTGTGAATTACAAAAGCAACTTCTTCACTCCCAAGAGTTATTGACAGAGGAAATTTATGAATTAAGAGAAATGATGGATAGATTGAAACAGATCTCTGCGGAAGATGCCACTATAAAAAAGAAGCTAGTAGACACATTTAATAAAGTGAAGAATTTAATTGGGTGGAAAGGAAAAATCAAGGAAATTCCTACTCACTTACCTAAAAGAACAATTGTTGAATTAAAGTTAGATATAGCTCTCTTGGAAAATTGTCGGAAGTCAGCAAAAAGAGTACAAAACGAAGTGCAAAGATCAATTACGAAGTGTGAAGAAATTTATCAAGTCATATGCCAAGCATATGAGAAATGCCATCTTCCAATCCACGAGGCTATTGATGAATTGACATCCAAAGAACGCCGCCTAGCATAGTTAAGGAATAGTTTGGGGGAGGATATGGATTACATTAAAAAGCTAGGCATGCTCAATGCAGAGGATCTTCAACAACATATAGGACAAGCAACTCTAAATGTGTACTTTCTAGGAGAAGGTCATAAGGCATTGGCAAAGGGATTAATATATATGGTCAAAGAACTGTCCACTCATGAAGTTGCTTTAAAGTTATTAGAACCTCAACAATTAAATGTAATATCTTATGAAAGTGACCTTTGGGACAATTACATTTTAAGTCAAGAGAATCCTCCAACCAACTAATGTAAATTGTAATTTATTTTCTATTTTGGTTAATTTTGGGTATAACCACAAAAGGACAAAATCGTGGAAACCAAAAGCTAAGAGGAAATGTGAAGTGATTGGTCACATAAAGGCAAATATTTGTAAAGATAAATAGGAAGGGGTAGAATGGAGAGGGGCTTTTGGCTGGTGTAATAGCAAGCAAGTACCATTTTGTATGAGAATTAATTTTCTGCTAATGAGAAAGAACTATTTTGCTGGGTGAAAGCTCACATGGAATTTTGCATGGAATGTTATGAATGAATGCGCATAATTACTTCTTCCTTTATTCATCTTTATGCTATAAGGTCTTTCCTGCTTTATTAGACTATTCTAATGGTATGTGAATGATTTTACTGATTTATATTATAAATGCAAGTTTCTGTGTAGAATTGAGTAATGAATAAAATTAACGTGTACCGAAGCTATCTTTGTGTAACCATTCCACTGTGATTGTGAGTGCTTTATTTCAATAGGTTAATTGTTGAATTTACATGAATAATTCCAGCCATTACACATACTTTAAATCTCGTTCTTTGCAATGATAGGTTAGGCTAATTAGTTAAAGATATGCATTTTATTAGAATAGTCTTAGTTGATTGATAAGGTGGGAGTGGTAAGACGATATGTAAGATCCTTCCCATCACTTGTGAGGCTTCTACCTATCAGTCAAATCTATTTTAGTTAGAATCATGCATAGTTAGAAATAGAGAATTTACATCCCCAAATATAAAATATAAATGGTGGACCGGGTTGCAACCTATAAAGCTAAATTCAAATATACTTTACGGTAGCTGAATCGTAAAGCAGACGGATTCCCCATTCCAAACAGTGAATAGTCTAGTTGGGACTTTTCACTGGGGAGAATCCCTACTGTCGGCGCAAGGATTTTTCCAAGCGTCAACACAATCATATCTTATTATATTATTCATGCAAAAGAAAGCTTTCGTCTAAAAGACATTGGTGAACAAGATGTTCATACTGAGTGAGCTCAACTATGGTTGACAATGGAAGATTTGGGTCTATTTGGGGCACATGCAAAGGAGTGGATCATGTATGTGAGTAGTCTATCTCATAGCTGGGCCATCAGTATAATAAACAAGGAAGACAAAATTTGTTGGTCCAAAAATCCTACTTTGAGAGGATACTCAATCGTTAAGTTGGGATATGCTGCTAAGGTAGAAGATTAATTCATGGGGGGGGGAATGGTGGTGGGTGTTTGTTTGGAAACTTTCAAGCCCTTTGAAATCCACTTGTGTTCTTGGTTTTCCCTCACCAAAAAAATACTCACACGAGATAACAGGATGAATAGAGGACGGGTCGGTCCAAACAAATCCTCACTATGCACTTGGGATTATGAAATTGTTCAACATTTCTTTGTGAATGAGGTGTGCATACACAAGGGAAGTTTGGAAGGAGGTTAATTTTATACTAAACTCAAAATCCAGTTGGAACATGGATACTTTAGAAGTTTGTGTTTTGGAGTGTCTTTTTGATCGAGAGGTGAAAGTCTATAAATCTCTCCCAAGTCAATTGGTTTATTGGATTTGTTGGCCTTGTAATCAAATGTTTTTTCAAGATTAACTTTATCTAAGGGAAGTACTAGCTCATATGGTGTTTAAAATAGTGAAGGAGAACCAAGTAAGCTCGAAAGAAAAGAGGCAAAGAGTGCTAAAAATGCCGAGCCTGGACCTTGAAATTCCGTGGGGATATTTTGATGGGGCCAACCAAGGGCACCTTGCAATCTATGGGGCGAGAGATATTCTTCACAAAATCTCTTCTATTTACTTCCACTTAAAGTATACAATAGGGAGAGGCACCAATACAAGAGTGGAGCTTTGCGCACTATGGCTTCTCCTTAGAAGTGCTCAATAAAATGGATATAGGAAGCTACGAGTTCTCGACAATTCTAATATTTTGATAGAATGAGCCAACAAAAAGTGCAGCATTGATAATATTGGACTGGGACCTATAATGAATCTAATTAAGTCCGAAATTGATGCTTTCGACTGGATTACCTTCACACATGTCTACGAGGAACTTAATAGGAATGTGGATGAACTTTCTAAGTAGGCACTTCTATTGCTTGAAGGCACTGTTATTGAACATGATTTCAAGAATGCCCTTTTGTAAGGAGGATCTAGAAGTTCCTTTGTATTAGATGGGATTTCGTTGGATATGTGGTGACACTCCTTTTTTGGTTACATTTCCGTTTGAGTACATAATTTTTACTGTAATATGTATAATGTCATATGGAAGGTAATTTTTGTTATCCTTTGATGTAGGAGGCAAACCGGTTAGGTAGATGGCCACTAGTTGCTTTACGGATGCCATGCGAATGGACTCATGTGTATTCTTTCTTTGAAAATAAGGAATTTTCCTTTTGAAAAAAAAACATATCTTATCATTTATCAATTATTTTTTAATCTATAAATATTTATTTGCATAGCTTATAAGTTGCACACTTCATTGGTATTAGAGCCTGGTAAAAATTACCAACCCGATATATATATTTTTTACTGGACATGGTTTAAAAAAATAACAACTTGGTAAAATATTTGTTACTAGACCTAATAAAAAAAAAGTACTAAACCTGGTCAAGCTTCCATACAATAGTTTAAATTCAACAAAAATTGGTTCAAGAGGCACTCCACCCATGACTAGAAAAATGATTGATATAAATTCCTGGGTTGAGAAACTAGAAAGGGATCATCAACAAGATTTCAAGAAACTAGAAAGAGATCATCAACAAGATTTCAAGAAACTAGAAAGAGATCATCAACAAGTTTTCAAGAAACTTGAGAGCATATAAGATCAATCCCAATTAGATCCACAAGAAGAGATTAAAATTAAAAATATCGAGCTAAAAGAAGATTTAACGCAAAGTATGAGGCACAATATCACTATAGATGTAACAAAAGAGATGCGACTAAGATTGGATAAGCTGACAATAGATTTAATAGCGCAAATCGATACAAAAATTAAAGATAGAATAGATGTTGGGATCAAGAGACTACAAAAGTTCATCAGGGACAGGGAATCCTCTGCTGATGCCAATCCTCCAAATCCAAACCAGTCACACCCTAGTTCGTTAAGCAAAACTAAATCTCAACTGAGCTTTCCCCAAGAAGTAGTTCCACAAACCATCATGGGTCCCAATAACTTACCACTTTTTAACATCAACTAATCATCTCGTTTTTCATCTTAACCCATGTTCAAATACACGATGAGGTTAAAACTAGAGTTACCAAAATTGAAGGGAGATGAAAAACAATGTGTAGCTTGGATTAATAAGGCAATTTTTTTTTTTGCATACATAATGTTCAATTCGATGACAAAAAAGTAAAATATGTCTTGATGCAGCTTGAAAGTAACACATATAATTGGTAAATGTGCTGGAAATCTACCACTAAGGTGTGCTCATATCGTTGGGACACATTAAAAAATAACATCTTTAAAATATTTCAAGGTGTAACTGAGAAAGATTGATTTACAAAAATCACTAGAATGCAACAAAAAGGTGATGTGGAGAAGTACACACAAGAATTGGAAGCCTCGGAAACATGAGTATCTGTATTAATAGAAGATCAACGACTCTAGACTTATGTGCATGGATTAAAACCATACACTCTAGAATTATGTGCATGGGTCAAAAGCATACACATGGGATGAGTAGAAATGCACAATATCACAAATTTGGATAAGGCTAAGCGTAAAGAAAAAGCCATCGAATAGAGGTTTCAAAGGTCATCTCAAAAAAGCTTTGACAAGGTTTATTCAAGACAAAAGACTTCCCTAACCGTACGCCCAAAAAGAAAATACTGTCCACTGTGAAAATCCTCACAGCAGATCTAAGAGATGATGTATACCTCACAAGAGTATTATGATTAAGTAGGAAAATAGAAGAAGAGTGGTCAATGTAGTATAATGAGCATCAGAGTAATAATACAGTAGAACTCGGATAGAAGCAAAAATACTTCACACACGCTAATTAATTAATCACAATATGGACAATAAGTAGTACAATGCATGAGGATTCGAATGCCTAAGGTGGCAATTCGAATTAGCCTTCATGGAGTGATCAAAAGATCACTGGAGTGTCATCGGAGCACAACTAGTAGTCTATCTCATCATCGGTGGAGTCATCAATGCACAAGTAACTGTCAACCGTCAGTCAAACTGAGTCTAACTGAGTGTGGTAGGTGTAACTGAATGTAACTGGCACATGGAGACACTAACTGAATGAAGGAGGCTCAGTGGAGGGCGCATGAGGAGCTAATTGGAGTCAGAACAGGTAGTCATGTCTCATCGGAGGTCAATCAGAGTGATAACAACAGTGAGGAGTTAGTCTGGCCTCAAATCAAGGAAAGACTGGTGGCTAACTGAAGTAAACTGGACTGGTAAGTGAGAAAGGCGCCCTTCTCATGCAGTAGGTGAAAGGAGGGTGCATGACAGGATAGGAGGGCTGAAACTGAGTGGAAGGAAGCTCTGAGGGCTAGCTAACTGAGGGCTAGGTGCTGGGACTGATGACTGGAATGCATGCAAACCCTAAAAGTGCATGCATGACTGAAAATGTAAATGATCAAAACACTGGTGGGACTAGGATGGAGTATAGGAATATCCTAACATCCACCACATTTGAGAGAAGATGGAAAATTAATCGTCATTCTATTTTATTTAGTGTGAAAAGAAGTGAAGTTATTTAGTCAACACTCACTTTCATTAATGTGAACAGGACTAAAATTATTTATTTGACTCTCTTTTATTAATGTGAAAATGAGTGAAGTTTTTTATTAACTTGTATGTTTTTTATTATTTAATATATAAATTTTATACATTTACTATTAAATTAAATAAGTAAAATGACCAAGTTTTTTATAAGTATTTATTTTTAGTTTGTTTATAAAGATTAAACGTTAAAATGGACCATTTTGTAAGATGTATTTAGTATAATAAATTGGTTATTTTGACTATGACGTTTAAGAAAATAAAATTTCACATTATTTAACAATCTTCTCTTTTATTTAGTGTGAAAAAGGAGTAAAGTCATTTTTCAATTGTTTTTTCCATAAGTGTTTATTTTGATACATTTATAGTTTATTTAGAATGAATAAAGTTCAAAATGGATAAATTTGTAACATGTATTTATTTTAATAAATTGGGTATTGTGAGCATAAAGTTTTTTTTTTCAAGTGATGGTTTACTATTTGTTAGAGGGCTACATCCATCGGGAAATTTCCAACACCCGTTATTCTGGAGAATCAAGATCTGACCAGCATTACAATCATTACATAGTCAAAGTCGGCTCCCAAGGAGCAAGTGTCACAAAGCGAGATTTGAACCCGGGTGGGGAGGACAACAACATTCCTCCCAACCACCCGATCTACACTTAATTGATGGAAATTTTGATCGGGAAGGAGCATGAAGGATCAATCCTGACTAAAACCTCAAAACGTGCATGTTGAACACTCTCCTTCCACTTGTTATGGCCTCCCACAAAGTATTGTTGATGTTTAATGAGGAGCCTTAATGAGAAATTTGTGTGATACATTATATCGTTATGGAAACCAAACCACCTTGCAGGGTTCCCATTTTTTACGAGGACCTCCTTTTCCAAATAAATTGCTTCACTGGATTTTTCATCGACAGACTATTGTTTGAGCACTTGATGTGAAAGAGATGAACCTCACCAAGCTAACTAAGGTTCCAAATGTTTTTTGCAATATTCTAATGATCATAAATCCTTCTTTAATAACCCTATTTCGAATTTGACTCATGACAAAGAGAAAATCATCAAATATCATTATTTTTTTTTTACTTGATATTAAAGAAGAAAGTTAGTTCCTTGAACAAGGGCATAATATTTTGTAATATTATTGGTTTTTATGCCAATTCCCAATGAAACAGTAGATTTTATAATTCCTCTAGAGCCAAATAAGAACCCGTGCCTACCACCCCTTATAGTGGGCATGCAGTTTAATAAAATAAAAATTCACATTTTGTTTAGTAAGATTTAAAATATTTCCATTACTAATAAAAAATTGATGTACATAATATTACAAAAATGGTCTTTCACAGACCTCTTGCTGACCAGACCCCCCATCTCCATTGAATTTCCCTTGCCATTACATCGCATGCCAAACGCTATAAGCCAAAAAAACACATGAAACTACCACTAACGGGCTGCATTTCATCCATCTATTCTAACTCCACAGACTTGGCATTCGACCATATGAAAAATTTCCCAGACCCCGGGCTCAAGGCCGTTACATTAACATCACGATCCAACATTTATCACCAGAATGACACAGACAAAAAAAAACAAAAAACAAAAAACAACAACCATCTTACCCCTTGCTCACCGCTGAAGACGTTCCTCCCTCCGGAGGATTCTCCACCCGAACCAACGAAGGATGTGTGGGAACAATCGCAGGAGACTTCGCATTCACCAAGCAATGACCAAACGAGGCTTTTGCAAGGTCTAGGACCCCCTCCATGTCCACTAGACTCCTTAATAGGTCTTCCTTGAGGTTGGTCATGACCTGAGTAACCAGGTGCCTGAAGCTCTCCCTCTCCATCATTGGTTTTGCCAGTAACTTCCTCAATACCCAGTATGGGCTCATCATCGCAGATGTTCCATGCTCCTCCATCTTCCTCTGCATCTCTTCATCTTCCATGATCGAACTGGTATCGTCAATATGGCAGGGGGATCTCCTCCATGAATTCCTATCCCTAGTCACATTCTTCCACCTGCTGCTCGCTTCGACCTTCACCCCCACGACGACTTCTCATACGCTGTGAGGGGCCATCTTCAAATTTCTAACTGCTAGTGCATCAGGCTTCTTTGCACCCACATGACCTCAATTCGATTTAACACTTCATCCTTTGCTATCGTGCTAGTTAAATCCCTTTTGGGCAACACTCCTCCAATACTGTCATTTAATTCCATCATTATTGCCTCTAAACCACCATTAAAACCAGGCTTAATAAATACCTTGGCTTCTCGTCCCGCCTCAGCCTCACCACCACTAGCTCCCATGCTTGCACTGTACCTCTCATTCGTCACCAGAGAATTTGTCCAAGGCCAAGCCTTAATGCCACTGCTATCATCCCTCATGCTGTCACTTCCATTTAAGTTTCGCATCCCTCCTTCATCCTTCCCTTCTTTACTCCCCCACCCTTGCATGCCTGACATTTTTTCCTCCATCCTGCTGCTAGGTGTTATCCCGACGCTCAAAAACTCGTCTCGACCATTTCACACCACGTCGCCTTCGGCATGTGGCCTCGTGTCCATTCTTCCACCCACATCTAGGGAAAATAAAATTTCACATTATTTATCAATCATTATCTTTTATTTAGTGTGAAAAATGAGTGAAGTCTTCTTTAGTAGAGTTTTATCTTTATTATATCCGTGACATCATTTGTTCATTTTGGACATATTCGTTTAGCAGACATAATTCATTTTTCAATTGGCAATGTTAAGACTTTGGTATCGAGTTTTTGAATTAATTTATACTATAATTATTTAAATTTTGATTAGTTAAAACTGTGTGATGTCACCCTCGAGGTTTTTAGAGTAGCAAATTCATCTACTATCTATAAACAATGACATCATTATCTGCATGGATGCCTGTCAGGTTTATTCATTGCTATCATGTACTGATTGTCAGAGTCAACATGCTCATCTACAACAACTTGCATCTTTTGTTGGTGTGGGATCACATAATATCAGTGCAATCAACTAGACACAAAGGCTACATATCATTGCACCCATTATCTAGTCTCACGCTTCTCGATAACACATAACCTCTACACATGAGCTTAAAAAGCATGCTTCGAGCATGCTCGAGGTGAGTTGAAGCGCAATAATGAGGACTCCACCTCCAAGAAAAGCGCATCCTCATCCCGTGAGGACAGGTGTATGTGATTTAATTGCTGTAGTGTATTATGATGTGATAACTTGCCGTTGATTTCACCCTGATTTCATGGATCATCGTTAAAAATTTAAATTTTATTTGATGGTCCTGCACAAAGCTTGGCTCCACCTTTATCCCATGTGCACAAAATGATGATTCTTTGCTCCATGTGCGGAGCTTAACACAGACAAGCACGCAAAGCCTCTACAGATCGTTCATGAACAACCATTGATGGATCTCGAAGTTCAACCCACACAACATCCACAAATACATGCACGTGGACATTAAATATTGTTGGTGCACTCTCAACCATTTCCTGAGAATGCACCAACAATCCTCTAGAAGAGGGTGATTTGGAGAGTACGTTGGGACACAAGGACACAACTATAAGAAAAATCATAAGTTAATAAAACGTGACTATCAAAAACTTGTAAGTGGTCAATATCGATGTCAATATGGAGTAGGAGTTAGGACTTGAGCCTTGACTTCAAAATAAAAGTTGCAATTTTAAGCTATATTTGAACATAACATTCTCAATAACAATGATTGTGGGCTTCTCAGTAAAGTTCGAGTTGAGGCAATCGGATGAAAAGGATTACCTACAACTGAACTCATCCTCATACTCCTTAGTTCAACTTAAAGCTACAGACACTTAAAACAATACCAAAAGGCAAATTTTTTTAATATTAAGAGACTATAGTTGTGTCCATTTTGGGGGAAACCCATAATTTTCATCATAATCTTCAACTAGGAAAATGGAATTCAAGGGTAGTGTTTACATCTACCTTCGTGCAACATTTCCAAAGATACCAATGTTTTCATACTTGGCAGCTCTTCTAACTCATATCACCCATCAACATACACCAACCCACCACCAACCGAAGCTTTATACAATGCCCCTGTATCTTCGTCAACTTTACACATCTAGTTGACCATATATATATATATATATGGCAAAAAATGATATTATTTTTCGCTGAACTTTTTCCTTCTCTTAATTCTTGAGGTTTTGCCACATATGGCTCTTGTTATTATTTAATATATTTTTATTTACATTTATTATTAAACTAAATAGATTATTTATTATGTATACAAAATAATCTAACAATTATTTCTCATAACTTTGATTTAGCCTAACTTTCCTCTTAACCACTCATCCATTCATTATGCCTTGTATGATTCTCCTTACCATTAATAAAAAAGTTGCATTTAAATAAGAATTGTTATGTGCCTATTCAAAATAATCAATTAATCACATTAACTATACCATTGAATTGAATTTAATGTGCACATGAATAGAATATTGGGCTATATATGCCTCGGTGAAAGAAACTATGTTCCACACATTAATTATTCACATGCAAGCAAAATTTATTAGAAGATTTCACCATGACCAAGCAAAGACTCTAGACTCTTAGTAAGGTTAATTATTATGTTGATTATCTCTCATCATTCATATTAATTCAATAATATTTATCCAAAGACATCACACACAAATCATTGTATTCTTTGTTGACATAATCCATGAAAGTGAAAGTACTCAATTGTAAATAAAAGTAGGCCCGTCATGGAATTTTATCACTGAGGCCTTACACACGAACAAATAAATGTGTTTTATTGTAGTTGGTGTAACATGATCTAACGATTTAAGTTTGCTATGGAATAGAGACTACCCTCAATATAAATTTTTAGCAGTTATTATTTTTTTAGAATCCACTTTCAAAGAATGTTATTATGAATGACATCATTATAATAAACAATTCATTGAGTTGGACTTCAGACTTTCAGAAAATGAAAGGGATCTAAGTACATATTGAATGTTAAATAGTAAATTACATCAAACAATATTAAACCACAATACAATGTACTGGATTGGATTCAAGCAACACACATCCAAGGTACATTGCATTGCAGTCATGTTTTGCATCTGGATCACAACCATGTATTGTGTATCATGCAATTGCAAAATGAGATCCCAAACGCATAGCAATTTGAGTATACCTGATTGAAACATATTTTCTTTTTGCCATATGTAGATATGGAAAAATACGCATAATTAGAATAAGCAGATGAAAAAATGCATTTTCATATGAGATATATATTCTATGTATCAATAGGTTGTTCTTGTTTGTTTATATTTGCAATGCTAAATCATTGCATTGTGAAGCTCAAGGATTGCCAAATAGTTTGCGAATGATAGAACAAGTCATGGTATCAATAAAGTATACTATTGATGGGATATATAACCTTGCCCACAATAATAATAATAAAAAATGTCAGTGTGATAAAATAGTGCAAACAAAATTTGAATTCTTTTCTGCAATAAAAATAATGCAATGCAAAGAGTGATGGCTGGTTACCTGGGAAAAAATTGTTGACAAGTCACAAAACTGTTTCACATATAGTTTTTTTGAGGTGGTACATATCGCATAGCTTGTGACAAATTAGCATGTTTGAAACAAATATTATCAGGACACTAGACTACCTCCATAGCAACACAGTTTTGTAGCAGAGGCACTGATAAAAAATACTTAGAAACACAGATCGCTATTTTATTGGCATTGGAATTATCAAGTGTCCAAACCATTTGATACAAACGAAATGACAGAAATAAATTGAAAGGAAATTAGTTCTAGAGGCACAAAACAAAGACCATGCATTTTCACTATATAGATGCCAATTTATTGTTAATAGTAGCTACACAGTACAGGAGAGGAAGCATTCCACTAAAATGATAGCCAATACATTTCATTTTCAAGGGCAGAACGAAGATTAGCATGATTCAACTTCCAAGATATGTGTATCGCTCAAGTAGTCTAAACCATAGGTAGTATTTCTCATATCTTTCACCTACAGATTTTCTGGCTTGTCTTCTGAATCATTTTCATTTATGCTTACGTTTGTTTATCAAGGTTTGAGGTCGTATGTTTTGCATATATTGAACATGATTGTTATTGACAGAGTGCAGCTATACAATATTGCACAAAGGTCAAGTAATGGAGATCGAAACGTGAACAAGTTTTAAATTAAACAAGCCGTTGGCATAGAATTTCAATAAAAATTATTTAGTGAAGTCCGTTCTCCATAAAATATCAAGATTACATATTTTTCACTAATTCAGTTTTGCTTGCCTAAGGGTTGG
The DNA here is from genome assembly GCA_027924585.1 of Larix kaempferi. Lineage (NCBI taxonomy): Eukaryota > Viridiplantae > Streptophyta > Pinopsida > Pinales > Pinaceae > Larix > Larix kaempferi. The sequence continues at coordinate 11,045,113 of BSBM01000877.1, forward strand.
CACGTACCCTTAACATGGACAATATGCATGCTAGCATGCTGCACATTTTGAAATTTTAGTCCACTTTTTTGTTGACAGCCCAAAGAAAGTAGTCATTACTAAAACTCTCATGATTGGAAATATGCAAGCCACCAATGTGGATTTCCGAAGCCAGGGTGGAAACATGGACTCCTTACAGGCACAGATTTATGGTTGAGGCTCTGATCTTTACCAATTCAAAAAAACATGTCGTTGAAGAAACCGGATAGAACAAGCAAGATCTCACATGCCGTTGAAGAAACCGGATAGAACAAGCAAGATCTCAATTGGTCAGGCATTTAAGAAAACTGCCCAAAACTTCCCTTAAGTCTTAGGCAATGACCAGAAATCCCTGTGCAATTTATAGGACAGCAAAAATCACACATGTTTTCGACACATTTTATGGGTTTAATTGATTTTAAGATTAATTGCTCTCATGGATCTGGTCTAAACACTAATATGTAATTATTTTTATAGTGTTTCTATTTACATAATCATATAGCTATTTTGATATTTGAATGATGGCTATGTCATGGAATGAAATTGCCTATTTTTTTCTAGTTTGAATGCTTTATATAGATTTAATAGGCCATGTTTTTTACTTTGTCTTTATCAAACTAGCCTTTCAATATTTTTGTCTAGCACACACTGACCATCAAACAATTTTTGCCAATTAAATCCTGTTTTAGTGTATTCTTTTTGGAGTTAAATGCCTCTAACAATGAAGTGGACCATACGTTGACAAATTCCCTAACGGGATATATTAGTCAATGTTAACCAGAAAGACATACCAATTTTCTTTCTTAATCCTTAGATTTTCATCCAAAAAATATTAGATTGTGAATGTAATTGTCATCTTCATATTTTCTAAGAATGCCTACTTATGACATCTTACCAAGTCAATTGATGCTCGATATGGACACTAACTAAAACTGTTTACCAACATATTGAAAGTTTGAGTTACAAGTACAAATCCCATGTCAGGGTGCATGATCAAGAACACCAAATAACAATTTAACATAAATAATAGCCAAACTCGAATCACGAACAAAATGCAATCAGAGATCATAAAAATAGATACTAAATGAGTACAGTCAGATAAAATAATCTCCAATACTTATCCTGTGGAAAGCTAAAGTGGTTGTTTCTCTACCTTGTTAACACTTTCTTGACACTCATAAAGTATTCTATGTTATGACAACAAAAAGTTAGCAAAAGGCAATGCCAATAGACATTGTTATGAAATCTAAGAGTGATTGTCAATGGTTGCATAGTTGTCTAATGATTCATATTTGGTGACCAAGTTTGTTTACATTAAAAGAACAATTAGACATGGAAGTTTATTTGGTGACCAAGTTTGTTTGCATTAAAAGAACAATTAGACATGGAAGTTTATTTGGTGACCAAGTTTGTTTGCATTAAAAGAACAATTAGACATGGAAGTGAAACTTGTGGAAGGAATATAAAACCAGTATCCACAACAAGATAGTGCTATGGGAGTAGTATGAGCAAAAAACTCTTTAAAATATGGAGGCATGAGCACTTTTGCACTTTCATCACATAAAGACTAAAATCTAACCATTTGATTAGGCAGATGAAAAATTGAAGCAATGCAAAATAACTTTGCTAATACTAAAGCAATTACTATGGGTGCCTAATAAACATGGAGTTGTGTTTAAGCCCAGAGCTTCAACAACTCAAAATGAATGAAGTAAGGAAATTATCTAGAATCATTAGAACCAAAGAAGTACTATTGATTTAGAGAAAAGACATCTAAGATGTTCGTCTTGCAAAAACAAAACAAGCAATGACAAACTCACATGGCATTAAAGTATAGCATACAGTAGATAATGATGCACACCCATACAATCAAGGGTAGCCTACCACAGAGCAAAATACCAAAGATTACTTCATATGACATTAAAAACCTGGTTAAGATTATCGTCATGTTGTTTACACTCTGCAATTTATATTAGTATAAATCCATATTAACCCAGATTTATTAAGCACCAAGAGAGATCAAACAATTATACATCCATATTAACCTAAGATCTATTAAGCACCAAGAGAGATCAAAACAATTCAGGATAACATGGATCTATGCAATATTATTTTATTAGTCCATAAATTTTTATATTATGATAATTTATTATAGTTTTGACATTTTGGACCTCAATTTTTTAGTATTTTGGATTATTAGCAAACCAATATTTTATTATTATTTTGGATTATTAGGTTATAGTTGACATTTTGGACCTCAATTTTTTTATTATGTCAGATGGATGGAGTGACACATATCCTTAGAGTGCAACTCGCTTATGGAATCTTGGGCATTTTCAACACATTTTAATGCCAATAAGATGAATACATAAAAATGTGAAATTGGCCAATCAACAAATATTTTTGGCGCCCACAACATTGACCAAACCCCACTCTACATTGGAAAGTCCGAGGATATGAATTTTGATAGTTTAAACCCACTTTCCAAGTCAAATTTCGTGGCAACTGACCCATATTAAACCCGGGTAAGCCTTGCGCCGAAAACCTTCAAGGTGCCAATCCAGAATTTCACATAGCAAAAAGCCAAAGAAAGAATCAAAGTAGGATGGTTTAGTCATTATCCTGGAATGGGCTAAACTTTAGACCGAATGTACTTTTACTGTCGATTTTTACTGGAATTCGGCGAATGAAAAATTGCTGAAACTGTAATTTGGGTTGTTCGAATTGCAATTTTGGTTGCAGGAATGGCTTCAGCGACCTCGATTACCCCTGGGGCACTCCGACTATGCAATTCTAGCAACCCAAAACTGTCATTTAAACAATTTCAACTGGATTTTCGCCGGAAAAATCACCAAATTCTTGGTGCATTCGGTCTAGAGTTTAGCTTACTCTTTATCGACTTACCTGAACAACACTGTGGAAGATGCACCCGACACCGATAGCATCTTTCACAATCTTGTTCAACTGGACAATGGCATTATTTGTCTAAGCCGATGTGCTATTCGTCACATCGTAGATATAAAGCACAATGTCTGACATCTCTCCTAAAAAACTACTAAATTCTGCCTCAACAATTCCTTCGTGAACTCCTTATGTTTCGGCTAAGTCACCCACCAAATAAGGAGAAGCCGACTTGTTCTGTCAAACAATCCAAACCCTACAAATGTACCCAAAACAATGTTGTCTCTGAGTCCTCCAAACAATGGTGAAATTTAAAAACCACTAAAAAGACTGAAGAACTCTGCAAAAAAGTACCTCCCCGTTCTCCTCTAAATTGATGCCCAAAACATCCTCTCCCTCATTCCTTCTAAAATTTACATCTAATTACCGCAATTTATTAGCTGAATCAAATCTCCTTATTCTCCTCCAAATCTGAACCCCCATATTTTTCTATTGTTTCCTTTCGACCCTGATCCAACTCTGTGTTGCTCAGTGCTGAATAATCTGAAAAACTGCAGGCAAAATCTGCTGAAAAGGACCCACTGGGAGTAGGAAAATTTCTTCCTTGATTTTCCTCTAGATCCAAACGAAAATTATTTGGGAAAAAAACCACCTACCTCGCTCTTGCCGAGCCAAAGTCTGGGAATTCTAAACGATGATTTGACGTGAAAGAAAACCAGATTGCAAGCCTTTTAAGTACTGTAACCCTATTCCAATTGCTGGACAACGACGAGGAAAACACCACTGGAAAAGGATCCCGAAGGCGCCAAAATTGTAGATTTATACGCATATCTCTTGCGTGTTTCATATATATAAAAAACAAGCTGCTGAAGAAACTGGATAGAACAAGAAAGACCTCAATTGGTCAATCTACCATGCACAACACACATACCTGGGAAATTAGCTCCAGCACAAACCCAACAAAGTTGTGGCACCATGCCCCCAGCAGGAAGAAACCACGCAAAGCAAAAAAACGACCCAGCTCACAACACCGGTGTTCAACAAGAAATCGAAAACTCATTCCTTGCACAAAGAAGCAACAAACAGACAAGGGAAACCGCACCAGAAATAGGTGAAAATCCAAACGCCCCATCCCACCAGCAGAAACAACCGAGAGGAACGGAGAGCTGCTCACGCAGGAACACCAGCACTAGAGCATAAAAAAGGCAACACACTTACTAGATTGGCACTGAAACCAATAGTCGAAGACTGCCTGAAATTTAGGCATTGAATGATCTGTAAGCAAGAGACCGGAGAGACGCTGCGCCTGCCCAACGGAGAGACTGCTGACCACCTCCTTGTCTGACAATTTCTCCTTCCAAAGGGCTGGGCCATACCTTATGTTATCTGCTACGCTTCATGTCAATCAAATAATCGCCCTGCATCCTATACAAAAAACTGCCATCACGTAGCCCCACTACAATTGCATTTAAACCAGGATGACATCACCACACCACCGAGCCTGGGGCACAGAATCCCAGGACTACGTCAGGTGCTAAGCCAATAGAAGCTGAATTGTTTTTTTAAAAAATCATAAAAATCCAAATTCCTTTACCCTATGCTAAAACCTTAGTTCAAACCAAAAATTAGGAGATGGTCCTTAGAGTATTGGCCTAACCAAAAAACCAAAAACTAAATGTCGGGGACATAATAAACGATTAGATAAATGTCATAAGTAACATTAGATTTGATATGCTATCATAAATCATGTAGGTTGACTAGGAAGTTGACTAGGAAGTTGACTAGCAAGCAAATGTCGGGGACATAATAAGCGATTAGATAAATGTCATAAGTAACATTAGATTTGATAGGCTATCATAAATCATGTAGGTTGACTAGCAAGCAAGGTTTATTAGTTGGAAACCAATACCTAAGAAATAAAAGATGATACATGTATGATTAATCAAACAACAAATGGTAATACATTATCCAAGGATCTATAAGTACATAGCCACATCAATAGAATATTAAAAATAGGGAGGGGTACCCATGCCTTGTGTCCTAAGGTCTATTGAGGCCTCCACAGATGGTGACACGGTGGATAGATATATGAATCTTTATTTTGAGATATGAGTGATGAGAGATGAAGAAAATCAACGTCGCTTGAAAATACTTAAGGATTAACAACATAAGAAAATTCATTAAAACCTTGTTTACAATTGGATCCATGAGTATTCCTATGAACCAACTTGACAAAATCAATAAATCACACATGAAAAAAAAAACAGTTTATATTAACAACAACATGTATCAATGTTCGTTATAATTGTGAAATGTCCATAGCTTTCATGGAGTCAACACAACATCATAAATAATGCTCTAATACGATATGTCAAGCATCTGTAGCCCTAATAGAGTTTGTTTACATGACCCTTTTTTCTTAAATTTCTTTAACTATCTTCATATTCTTTTAATGAAGAGGAGATAAGGTGGCCCTTAGAGAGCTTATGGGGGTTGACCACCTTGTATTGGGTTCTGAAAAATTGCATGCTTGAATATAATAATATCCCATTCAGATTTTTGTCTTTGAATTTTTAATTTTCACCCTTTTTAATAATGTTTATGAGGATTCTCTTTGGTAGACCATGTCATTTACCAAGACAATCCATGGGGTAGACCATAGAGATGATTATTTTGGTATGCCCCAGGTTTGTCAACATTTGTTATTCTCCTTAAGACATCATGAAAGAAAGTCAGGCATCTTGAACCTCTTGATCAAAACAAGATAGCCACCAATCATGATCATTTAAATAAAAAGGAAACTTGTGTTCAAAACTAAAACTAAGACTAGGAAAGCAACAAACAAAACTGGTAGAGTAAAAGTGAAAGCAAGGAAAGAAAAACTAAGGCTAGTGAAAAAAATGAAAAAGTAAGGAGAGAACAATAATAATTAATCTAAGAAAGTAGGAACCTACAACGTTGAACCAAATATCTCCTTTTCTATCATGACTATACAATTACATAATTGATCATTAGTAATCATAATGACATTGTAACCATCCAAGAAGATGACTAATTTCTAAAAGTACTTTTAAGGTTTTTGTGGATAGGTTAGACTATCTTATTGTTGATTGAGAAACTAGGGATGGTGACATTTCACACACTTTTCTCGAGACTAAAAATACAAGGTACTTCTAATTATAAACAAGTATCCTTGCATAGATAGACTGCCTCCATAATATGACAACATCATTTATGTCATCATTATGAAATTTGAAAGCAATAATGGAGGTCATAAATATTATTGTTACTAGATTACCATATGCATCATGTTGTTATGAGATATTGATTATTAGAACTGATTATTTGTATGCATGAATCATGTCTTCTTTTATTGCAGTATGTTGTTCTTTCTTAGTATGATGATGCAATTCATACACTTCTCCTTCTTCTTCCTTTGATTCATTTAAAGTGCATTGATTAATGTTCTTATGTAATTTAGATCTGCTAAAACATAAAGAAGATAATTATTTACTTCTATGGCATTCGGTATCCTCTTTATGATACCTTTTTTTTCATGTGGTTCATGGCCCTAGAGCTTGCTACGTGTTGGGCATAGGAAGTTTTGGGTACCATTTTTGGTAAAAAAAATTTGGTGTGGATAGAAGCAAGGCAAAGTGGTTCGACGAAGTGGTCAACTTCGATGAAGTGACCGAGAAACTAGGAATATGGCCGTTTTGAATATGTCAAAGGGTGGGGTTAAGTAGAGTTAGTCAGGGTTTTGTCTTCTTGCATTAATGAGTCGAGTAGTTAGTTAGTGGCATAGTGGGAGAGGGGCATGTTGTGTGCACCCTATAAATATGTAATGGGTTGGAAATTTTGGGACTATTAGTGAAATAGCAAGTTGTTCGAGAAATTACTGGTCAATCTTTGTATTCTGCGAACTACTTCATTTTGTATGTCAGAGTTGTCAAGTCACATGATCTGCAGGTTGTGTGCACAGATCCATTGTAATAGAAGGAAAAATATGTAAGTCATTGAAGACATGAAGTGCTTATTTTTGGATGTGACTCATGAATAAAAGAGCGCTTCCTTGGTTTTTCCCATCTTGGGTTTCCACGTTGAAATCGTGGTGTTAATTGTGATGTGATGTTTATGTTGCTTATTGTTTGCATAAATTGATGAATGAATATGCTTATAATGAAGTAATATATGAATGCGAAGTGTATGATATGTTGTAGAAGTTATAGTTAACTTATGAGATCTGTCGAAGTGTATGGCTTGTCGAAGATCTTGATTTGTCGGAGTTATGGGTTATTTGTTGAATGATAAGTTTGTCAAATTGTTCCCCTTCCTCGTTGCAGAAACCTGCTTCCTACAATCCCCATAGGTACTTTAGGTGAGACTCCATTTGCTTTGCATGTGTTGTCGAAAGGGCCAAAACCCTTTCGAGCCAGAATTTGTGGTTTTTTTTGTGTTATGTGTGTGTATGAACCTTGGTCGAAGTAGAAGTGCACCAACAAATGGTTCCATTGTCGGGACTGGGATTTGTGTCGAAGGGGAATGCAGGATATGTGGCATCTTACTAAGCCGAAGATCCAGGATTGGGTAGATTAGAAGTTGAGAGAGTTTACTAAAGATCAGAACAGGCGCCCTTGATTGGACGACGAAGCGTGGCTCGATGAGTACGCTTTTTCTAATATTCATGAGGTTTTCTTTGGGGAGTTCCTTGTGATATTACATGAATGGCTGGCAAGGTTGACTAAACAAAAGACAAACTTCCAAGGAGGTGAGCCTCAAATTTGGACACCTTAGCTGATCCAGCGACTAAAAAGTGTGAGTAATAAGATTTCACGCGTCGTGGATTACTGGATGAATAGTATATTAGAGGGGTACATTACCGAATTTGTTGTTGAAACTATTAAGTCATATAGTGTAGCAGAACGATAATTCTTTCAAGGAACACACGGTAAGTATATGAGATCTTTAAATTTGTGGATTAAGATGTTGCTCTATGAAAAAGGGGTGATGCGAATGGAATCTGACGAGTAAAGCATCCTTGCGCAGTGGGCATGGGTATCGAATGGAGGAAGGTCTGGGTGAATGTATGGAATGAGTTGAATTGATAAGGGGAGAAGACAGTGACACCGACAAAGAGTGTGCGTTTCTACGAAGTGGGAAGAGATTTCGGTCAAACAAGAGGAGGAGAACTGCGATGAGGAGAGAGGGTTGCACTGCGACCGAGAGAAGGGACTACGAACCAATACCACATCTCGACGAATATTCTTACAATGAAGAGGAAGAATACCATCTCATTTCAGAAAAAGAAGAACCTGCAGATCCGTCTAATACCCGAGGTTGCGACATACCCACAACCTTGCGTACATCTCTAGAAACTAAGGTAAGACGTAGTAGTTCATCACATTTTTTCCAAGCAAGTCAAAGTATTGGTAATAGTCAAAGTAGCACTTCGCCAAGTAAAAATATTCCGCTTAGTGGTCCATTAATATCAAGTTAGTCAAAACCTCAAAGGTTCAGAATGGTTGGGGATGACATGAAATTACCAATCTTTAATGGGAATGGGTCGGAAGACCCAAAGCAACCCTGGTTTCTATGTAATGCAGTATGGACTGTTAAACAAGTACACGATGATAATGTCAAACTGGAGTAGTTAATTACGACCTTTAGGGGTCGCGCTTTGGACTGGTTCATGAAGTTTTCAGAAGTTGCTGGTGGACAACAAGCAAATACTTTAGCAAAGGTTAAGGATGGGTTAAAAGCCGAATTTAAAAAGCCAAAGTTTGAGTCACAATGCATTACTAAGCTCAAAGAGATCAAATAATCGCTGAATGAAACTGTTTGGGACTTCGACCAGAGATTTAAGACATTGATGGCCCGTGCAAGTTTTCAAATGAACGCCATTCAACACAAGGAGTCATTTATAGCCGCTTTACTACCTCATATCAAAATTTCGTTGATGCAACAGAAAATTCCATCCCAAACGGAGGCTCTTGAGTTGGATATGAAGTTAGAAGTGTCACCTGTCGGAGATACTGGAATTGGTATGGCTCAAATCCAGTCACAGTTGGCGAACTTGTCAATTCATATCCAAGACATCAAGAAGGGTAAGGAAAAAAGAGAATATGTTTGGCGTACTAGATGTAAGGAGGAGGGTCATTCAAAAGATCAATGCACGACTTTCCATGACTATATTGTTGTTGGAAATCCTAATCCGTTGAACCCTGGAGCGGGCATATGGTGTAGAGTCTGTCAAACTAGGGGACATCGACTAGAAGAATGTTATTTGCTACAGAAAATGGTGAGTACCCCAGAAAACTTATGGTGTATGCTATGTCGGTCAGTCAGTCATGATGAACAGGAATGTCAAGCATATCAATTTCTCACATAACACACAACAGATACTTTCCTCATGAAAGGAGAGGAGCAAGCTGAAAGAAGTAACGCACAGTTTAATCAGTTGCGGGGTGGATTCCAAGGACATGGATGAGGAGGATTTGGTCAAGGAAGAGGCCAGGTAATATGTTATAATGTGGTACTCCAAGACATTATGCCAGAGAATGCCCGAATCCTACTTCGACGTGCACATATTGTAGGGCATTAGAGCATACTATTGAAGACTGTCCCTCCAGCTTATAGAAAAATGGCAGGCGAAGAATAACCAAAATCAGAACTAGATTGTTCAGAATATTTCAGCTGAGCCGAGACAGAAGCAACCTGTTGTCGTTGTGGTTACCAGAGGGGGAGCTATGACAGGTGGTGACAAGGGAAATCATAACAACCAGTGGGATCCGAGAGTGATACCAACAGTTTAGAGAACGCTGCAATTTGACATTCAAAAAGAGAAGGTAGTTTTCTTTGAAGCTCATGATGAATTTATGGGGAACCAGAAGGGGGCAACGACATCCTCCCCGCCACCAGTATTTGAAGAAGGTCCTGTCTATGACATGCCACCTCACTTCAACTGGTCTGTGTCAAGGAAAGTTCCAAGAAAAATAAGTGCTTTGCATAGCTTTTTGAAAATTTGTTTGGCTCTAATCAAGGATGAAAATGCATCACGAGAATTGCATAATTTAATTGGAGAATTTGAGGGAGAAATGAGACAAGAGAGAGATGTGAACCATGTTTAAAAGAGAAAAAAAACAGTCAGGAGCTGCGATTTAATGCACAAATTGCAGATTATGATATGGATTTTGTTAATTTAGATCTAGGATCAGGTGTGAGTATTCTTACTAAGTAGACTTGAAAGAATATGGGAAAGCCTAAATTAGTATGGTCATCTATTCAACTGAGATTGGAAAATCAACATAAAGTCATACCCTTTGGAAGGATGGTAGGAGTCCCCGTCGAAGTGGAGGGACTGCGTACTTTTGCAGATTTTGAAGTCATATAGATTGTCGATGATACCAACCCATATCTTGCACTCCTAGGAATAGACTGGGAAATTCAGAACCAAACTATTATCAACTTCAAGAAGAGGATGCTAACATTTGAGAACGACGAAATAAGAGTTGTCAGACCTCTAGATCGGCTGGAGGGACAGAGGTATGTCGAATCAGTAAAGGAAGAATATGATGCTTGAGTCCTGGATAATATTTACAATGTATCTTCAAGGATAAATGATTATATCAATCCCACAGCATATGGTACCTTGAGTTGGCGGAGTGTTAGCTCCTACTTATCAGATTCTAGCGAAGCTATGGAGAATTGGCAGAACCAACTACATGAGGTCTCCATGTGAAGATGTGCCCGGGTTACGAAGTCACTGCGCTTGGTTGGTAAAGAGGTATGTGACCTTCCAACCTATCAGGGTTTACCTAATTTAGATAAATTTATTGTTGAGTTTGAAATTAAGGTGCCAGAACAACAACGGTTGTTAACATTAGATGTGGCATGAAAAGTAACACCAGCAAGATGGTGGGATTTTCATAAACAATCCATAACGAGTTGGTCGCAGTGTAGACGTTTCTTAGAAATTATGTTTGGCAAGGGAGTCCCCTATGCTGGAGAGAAATATAATGGGTTAACTAACCCTGTTGATCATATGACCACTTGTAGCACAATATGGCGGAACATACCCAAGCAAGAATGGGTTCATATGTTCATACACACATTGGATACTATACCAAGGAATTGGTATACATCGCTGGAGCTTTGATAAGGAAATGCAGATTGGGATAATATGGCTATGAGTTTCAAGCAAACATTTAACTCTGAAGATGAAAGTCTGACCGTAGATGCAGCTCTGAAAATCATTAAAGCAAAAAAATTTGAGGAAATTCCTGGGCCAGTGTCTAATCCGCCCCAGTGGAATGCAACAATTGAAAAGATGATGGAATGTTACAAGATCACTCGAGGACTGGAAGATGATGATCCAAGATATGTGCATATCCCAGAGACTAAAGGAAGCTGTGACTTGAAGGGACTAGAGTTTTCATCCGACAGATTCTTGAAGGCGTTGAAGATAAAGAATGTAAACATTGGGTCCCCTAAAAATCCTAAATTTGCAAATATTGGAGATTATTGGGATGATGAAACAGTAGGTAAGATCATTGATTTACTGCATGATTTTCAAGATTTATTTCCTACCAAGTTTTCTGAGATGAAAGGGATAACTGGCGACCTGGGACAAATGAAGATCCCGCTGAAACCGGGTGCTAAGCCAATTAATCAAAGACCTTATAGATCGAATCCTCGATATAAGGAAAAATTTAGAGCCGAGCTAGATAGAATGTTGGATGCACGAATTATTGAGCCTGTCAAAGAGTCAGAGTGGATCAGCCCTGTGGTGGTACAAGATAAGAAGACCGGTGAAATTCAAATCAGTGTTGATTTAAGGAAGCTAAATGATGCATGATCCATTTCCAACGCTGTTCACAGATGAATTACTAGAAAGTGTTGGAGGTCAAGAAGCGCATTCATTTACCGATGGATTTTTTGGGTATTATCAGATAAAGATTGCCAAGGAAGATTGACACAAGACAACATTTGCGATAGAATGGGGCTGCATCCAATATATGGCAATGCCATTTGGTTTGAAGAATGACCCTGCAATTTTCTCACGAGTAGTTGTTGTTGCTTTTAAAGAATTTATTCATAAATTTCTTGAACTCTACTTTGATGAGTGGACAGTGTATGGTTTACTTAAGAATCGTATTGAAAGCTTAAGGTTGATGTTAGAACACCGTAGACAGTACCAAATCTCATTAAATCTGAAGAAGTGTATATTTTGTGCTCCATTTGGCATACTGCTTGGTATGTGGTCTGTAAGCAAGGATTGTTGGTGCCTGCGAAGCTTGCAATTATAATGTATCTACCTCCACCCACTTCAGTGCGACAACTAAGGAAAAATTTGGGACATACGGGCTATTACAAGAAGTTTATTAAGGGATATGCTCAGATTACAGTTCCGATGGAAAAAAATTTAAAAAAAGATGTCAAGTTTAAGTGGAATGAAGAATGACAGCAGAGCCTTGACACATTAAAGGAGAAAATAATGATAGTGCCTATTGATATTTCATGACTGGTGAAAAGAATTTCATGTGCATGTTGATGCGTTTTCAGTGGCTCTGGGTGTAGTTCTCGCTCAGCCGGGCGAAGGATCTATAGATCATCCAATTGCATTTGCTAGCAGAAAATTGTCGATGGTAGAAAGGAATTATACTACAACAGAGAGGGAATGGATAGCTATGGTATATGCCATGCAAAAGTTCAGGCATTATGTATTAGGATGGCACTTTAAAATGTTTATGGATCACTCTACTTTGAAGTACCTCGTCAACAAGCCAGTGTTGGGGGGGGGGAGATTTGTTGATTGTTTTTAATGTTCCAGGAATAACATTTTGAAATTGTCATTAAGCTAGGGAGGATGAATGCGGGGCCTGACCATCTGTCGAGTTTGGAAACATGAGAGGAACCAACCAGCTTAGAAGATAATCTCCTAGATGCATAGCTCTTCTCAGTAAGAACGGTTGATGAATAATTTGACGATATTGTAAATTTCTTGTCTACAAGAGTGGCCCCAAAAGGCTATACCACTGCACAGAAGAAGCAGTTAGTTGTTAAGTCTACGGACTATCAATTGATAGTAGGTCAATTGTACAAGTTAGAACCGGATGAGGTAATGTGTCGATGTGTTTTAGAACATGAGAAACCGATGATTTTCGCAGAGGTTCACGACGATGTTGCGGGAGGTCACTATGTTGGAAAAAATACTTCACAAAATATCTTAAGAGTTGGGTTGTGGTGGCCTACCCTCCATAAGGATGCCAAGGAGTATTGCAAGAATTGCGACATATATGCCAGGGGATCAGGAAACCATCAAGGAGGGATGAAATGCCATTAGTACCGCAAGTTACGTTGTATTCCTTTGACAAATGAGTGCTTGACTTTGTCGGTCCAATAAATCCAGCAGGAAAAAGGACTGGAGCAAGGTATATTCTTACAGCGACTGATTATCTTACCAGATGGGATGAAGCTACACTAGTGCGAGATTGTAGTGATGTGAATGCTGCGAAGTTTCTTTTTAAAAATGTAGTTACAAGGTTTGACTATGCTCGAGTTTCACTAAGTGATCAGGGTGCACACTTTGTTAACAAGACTATATAATCACTTACATAAGAATTCCAGATCTATCATCGGAAGAGCACCCCATATCACCCACAAGAAAATGGGACCATCGAAGCATTTAACAAGATTCTGGAACATGCCTTGATGAAGGATTGTAATGTGAACCATGACGACTGGGACCTGAGGGTTCCTGCAGTTTTATGGGCTTATAGAACAACATGCAATAAATTAACAGGCCATACATCCTTCAGATTGGTGTATGGACAAGAAGCTGTGATTCCCATGGAATATATTGTACCAAGTTTAAGGATTGATGCTTTCACTAGTATGTCTGAAACCAGTGCTGTCAAAGAAATATTGCCACAGTTACTTCAGCTAGAAGAAGACAGGTATATTGCGAGATTCCATCAGCAAGTTCATAGAGACAGATAAAAGGCATGGCATGAACGCCACATCGCCAGGAAGCAGTTCCAGCGAGGAGACTTAGTTATTCTTTATGATAGTAAGTTTTTTAAACACCCTGGCAAGCTAAGGATGCATTGGCTAGGTCCTTATGTCATCAAATATGTGACGAAGGGAGGTCTAGTACAACTGCAGAAGCTAAATGGTGAAATCCTCGATGGATTGGTAAATGGAAGTCAGTTGAAACCCTAAAAGGACAGTCATGGCTCCTTTTAGTGACGAACTTTGTATCAAATGCTTGTACATATGAAAAAACAATTGTGTATGTATATAGTTCATGGAAACCCCAAGTCTTATTTTGTGTCGAAGTCTTTTTGTCGAAGTTTTCCCATCGAATTTTTGTGGTGTCAAACTTTTTGAAAACCCCAACTTATTTTTAGTGTCGCAGTATTTTGTCAAAATGGGGGTTGGGGGTTTGTCGTAGTTTCTTTTGTCGAAGTAGAAAAAGCAATTGTCACAGTTGATGATCTGTCGCAGTTGTAGTTGATGGGCATTAATTGTTGCTTTTATGGTGGTCGTAGTGGCGGAAACTTATATGGTATCATTAGAACCAAAGAAGTACTATTGATTTAGAGAAAAGACATCTAAGATGTTCGTCTTGCAAAAAAAAAAACAAGCAATAACAAACTCACATGGCATTAAAGTATAGCATACATTAGATAGTGATGCACACTCATACAATCAAGGGTAGCCTACCACAGAGAAAGATACCAAAGATTACCTCAGATGCCATTAGAAACCTAATTAAGATTATCGTCGTGTTACTTACACCCTGCAATTTATACTAGTATAAATCCATATTAACCCAGATTTATTAAGCACCAAGAGAGATCAAACGATTATACATCCATATTAACCTAGGATCTATTAAGCACCAAGAGAGATCAAAACAATTAGGGATAACATGGATCTATGCAATATTATTTTATTAGTCCATAAATTTTTATATTATGATAATTTATTATAGTTTTGATATCTTAGACCTCAATTTTTTAGTATTTTGGATTATTAGCAGACCAATATTTTTTTTTATTATTTTGGATGGATGGAGTGACACATATCATTAGAGTGCAACTCGCTTATGGAATCTTGGGCATTTTCAATAGACTTTAATGCCAATAAGACGTAACCATAAAAATGTGAAATTGGCCATTCAACAAATATTGTTGGCACCCACAACATTGAACAAACCCCACTCTACACTGGAAAGTTCGAGGATATGAATTTTGATAGTTTAAACCCACTTTCCAAGTCAAATTTCGTAGCAACTGACCCATATTAACCCGGGTAAGCCTTGCGCCGAATACCTTCGAAGTGCCAATCCACAATTTCACATAGCAAAAAGAAAAAGAAAGAATCAAAGTAGGATGGTCTAGTCGTTATCCACTTACCTGAACAACACTGTGGAAGATGCACCCAACGCCCATATCATCTTTCATAATCTTGTTCAACTGGACAGTGGAATTATTTTTCCGAGCCAATGCGCTATTCGCCACATCGTAGATATGAAACACAACGTCTGACATCTCTCCTAAAAAATTACTAAATTCTGCCTCAACAATTCCTTCGTGAATTCCTTCTGTTTCGGCTAAGTCACCCACCAAATAAGGAGAAGCCGGCTTGTTCTTTCAAACAATCCAAACCCTACAAATGTACCCAAAACAATGTTGTCTCAGAGTCCTCCAAACAATAGTGAAATTTAAAAACCACTAAAAATACTGACAAACTCTGCAAAATAGAACCTCCCTGTTCTCCTCTAAATTGATTCCCAAAACAACCTCTCCCTCGTTCCTTCTAAAATTTACATCCAATTACTGCAATTTATTAGCTGAATCAAATCTCCTTATTCTCCTCCAAATCTGAACCCCAATATTTTTCTATTGTTTCCTTTAGACCTTGATCCAACTCTGTGCTGCTAAATAATCTGAAAAACTGCAGGCAAAATTAAATTTGCTAGAAAGGACCCACTGGGAGTAGGAAAATTTTTTCCCTGTTTTTCCTCTAGATCCAAACGAAAATTATTTGGGAATAAAATCACCTACCTCACTCTTGTTGGGCCAGCGTCTGGGTATTTTAAATGATGACGTGATGTGATAGAAAACCAGATTGCAAGCCTTTTATGTACTATAACCCTATTCCAACTGCTGGACAACGACGAGGAAAACATCACTGCAAAAGGATCTCGAAGGAGCCACAATTGTAGATTTATACGCATATCTCTTGTGTGTTTCATATATATAAAAAAAACAGGCTGCTGAAGAAATTGGATAGAACAAGCAAGACCTCAATTGGTCAATCTACCATGCACAACACACATACCTGGGCAATTAGCTCCCACACAAACCCAACAAAGTTGTGGCACCATGCCCC
Source organism: Larix kaempferi (assembly GCA_027924585.1). Taxonomy (NCBI): domain Eukaryota; kingdom Viridiplantae; phylum Streptophyta; class Pinopsida; order Pinales; family Pinaceae; genus Larix; species Larix kaempferi. Next base: position 11,061,430 of record BSBM01000877.1, read on the forward strand.
CGACAGGAAGAAACCATGCGAAGCAAAAAAATGGCCCAGCTCGCAACACCGGTGTTCAACAAGAAACCAACAACTCATTCCTTGCACAAAGAAGAAACAAACAAACAAGGGAAACCGCACCAGAAACAAGTGAAAATCCAAACTCCGTATCCCACCAGCAAAAACAACCGAGAGGAATGGAGAGCTGCTCACGCAGGAACACCAACACTGGAGCATTAAAAAGGCAGTACACTTACTAGATTGGCACTGACACCAACAGTCGAAGACTGCCTAAAAGTTAGGCATTGAATGATATGTAAGCAAGAGACTGGAGACTCGGAGAGACCGTTGCGCCTACCCAACGGAGAGACTGTTGACCACCTCCTCGTCTGACAATTTCTCCTTCCGGAGGACCGAGCCATACCTTATGTTATCTGCTACGCTTCATGTCAATCAAATAATCGCCCTGCAACATGTACAAAACAATGTCATCATGTAACACCACTGCAATTGCATTTAAATCAGGATGACATCACTGCACCACCGGGGTCTGGGGCACAGAATCCCAAGCCTACGTCAGGTGCACATGGAGCCAATAAAAGCTTAGTAAAATTGTTTTTAAAAAAAATCACAAAAATCCAAATTCCTTTACCCTATGCTAAAGCCTTAGTCCAAACCAAAAATTAGGAGATGGTCCTCAGATCATTGTCCCCAACCAAAAACTAAATATCGGGGACATAATAAGCCATTAGATCAATGCCATAAGTAATTTTAGAATTGATAGGCTATCATAAATCATGTAGGTTGACTAGCAAGCAAGGTTTATTAGTTGGAAACCAATACCTAAGGAATAAAATATGATTCATGTATGATTAATCAAACAACAAATGGTAATACATGCTCCAAGGATCTATAAGTACATAGACACATCAATAAAATATTAAAAATGGGGAGGGGTACCCATTGCTTGTGTCCTAAGGTCTATTGAGGCCTCGACAGATGGTGACACAATGGATAGATATATGAACTTTATTTTGAGATACGAGTGATGAGAGATGAAGAAAATCAACGTCGTTTTCAAAATACTTTAAGGATTAAAAAAATAAGAAAATTCATTGAAACCTTGTTTACAATTGGATCCATGAGTATCCCTATGAACCAATTTGACAAAATCAACTAGTCACACATGGAAAATAAAAATAAAAATAAAAAAAGAGTTTATATTAATAACAACATGTATCAATGTTCGTTATGATTGTGATACCAAGGCCTTTTCAAGATACAGAGAGAAAAATCTTAAGCAAGGGTATAAGGTATCCCTTAAGTGTTCTTCCACTTCCAGTCGAATGTCCATAACTTTGATGGAGTCAACACAACATCATAAATAATGCTCTACTACGATATGCCAAGCATCTGTAGCCCTAATAGAGCTTGTTTGCATGACCCGTTTTTCTTAAATTTCTTTTACTATCTTCATATTCTTTTAATGAAGAGGGGATAAGGTGGCCCTTAGCGAGCTTATGGGGGTTGACCACCCTGTATTGGGTTCTGAAAAGTTGCATGCTTGAGTATAATAATATCCCATTTAGATTTTTGTCTTTGAATTTTTAATTTTCAACCTTTCTAATGATGTTTATGAGGATTCTCTTTGGTAGACCATGTCGTTTACCAAGACAACCCATGGGGTAGAGCATAGAGATGATTATTTTGGTATGCCCCAGGTTTGTCAACATTTGTTATTCTCCTTAAGACATCATGAAAGAAATTCAAGCATCTTGAACCTCTTGATCAAAACAAGGTAGCCACCAATCATCATCATTTAAATAAAAAAGAAGTTGTTGTTCAAAACTAAAACTAAGACTAAGAAAGCAACAAATAAAACTGGTAGAGTAACAGTCAAAGCAAGGAAAGAAAAAACTAAGGCTAGAGAAAAAAAATGAAAAAGTAAGGAGAGAACAACAATAATTAATCTAAGAAAGTAGGAACCTACAACGTTGAACCAAATATCTCCTTTTCTACCATGACTATCCAATCACATAATTGATCATTAGTAATCATAATGACAATGTAACCATCCAAGAAGATGACTAATTTCTAAAAGTACTTTTAAGGTTTTTGTGGATAGGTTAGACTATCTTATTGTTGATTGAGAAACTAGGGATGGTGACATTTCACACACTTTTCCCGAGACTGAAAATACAAGGTACTTGTGATTATAAAAAAGTATCCTTGCATAGATAGATTTCCTCCATAATATGACAACATCATTTATGTCATCATTATGAAATTTGAAAGCAATAATGGAGGTCATAAATATTATTGTTACTAGATTACCATATGCATCATGTTGTTATGAGATATTGATTATTAGAACCAATTATTTGTATGCATGAATCATGTCTTCTTTCATTGCAGTTCGTTGTTCTCTCTTAGTATGATGATGCAATTCATATACTTCTTCTCCTTCTTCTTCCCTTGATTCATTTAAATTGCATTGATTAACGTTCTTATATAATTTAGACCTGCTAAAACATAAAGAAGATAATTATTTACTTCTATGACATTCGATATCCTCTTTATGATACCTTTTTTTCCATTTGGTTCACGACCCTAGAGCTTGCTACATGTTGGGCATAGGAAGTTTTGGGTACCATTTTTGGTAAAACAATTTTGGTGTGGATAGAAGCAAGGCAAAGTGGTTCGACGAAGTGGTCAACTTAGATGAAGCGACCGAGAAACTAGGAATATGGCCGTTTTGAATATGTCAAAGGGTGGGGTTAAGTAGAGTTAGGCAGGGTTTTGTCTTCTTGCATTAATGAGTCGAGTAGTTAGTCAGTGGCATAGTGGGAGAGGGGCATGCTGTGTGCACCCTATAAATATGTAATGGGTTGGAAATTTTTGGGACTATTAGTGAAATAGCAAGTTGTTCGAGAAATTACTGGTCAATGTTTGTATTTTGCGAACTACTTCATTTTGTATGTCAGAGTTGTCAAGTCACATGATTTGCAGGTTGTGTGCACAGATCCATTGTAATAGAAGGAAAAATATGTAAGTCATTGAAGACATGAAGTGCTTATTTTTGGATGTGACTCATGAATAAAAGAGTGCTTCCTTTGTTTTTCCCATCTTAGGTTTCCACGTTAAAATCGTGGTGTTAATTGTGATGTGATGTTTATGTTGCTTATTGTTTGCATAAATTGATGAATGAATATGCTTATAATGAAGTAATATATGAATGCAAAGTGTATGATATGTTGTAGAAGTTATAGTTAACTTATGAGATCTGTCGAAGTGCATGGCTTGTCGAAGATCTTGATTTGTCGGAGTTATGGGTTATTTGTTGAATGATAAGTTTGTCGAACTGTTCCCCTTCCTCATTGCAGAAACCTGCTTCCTACAGTCCCCATAGGTATTTCAGGTGAGACTCCATTTTCTTTGCATGTGTTGTCGAAAGGGCCAAAACCCTTTCGGGTCGGCATTTGTGGTTTTTTTTGTGTTATGTGTGTGTATGAACCTTGGTCGAAGTAGAAGTGCGTCAACAAATGGTTCCATTGCCGGGACCGAGATTTGTGTCGAAGGGGAATGCAGGATATGTGGCATCTTACTAAGCCGAAGATCCATGATTGGGTAGATTAGAAGTTGAGAGAATTTACTAAAGATAAGAACAAGCGCTCTTGATTGGAAGACGAAGCGTGGCTCGGTGAGTATGTTTTTTCTAATATTCATAAGGTTTTCTTTTGGGAGTTTCTTGTGATATTACATGAATGGCTGGCAAGGTTGACTGAGCAAAAGACAAACTTCTAAGGAGGTGAGCCTCAAATTTGGACACCTGAGCTGATGCAGCAACTGAAAAGTGTGAGTAATAAGATTTCATGCATTGTGGATTACTGGCTGAATAATATATTAGAGGGGTACATTACCGAATTTTCTATTGACACTATTAAGTCATATAGTGCAGCAGAACGATAATTCTTTCAAGGAACATGCGGTAAGTATCTGAGATCTTTAAATTTGTGGATTAAGATGTTGCTCTGTGAAAAAGGGGTGATGCGAATGGAATCTGACGAGTAAAGTATCCTTGAGCAGTGGGCATGGGTATCGACTGGAGGAAGGTCTGGGTGAATGCATGGAATGAGATGAATTGATAAGGGGAGAAGACAATGACACCGACAAAGAGTGTGCGTTTCTGTGAAGTGGGAAGAGATTTCGGTCGAACAAGAGGAGGATAACTACGATGGGGAGAGAGGGTTGCAGTGCGACTGGGAGAAGGGACTACGGACTAGTACCACATCTCGACGAAGATTCTTACGACGAAGAGGAAGAATACCATCTCATTTCAGAAGAAGAAGAACCTGCAGATCCGTCTAATACCCGAGGTTGCGACATACCCACAACCTTGCGTACATCTGTAGAAACTAAGGTAAGATGTAACAGTTCATCACATTTTTTCCAAGCAATTCAAAGTATTGGTAATAGTCAGAGTAGTACTTTGCCAAGTAATAAGATTCCACTTAGTGGTCCATTAATATCAAGTTAGTCAAAACCCCAAAGGTCCAGAATGGTTTGGGATGACATGAAATTACCAATATTTAATGGGAATGGGTCGGAAGTCCCAGAGCAACACTAGTTTCTATGTAATGCAGTCTGGACTGTTAAACAAGTACACGATGATAATGTCAAACTGGCATAGTTAATTACGACCTTTAGGGGTCGTGCTTTGGACTGCTTCATAAAGTTTTCAGAAGTTGCTGGTGGAAAACAAGCAAATACTTTAACAAAGGTTAAGGATGGGTTAAAAGCCAAATTTAAAAAGCCAAAGTTTGAGTCACAGTGCATTACTAAGCTCAAAGAGATCAAATAATCACCGAATGAAACTGTTTGGGACTTTGACCAGATATTTAAGACATTGATGGCCCGTGCAAGTTTTCAAATGAACGACATTCAACACAAGGAGTGGTTTATAGCCTCTTTACTACCTCATATTAGAATTTCGTTGATGTAATAGAAAATTCTGTCCCAAACGGAGGCTCTTGAATTGGGTATGAAGTTAGAAGCGTCACCTGTCGGAGATACTGGAACTTGTATGGCTCAAATCCAGTCACAACCGGCGAACTTGTTAATTCATATCCAAGACATCGAAGAAGGGTATGGAAAAAAGAGAATATGTTTGGCGTACCAGATGCAAGGAGGAGGGTCATTCAGAAGATCAATGCACGACTTTACATGACTATATTGCTATTGGAAATCCTAATCCGTTGAACCCTGGAGCGGGCATATGGTGTAGAGTCTGTCAAACTAGAGGACATTAACTAGAAGAATGTTATTTGCTATAGAAAATGGTGATTACCCCACAAAACTTATGGTGCAAGTTCTGTCGGTCAGTCGGTCATGATGAACAGGACTGCCAAGCATATCAATTTCTCACAGAACACACAACAGATACTTTCCTCATGAAAGGAGAAGAGCAAGCTGAAAGAAGTAACGCACAGTTTAATTAGTTGCGGGGTGGATTCCGCGAACGTGGATGAGGAGGATTTGGTCAAGGAAGACGTTAGGTAATATGTTATAATTGTGGTAGTCCAAGACATTATGCCAGCGAATGCTTGAATCCTACTTCGACGTGCACATATTGTAGGGCATTAGACCATACTATTGAAGACTGTCCCCCCAGCTTATAGAAAAATGGCAGGAAAAGAATAACCAAAATCGGAACTAGAATGTTCAGAATATTTCAGGTGAGCCGAGACAGAAGCAACCTATTGTCGTTGTGGTTACCAGAGGGGGAGCTACGACAAGTGGTGACAAGGGAAATCATAACAACCAGTGGGATCCAAGAGTGAGACCAACAGTTCAGAGGCTGCGGCAATTTGACATTCAAAAAGAGAAGTTATTTTTCTTTTAAGCTCATGATGAATTTATGGGGAACCAGAAGGGGGAAATGACATCCTCCCCGCCACCAGTATTTGAAGAAGGTCCTGTCTATGAAATGCCACCTCACTTCAACCGGTCTGTGTCAAGGAAAGTTCTAGGAAAGGTAAGTGCTCTGCATAGCTTTTTGAAAAGTTGTTTGGCTCTAATTAAGGATGAAAATGCATCATGAGAATTGCATAATTTATTTGGCGAATTTGAGGGAGAAATGAGACAAGAGAGAGATGTGAACCATGTTTAAAAGAGAACAAAAACAATCATAGGATAAATAATGGACCAGCATCATCACTTCTCAAACTAGCCTCCCCATTGATTGACTAGTTGTAGATTCATTACACCCTTGCAACATATTTACCAATGCTTCATTCTTCTAGTTTCATACACTATAACCCATATTTTTAGCCTCAACATATTCAAGTTCCATGAGCACATCCTATATATCTACCAAACATATGCATGCATATACATCTCCCAGTTCATCACTGCTCCCACTTGGATATGTTAATGCTCCCTCGAGTTCTTCTAGCACAATACTCTTCTCACACAACTTCATTGCATCTTCCTTTTCACAATAAGTGTTCCCATACTTTGCGCTCTAGTACTCTACAAATCTATCTAAATATTCAATTCATTTTCACATCCTTCTCATCATATCAACTTTGGATACACTTCAGAACTATACTCTCTTATTACATAGTCTTTCTTGGTGTGGATCATTCTTATATGATATCTCTACCAATCTTCCTTAAGTGTTGTGTTTATGATAATTCTCTCCTTAGTCACTAGGCACATTTTATGTGTCCACCATGAATCAATCCTTAGGCTCATTGACACATTAACTCCACCTTCATGTACTCCTTTGATGCCACCCCATTAATGAGCTTAGTTGGCATGCCTTGTTTTACCAACAACATACTGATCCACACTAGAATCTCTTAAATCAATATTATGTGGGTTTCATTTGAATTATTCCAAGGCTTTGGTCAAAGAGTTTTGGTATTTAATGGAAAATTCTAAAACATGGCTCACAATTGCACCTTTCAACAAACAATCAACTGCATGCATGACTTAATCTTCAATTCTTTGCAACTTCCATATATTTTCAGCATTCCAAGAGATGTTTTCGTACCACTGCCACTACTAACGATGAGTTTTTTCTAACAATAGTTTCAACAATTCATACAATATTACAATTCTACCCAAAATATCTAGTGTATTTCTTCAAAGAAGTATGTCTCCTTGTATATTTTCACTTCCAACCCTAAAAATACACATTCTTGACATGCGAAAGTACGGATATGCACATCCAAATGACCCAAGAGCTTGGCTTTCGTCAGATTCCACAACATTTATGTCTCTTTGAATCAATTATGGTATCGACAATGAAATCAATTGTGGGCTCATTTTCACACCATAGATGTAAAAAGGTGTCCAACAAAGGCCCAATGTAGTCTAGTTATGTCGACATTTTCAACTTTCCAAAGGAAGGAAATCTCACCTAAGACATGTGTGATATTGTTATTAAGTTTAGTGCAGAGTATAGGAAAGTGCGATTGTCATAGAAGCCATAACATATTTTACTTATTAAATATTTGTGCCAACCACAAAAGATAAAACAAACTAACATAATGCAGAAGTAGTACATTCACATAATCCATGTTAGCAAAGAATACAAACAAATATGCATAACAACATTAATCTCCATTATTTAAGCAACATAAGAGGTTACCCTACTATACATCTTGTAGGAAAGGGTGCATGGCCTTAGATCATATGTGCAAAGCACTCATAACTCACAACATAGCATAATCATACATGTTTGACTAACTAAGAAAAACTACAACCCACACCTATCAATCTAGAGTACATTCTCATATATAGGCCTATGGGGCTCGTTACAGAAGATTCTAGGAAGAGTCCTAAATGGATAATTGTCATCCACTAAGTAGAATAAAATCCCACAAAACGATATTTCATATGTTTCAATATAAAATCTCTCTAATTATTACATAAAGATTCAAGGGGGTTCTAAATGAATAGTTCATATGGAACAATACTTTCTAAGGTTTTGCAAATGGGGTAACTAGATTAATGGGAACTGTGGGAAAAAACTCCATGGCTAAGCATGTTTTACTTAGAGCAATTTTGAGATATATAAACTTCCAAGAAATTCCTTATTATAAGGTGAAAGGCTCAAAGTTTATGATTGATTTTATTTGTCGATCCATTTCACTAGTTTCAATCCCACTTCTTCACCCTTGTGAACATCACCCAATGCAATGGTTAGCAATGTTGAGATGGATAAACTTCCAAGAAATTCCTTATTAGAAGGTGAAAGGCTCAAAGTTTATGATTGATTTTACTTTTGGATCCATTTTACTAGTTTCAATCCCACTTCTTCACCCTTGTGAACATCATTCAGTGAAATGGTTAGCAAATGGACTATTCAAGTTCATGAGGAATTATTCATCTTGGTTAATTCTTGTGGGATATGGGTCATGCATTAATGACTTACTCTACAAAATGAATACCAAAAAATGATATTTCATAAGGGAAACCATATCCAACTATCGTTACTAAGTTAGTGGAGTGTTAGTGGGTTAGCAACATCAACCATTAATATAATAGAGCTACATTCAACCATGGACACGTGTTATCCCAAGGGTTAGTTCAATCAATCGTTGTCAATGTTGTTGGGTATTTGGGTAGTTTCATGATAGTAGGTTCCCTATTTGAATTCCCTTGGGTGAGGTGCACTAATTTGTATCAACAATTTTACTATGGATACCATCTATGAATGTGGAGAAGTATCCCTTGGGTTTTCCCATGATGTTTTCCTTGGGGAAAAAACTATGGACACTTGTGGTCAACTATATTTGTTATTGGTCATTATGTTAGGGATTAGTGGTTATTTAGTTGAGTAGAATCAACCACATACGATTATATCCAGCCATGGTCAACCAAGGTCAGTCTTTTTCAACCATAGTCAATTTTCATTTCTACGTTAGGGGTTAGTGGGTTAGTAGCATCAAACATGGACATAATAGGTCTATATTCGATTGTGGACTCATAGTCAACCATATGTTATAGTGGATATTATTTCAAGGATTAGTGATTAGTTAGTGGGTTATCATCAATCATGGATAACCAATGCCAACCATTGTCAACCATAATCAACTAACATTACCATGTTAGGAGTTAATGGGTCCGCAACATCAACTAATGATAGAATAGGGATACATTCAACCATGGACACGTGTAGTCATACATGGTCAACCATATTTATTAGTTAACAATATGTTAAGGGTTTGTGGTCAACTAGTGGGGTAGCATCAACCATAGTCAACCATAACCAATCTATCTCAACCATAGTCAATTGTCATTAATAGGGTAGGGGTTAATGGGTTAGTAGTGTGAACCATCGTCATATTACGGCTACATTCAACCATGGGCACCTACAAAATATCTATTAGGGGAATTTTCCAAGAATGTCATTTTCAAATGCCAAATTTAATTCCACAACTTGAGGAATAAATAAACTAAAGTGTGTTGGAAAAAAATATTTTTCCAATGTTGAAGTCAACTCTATTTTTTACGTTATAAGTGTTTCTAATTTGCATAAAAAAAAAGTGAAGCTAATGTTGCGTAATAATGAAGTAAAAATAACCATTTTAACATCGATAAAATGCAACAAAGCCAATTTTAAGGGGTCATCGAGGGGGAAACGTTTTTTTGGTTTATCACTCAAGTGGTGGATGTTACCTTTTTCCAACATCTCTTGAAGCTACTTATTTATCTATGCATTCTCAAGTAATAAAATTCTACACAACACATCATCAAGTAAAACAACAATGAGTTTCAAGTCAATACTATGTTCAATCACAACTTGAAAACATGCCTTGAGGTTTTGAAAACAAATCCATAAAGCATTATATGATGCCATCCAACTTATTTTACTCACTTGACTTCTACTGGATCGATTCTTTATGCATCTTCATAAATGCATGGGCTCGGTCCTCAAAGTTCTAGCATCCATTAAGAAGTACAAACTTCTCTTCCTTCTCTAGTCATAGAAAGAGCAATGCAAATTTTACTAAGACCTTGATGAATATAATTGTCCAATTTTAATAATTATAAAGTGATTCTTTGATTGTCAATATATTGCATCAAGGTGCCACAAGGATTTCCAAAAATGGCATCGCACACATCCAAAGGTACTACATCATACTCTACTTCATTAATAAAATCTTCTAAGATGATGAAATATGTTTTACTAATGCACTTGCATTAAACATGCATGTCCTTATTCTTGTGTCAATCCAAAGAGAAGGGCTAGGATGTTTGAATTTTGACAAATTATGTTACTTATCCATAGCTTTTAGGATTAAGTCTCATTGGTTGCCAATATCAAATATTGGGTGATGAGATCTTTCTTAATCTAGACCTTGATTAAGAATCAGTTTTTGTGATTTATGTGGCCAAGATAGATCATAACATCAAAGAGATGTTTTCAATCATAGTTTAAAATATTTATAACTCTTTTATCCATGCTCTATCTAAGTAGACATTTAGTGTTTCTCTAGATGAAGTCTCCAACAGTTCTCTTTCTAGTGTACTTTGCACTTATATTAGTTACAAAAAATGATTTATTCTTTGATGTAGTGTTTTCTCCTTCCCTTGAGTATTTGGAGTTAGTCTTCTATTATGCAGTCACATTGAATAGTTTTTTTGTTACATCCCATGTAGTGACTATTCCTTCAGTGGAATTAGCACCAACGACATGGTTTAGTCTCCTCCAAATGCTTTTTCCTTTTCTAACTTTTCTTTGTGACAAGCGTCATCTAGAGTGTAAATGTTGTACATCTCAGGATCCTTTTGTCAAATTGTAGTGACCAATTTTCCAATGAAATTAGTGGCCAACCTTGTATCTTGATATATCATTCTAATTTCAATCCTATGGTGATTTAATTATATAATATAAGCATCTACTACTTGGTTGACTTTTGTCAAAATTATTGCATGATTGTCGTTGTTGATGCTTCCAATAGTTAACAGGATAAAACTTATCCTTGATGACAATTTTCAGCATGTTCCACACCATGGCTTGAGTTGTGTCAAGTGCTTATATGTTCTCACATAGGCTCTTCCACCAAAATAAAGCTTCTCTATAGATTCTTAACTTTGTGAAGGAAAATTTTGGATTCATCTATACAATGTTGCACCTCATTATAGGAATCATCGGAGTCATAGAGTGTATGTCTTACCATCATATAGTGTAATCTTCACGTTGATCTCTACATTGAGAGAAGATCCAAAATTTAATAATGGGGGTTTGAAATATTTATGGAATTTGAACTAGAATTATATGTAGGAATCCTTTGCAAAAAACTCACATGTAGTGTTGTGACAATAATTAATAAATTCCTTAATACTTCATTAATGTGGACCATTTGTACATCCAAGTTCACAGTTTTTCCATCTAGGCTGGCAATTCCTTCATCGGGCACCTAGTTTAAACTCTACAATTCATCTTCCATCTCCTCCTTTTCCTACACGATGTCTTAACCTTAAATTGTACAAAGAACTATAATTATGTATGGAAAAAATATCTAGTACCAATTTGATTTGAATGAGAGAATGCTTACATAAGGGAAAAGCACACCACAAATTACAAAGAGGTTATTTTCTCGTGCAAGATCTTAGTATAATAGCACAACTAATAAACTTAGCAAAATCAAACAAATCCACACAATTACTTGGTAGCATATCAACTCTCAATTTTTATTAAATAAGAAAGAATGCACATCATATAAACAACATGAAATAACCAAATAACAACCCACATACAATGTTAAGGTCAATATAAATAATATAAACAACATGAAATAACCAAATAACAACCCACATACAGTGTTAAGGTCAATATAAATAACCTAAATAAGAGAAGGCAAAGTATTTTGTTTCTCATTTGTTCATATTCTATATATAAAAGTAAAAGAGGAAGAGACAAGTTTGTAGGAAGATGATATGCTATGAAAGTTAGAAGAATTTGTGTAACCTTGTGCTAAGTTATCTATTTCTAAAAGAAGCTTTGCATCGTTTATTGTGTCACTTGTGACAATACCAACACGCAAGTTTGTGCGACAAGGTACTAGTATGATCATTTCCATCATACATGGATGGATTGTAACACTGAATTACACAACCTATTTTTTAGCACATACAAAACACAAAACATGTGCAAATTTACATTCCTAAAATGATTTTCAATGCTATGTGTTCATTGCAACCAAATACAATTCTATACTAACGAATCAATGGTGTGCCTATGCTTAAACAAATGAATGTCGAACTTTTCAACACAACCAAAACCAAATTATGATGGAATTAGTCCATCTTTGAAATCATTTGGGATTTTATGAAATTGAAGCATATTTTGGCTATATTTTAAAATGATGGGTCATGAGAAAAGTGAGACGCAATTGTTCGATTATATATTTCTTCATAAGAAAAGAGGGACATGAAAAGGAACCACAAGCAACTTTGGCAAGGTAGATATAGCATATAAGGCACATTAAAGTGCCAAGATGTGATAAAGCAATAGTAGTACGACTTTCCCCTTCTTTGGTAATTTCGATAATGTGTAAACATATATCATTTTATCCTTGTTTTCAAGAATATAAAGTTTTGATAGGAAAATGGAATGATATTATGATTAAGGTTAATTGTTTAATTTTTTATTAAATGAATAAATTTTGTTTTGCTTTTATTTCATAAATGGGTGAATAAAAGTAAATGTAAGATTTTTTTTGTTTAATCATTGGGTATAATTAGTTTTGGGTCTCTCTATATCAATTAGAAAGTCTACTAGTTAAAAATGTGTTTCCTTCATTGAAGTTATATGTTCAAATCTAGAGAGGGTATGGTATGTACACATTCATAAACTAAGTAGTCAAATCATTATAAAAAGGGGTACTTTATCCCACAAACAAGAAGTCCTCATATATCAATTTGTTGTATGGCTTGACCTTTGACTATGTTGCAATCTTCAATTATATTATTATTATCATTATAATCACCATCATCATCATCATTATTATTATGGTAATGAGTATTATTACAATTATGATTATGATTATCTTTTCAGAACAATAGTTAAAATTGTATTGAAAAATGAATTCTGACTGAATTGTACAATGTACATGTACAAGCAATGTAGAGAATTAGTGAGTGTGGGGAATATGCCTAGCTCAAAAAGGTTGGTTATTCTACCAACTGCCGAAAATTTTGTTTCCCCATAATTTATTTCATAGTATGGGATACATGAGCAAATATAATCAAACTGTGAACATTAAAGAGTGATATTGATTTCTTGTCACCATTCATTGTAGAGTTGGAGTGCTCTTTTTCTTCTTAACTATTTGCGTCAGTTCCTCCTTTAGGTCTTTGATAAGCATTATTGGATCCTATTGATCCCCTTTGTCTTGATTTGGTTTCTCTATTGAGAATTCCAATATAATCCGCTTTTCATTTTTTTCCCCTGGCTTATCAACCTAGTGCACACAAGGTTGAGGATGGGTTGGGGATGTATGCCAATTCAAGTTGGGGTTTAGGTGTCCTTACTAACGAAGGGGAATGAAAATGGGTTCTCAAGGAGAACTAACCTCCTCAATAGGTGCCTCAATCCAAGTTGGCACCAATTATTTGCGTTGTGGAACCTAGTCAATCAATGGGAAGGCCTTGCTAATTAATTGGTGTTCTTCCTTCACACCATCCCACCATGTAGGTTTTCGTTGTGTTTTAATTGATGTGCCTCATTTCATAGCATGTCCTACAGTTGAAGGAAACTTGTTCATATTCCAACTATTGAGTATGTATAATCTTTGGAAACCAAGTTGATTTCTATGGAAGCCCTTTAGTGAAGTCCATTTATACACAAATATGTGCAGATGTGGTGATGTCACTATGTTTTGTGTCATCGATTCTAAAATGAAATTTACCTAGAGCATTGTCAATATCGATGAGTGAATCATAACCAAAAAACTGAAGAGGAAGATTGGGGAACCTAACTCAAATAAGAGTCGTGGAGAGAGAATCCAAAGCTAGGTTGAAAGCTGGAGCCCAAGCCTATACACATAGACTATAGTTTCCCCTAAACCAAAAACATAAGTTGAGGATTTGATCTCTATGCTAATTCAAACTCCACATTGAAGAAGCATTTTTCACTAGGTTTGATGAAGGATTTCTCTTGGATTTTATGTTTCCAATTACATGAGATCCATTGATGTAAATTTGGTAGTCTTGGTGATAGGTCATTAAATCTACAGATGAGACCATTGTCTCTATAAAAAATTGCTTGATTTGTAGTGTCCTTAGAAATGGGAATGGATAAAATCAAATCCTTTTGAACCATATGGAGGCTCTAGTGCTAGGATCCACGAACGTTGCCATTGTTCACCATATCTTCGTACCAAATACAAGCAACACCTATGGATGTAACCTCTTACTACATAATAGGCAATTCCCAGTTGATTAGAGACCTCAACAGCTAATAGAGTAGGCTAGAAGGAGATTGTTGTCACCACCATAAGAGGAGAAGTTAGATGCAAAGGTATCTACCCTAACTAAAATATCTACGTAGAGAAATTAGAAGCAGAAGCTTATGATTATAATTATTATTATAATTATGATTATGGTTATTATTATTATAATGATTTCTATAATTATCATAATGATTATTATTATCATTTTTATGATTATGATTATCACTTAAATGTAGCTTAAAGGTATACAATTCATTTTTATCATGTCAAAAATTACAAGCATCTTTGTACATATAAAAGAGATGAAGACCTCTATTGGATATGTGATTTTCAAGATATGATAGGTATGACATTGAAAAAATAATAGTCATTCTAATATTTTCCAATCTACTATATGGAAACCATTAGCAACTATATTTAATTAAGGCTTTAACATAGATATTGTGTGTATGTAATGTGTGTTCAACTTGTGAAATTCCACAGGGGTAGATCACTGAGCTTGAACAAACCTCACAATTTCACAATGTTTATTGCAGAGAAGAATTAGCAAGAAATATGATCAAATTCACTCATGAAACTCAAAAGATATGAGAAATTGTTGTTGATACATTAATCAGCTGTAAGCTGACAATCAAAAAGTGTTACAACAAAATGAATTTGATACTCCTGGGAGGATTCGAATTCACCTCAAGTATAGGCTTAGTTTCCATTGGAACCATCTCCCGATAAGGTTCAGTGGCCACCGATGATGAATAATCAATTAACTGAGGTAGAACTGAGCATAACTGAATCACATGGACACCAAAATATGGGAGGAGACTCCAAGGGGGCGAAATATTGACTTGTAGTGGTCAAAATAGGTGCTCCTACACTTAGTAGGAGTGAAACTAGGTGTAATAGTCAGTTAACTAGGAAATCAAGTGGACAAGGTGCCCTAAATCATGGAACTAACTGTGCCAACTCCTAAAATCATGCATGAGGGAGAATTTGGACTTCAATGATGTAACCAAGGCACTTTGAGTGGATAGGAGGGCTAATGATGGAAAAAAACAAGCTCCTGGGGGGCCAAAGTAAGGACTAGGTGCTAGGAGACTCAACTGCTAATGCATGGATGCATGGAATGCATGCATGCATGCAAAATGTATGAAAGACCAAAATATGATAGTGAGAATATTCCAACACCCCCCCCCCCTAAGCTGGACTATGAGGAAAAATAAATGAAAATTAGGGCCTTGGTTATTGAGACCAAAGGTCACCCTGTGCAACAATTTAAAAAAGTGAGGAAAGAAGGAAACACCCCCCCCTCAAGATAGACTGAAACACACCAAAAATTGTTTCTCAAGACTCAAGTATGTGTGATGCTTGATTCAATTTCTGGAGGTATCTTCCTCATGGGAAGAAGTGGATCATGCTCCAAAAACATGTGCTTGAATTCTCCTTCAGTAGATGCAAGCGAATATGGAGGCTTTCTGAACTTGCTCTTCAGACCAAACATGGTGAGAACAAATCCAAAAATTTAAAGATCACCCTGGAACCTGTAATTTGAAACAACTGAGGTAGGATCAGCTCCAATCAGATCTAATTGATCTTGAAACTTGAACTTCTGATCAGTGGAAATTAAATCAGCTCCAAGAATTGATAGATGGTTTCTTGTGATCTCCTTTGAACCAGTAGGGGTGAGATCAAAACCAAAATCACCAAAATGTGCCTGAGACTTGAACCCAAGCGAATGGTAGTGTCCTCCATCTTTAGTGAAACTCTGAGAGTATGTGCCAATGATTAAATAGAAGTCCATAGGAAGCATGTGATCAAGGAGGGCAAATGCATCACCTCCAAACTCTGATTTAACCTCCAAAACATTCAATAGATCATCATTCTGCACACCAGCAGACTCATGGGAACTAGAGAATTCAAAAATCTCTTCAACTTCTAGAGTAGTAACTGACATATCTTGCTCAGAATTCGAAATAGAAGACATTGAGAACATGAGTGAGGAATGGATAATCTCTACAAAATGATCATCTTTATTAGTTGTATCACTTTCATCTGCATCAGCTACATGGGAAGGAGACAATTCGAAATTGTCTTCAACTTCTAGAGCAACAGAGGAAGTAATGTCTTCAGCATGAATTTTCTGTGTTGAATCTGCAGCTTCTTCTTCATCTTGAACAACTTCATCATGAGAGATGATTAAGGCCGAGACATAATTAGAGAGAACACTTAAGGAGGTATCACTAGGCTTGTTCTCCAAATAATTTGCACCAATCTCTTCATTCTGCTTGCCAAATGATTTGTCCAGTTGTGCCCATAAATCACTTGGATATCTAGCAGTTTCCATGATATAGTGCATACTGGGAGACATAGCAATACACATTGCTCGAAAGGCTCTGGCACATTCATTTAGCCAATCATTCTCTTCTTCATAGGAAGAAAAATCTCTCATAACACCAATACACATATCAAAAAGACCTTGTTCTTCAGATATGCTATCTATCATCTTTGGTTTCCACTCATCATAGTTGAATGGAGAGAGAGGAGGAATTGCTTTCATATTCATGGAAACTATTGTAGAATACCTACAAAAACAATGGAAAAAATATCTGGAGGATTGTTACTGAATCTATTGAACACTAATTTAGGACAGTAGGCACTTTTATCCGGATCCTTCACACCTAGCTAAACCTCAAAGGATTTCTCCAATGAATTCAATGCAATGGCACCAGGATTTGTTGTGGAAATCCAGAGGCTTCTGGTGCTCTATTGAAAACAGCTGCTCAATAAACTGTTGGAACTGCTGCTACTGTTGCACTCAAAATATCTCACGATCTCTGATACCATGTGAAATTCCGTAGGGGTATATCACTAAGCTTGAACAGACCTCACAATTTCACAGTGTTTATTGCAAAGAAGAATTAGCAAGAAATATGATCAAATTCATTCATGAAACTCAAAAGATATGAGAAACTGTTGTTGATACATTAATCAGTTGTAAGCTGGAAATCAAAAAGTGTTACAATAGAATGAATTTGATACTCCTAGGAGGATTTGAATTCACCTCAATTATAGGCTTAGTTTGCATTGGAACCATCTCCCAATAAGGTTTAATGGCCACCGATGATGAATAATCAGTTACTTGAGGTAGAACTGAGCATAATTGAATCACGTGGGCACCAAAATAGGGGAGGAGACTCCAAGGGGGAGAAATACTGACTTGTAGTGGTCATAATAGGTGCTCCTACACTCAGTAGCAGTGAAACTAGGTGTAACAGTCAGTTAACTAGGCAATGAAGGGGACAAGTTTCCCTAAATCATGGAACTAACTGTGCTAACTCCTAAGATCATGCATGAGGGTGAATTTGGACTTCAGTGATGTAACCAAGACACTCTGAGTGGATAGGAGGGCTAATGATGGCAAAAAACAAGCTCTTGGGGGCCCAAAGTAAGGACTAGGTTCTACGAGACTCAACTGCTAATGCATGGATGCATGGAACGCTGCATGGATGCATGGAATGCTGTATGGACTGCATGCATGCAAAGCATGCAAGACCAAAATAAGATGGTGAGAATATTCCAACACAAATAATAATACATTTGTGTGTTGGATTTTTTACTTGAAAAAATGGTATCTATAAATTGACATGGATATTCAACAAAATAGTCTCACAATAGATCTTACAAGTTTTGGAAAACATTGTGAGGTTATCCTTCGTTATGCCATTTTTACTTAAATTATAATTTAATATTACAAGCATAGCATTCAAATTGTTGGAATAAAGTGAAAATGTAATAAAAGAAGCTAAAACAATAAATATTACATCATCCACACAATGGACAAGATATGTACCTTGATAAAACTTAGCCAAGAGGTGAGGACTTTGCTATGCTCTTTTCTTCTCAAATATAGAATGAAAATACCAAAAAAAATGGACACGTTATGGAGTTACAATAGACATTAGGGGCCGAAATGGTTACTACAAGGTCTTCTTCCTTTATTCTATGAAAAATATCTCATCCCTTTGCTCTTCTCAACTATAGAAAAAAAATCAATGCAATATGAATGGAATCCCTCCCTTTCATAGTGGCTTAGTGGTTAACATGTCATGATAATTGTTTAGGGTAAGTGTCGAGATTATTACATGCCTCAACACCTTATTAGGGTTATCATTTTGGACCCTATAGAATCTTCTTGAAAGTCCACATGTCATTGGTTCCACATGTGTGAGTAATGGCAGCTAACATGGCATCAACTCGGTATTATGGTGGTCAAAGCATATGTTGACTTGTGGGCATCATAGCTTCCTAATACAAACTACAATTCAAGTGATCTTTATACCATTGGAAAGTTATTGACAAGCATAATGGCATGGGAGGGATCATAAATTTGTTGGCAAAGGTTTGACCCCAAAATGGTCCTTTAATTTCCCAAACAAGCTCTAGAAATTTCATGCCCTCAAATCACGAAAAATAGGGCATGCCCCTAAAATGGGCCCTTCAAGTCCATGGCTCCAATTTTTCCACTCAAAAAGTACCAAAATGGATAACAAATTATATATTGATGCATTTTAGATCAAACCGGGTGTTAGCACGATTGCTTTTGAGTGTGTTTACTTGTGTATGTTACTATTTTAAAGTGTGCATACATGAAGATAGGCATGTGTCGATGTATCCTTCGACTAACCCCTTGCTTGTACAAACACATAAAACAAGCATTGTAATTTGAAAATTGTATTATCTAACATAAGAATCCTCCATTAATGTTTCGGGAAAAATCCCCTGATGGTTGTGGGTTGGAGCCATCACAAAGCGATGCTCCATAAAGATCATTCAAACAATCCTATTGAAGTTACAATTAAACAAATTTGCAGCTTATTCAGAAATTAGAAAATAAGGGATAAAGTTCCTACCTCTGATCCAACGTTTAGATACCCTTTTCAACTTCTGATCCAAATGTATCCCAAATGACCTGCAATCACCAACACAAACCAGAATACAAGTAGAAAACTGCATATATAACAAATTAATTGCAAATAAATGTGTCAAATTAACAAGATAATCAAGAACAAAACTTAACACATCATATGACAGGAAAGAGAATTTTGTATATAAAATAAACGACAAGATACAAGATAGATGTCACCTTCTCTCGGTTGCGCCATTGTTCTAAATCAAAATATGAGTTCCTTCGCCCAAGCCACACATATACACAACTCCTCCATGCTCCAAAGACAAGCCCAAAGAAACAAAACTGTAGTTAGAAATGCAGATTTCCAGATATGGGGGAATGATTTGCAAACCTGGGAATAGGATTTATGGATTCAAATGGAAAACGTTCGGCATAATGATTCCATAATGCTCTCTCCTCCCCTTCTCGTGATTTCATTTGCCTCTTTTATACTGTTGGGGAGCTAGTTAGGTAATTTTTGTTAGTTATCTACGGGAAAAAGAACGTCAAAACCTGTAAAACTATTTTTACTTTTCCCGAGATTTTATTATTGCATACCTTCAAAACAGGGCATACACATGATGTATACTAGCAGGGCATGTATGCACATGCAAATCACTGCCATTTCATGTATGTGCAAGAAACAAGGTTTTTTTGAATGTTTTGACTAAGAAGGGATAATTAGATTGAACCAGAAAGGGACAAGGAAGTCTGCAAAGGGTGAATATCAACCAAAATAAGCATTTTGAAGTGATGTGGCACAATATGCTATAAAAGTTAATGACAAATTACTCATTAGTTTGAATAGTCCAATTGGCATCAATTGCACTAGGTGATACTCACAAGGGTGAAGAGGTGAGGTTAAATCTAGGAAAATTAATCACATAGCATCAAACATCATGTTTAGGATTTGTACCCAATAGCAATCGAGACTTCCCAGGAAGATCACGGATCCTAACCTGGCTCTGACTCAAGCATGCTTAACCATGAAGTTATTCTCCATAGTCAACCTTGCTTAGCTTGCTACCTCATCTGGAAAACCTTAGGAAGCATTGTACCTTACAAATCACATGTACAACCTCCCTTGAAAAGCATAGACCCAAAAATCCAAGCATGAAATACAGTTTCTAGTTGAAGGAACCCTACCATTACCATGTAAAACTTTATTTTAGTGGTAATGAACCCAATATCCTCAAAGATGGAAATATTTTTCTTCAACTTTCATTCCCAATTTGCTACTCTTTGATTGAAAGGCATCCAACTTATTTCGATACATTTTTCCACTAAGGGGATACAACTATAAATTTGTCAACATTTTACATCAACTAAATTGTGAATGCAACAATCCTTACTTGTAAACAAAGATGTGATTGTGCATCTTACTTTGAGAGGTAATGACATAAAATGGGTTTGATCTTAGACTAGTACTTATAAGGCTCAATAAATTCTATATCCATGGAGACTACTTGATTCCCTGTATTACATCATCCCCACAAGATGGTTATCTTTTCTACAATGCTCTCCATAAAAGGGTAATTGAAACTAACCTATACAAACATTGAATAAAACTTCAATTACTTGTATAACATTCTGCACACTTATTGGCTTATTGGTAATAATAAACTCCACCTTCACTATTAGATAAGTTGGACCTTTGAAAAAAGAGGTAGGTCATTGAGTTATTCACATGAAATTAAACAACATGTGACATCTTCTATTGCAAATTATAACCCCTCATTCCTGGTGCAGAGTGCTCCTTATAGTTGTGATGGACCTCAGTAATAGATCAATTTTGTACATTTGCAATCATGCAATATGGATTCATGACTATTAAAGTTTTCCTTGGGAATCAAGTCTACACCATTAAATAAGGAATTATGCCACTACTTATTCATAAAGTGACCCTATGTGATAATAATGTGACACTATATATGATGTGAAATAAGAAGAAATATCCCTCAAAGACATAGCAATTTTTCTTCATCATTAACCTAAAGGGGGATCCAAAGCAAGAGTATCTATTAACGCTAATTTTTTGGGGAATTCAATCCCCAAGCAACTATAGTTGTGCCACCCAACTAGGGAAAATGATCCCATCCCTCCTAGGTGGAACCTACCAATGCCCAAGGGGATTCAAAATGTAATCAAGACAAATAAGGAATAGGAATACTAGAGTTGAAAGAGGAAATCCAATTACTCAGTATGCCTAAAATATAGGACTAACTACTAATAATTTTGTGAGGGTTATGGCCATACATAAAGCAATAGAATTAGCACGAGATAAGACTTAACAAATACAAATTATATCCCAATAAGATAAGACTTAACAACCAAAACAAAAAACATGAGTAGCGAGAAAGAGGGAGTCCAAGCAAATTCATTTCCTTTATCATAATGAACGGGAAACTTATGAGAGAAATAAACAAGGAAAGGGAAACGGAATTTTCTTTCCTCACATACACTTGAAGACATGGTTACTAATATAAGAACAAATCCTTTAAATTGCTTGAATGCACTCTATGCATACCAATGATAATTCTTACACTAATTTTGGTTTCTTATGACCCCAATTACACATATGAAAAACAATCTTAAGATAACAACCTAGAAAAGTCAATAATTCTTACACTAATTTTGGTTTCTTATGACCCCAATTACACATATGAAAAACAATCTTAAGATAACAACCTAGAAAAGTCAAGCTCCTTTTGTTAAGGCTTGATGCATTTTAAACAACTACTTATATGAAGAACAATCTTAAGATAACAACTTAGAAAAGTCAAGCTCCTTTTGTTTAGGCTTGATGAATTTTAAACAACTACTTATATCAAGCTATACCATTGCTTATGTTTGCATGTGTGCTCAATGTGCAACCCATAGTGAGAGAAAATCAAATAACATAGTGAGAGAAGTAGAATCAAAATGTTGTTATGCATATAAAGTTCGTATATAATTCTAAAGACCTTGTTTTCTTGAATAATATGTCCATATGTGACCCTTAGATAGGACAGGACAAACGTCTTGATGTCTTTCACTTTGTATAGAAAAATTCTCAAAACAATAATATAATGCAACTGTGTTTGTATCCACCAACAAAGAACTTCACTCTCAACACCATAATTCCACATGCCCATGCAAACAATATTGGGTGCCTTTTGAACCTCCATTACCTTTATGGTAATAAAGGTATGATAGGCACACCAAGCCCTCCCTTCCTAACAAAATTTTTGTCATTATCCGTATAAACCTTTCGATAAACATATATCCATTACAAAGGTCTATACATAAACAACATGTGCATGTACATACAAAGCCCAAACATGTGCATATACATACAATGCCCAAACACTCACATGAAAACATGCATATACATAAAATCCATGGAATCAGCATATGAAATGCAATCGATAGTGCATCCTTCCACTCACCAACAAGGGGAAAAGCTTATGTGACCAACATACCTCATTCAAACAAGTTCCCTTTTGCAAATTTGTGACCAAAATTCCAATTGCACATAATATAGGCCTTCAAATGTAGACTTTTCACATTATTTGGGTAAGAACATCAATCATGATGCATGGTTTATGGAGCAAAACACTTGGTAATGACTTGGGAAATAAAAATTATAAAAGTGAACTTTGAGATTAGTTTGTTTTGTTAAATCTACTCTGAGATTAATTTCTTTTGTTAGATCCAATGTGGGCGAAATTGATTAGGGAGTCATGGAGTCAACTAGGGTTTGAATCTTTATTTTATCTCTACCAATGTTAGGCTTTTTCCCATTTTTGTGGTGGAATTAGGAGGTGGGGTGAGCCCCCTCCTTCAGTGACGTCCTCATGGGGAGGAAAGGCCACAACGCAAAGAGCCAAGGGTCAATTAAGGATTCCATCATTGTTATAGTTGACCATTCAAGAGCAAGAGGGTTGAGAAATGTTGACAAGCAACCAACAGAAGCAGGACCTCAACAGGGAATCCAATCTCAAAAGCTAAAGCTCAAGGGTCAGGTCAATGCATTCCTAAAATGGATAAAATACCGAGGTATGAAGTAACTTGAGACAAAATCAGTGAATACATTCAATACATGCAAGATCATGTCCTAATAGGTGATTTTATGGGGATATGTTCCTCAGAAAAATCCCTTGTCCGATGGATCAACATGAAATGGAAGTCGAAAGGGAATGTAGACCTTAACAAAGATCCAAAGGATTTTTTACGTCTATATTTACCAATTTGGAAGTATGAGAAAGAGTCTTTGAAAACATATTGTATTTCTTTAACTCCATTGGTCTCTACTTTAGATAATGGATGGAAAATTTTAGTCTCGTGAAGGAGGATGATACTTCATCCCTACTCTAAATTTGGCTTTACACCCTACCCCAAGAGTTCTAGGATGAGGAAACACTTGAAGGAATTGAGAACACCTTGGTATCCTTCATTAAAATATCAGAGGTGACAAAGCTAGGTCAATACACATCATATGCCAAAATTTGTGTTTACATGAACATTTCAGTTCCAGTCTTGGAGTCAATCTATCTAAGCTATCGGGATATAGAATGGATTCTAACCTTAGATTGTGATCATATACTCTTTAGATGTCGTAAATGCCATGAGCATGAGAATTTATTCTAGGATTGCCCTCTCAATGTTCAGGCAAATCTTGCAAAAGCAACAAAAGAAAAAGATCTAGAGTTATTTGTCAAGGTAGCCAATAAAAGAAAGCCTGGTAAGAAACCAATGATTCAAGAGCCTTCTACAGGTAGTAAGATCAACAACAATTTGGAGACATTATCCAAAGGATTTGGGATTGAAAAGACTAGGCCATCCTCTAAAGTTCAAACCAATATTCAAGGGCAAAGTAACAAAGCTTCATATATGGAGAATCATGACTACTTAAAGAGGCATAAAATGGATGAAGTAATGCTTAGAAGCAACAAAGTTGAAGACAATATGATGATCATGGAAGGAGAAGAAGTTGTAGAGTTGGATGAAGAGGAGGACCTGGATATCAAGAACTTGGACCTACAAGGTATTGTGGATGCTTATGATCCTTGTGACACAAAATCTATACCAAATTAATAGATTCAGTTACTCTAGGAAACTCTAATTAAAATCAAGGCCAAATAATGTTAGAGCACGTATGGACATGGGCCTTCCTCCTCCTTGGGCGTTAAGACTACCAAACTCAAGAACTCCAAGAAGCCTTTCAAAGAAGAAAAGCAACGAGGCAAGAAAACTAATCTATATAAGCTACAGGAAGTAGGAGAAAATATGGTGAACTTAGGGCAAATCTCTTGGATGAGATATAAAAGTTCCTCCCCACCCATCTCCCTAGTTTCTAATGAAAATTCTATCATGGAATATGAGAGGTATTAAAGGTAAGAATAAACAGACTTTTGTGCAATAAGATCTTTGAAGAAAAACCTATTATACCCGTGATTCAAAAAACTAAATGCACTAGTGAAGTTTTGAATAGGATAGCCACAAATTGTTGGACGGGATTCTAGTCAGTGGCGGTGGATGCCAAGGGAGCAGCAGGTGGTTGGGCCATACTGTGGAATCCTCTAGAGGTAGTTTTTGAGTATTTCTTCTCAACAACAAGAATGCCATCTACCAAATTTCAGTTAATTGGAATAGTAGCAATTGGATTTGTTATGGACCTCAAACAACAAAGGATAAAATCAAGTTCCTCAAAAACATTCAAGAGCTAGGAGCAGTAATAGAACATTGGATTATAGGAGGGGATTTTAATATCATAACATCCTTAGTTGAAAAACCGGGGGGGTTACGCAAATTAGAAGCAGACAATGAAGTATTCAAAGAGACTATATAGACTCTTATAATCGTTGATATGGAAACATTCATTGGTATCCACATTTGGAACAATAAAAGAGACAACCACCAACAAATCACTTTCAGGCTTGATAGATTCCTAAATCATAGTATTTTATGACCTTAGGACCATCCATTGAAGCCATTACTCTCCCATGTGTTAGGTCCAACCATTGGCTGAATAGCCTCAATTTGGAACTAAGAAGTGGACCAAAGCCAAGGCCCTTCTATTTTGAAAAATTATGGTTGGAGCATCCAAATTTGTTGGAAAATATAGCTCAATGGTTAAATGCAGTGGCAATGGTAGAGGGTACACTAGTGTACAAATTTCAACAAAGGTTAAAAAATCTCAAGTTTCCCCTGAAACATTGGAATAAATCGATGTTTGGTGACATCTTTCAAGCAAAGAGGGATATGAGTAAAAAATGGAACAAGTTTAGCAGTAAATCGCTATTGAAGGTAGATCGAACCATCTCATTTAGGAATAATTGAATATGTAGGCCCAACTAAACTCTAGGAACATATGGAAAGAGGTATTATGTAATCAGAAATGACGAGTTTAGTCATTCAAGGAAGGAGAAAAAAATTCTAAGTTTTTTCATGACTCGATGATACAACATCGACACCACAACAGAATCATCTCCCTTCAGGATAGTCAAGGCAACAAGTCAACATAGTAGGTCGAAATATAGTAGAAATTACTTTCCTTTTATCAAAATCTATTAACGTAGTCTCAAGAGGACCGCACTCAAGACATTCAACATATTTCTCAACACATTCCTAAGTTCGTAATGGAGGAGCAAAATGGAAATCTTCTACACAAGGTATCTATGGAAGTGGTGGAGCAAGCAGTAATGGATATGGTGGTAGGAAAATCTCCAAGGCATAATGGCTTCACTACAAATTATTTTTTTGCTTGTTGGACAATAATCAAGCAAGAGGTTTGGGAGCTTGTTGAGGAATCAAGGTGGATATCAAGAGTACTCTGGGTGCTTAACTCCACTTTTTTATATTTGATTCCCAAAGAGAAAAAGCTAAAGACCCAAGCAAGTTCTGACCAACCTTGCTTTGCAATGTCATCTAAAATATTATCACTAAATTCATAGCAAATCACCTCAAACCTCTCATGCCCACCTTAACCTCTCTAAAACAAACAAGCTATGTCGAAGGGAGGCAAATCCTTGATGGAATCAGACTTGCACATGAGGTCCACCATTCGCTCAAAACTTCCAAGAAAGTTGGTGTGTTGATAAAATTGGACATATCCAAAGCTTTTGACAAATTAAGTTGGCAATATACGAGGCTTTCAATAAAACTCTCTTCCTTCAAGTACTTGGGAGCACCTCTAGTAGAAAATGCTATTTGCAAATGTATCCTATGAAGATCTCCTTCTGAGGTTGGAAAATAAACTCTCCAAGTGGACCTTCAAAGCCTAAACTTAGTACGTCATCTGATTTTTAAAAAGTCAGTGTTCCAAGCTATGCCACTATATTTATTCTCAACACTAGCGGCTCTGAGATATATCATAAAAGCCATCTACAACCTTCACATAAACTTTTTATGGTAAGGATCAAAATCTTACCACAAATGGGCCTTGGTTGCTTGGGATAAAGTTAGCTTACCCAAGCCGACTAATGGTCTAGGCCTTCCCGATCCTGAGACAGCTCAACTCTAGGAGCGAAGTGCATAGTAGGGATGAGTTATGGGGTCAAATATGGAGACAAAAGTATGTTGCAAAAATGGAAGAAAAGGATCTAGTAAGAGTGGATGGTAATTGGAAAGGATCTATAATTCAAAGCTTAGCATGGAACTGTTGGACACAATGGCCACACTGAGAGGGGGGGTGAATCGGTGTGTGAGAGCAATTTAAACTTTTTACATTCTTTTAATCAATCAGAGTATATCAATCATTATGTCATCAATTACATAATCAAATTCATCAGGACATACATCAACTAAATCAACCATGAGTCATAAGCATAAACATCACATCAAGAGACACAAGAATATATGTAATTTTGATCTTTATCTATGGTAATGGAAGACCACAATCTTCTCAATTACAATCAGCACCAACTTTGAAATAGGACCCAGCTTGGTTTTCTTAGCTCCAACTAAGAAGGTTTGAGGAGTCCAATCCTCAAGTGCAAGACACTACTTGCAAGCTTGATGCCAATCTCTGATTGTCATCAATCTGCTGCTCATCAACCTCTGGTCAATTTCTGCTGCTCATCCTCTTCATTATGGTCTGCTCACCAACACTGCTTATCAAGTCATCAATCATCAAGGTCTTCATAGCTATAGGTGTATCATTCTGCTGGTCAAACTTCTGCACTACAACTTGTCATCAAGGTGTCAATCACAATCAAAAGGTAAGCACCTACATGCTTCACTTGTTCATACAATTGTACTTCATCTATTACCATCATCCTTAGAGTGTCACCAAGCAATCATCATCAAGCTTGCATCTTCATCACAGAATTTGAATCATAAAATATAAGGCATCATCATCTTCATTAGCACACCACTGTATGTACTCAAGCACCTATGTCACTGTTTATATGTTACCACTGTATGCACTGCATCATTAACTAACTACACTTGTTGTTCACATATCATCATTACTTTGTATATGCCAATGTATCATAGTCATAGGGTAACTGTTTGCACTGTATAATTGGTTGTATATGCATTATGTATGATCATAGTTTGCTTATACATCACACACATGCCACTTAGAACAAACCACTGTACATATACCACTTCATTATTGTTTGTGCAACTGGAACTAGGGCATCATCCAAACCTAATCATCATCATCATTAATAACATACCTTTATTACTGTATGTGTAACTAGGGCATCATCCAAACCTGTGTTTCACAGATCTTCACATCACTCTTCATTCTTTCATAAGTTCTATAGCAAACATCATCATTGTATCAAGTCATCAAGCATCTTCACAAGGTATCCAACACCATAGGCTATGCATGACAAGGCATAGGAGTACATGTATCATTTGTCACTTCATCATTTTACTTGACCTTGAATTATTTGTACACTATCATACTGTACCCCTTCAGACTGTAAAGATCTTAGGCCCCAACTGTGGAAGAATTAGGGCATACTCTTTACTGCTGACACGTGTTCTCCTTAGCTCACAATATTCTTTATTGTTGCTGCTCCAACTTGTATATGTCTCAAATTCGGATCTACTGCTACTATTACTGTTGCTACCTGCGAATTGAGAAAGACACTACTGAGGCAGCCCTAAAACCATCCGAAAATTGACTGCTCATTCACTAAATTTATCAGTCACTTGGCTGTTGCAAGTACTGCTCCTCTAACCCCAAAAATACAGCTCCAATCCACTCGAAATCCACCTATAGGTTGCCTCTTGTCTAGTTCAAAACCCAAAAAAATGTTCTGTTGAAATTGTTGACCCCAAAAAGAATTTCACAAAAAGTCTATCTGCTGCTGCCCTAGAGACTGTGCACCCAAAAATAGAGAAAGAAAGAGACCAAAATAACTTTCTTACTCCAGCTGCTGCCCCACAACAAATATAAAAACAAAATTTGAAAAATGTTGTCCACTGTGGCTGCCTGCTACAGTACCTGAAAATTTCCTCAGAGCTGTCCGAATTTTCACACCTTTTTGAGTGGGAGATCAAGTGTATTTATACTAGTTCCCCCCCCCCCCCAAAAAAAAAAAAAAAAATTGAGCCGACCTTGCAATAATTTATATATTTTTTTAATTTGATTTATGGAGGCGACTTGTAGGGTGACCAAGGTAAGTATTTCATTATTTTATTTTGTATTTTAAATGTCACACAATCTTACCATTTAGTTGGTCTTAGGGTTTGTTATAAGTTCCCAAAAGCAAGGGTGTCCTCACTATCAAGTCATTAACACATTTAAGTGTATCCTTCACCTCATTAGGCCATCAACACCCCAAAAGTCATAAGAGGGACCAAGGACCCTTATTTAAGGTCTCAGGGTATGCTCCACCTTTGTCCATAAGCAACTTAGGTTACCACAAGCCATGTCATCATACACCATGTAAGTGGATGCAAGGTCTTTCTTATGCCCTAGGACCATCCCCAAGGGTTCCAAGACCCCAAATGCCTACATCATCTTCATTTCTTCAAGACCATTAAACCATCTAGTGTGTGGGTCAAGAGGCTTCTTCAAGGCCTTCTTTATCAAGCCAAGGACATGTTCATGGGTTCCATATCCTGTCAAGGACCATACAAGGTCACCAACATCATATAAGAGCTCCATGACCCCAGCAAGGGTTGCAAGGTCATCAAACCACTAAGTATGGGTCAAAGACTTCTTCAAGGCTTCTTAGGCTTCTTCAACCACCTCATCCACACCAAGAGACCCTCAAGGGTGAAGATCCATCATGACATCACTTGTGGGGTAGCTGGGTCTTCTCCTGGGGTACTATGACACCATCAAAGCATGAATGACCACAGAATGGGTCATTAATGCTTCTCCAACCCATCTAGGGTTTCTCCATCGTCTACCAGGGCTTCAGGACCATCTCCAGGGTCTTCAACATCATCAGCAGGGTCTTCAACATCTTCAACAAGGTGGTGGCTTCAAGATCCAGCCTTGTGGGTACAAGGACCTTGTCAACTGGGTACAAGGTGCTTCAAGGCACAAACCCACTCTGTAATGGGTCCAAGGCACTGCAAGGCACAAACCCACTCTGTAAGGGGTCCAAGGCACTGCAGGTGGGACTTGGTGGCATCAATGACTACCTGTGGGGCCATTGCAAGTCCATGTTGGCATCAATGACAATTTCATCAACGGGAACAACCACCATCTAATACAAAAACATCGCTTCTGGGAGATTAGAGATGGACAATCAACTCTATTTTGGGATGACACATAGCAATAATTACCAAAATTGAAAAACAACCCAATCTTATGGATTTTAAAAACATACTCCATGAACTGAACAAGACAAAACTATGTCATTATTGGGACACCCAATCGAAACATACATTGGAAAGCTTGGATGCCTAAAGAGTTATGCCCTCACATGCATAATAATTCATTCATATATGATAGAGCTTTAGATTGAACTTTAGCAAAGGTGCTTAAAATTCAAGGGTAGGCTTGACAAGTTGAGATTGGGTTACAAGACAATAATGTGTTATACTTTGAAAGAGGCTTACCACATCGCAATAAGGAATTCAACTCTATTAAAAGACAAGATTTGGCAACATATATGGACTCAAAATTTATGGCCTAAAGTCTCTACATTTTTATGGCTTGTCGCTAAGAAGAAGATTCTCGCGTGGGAGCAATTACTCCAAAGAGGCTTTGAAGGACCATCCTTTTGCCACCTATGTAGACATGATTCAAAATCTATCGAGCATCTTTTGAACCAATGTCCCTTTCTTACATCCTTCTAGGACAAAGGAGCTTCTATCTTTATGCAATTAAGCAAGGATCTAAGCAGCCTAAAGGAAACAATTGAGCACCTGTGCAAGGAAATTTTCATCAATCCCATTCTCAGAACTTTCTAGGCTTCCTATTCTGAGAAACATGGAAAGAAAGAAACATGGAGACCAATAAAGTTTGGACAAAGATTAAACAGATCAACAAGACTCTTTGGATTATACCTTGGTCGGTGGAGGATTTAAAGTGCAATGAACACGAATAGATTATTTTGAAAGCTTGGGATTTCACCCTTTCTAATCTGCGAATTATATCTTCAATTAGGAAACCTCTATCTTCTAGCCCTGATATTTGATCACCACCTCCTGCAAGCTTCCTAAACTAAATTTTGATTGGGCCTCCAAGGGGAACCCTATCCCAATAGGTTGTGGAGGTGTGTTTCAAAATGAGAAAGGGGCAATATTGTGGGTTTATGCAAGATACCTAGGATCGAAAAGCAATAATGCAGCGAAGTTGTATGCTTTAGAGTATGGATTGCATAATGTTGTAAAGCGGGGATTATTCAAACTTCTATTAAAAGGAGACTCATAGAGTCATCTGCATGTTCAAGAAACTCCAAAATGTACTTCCCCAAAGAAAGTCTCGATTAAGTGGTGTCTAGGGGCACATCTCAAGAGTTTAGTGCACCTCATCGCTCAAGCCTCTACTCTCATTACATTTAATGTTCGTTGAAAGGCCAACAAAGTCACAAATCAATTAGCAAATGATGGGGTCACCAAAACTCGCGATCCTTTAGATTTGGACCAAACTCTTCTTCCCGATAGTGCCCTGAAAATTGATTGCTATGATTTATCCAACAGTGATCACCATTACTTGTATCGAGTGAATAGAGAGGCAGGGAGGGCCATTATGAGGCCGAAGAGAATAGATTGCTCAACTCCACCACCTCCTAGCACACTGCAAGAGGATTGTAGTCAAAACAAGGTGATAGCTGCTCCATGTCAATGGCTTGGATGATTGGTACACGAATCAATTATGGCATTACGTGGAAGCCCCTAGCAACAACCTTCACAAAATGATGAGAATGATTAGTTTCTTGATACAACAAATTAGATACGAGGAGATAGTGGAAAAGGGAAGGCAAAGGTCACAACTTCTTATTGTGTATTTGAATTTGGTCACTAGTATGTTAATCTCTTTCAATTCAGGATCCTCGATGCATAACAAAATATAGCGGCCAAGTCAACCAGTGCAACTAAGTTTACTACGTATGCACATGAGCTTGCTATTATTTGTTCTGTTTATAGATACATTAGCATCTCACTTGGTATTTACAGTTATTTCCTTAATTTTTGTACAAATAAATACAGTTGATTTTGCTCATAGTATTTGGACAACCGATCTCTTCTTTTGTTGTTGCTCTAGTTTCCCTGGTGGCAAACCAACTTCAATCTATGTACGGTTTTCTTTCTTACAACTTATAAAAACAAAAAATGTAGACATTCTTATGAAAAAAATTATTTTATTTTAAAATAAAATGAGATGCTTGTAGATCTTTCAATTAGACCTCTTACCTAGCAAGCAAATAAACTAATAATGAACCTTTCCAAATAGCTTGTTGAAATATTTGACTATGACAAAAATAATTGCCAATCGTCTAAAATTTTGAGATTTATCTAATCTACTTTCAGAGTCCACGTTCCATCACACATCAATCTGTGTTGAAAGTGAGCCTTCAGTGTACATTCACTAATGGTTTCTTTTGATGACCATCAATCACTTAACCTCCAAATCCTTTTTAAGTTTACCTTACTTCGCACGTGAATTAGACCTCTTAGCAAGCAAATAAACCTGCAATGAACCCTTCCAAATAGCTTATTGAAATATGTGACTATGGCAACAATAATTGTCCTGAATCGTCGGAAAATTTGAGATTTATCTAAACTACTTTCAGTGTTCACATTCCGTCACACATTAATCTGTGTTGAAAGTGAGCCTTAAAATTTCTTTAACGACAATCAATTACTTGACCTCCAAATCCTTTTGAAGTCTTCCTTACTTCGCAAGTAAATTTGCCGTGGTACGTTCCAAAACCGTTGCCTAGCACGTGAATTTGTCCTCCAATGAGACGCCCTCCATTTGATCTCTATTTGGTTTTGGAAACTTATTAAATTATCAAAGTAGACTAGTCTTTCCATATTTCTCTTCTGCCTAAAGTCTTGCTTACTTAGCACGTGAATTTGTGGAAGTGTGTTCCAAAATCATTTAATTCTTGCTTACTTTTAGCCATGAATATGTCCTCTAATGAAAGCGCCCTCCATTATGTCTGTTTGGTTTTGGAAACTTCTAAAATTATCAAATAGGCTTGTCTTTCTCTTTTGCCTATATAAGGTCCCTTTTGTGGCCCTTTTCTCAAGGATGTGGATTTTCTTCGAGGTAAACACGCAGGCTCGTCTATCAATCTATCTATTTTGCCTATATAAAGTCCCTTTTGTGGCCCTTTCCTCAAGGATATCTGGACTTTTCTTCCCGAGTACAAACACTTTCATAACCTTAAACACTATCAGAATCATGAGTCCAGAGAAGATTTATTTCATGGATTTCAGTATGAAACATATGCACTATGCTTCACCGGCACAAAATCAATTTTTGAATGCTTTTGTGCTTCTTAGAACTTGGGCTTCGATTATACCATGCACTGAAAACTTAATCAGTAGACCTTGAACAGAATACACAGGTTACAAACTCAAAAAAACATAAATTTAACATAATTGTAAGTGTCTATTTGAGGAAGTCTCATCTGGCAAATGAAAAAATAAAAATATGAGCCAAAGTCTTTCAAGCTCCTAGTGTTCAGCTCAAACTTTGGCACAAAGTGCTGCATGAGTTTTCAACTTCCTGCTTGCTCAGCTCAAATTCAGGTACAACGAGCCTCGTGGGTTGTTGCAATGGAAAAATAAATTATCCCAAGGAAATAAATGTTTGTTGATTATACAGGATCGAATATAATATATAGACGTAGCTGCCTGATATATATGACATATGCCTCAAGTATCCAATAGTTACACCTACAGATAAATAATAATTATGAATATTAATGTCATTATGAGATATATTACATTTGTTATGGCCTTTTGTGCCAAAGGAAACAAATCATACTTTGAAGCTGAGAATTAAAGACGTCATTTCATCGTCCTTCGATGGTTAAAGCACTGAACTATGAAAGTGAGAGTAAATGGGGTGTAAATCTAATAGTAATTCCCT
The DNA here is from genome assembly GCA_027924585.1 of Larix kaempferi. NCBI lineage: Eukaryota > Viridiplantae > Streptophyta > Pinopsida > Pinales > Pinaceae > Larix > Larix kaempferi. Next base: position 11,095,325 of record BSBM01000877.1, read on the forward strand.
GCACATGTGAAGATATAGAAAACTTATTGAGGAATATAGATGTGCAACCCAATTGATTGAAATTAAGGCTTCAATATTCACACTGGTTGCACTGTGCTTTGTTTTGTTGGACTTCTCAAGGCTTGCAGCTCTTCAGTTTATGACTGGCAGTAGCCGTGAGAGACATGTGTACGAGGAAAAATAAAAGAAGCTGTTACAGATTTACAGTAGTTTTATTTTTCTTCTTGTACAGAGAAGCAATCAAATGATCTTAGACATGGAAGAATTTGGTTTGTTCACAAGAGGCTTGCATCAGCAAATGACTTGTCTGATATTAATATAATATTCTAGCCTTATCTGAAGTTCCCAAGGCAGATCTTAGGGTTCTAGGCTGATGCAGGTAGTTCACTTGCAGAAGATTGCATTTAATGCTATAAACATTGTGGACATTTTTGCTAGCACATATTGGGGTATTTTTTCCCTTCCCATGCATACTTGCCACCTTGAATAATCCAACTCTTTCTGGAGAGCATATAAAATTAATAATTCTGCAAAGCTTAAACCTCCGAAATTGGTAAACAGAGACTCTGTGCATTTGAAGCAGACATATAACTAGCTTAAGATTTGTCAAGTCAAAAGATCTCCCTGCAAATATTGTGTCAATTTTACTACTATTTGTGAAGCACAGATCCAGTAAATAAACCCTTCAAAACTGGACACGATTTTACAGTCTACTATGTTATTTATCTTTGTGTAAATTTAAACTGAAAATAATATAAAGTACCGGGTACAGCGTAAAACATTCAACTCATTTCTAATCCTTCTGTTGGAAAAATCATAGCTTTTCAGTACTTAGACTGCTGCAACATCAGTTCCATCTTTATCACAAATTTATCCAAGAGACAACACTAAAATAAACACCGCATATGTCTGGGAAAAGACTAAGCCATGTTATCCTTAACTTTAAGGTATGCAATTTTGTTCTGGCTGTTAGGTTGTAAGCTTAGATAAGAAGTACCCAATTGCTTAGAGCTTCTTAAAGCATAAATTTGTGTGGCCTAAAATCAGATCATAACCTGAATTTACTCTATAATGTCAATCAAACTGAGCAGTGAATCATGGAAAATTGGTTTTGCAGAAAACTGTTAGTGTGCACATGTCGAAGAAACGCATTTTGGGTGTGATAAATTACACTTTGATATGTTCTGCTGTAGTGATAAGTAACCCTACAAATGTCAATTGGATCTTGACCGAGTGGTTGTGGGATGGACTGCTATACTCCCCAACCTGGTTCTAAACCTATAAGTGACATGTTGAGCTCATAATGAGTATATTGCTGTAAAGGTTGGTGCCCTGTTGTTGACCTGGCCTTGTGCCCTGACAAATCTAGGGTTTACCCTGGGTAGCATCCTTGAAATGAGTGAAAAATGAGTGGAAGTGCCCGGGGGTTTGCCCCAGGATAATTACATGGAATAAAAAAAGTAACCCCACAAATGTAATATGAAATAGGAAAAGAATGATGGGATTACAATCATTTCAAATTCTATTAAGTATGCATGTCTTAATTTATAGAGTAATAGAAACTTTTAACCTGAGGCTAGATATTGTGCACAATTGAGGTAAACAACACAGAATGCCTTCATGTTTATCAGTTGCCATGTATTATAGACACTCCGAACAGCATATTTGTCAAAAGTGGGTTAATCTCTATTGTACTTTTTAAGCAGATGTCTGAACTGGTTCTGGAGTTGTATGGGGAATTAGCTCATTATAAATCTAGTTGCAGGTTTGAATGAACCGAGTACCATCATTACAAATTGCACCTGGAAAGCCCACAAAAATATGTAAAAAGGCTGATCCCCCGAGGCTGAAACAATGTCCTATAACAGTGAATTATTTCCACATCATCTAAGAACATCAAAATCTCGATATGCATCATTGGAAAACTTCATAGGATTGTCATATTGTTCAACACAAATAGAACATTTTGCCCAAAAAAACTATATTTGCTTAAGTTAATGGCACAAGGCAATTCTTTGTTTTGAATCTGCAATGGAGTGCTTTCGTCTATGTGAATCAACTTCCAAAGGTATATTCAGTGTAAATTCCAGAACATATGGAATATTGTGTGAATACTAGACCTCTCCTAAATTAATTAATTTTAAGGTATATGTATTTTGCCAATTATCTGCTTAACGTTAAAAAAAGGTTATGTGAAACTGAATATTTCACACTTTTTTTCATAGATGTAGATCTTGTCTCCTTGAATATTTACAGTCATGTCTATCAGGCTAGTGGTGTCTCTTATGCCCTAGACTTCTATGACAGTCTTCTTGACTGAATCTCATCATATCTTCTGCCTTTACCTATGGGACTGTGCTTGTAGCACACCGTGACTATTGGAAAGTACGTCACAAATAAAGGATACAAGATATGATGAGATGCAGTCAAGAAGATTGTCATATATATAGAATAAGATACACGATTACTTAATGGACGCAACTCTACATGATCTATATTAAATATAAATGATAGTAATTAGGTATATTACAATATCCCATACAGAACAGTTTGATCACTCTAATTCATAGGTAGGCCTTTGATTGATTTTGATTGATATTATTCACGCCTTCACAACTCCCAGGATACCTGTCTTGACTCTTAATATTTCTTGATTCAATTTGTTCATAGTTAAGTCCTCATTTGTAAATTATTTGTCCATAAATCTCCATTTCCAAGTTCATGTGCCAGTGATTAAGTTGTACAACATTTCATGCAGTAAGGTAATAGTATATAATCCAATTTGTATATGCAATTATATGAAATCCCAAATTGCGTCTGAGGCTTCAGCCCTTTACACGCAGTACTAGAATTTCCTCCCAGGGAACATCAATCTGTTGACAATTTGTACATGCCAGATATTATGGAAGCTCTTCCATCCAATTACAGTCACTTAATTCAGCTTCTGGCATCATTTGCCATTCAAGCAAATGCCTGGGTAATCAAACTGGAGTTTTACGAGGAATGAATGGAGATCCTGCATGCTGACAAGGTTCAATGACACTTATCCTCTCCCTTTGCTCATAACCAGTGATGTAAAACCTTGCTCTTGGCATTGATACAAAGGTAACTATTAAACTAATATTTGAATAACAGGTGTTAGCAATATCTACAAGCAACTATCAAGAAAACACTGGAGGCAACTTTCAAACCTTTTAAAAGAAGCTATACAATAAGATTCGATCTGTATAGCTTCCAAAAGATTGAATGCATCAACATTCAGAAACACCAACAAATACGTCAAAAAATCTGAAAAAGAAGATATCAAGGAGATGTTGTCAACCAGGTACAGCCATACCCAACTCTGTATATGGATGGAACCAATGGTAATCGCACAAGTTTTACAGAATAGTGGTTACCAGCTGTACAGAAACCTGAGAAAAAGTTGACTTTTGTGAACAAAATGTTACATAAATACATTTCTGCCACCATTCTGTGTGTTCTGCTCGAATTTACAAAATCAGAACCGAAAGATGATGTTTAAAACTCACACATGCATGGGGTCCTTTGTCAACCTGTTCAAACACGATATTAGAGTTAGTTTTTGGAAAGCAACACACCTTTACTGATATTTTGAAAATATAAAAAGTGAAAACTTTATCAACTATATTAACTCTTGGACTAAATGTTTACACAAGATTTAGTCTGATACATATCTTCATGTTACAAACTGGACTTTAAAAAACAAACTCGACCATAACATTATCGATCACTCTGGATAAATCAAATTCTTAACAAAGGACATAAATAGAAACTCATCCATTATGCAACCCATCTTTCCCATTTTTTTCAAAAACCCATCTTTCCCCAGATTAGACTCATAAAAAATTTCAATATATGACATATCCAACTTTTTTAAGATGTGTGTGTAAACATCATTGCTATTGGAATATAAGCCTGGAATAGAAAGGCAGACTCAATCTTTATTTCCATCATTGCTTCCAACAATTTTCACTCCCATATATACTTCTAAGCTTGGGATTGCATATATGAACTGATAAATAGTACAATGATAAATGTCATGAACCAACCATTCTGCAACAGGACAGGGGCTTATTTCTTTCCATGTATATGTATTTGCCTTTTCTCACCTTGGCTATACCCCTTGTTACATACTGTCATAATGGAAGTGTTTGATGAAATCTAAAAGATGCTCTAAAATCAGTATAGAACATAATTTTCATTTCTTAAAAAACATAGGTGGCAACCATAATAAGAGTCCAATCATGGATATCATTTTGACTAGAAGTCCTTATCAACTACGATCCTACAGAACATGAATAATAAATCACCCTTCCCCACAACACAAGCGAATCAAAAGGATAAGAAATGACTAAAACAAGCAACCAAGCCAGCTCAGAATAACCTTCAATTGGTATCATTTCAGTAAATTATCAAAAACGTCCAAAATGCTTGATTACAAGAAAATAATACACCAAGAAAATGGTTTCAATACATTTGACACAACAAATAGACAAGATAAATTCAATTCTAGCCAACAAATCATGATGAAATTTACAAATATTTGACATCTATGATTTTCACAAACATAACTTTGATACACATTGGAACCAGATAGCACATAAAAGATGATTAACTCAATTGTGATCAGTGAAATGTTATTTAAGATGGTCTCTGCTAGAATACCAATTTTCCACTCTACATGAGACAACAATTTACAAGCAAAAATGCACATCAACTTCCTCACAAATCCTCATAGCAACAGCCTTGGTGCTAGAAACAAACTAAACAACTATATACATTATGACATAGCATTTTTTAAAAATGAACACACACACATGCATGCATTTTTGAAATGACAGTAATCTTTCCTTGTGGTCATCTTCTATCAACATAATGTACATCCCGGGGAAACCTCCCAGGCACTTGCCCTCATTCTGAGGATGGTACCCAAGCCAAACCGGATCCTTCAAGGCACAATGCCAAGTCATAAATGCTCACACAGAGCCCAACAATTTTTTAACATATAGCACATGAATAGAAACAATTGGCTCAGCAACTATTAGCTCACAAAAGAGTTCAACAATTAGCTCATGCATGTCTCATTAGGAATTTGAACATGGTGGGGACAGTGAAACACCTACCTCCCCACTAATCAAGCTATTGCCACTAGACTTTACACCCCTCTAATCAAGCTATTGCCGCTAGAATTTACACGTGGTAATTTGGGGCTAAGTGTCCTCATTTATTGTATCACTAAGCTATGGTTTAAGAACCAAACTAGTGAATATTATTTTAAATTACTTTACACGAGCAAGGTTGACATAAGCATTTATGTGGACCCATAACCCCTCGTGGAAGGTGAAATCCATGCCTCATGAGTCATGTATAAATACACAACTCATGCCTCCCCAAGAACACAAGAGAATAGCTTACCTTACGAACAGAAATGAGTGAGTGGTTTGGCTACTCAAATGTCATTAATATAGACGATTCCAAAGAATAAAGAGTTGTATTGACATAAAAAAAGTCTCATCATTTGAGCTTGTCTCCTTCTCAAGAGGGGCAAAGAGAAGAGCTTTCCTCGAGAGTTCAAAGACCATCTCAATGTAACATCATATTGATTCATGCATGATTCTTTAGCCTACAGGCACTATATCTCTCTTGTTCATGGGTTCATTCTCTCTTGAGCAAGCGAGTGAGCAAGCGCTCCTATTGGTATGGTCTACTCCTGATTGGTGTTGTTATAATCTGAAATGTTTAACTTTGCTGGATTAGGGTGTGCTAAAGATGTCACTGTAGATCTACAACTTCAACATGGTATCAAAACCAATAACACTCTTCCTTACCTATCCAATGTTGTTTTCAGGGCTATTTCCAGTCTTTATAAATCTAGGGTTTTTAACACTTTTTGGGACAGCGACAAATTTCTAGAGTATTTTTCACCAGCACCCTCCTTTGGCAATTTTTGGTCTCTTCGGCAAAGTTATGGGGATTCTTTGCAGATTTGTGCCATTTTAGGGCATTACTCTCCTCTTTTCCTCCTTTTTCAGCCCAAATACTGCAATTTTCAGGATATAGCAGATTTGAAACTAGGATACTTGAGACCTGTTTCAGGACAGCAGCAGTTTTTAGGCTTTTTAGCCTCTTCATCACTAGCACCCTCCTCTTTTGGTGATTTTTTTACTTTTCCAACAAATTTGAAATATTCCTTTTGTGGATCAGAGCTGTTCTAACTTCTAAGGCAGGGCACCCTGTCTTCCTCAACATTTCAGCCAAATTCACTGCTGTTTTTTGGAATGGCAATGGAATTATATGGTTTTCTTCTATATTTTAGGGGAATTTTTCAGACCTTTGTTGTTAGCATCATTGCTGACCTGTGAGTTCAGAATTTCTTCTTTAGGGCCTCTAGGGTGTCCATCTCTCATATTTAATCTAGACGATTGCTCGGCAACAGACGTTTCTGGGTTTCTGGATTATCTTTACTGTAGGGTTTCAAACACTTATTTGACCCCTTCAGCGGGCTCTCCTGAAGTATTTACAGAGACTTCATTTTGCTAGACCAGATGGATTCTTTCTTTGACATATATATGGCGGTGTACTTTGTACATCAGGTTAATGATTAGTGGCATTTGCCCTAGGAACTGCAAAACAAAGGTTTCTGGATCATCTTTACTATAGGGTTTCAAACCCTTTTTTGACCCCTTCAGTGGAGTCTCCTGAAGTATTTACAAAGACTTCCTTTGCTAGACCAGATGGATTCTGTCTTTGGCATATATATATGGCAGTGTATTTTGTACATCAGGCAATACCATATTCAAAAGATGATATTGCTAGTATTGACTCCATCTTATTTGGAGATATCCTTTGTATTTCAAGGGATGGTACCTTCCTATCAGATGCAATGATTGGTGATGTGAGGCCTACTCAACTTCTAGTAGTGATCCATAGTGCCTCTTACAAGCCTATGCTCGCTTGTTTGAAAAGGGACACCCCTCTTAACTCCTTTAATGCAATTTCCACGCACAGGTCCACTGGATCTATCCCACTCTATTTTATTGATGACTCTATATATGATTCTCTGCTTCTTTCAGTGGATCAGCTTGTCTGTGTGGATACTTGTCTTCCACAATGTGAGAAATGTCCTTGACATACTATAAGCAGGAGCATTCTCTTGGTTTCTCTTGGATGTACTTTTAGTGGCAGCTTCAATATCATCAACAAAATCTGCTCCTTGGTGCTCCTTCAGTTGACCATCCTACTTCAGTGGCTCTCCCTTTCAGACTTCATCTATAAGACCCCTTTACCTGGTTGTGGAACCATGTTGGTATTGGTACAATGGTGTTTTGGGGAGATTATATTTTCAAACAACCTGCCTTTAGGATAACAAAGGGTAAGGTGCTATCTAATACTTTGTCGTCCTGGCCTCCTAACCTCTTGTCTATCTTCAAGGATGATGTTGTGCATAAAGCCAGCCCTAAGTTGAGATGGGTATTTATTGACCCTATCACTTCTTTATTTTGGCTACAGTTAGCAATGCTTTCGAGTTGGATATCCACACACCAACTCTCACTTGTATTCCAATTGTCGTCAATCCTTGTTATATTTGAGTTGGTTATTCATTAATCTACTCTATTCTTTATTTTGACCACAGCCACTCATTGTGAGGAGCTAGGTATTTATAAACTCACTCTCATCTTGTATTTGAGCTTCCTTCTAAGTTGCACTAGTACAAGTTCATCAATGTTGGGTACTTAGACACCCACACCCCTGTTGTATTTGAGCTCTCTCAGTTGTGTTCGAGCTCTCAAAATGTAATCGAGCTTCCTTCTCAAATGTGTTGTCTCAAGAGTATCTGTGCTGGGTATTCATATGCCCACACCACTGTTGTATTTGGGTTTAATCAATTGTGTTTGATCTCTCTTAGAGATATGGAGTTGAATCTTCCTACACATTTAAATACGACTGACATTATTAAAGTTGGGTACTTCCATCTCTTCTCTCTTATAGGATGTTTCCTCCAACACTCCTTCAAATGGAAGGATCAAGATCGTGTTCTAGATGATGAACAATTCAGTGTTGCAGCTATGACTTTATTAAAAAGTGGACATTGACTTTTTGTGATTGCATTCTATATATATATAATTGGTTGACTAATTATATGAATGAAGGTGTTGCTTTCATATGCCTATGGCAACCCTTCACGTACCATGGTGTCTTTACATTTGTATATTTTAATAATTACATGATATTTATACTATAACCTAGGTTCTATATTCATATATTTACATCCCAAAATGGATACGTCGGGAAAAACATGGTAGATAAATATAAATATGTCTTTCGTGCAGACAGGATGGAGCAACTACTACTCACCTATTCAGAGATTGCATATTTGCACAGCAAGCCTCAAGAGATATGGAACATTGGATGGGTTTCAACAATATGTGGACTGAGACAACTGTGGAAGATTGCCTTAAGAAATGGTGTAAGAGTCGAGAATTGAAGATATTTAGAAATATTCCTTTCCTAGTCTTGTCGGGCATTTGGATTGCCTGTGATGCCATACTTTTCGAGGATAGGACTATACCTACCTTCCAAATTATTGCCCTAGTATAAGTTATTTATCAGCAATGCAAAGTTACTTAGAAGGTTAAAATTCCCTCCCGGTTGGCTAACTGTTGATGAGAACAAAATGTCTTGGGGCTTTTTTGGCGAGGCATGTCAAGGTCCCAATTCAACCAATAGCATGGGGAGGATTCTATATATCACTGAAAATCATTACATACAGTTCAGAGAAAATCTGGGACAAGGTACAAACAATTATTGGGAGTTTATGGCACTAAAGCAATTAATGAAGATTGCGCTGGATATGGGATGTCGTCATCTATAGGTATTTGGTGACTTGTCGATGGTTATTAATTGGATGAACAATCATCTACAGGTACAAAATTAAAATATTATGCTTCTCCCTCTTACAAAACAACTCAAGGAAAATATCCTACTTGTCAATAGGATAGGCTTCACCCATGTATACTGTGAACTAATACTATTGTTGATACTTTATCTAAAGTTGGGCTGTTGGTTACTGAGATACAGATGCTTTTCGAGGAGTCACTGGATGGCTGTATATAGCTTTGAGGAATAGCCTATACAGCATATGAAATTCGCTAAATATTGAAAACAAAACCTGTATTGAATGGCTGTAGTAGGTCTTTAAGTGATCTTTTGAGTTCCACGAGGAGATCCAAACAAAAGAGGTATATATTCAGGGTATCTTTTGTGGTTTGATATATTGGTAGTTAGCCCTATATATATATATATATAGCACCATAAGCACTAAAAGAGTGATTTTTTATTTTCTTCTAGAATAAAGAATGTGATTTTTCCTCAGGCAAAAATATATCTATATGTATGTATGTATAAAATAACACATTAACTGATCATTCTTATTTTCTTGCAAGATAATGTGTTATTTTATACATACATACATATGTATGTACTATGTATGTATGTATGTATGTATGTATGTATGTAATAATAATGCTTGTAAGGTTTGAAAGTTGTGCCAAATCTCGATGAGGCTAGACAGAGCCATACTTTCTAAGCACAATGACATGACTCTACGAAATCATGGTTCACCTAGAATAATGTTTGTATAAGCTCAAGCCAAATCTTATAGAGGCTAGACAAGGTCATGCTCTCTAAGCACAATTCATTTTATTTTAGAGCATCTAGTGGATATCAACACACATGGACTCTCTTAGACCATCAAACCATTTGGTTCGCTATTTCCCGGGGCATTAAGAAGACCAAAACACAAAACCCGTTTTATTTTGAATGTTTCTCGCATTCACAATCCAAGGTGTGTTGCCCGCATCAAAAGGACTTGGAACTTACTTCCCATGCCTTGATGCGATGATGGGTGGATTATTTGGTGGGAAGATGTCATTTTTTGGATTATGGTTGTGCTTATGGGACAAATAACAATGGTTTGTCACAATCAAGAACAAGTCATTAGTGAAGACCTTGAATTTGCTTCTCAAGTCCTCTAGAATAGTCCCTTCGACGTTGAGATATTAGCTAGAGCAACCAAACTCTAAGCAGATGAAGACTGGTGAGCCACAGGACCCAACATTGTGCCTGCCTACACTAGCTGAAGGCAAGAGATCAACCCAATAAAGCTTTTCTTAAAGCTTTAGCCATCATGGAGGTAGGAGAAAAAAATTGCCATTAAAACGACAATCTAGTTTCTCACTAGCTAGAACGAGATTGAAAGTAAGTTTGTCAAAGACAATAAATTGATGTTCCAATCTCCAAGACAAACAAGTGATTTGGAACCAGCAATGCAATGATGTCATGACATTGTCTCGACTCGCATCTTGAAGGCACATAAGAAAGCATGTTACCCATCTTTGACCCTAGCAGAATTCACAAGTCTTTTTCATGAAATGGTCTTTGACCATAGAGGAATTAACAATATCCCTTCATGAGATAGTATATGGCAAGGCCCCTTGATTGGATAATTTCACATGAGAATTCTAAAAGATAATGTCGGAGTTTTTCAACCCTGATTTGTTATAGGTCCACAAGGAAACGGTGAGAAAGCAGAGGTTGGGATCTAAAATTAACCAAGTAATAATATTAATTCCCAAATCTAGGGATCCTAATCTAAATACAAGCAAAGGTTGAATACTTTGTTGAATACTTCATATAAAACTTTAGTCAAAGCTCTGATGATGTGCATTAAGCACATTGTGTTGTACAATAGTTCAACATAAATAAAACAGGTTCATGTGTGGTTGTTATCTCCTAGACAATGGCATTGTTGTGTGTGAGAAGGCTATGGAATGGGCCTACTCATCGGCCTCTAGTGGCTAAATTTCAGCTATGCACCAAGATGTTGCTTGCTACCCACGTTTATTACTCCTCATGTTGGACACCATCCAAAAAGCCTTTAAAATAGCTCTTTAGAAATTTTCCATGAGACAACAATGTTGGATATAAGGACCGCCACAACGTTGGTTGGAATTTGTGTCACATGCCAATACACTGGGGCAAGCTAAGTACTATGAAGACTTGTAATCAGGCTCAAGTTTTTGCTGACGATTTTTCTCTACGTCTTTTTACGACCTAAGCCTTAACCCTAATTTTAGGAAAATTACTTTAGTAGTCTCAAGTTCCTTCAATGAAAAAGTGTGGAAAAGGCCTTGAGTTTAACCATGTTGAGACAATGAGAAAATTGTTTCAAGTCCCTCGTGCAGAAAAAGGTTATTGAGTTAGTTGGTTCCACAATCCACATGAATTTTCACATGCAGACGTGGAAACTCTTGTGTCATGTTCTCCTTCTGTGTTTTGCATCTTGCACCAAAGTTTTAGTGCAAATGTGGAGGTCCTCACCTTACTCCCCTTACTACAACGGGCTTCACTCCCCACATCCACACATCATTATCTCGTGAGGATGTAGAAACTCCCCACCAATGTCAGCTCACCATCTCTTGCATGCCACACTAAAATTGGGTTTGGATATGGAAGTCCCCTTGCGCATGCCCTTGCTTCTATCTCTTTCACTCTACATCCTACATGCGCATGTGGAGTCATGTGATTCATCAATACTATTTTAATCCACATATATGTGCCCATTTTGTACTTTTGATTACAAGTGACTCCCTTTTAAAGTGACAAGTGTCATCCACAATTAATGTTAAATACAACATTGGCTAAGTGATGATAATCCTATTTATGAAGAATTTAATCACCTACCGATGTCAATATTTTGAAACTTGGACTCAATCGAGGGTAAACTGGGACTCAACTTGAACTCAAACCAATTTGAATTTATGACTCAATTTACTAAAAAATACATAAAATTTTAATGAAAAAAATTATTTCAAAGATACCTAACCATGATTCCCAACCAATAGCGACAAAATAATGCAGAGTTTGCTTATGCATATACCATGTAAGGGTGAATATATCACCATGGCATTGAGTGCAATACATATCTGAAACAAAGTGCACAATCAATGAGGCTCCCCACTCCAAAGTCTACAGTTGCTACTCCTCAGTACTTGCTCCAAAACCTCCAAATGCTCACAAATGCTCAATGAGAGAAGTGTGAGGCAAATAGGGTCTTAGGAATTAGGTAAAATGTTAAAAAAAAAATAAATTTAAAAATGCTATTTCCCTCAACACGTGCCTGTGGATTCTACCCAATTCAACTTGATATTGACTTGGCCAACAAAATCGACTCAGTACTGACTCAGCCATTGAACCAACTCAATGGTTGATTTAATTTAGTTGATGGTCAACTTGATCAACTTAGCCAAGTCCAGGTTTGAGTCCAAGTCGACCAATTTTTAAAACTATACCTACTAATGTGTCATCTTTGAATGAACAAATAAGGAGTCAAATTATGCACAAATTTTGTCCATATTTGAGAAATACAAAGAATTATGATAAAAATAAACATGGCACCTAACAGAAAGCTTGAGCCTTATTGTGAAACACTATTAACTCATTGGCTCGCAATAACAAAAATGTTAATTTGTCCATTGTTTATAAATGTTACTCAGAAATTTAGCAAGAACGTAGGAAGAATAGAATGCAAGATTTGGGGTTAGCAAAGGCCAATGGTATGCCAAACGCTTTTGATTTCAAAGAGGTGGTGCTTTGGTGCTCCAAGAGGTTTGATGATAAGCACAAAATTGAGAATGTGAAAGAGAGGAAAAATTCCAATGCCTCTTACTCCTCTATCTTCAAAAGGATTCTCCGCCTTCAAGAACCAATGAATCTCTTCAAGCTCTCTAGGATTGATTGTATTTTAGATGTGCATGCAAGTAGCATTAATATTTTAAGGCGATGGCTTTCACAGCCATTAGCTAGCAAATCCATGCCATATTAGATTTAGGTCAACAAGCTTTCTAAACCATATCAACAATTGGTCTAGATTTTTGCAGAGGTAATTGGCCAAGAGGCTACAAATACCCAAGTATGCATTATATGTCATTGGACAAGAATGCCATTTTCAACTGGGGAGAACTCATTTCAAATGAGGTGTCCAATCAATTGTCAAGTTTTATTAAGACCGAGAAATTCTTCATGTCACCATATTTCGTTTTCGCACTAGTTTTCTGTATCGGTTTTGAAAAGTTGATAACAAGGGCATACATTAACTATAAAATAGACCCAATTCAGTATTGGTATTCAGCCTTAAGAATGCACAAAGCCAATTTTATAGAGTTCAGGAGTCTTTTGTGGGAAGTTTCAAACACATGTTGACCATGAGGGAACCTGAACGATTGACCAAGAAAGTCCAAAACTTCCCCAGGAGGAAGGACAAACATTTTTATAATAAAAATTAGGGGTTGTATGGATTCGAGGGAAGACCTTATCTCCTCCCGAAATTTGCATGGGACCAATTCTTGACTGAAGTATCTATGCAATATGAGAAGTGATTTGTTTTCTTTGATCATAAAAAGAAGCAGCAACTTATTTCTACCCCTTTCAATTTTACGTCCTGCACTATCAAAGGTATTACACATTTGGCTAAAATAGCTCAAGGTTTCAATTCATTTGATTTAAAAGGAAGCGGAGACAATCAAGGGTTTCACTCTTAAGGTGGTTTTTAAATCTCATATAATTGCAATTGGTTACAGTACTTGTTTCCCTAAGCGAGATGAACATGCAGAAGGTGTTGTAGACAATGAGAATGATGATATAGAAGCTCAAGGATCCCATAAGGTGCGTACACTCCCACTCGTGGCCCTGGTGTCAAGATCAAGGACCCTACTATGCACGATGAAATTTACACCTACGTAAGCTCCAATACTCTGTCTAAAAAGAAAATTCCCCAAAAGAGGAAAAAATGTTGAGCTATTAACCAACCAAACCCCAAGGGAAGATAGAGAGGTAAATCTAGAGTCCATGGAAGAGGGGGATCACTTGCTCACTCTGCCAAGAATGCAGTCATTGTTCCCAAGAAAAATGCTTCCTTGCCATCTAGGGACAGTCATAAGAAAAATGCAGATGGAGGTGTTAATGGCAATGATGGGAAAGGTCCCTACAAATATAAACAAGATGTTGGACACACTATTTCCCATGTCCCCAAAAGGAAAAGATCCTCGAATGATAATAAAGGGGAACAATCTAAAGCACCCAAAAACAATGCAAATGTCATGGAAATTGATGATATTGACAAATTGCCAACCTGGGCAATTATGGAAATAGAAGACAACAAGTTGATAGCGAAAGAAGTATTACAAAATGAGCTAACTATGTTAGAGTATAACTCTTTTTTTCTCTATGCCATGCAAGCTATGATAAGGATGCAAAAAAACTATAGTTTGATAGAGTTAGGGCTTAAGGAAAAAGACTTCTAGAGGACCAAACATTGTGGTAATACTAAAGGTTTTAGGACCCATCCGAGCTTTGAGAATACATGACGCAGTTGAAGATGTGTTGAAACTTGAAACATTCTATAAACAAACAGCAAGAGGAATATTTAATTGAAGAAAAGGATTGTTGAAGTGGAAGTTGCTTTGTAACCTGAACCCTTATTCACTCAACCCATGTTTTCAAAGGGCCTAAGGAGAATTTGAAAGAAACAACTAAAAGATCTTCCAATGCCAAAGCAGCTCACGAGTTGTTATGCACAGTCAAGAAGACTGCTCCGAAGAATATCAAGGATAAGATGATTTTACTCTTTGACTATAGCTGATAGAGCGTTTATGCTTGCTGGAAGGATTCATCCTTAACGAAATCCTTCAAGACTAAAGTTCAAAAAAACACTAATTTTAATGAAAATTTTGAATGCGCATTCATCAAAAAAACTCATCAATATGAACGAACATAAAAGACCAAAAGAGAATCTCCCATCAAATAATATGCTAAAGCAAATCTGAGGTGAATGGCATGGTACAATTGATGTATTATAGCAGTTAATTGCAACCTGTGATATATTTGAGCAGAGAATCGGTGATGCTGATCTGAAACACCCATTAACTTATCTGAGCAAAAATAAGTTATTTAGTACCTACTAACCAACGGCCTAGAAACAAGAATTGGCGATGCTGATCCGCCTGTAAATTGCTTGAACCACTTGGAGAGAGCTTGAAGAAAGATTTTGGGTGGACGGCAAGTCCCAAAGGAAACTGGATAGGCAAAGCCCTTGAAAAGCCTAGATCTTAATGTTCTGATACCAATTTATATATATACAATACAACCAATGAAAAAAAAGATACTCGTACACAAGAAAACAAGTGTACACTCATTTGTATTAAATATATATAGAATACACAAATATGGAGGGAGTGATCAAAGTTGATCAAGTTTTCAATAAAATACAATAAGTTGGGTGAGTAAAAAGGATGAGGCATAGAGATGATGATAAAGTTGCCCAAAAACAGGTAAAGATAAAGTACAAATAGATGAAATACGATATATCACAGGTTCACTAGAATAAGTCTCATCAATAGACAAGCATATATTCGATCAATATATCAGCTTACCATCATAGTCTACCTGCTACAAGCAGGAGATATTCATAATGGAACAGGAATATGTGCTTGCATATTAAAGAATTGGTTAACCACTTCAAGTTTAGCAATAACTAGACCAATACACTAGTCAACAATACTATCCAATGTGAAACATATAGCCACTCATATCAGAACTCTATGCAAGATTAATTTATAGCAACTCCACCAAAAACACCTCACACGCACTCTTTCAATGGGTGTAACAGGTCTCATATCGGTACATTGGTGTTAATGAAGCCACGGAAAACAGACTTCAAATATTCTGCAACTAGATAGGGTCAACCAAACAGTCCTCTCAACACAAGAACCAAGCGTTATTGAAGTTGTGGGTGAAGAAGAACTACACTGAAAGCATATTCACATTGTGATAGAATTGTCAACAAGTAAAGATGAAATCTGAAGAAAATATCATTTAGTTTAAAAATTTCTCAATTAGCAATAAACTCATTTGAATAAACGACATTGTATCTTGTTTGTGGTGAGACAAAACTGCCACGAGTAAAAGAAAGTTTAGATGTCAATGATATTTGCTGTAAAGCAAATTTCCACTGATGAACTAAAAGTCCAGTGAACAAGAATATCATCCTTAACGGAATCCTTCAAGACTAAAGTTCAAAAAAACACTAGTTTTAATGAAAATTTTGTATGCACATTCATCAAAAGAACTCATCAATATGAATGAACATAAAAGACCAAAAGAGAATCTCCCATCAAATAATAGGCTAAAGCAAATCTAAGGTGAATGTCATGGTACAATTGATAGGAGATTATAGCAGTTAATTGCAACCTGTGATATATTTGAGCAGAGAATCGGTGATGCTGATCTGAAACACTAGTTAACTTATCTGAGCAAAAATAAGTTACCTAGTACCTACTAACCAACGGCCTAGGAACAAGAATTGGTTATGCTGATCCGCCTGTCAATTGCTTGAACCCCTTGGAGAGAGCTTGAAGAAAGATTTTGGGTGGACAGCAAGTCCCAAAGGAAACTGGATAGGCAAAGCCCTTGAAAAGCCTAGATCTTAATGTTCTGATACCAATTTATATATATATACAATACCACCAATGAAAAAAAAGATACTCATACACAAGAAAAAAAGTGTACACTCATTTGTATTAAATATATATAAAATAAACAATTATGGAGGGAGTGATCAAAGTTGATCAAGTTTCCAATAAAATACAATAAGTTGGGTGAGTGAAAAGGATGAGGCATAGAGATGATGATAAAGTTGCCCAAAAACAGGTAATAAGGATAAAGTACAAATAGATGAAGTACAATATATTACAGGTTCACTACAATAAGTCTCATCAATAGACAAGCAAATATTCCATCAATATAGCAGCTTGCCATCATAGTCTACCTGCTACAAGCAGGAGATATTCATAATGGAGCAGGAATATGTGCTTGAATATTAAAGAATTGGTTAACCACTTCAAGTTTAGCAATAACTACACCAATACACTAGTCAACAATACTATCCAATGTGAAACATATAGCCACTCAGATCAGAACTCTATGCAAGATTGATTTATAGCAACTCCACCAAAAACACCTCACATGCACTCTTTCAATGGGTGTAACAGGTCTCATATCGGTACATTGGTGTTAATGAAGCCACGGAAAACAGACTTCAAATATTCTGCAACTAGATTTGGTCAACCAAACAGTACTCTCGACACAAGAACCAAGCATTATTGAAGTTGTGGGTGAAGAAGAACTACATTGAAAGCATATCCACATTGTGATAGAATTGTCAACAAGTAAAGATGAAATCTGAAGAAAATATCATTTAGTTTAAAAATTTCTCAATTATCAATAAACTCATTTGAATAAATGACATTGTATCTTGTTTGTGGTGAGACAAAACTACCACAAGTAAAAAAAAAAAGTTTAGATGTCAATGATATTTGCTGTAAAGCAAATTTCCGCTGATGAACTTAAAGTCCAGTGAACAAGAAAATCATCTAGTATTTGGGTCAATAGAAATGAAGAGGAAATTATGTATCTCATAAATTCTAAAGCATACTGGAAATTGTTAACGGAAAATTTTTAGTTTGGGGAGACCATATAAATATACATACAGACATTGCCAGCAGGGCATTTATACATACAGTCCTGGAGCCTGGGAGGTATTATTAAGATATCAATGGAAATTGAAGGGAAACTAGGTTTTGTTATCATACATTTCCCAAAGAAAGAAAGAAACTTTTAAAGTTTAAACATGTACAGGAGGCGACCATGTTGGGTGATATGCGCAGGACATTCCCGCCTATTATTGTTCATTGAGAATTGTTTCATGAAGATAATTTGAAAATTGTCATTTTCAGAAGATTAAGAATGTCTTGATAAAGCTTAAGTACTGTAAAATCCATAGGAGGAATACAGCTGACATCCACCATGCTGCCTGTTCACATCAACAAACTATCTTGGTGACTAGAAAGAGCCAATTCTAGAAAAATCTCAAAGATGCCTGGAATCACCAGTTGAGTAAACATGGTACTGAAATCAACAAAAATTGTAAGCAGTACAGTTAACACAACTAATATGTACTCCTTTGTTATGTGAATGAATAAGATTTAGCAGTACAGTGAACAAAACTAATTTGTACTCCTTTTTTTAGCTCAACAGATCAATTGGTAAAGGCTTTCATAGGTTCAACTAGGAGTCGTGTTACACTTCAAGAGATTGGACTCTGAGTGAATAAGATTTATCAGTACAGTGAACACAACTAATTTGTACTCCTTTTTTTAGCTCAACGGATCAATTGGTAAAGGCTTCAATAGGTTCAACTAGGAGTTGTGTTACACTTCAAGAGATTGGACTATATAGGGGTCTTAAAAACCCATACACAAGCCGAACCATTATGTGCTAAATGGGCACTTCAAGGTTGGAAGGGAAGGAAGCCTGAAAGGTACACTTCTAAGAAACTGTATTTCTTTGAAAACCCCTCTATGCAATAATCTGGCAAGGTCTCGATTTTCAATCTCTTGTCATCACCCTTGCCATGGTTAAGATCAAAGGCTCTTTTGAGGCCCAAAGTATTCGGAAAGCCTGGGAAGCTACAAAGCCATTCCTATCCTGGAGAAACGAATCCCTAAGAGCTCTAATTTCTTTCAATGGAAAATGCATTTAGTGGATGCCTCTCCTTGTGCAAGAGGGGAAAACTCTGGCTTAGATCCCTAGGATCTAAGCTCTCAGGTTCTACAACAGAAAGTATCATCACAGCCAAGGACCTATAAAACAGCAACACAAGGGATAAGATATCGTGGCTAGAATTGAAGGCCAGATATGCACTAAACAAAATGGACAATATTATTCTTGAAAGGGTCCAGCATTTGATCCATGATTCACTCTTCATCAAACTAACCCTACAGTCTCCTCAAACCTAATGGCAAGACTGGAAATGGACCAACGCTTTGGCTTTTACCAAGTATGAGCCTACACTATACATGGTTGTATACAAGACCATCCTCCGATGCTTGGCTAAATAAATTATGGAGGCCTAAAAGTTAAATCCAAGTAGAAAACTTGCCTTTTCAGGCTGGGTAACCTATTGAATCCTAATGTGGAACTCTAAAAATATTTCTTGTATGATCACTAGTTATGGGAGCCTTGCCTTGCTCACTTGGGAGTTCAAAGACCTACTAGCCTTGAGTGTGGGCAACTTGAAAAACTCCAGCATTTATTCTGGTTTTGTCCACTTTCCAAGTCTGCCTGGGGGTGGGTTGTGTCTTTTTGCAGTCATCTTCTCACTGCTTCCATATCCTGGAGAGTTGCTCTCTTAGGAGATAAGCTTCCCTAGATTGTAGAGGTTCAGGCTCCCTGGCAACTCCTTCATGTGGACATTGCTTTTCTTATGAAAGAAGAGGAATGATGGCCTACTTAATAAAAAGGAACCTGCTAGATCTTTCCTGTGGCTTGGCAACCCCTTATTTTGTACGATCTTGTCTTTGCAGATCAGTGCTCAAGTGCAAATGATTGAGATAGCGCATCCACGGCAATTGTTGGAGTTTTGGCAAGATGCCCCTTGCAACATGACCAGAGAGCCACATGGCACCTCCCCTGCTAGATCTATTTGGCACTCATAGTCCAAAAGATCAAATGGTTAGCCGTGCCACTACATCATCCATGCGATCAAGAAAAAAGGAGACGAGACACCACTTGATACCCACTCCTATGTAGCAGAGTGACATGTTTGCAACTTTGGTGGTCACAATTCTAAGAAACCACCCCATCCTAGCAACAATAAATAGAACCCAATTGTCAGAGGTTAAGCCTACTAGTATTGGTTTGGGGCCAGCTGCCAATGACCTTGATGACCCGCTACATGATACTAGGCTCCTCCTGCTATTGCTTAATGTGTTTGTTTCTTTGTTTATGCTTTGGGCCAAGGACCATGTTATGTAACTTCTTTATGGACGACCTCCTTTTTTCATGGACGCCCTCCTTTTTATGCACAGCCTTAGTGATGGTGGATAAAACTTATCAACATTATGGTAATTAACCAGCCCACTTTTGAGTTTTGCTAGTAATTGCAGTGGTTACATTTTCAATCCTTTTTTGTATAAAGCCATCTATGTACACATCTTGGTCATATCAATAGTCGAATGAAGCTTTTCCCAATTTTGTTTTCAGGGAACAAATTGTGTTGGAGCATTTAACTTCATTTCCATGTCTTCAATAGGTGATGACATGTTATACATAGTAGATATGGAATTCTCTGATGTACATGACACTTCAGAGGGAGAAGATGTAAATTATACAGCAGAATTGGAGCAAGGAGACAATGATGAGATATTTTTTGATGAAAACATTGCTATCCACGTCAAAAACTTGTAGTTATTATTGGGGGTTTGAAGACTATTTTTGAAATTTACCAGACTCGACTCGGAAAATGACTCAACAAGGTGGAACAGGAAGAGTAAGAGTTGACTCAAACTCATGGAAGACTCATGAGTTGACTGGAAAATTTTGAAATACACTCAGTGAAAAACATATTTTACATTAATATAGAAGTTTACAATTGCCATATGATGTAAATTTTCATTTGAACACCACATACTATACTACGAAATGCCATGAATACTAGGCAGGGGACGAGTCTAATGGTAGGGTTGGGAAATCAGATCAAAAAACAAGCAAAATGAGCGTTTCTTTATCAATTCCCATCCCTTTCATACATAACTGACCAAGTCTGACTTGTGAGACTTGTGAGTCAAACTCGTCAAGTCAATTTGACTCACAACTGAAACTCACTGTGAAAATCTAACACAAGTTTGACATGCAAATCAAAAACATGATTATGACTCAAGGCGAAGTTAGACTCAGAAGTGCTATTCAACTCAATTTCCTCAAAGAGCAGAGTCAAACTTAAGAGTCAGCTTGGAGTAAGAACACTAGTAAGCTATTTTTAGTTAAGTCCATACTACTTCTGAAAGAGGCATCGCTGCTTTTTATAGATGTTTTAGTTGTTTTTAATCTTGGCAAAAGAGTGTAGATTTTATTGGTTATTAATCTTCTGCTATTTTATAAATTTGACTACTTTGTTTTTAGAGGGTGAATTGTTCCTATTTTTAGGAGGGTGTTGCCTATTTCTGCTATACTTAGAAAAGTGAGAAGCTTCCTACTTTTATAAAATCACTTTGAGATTCTTAGAAAAAAATAATATTGTTTCTTTGTGTGAACAATGCTATTTTTTAAGGGGACCTAAAATGCAGGGATGAATACATGTTTAAGCAGTTGAACTAGGCATCTTCAATGTTTCTTCCTTCCCTCAATCAATCTCCTCCTCTTCCTTTCATATCCGAGTCTCTAGGCATGATTCTTTTGTAGATTGTATCTTCACAAATTGTGTCAAGATAAACATTCTAAGTCATGATTGAATCCCCTTAAGTCCATTGGCTAGATTCTATGCCATAGAGATATTTTTTCTCAATCAAAATGGTTCTTGGTTATCTCAGCTTAGCTCTCGCACAATAAAGAAGTAACAAAATAATCACCTTACCATTTAAGCCAGCTCTGTGGGTAGACCAATCGTGTCCCAATTTTGGTTTGATATTCAGAAAAAAAAAGGAACATAGTATTGATGTAGATAGATATCGCAGCATTGTGATCAATGTTGGAGGGAAAGAAATGTCCAGCAGCTTGCGGTTCTGGAAGCAGGTGTTGAGATGGACGGATGGATTGATGGAGGCGTGCATCATTGAAATTCCCAAATGATCTTCCCTTCTACATCTCCTTTCCTCTCCATCTCGAATGTAAAGATGGCACCAACTGATATTTATTCAGGATATGTTGCTACTCAACGAGTGTGCGTGGAGGTTCTGAGGGCAGAGGGGGTTTCTATTAAGGTTTCTACAAGTGATTATTAACCTTAATACTCATCTTTTTTTTATTTTTTCCCTCCGTTATTATGGTCATGGAGCCCTATCATGATGCAGTGGACATCAAGGAGGAAGATCTCACCTATTCGCCATCAACCTTCCAGACATGGGATGATATGTTGGATATTTGAAATGTCACTCATACATTTAAGGAAGATACAAAAGGACGATCTATTGAATATCTAGAAGGCCGCTCATACATTTAAGGAAGATACAAAATGACCTACCCTTCTTTCAGTTTCCAGACCACCAAAGACAAAAGGTGATCAAGGCAAGATCTCAACACAATCAAGTTTGGTAGTGCTCCAAACTGTTAAAGTTAATGCAGTTGCGAGACATATTCTTAGGGAGGATGGCACCCTAGTCAGTTTACTAGGGTTCCTGGTCAGTTAACTAGGCAAAGTAAGTCCCTAGAAGGTACCCTAGGGCCCTCAACAGTCAACTGGGGTTCTTGGTCTAGGACCAAGCAGGTTGATGCCATGGCAAAGTCCCTAGCATGTGGCTAGGGCCCCTATCTGTCTCTAGGTTATTCTAGTCTGGAGCCAGACAGTTTCTTGGTCACGAGGACCAAGCAAATCCTACAGGATGAGACAGAGACATCATGATCTGGGACCAGACAGTTTCTTGTTCTAGGACCATGCAATTCCTGCAGGTACGTACCTGGTCATTTAACCAAGATGATGATGTGTGATGCCCTCCTCTCCTAGGTCTTCGAGATGGTTGAGCTTGGTTGTCTTCTCAAGGGACTGGCCACCCCTTGATGAAGTCGCTAGCATTTGACCTCAGGGGCAATCAGCAGGACCATAGGATCACATCATCCAGTGTTGACCGCTTCTTGTTGGTCCTATATGCTAGAGCCCCCTAAAGCATGTCACCCTACCTTTTGAATTGTCCTTGTTACACCCTTTCAAAAAGACATTATAATATTAAGTTATAATTTTATAATGGATAACTTTTATTATTTAAATGATGTCTTAACCTATTTGTTGGAAACCCTAAGTCAATGAAGAATTAAAAAGGGGATCCTTCTAGAAGCCTCTAAAAGACTATAAATACAAGTCTAATTCTTCATTTGTATATCATCATGAAGGCATATCTCAAGGGTTTAGTGGACTATTCTGCTACTGTTATGGTTTGAATTTTTTGAACCGTATATGTTGATGTTTACTACCACCATAAAGTCTGATTGTGGATGTTGTTAGGGTATCGGTGCCTTATTCTATGAGTGCCCAAATCTAGTTAGGGTTTGTTATTGTTTATTTCGAGGATGTCGCTGACCTATCTAAGCCTATAAGGGCGGGGGGGGGCTGCCATTATTGGGGTGCTTGTTGCCACAGTGGAATGTTTTGTGGAGGCCGCAACCTATAGGGCTTCCTGCTATCCCACCGTAGACTGTCAAGAAAGAGGCCAAAGCCTGTAGGACTGCCTGCTACC
Source organism: Larix kaempferi (assembly GCA_027924585.1). NCBI lineage: Eukaryota > Viridiplantae > Streptophyta > Pinopsida > Pinales > Pinaceae > Larix > Larix kaempferi. The sequence continues at coordinate 11,118,685 of BSBM01000877.1, forward strand.
CCATCCATGGACTGTTTTGTCTGATTTGTGGAGGCCATTGCCCTTGTGGTGCTACCTGCTACCACCTAGGACTATTTTAGGGCAGCCGCTGCCATTGGGGACTGATTTTTGGGCTACCATTTGTCACTTGTGGAGGCCACTGCCTGCTTGGACCTTGTTTGGGTCAGATCTACTGTTTTTTTGGGCTTCCATTTGTCACTTGTTGAGGCCGTTGCCTGCTTGGGTTAGATCTACTGTTTTTAGGGCTGTCATTTGTCACTTGTGGAGGCCGCTGCCTGCTTGGGTCAAATCTACTATGATTTGAGGTCTAATATGACCTGTAGGTGTCCACCATGACCTTGTTGGGAGACTGCCAGGGCTATTGTTGTTGGTATGAGGTATGTTATGACCTGAAGGTGACCACCACTGCATTGTTTAAGGGTTATTAGGGCTACCACTTTAGACTGTGCTTTGAGGTTGCCCTTGTGTCCTTCTCCTTTTGACTGTCTTGGTTAATGTGTTGGGCTTGATCTTGGAGATTCTACAGTAATTGCCTAAACCTATCCTACAGTCATTTCCATCTCTCTCTCTCAGGTGTGTACAAAGCCTCAGGTAAGGGTCAGTTTTGTTCCAGATGATTGACTTGCCTCTGAGAGGCATAGTCTGTTCTAAAAGTTAAATTTTTGAGTATAAGGAAGGTCTCAACTCACCAAAGTTATCAAAATTGTTCTTTTATATTGTGAGTTAGATCTATTACTGTTGTTATAATTTTGTCTAAATAGTCCTTCTACTACTGTTGCTTTGTTGGTTATTGTTAAATGTGTGTTTCAACTTTAACAGAGTGATCTTTGGGAGTGTTAAAGTTGAAAGAGATGAAAATTATGTTTTTAATTTATCAGATCTAAACTTGTCTATTGTGCCATTTTGTTTTCAGTACTAGTTTAGTAATTTATTTTTTATTAGAGTACAAAATTTTTAATTTTCTGCTTCAAACCCTAACCTAACCCTAAATTTAACACGAACAGGGGGCCCTTTATTCTTCACCTGGAAGTTGTCAGGAATGGACGACTCCTCGATCTGCAATTTAATCAAGGGAGGTATGAACATAAGGGGATTCGGGTTTGTTCCAAAGGAGGGTGTGAATGCATTTCCCTCGAAGTCAAAGCCTGATCAAAATGTATCGAAGTCCAAAAAAGGCAAAAATATGTGTTAGAAGTAAAAAGGATCAAATAAGAATGATGTTGAGGATCAACATTGGTATGGAGAGGATAGATGGGTTGATGAGCCGAGCCTTGGTTGGTAGATTCACAAGTAAATTGGTAAAGGGAAGCACATTGAAGTTGTGCTTGGCTACAGTATGGAGCAAACTCTTGGGATACATTCCCTAGTTTCATTTGTTGATCATGGGATGGATTTGTTTTGAGTTCATATGTGCAGAGGATGCAGAATTAATCCTTAATCAAGATTGGTTGTGGGAACCTTCTAGCCTCGTGCTAGACTGATGGAAACCAAGGTTTGACCCTCACAGATAAAACATGAAAATTCAACATGTATGGATTCTTTTGCCGAGATTGCCACTTAATTTTTGGAGTGAAGTTGTGCTAAGGTCAATTGGAATTCAAAGAGGTCGTTTCATTGCCTTGAAGGAGAATTTTTAGTCCATATCAGAAAAGAAAATGGCATAGGTGTTGGTTGAAGTAGATATGAGGGATGGGTTACAAGTTGAAATTGAAATTGTTAGGGGTGATGCAGTGCTAGTTCAATCATTAGACTATTGGAAGGTGTCATTTCGATGTTTGAAGTGTCATGGGGTTGAACAACAATGGAAAGAGCGTAGTGTGCAAAATCATCATTAGCAAGCTACGCAAAAATGTGGGTAAGCAATCTTGTGCCTCTAAAGAAAGTTGTGGTTACCGATGGTTGTTTGATCGATGGTTGTTTGATCATCATTAGCAAGCTACGCAAAAATGTGGGTAAGCAATCTTGTGCCTCTAAAGAAAGTTGTGGTTACCGATGGTTGTTTGATTGAAGATTAGGTTGTTGGTGAACCTTTGGCTTCGAACTATCGGGAGCAAGATCCCTTCAAAGGGCCACAAGATGCGGAGGAGGCCTCCTTGAATACTTCTCTTAGCATCAATTGTAATGGCCAGAAGGCAACCCTATCTGTGTCTCAGGAAGATAATTCAAAGTTGTCTAAGGGGGAGTCACCGATCCATGGTGATACATCATTAGGTTTATTTGCTAAACAGATGACTTCTATGATTTCTCCTTACTAATTGCACCCCCAAAAATCAATCTTAGAAGAGGAAGATGAGGGGGTCAAGTGTGGGCTAGCAAATCAATCTTAGAAGAGGAAGATGAGGGGGTCAAGTGTGGGCTAGCAAATCAATCTTAGAAGAGGAAGATGAGGGGGTCAAGTGTGGGCTAGCTATGACTATTTCAAAGCCTGGTCTAGGTGGTAGGAAATCCCACATTTCTAAAGGTAAGTCAAAGGAATCCATTGAAGTGAAGGATGGCAAACAAAAAACAATTAAAGGGGTCCTTAGAGCAAATAACCCCCTGAAGATTGTTCCGTCATGATTCTTTTGTCTTTCAATGTTGGAGGATTAGGGGATGCCCTCAAAAGGATGTTTTTTGTTTACAAGTCTGACATGATTCTGCTCCAAGAAACGATGTGACTTGGGGCAAAAGCTATTGAAATTCTTTCTTCGATTTTGAGGGAGCAGAAGTTTTGTTTTATTGATGTGCAGGGACTATCTGGGGGTCTTGTGTCCAAATGGAAAGATAGTTTTGAAATGTTAGATATTGTCTGCCTTCCTACAGGTATTGTAATCGAGGGAAGGGCAAAAGGTTTGGACAAAATATGCAAGATGGTAAACTTGTATGCTTCTTACATTGATGGATCAAAATTCTGGGATAGTATAAAACACCATTAGATAAAGCTTGGAGATAATGTGATTGTGGGTGTGATTTGAATCTAACCCTGAATACCAAAGAATTTTGGGTTGAGGTTACAAGGCCAGACCCGCTTGTAGATTATTTTAGTTGGCTTTTTGAAGATTTATATTTGGTGGATACTGAACCTCATAAAGTTGTTCCAATATGGAGAAATTCCAGAAGAGGTAGAGCTAGGATATTGAAAATACTAGATTGGTTTCTTGTGGCTAAAAATTCTTTGAAGATGTTAACAGATACAAGTCTTGGGTTGGTTATGGGGGTCTCTGATCATGTGCCTATCTAATATCTTGTTGCAATTAGATGTTATGAACTAGAAGTTCGCAATTCCTTTCAAGTTTAATAATAACTGGCTGAATGAGGAGAGTTTTCAAAATCTTGTTACGAGAAATTAGAAGAAGTATGAGGAGAATAGTGGTGAATCAGCTATGTTTCAATTCTCAAACAATTTGATCCTTGTTACAAACTTTGCTATTGAATGGGCCGGACAAAGAGCTAAAGACCTTTAGAAAGTCTTGAAGGAAGTCGAGTCAGACCTGCAGAATCTTTTTGAACAGAATTCTAGTAAACCCTTTTCAGAGGAGGAGGATTTGAGGTTGAAAGACCTTGACAGAAAAAAGAAAGCACTTCCTGAACTGGAAGAGGTGGAGTGGAGGCTCAAAAGTCGAGTAATCCTGCTAGCAGATGGTGATGACAACACAAAGTTATTCCATAAATTTGCAACCTACAAAGAGAACTTTAACACTATTTGGGCATAGGTTGGGCCACATGGAACTAGGGTAACCTACCTCAATGATTTAGCCAATGCTGCTAAACAACATTTTCAGTCTTTGTTTAAGGAAAATGTCAGTTCTAATATAGGGGAGATCATGAAGGTTATTAGACTTTTTCCTTGCTTTTCAATGATGATATGAATTCTACTATGGAAGCAGAGGTTACTAAAGAAGAGTTCAAATATGTTATGGGGGATTTTAATAAGGCAAAAATGCATGGTCCTGACGAGTGGACCATTGAATTCTACCTGGGGTTCTATGATTTCTTGGAGGAGGAATTGCTGCTTAGGGTAATTGAAGAGTCAAGGAGGACTAGCAAAATTTTGGGGGCACTGAATTTTGCATTCATTGCATTAATTCCCAAAAAGAATGATCATGTCCCTTTTCAAGATTTCAAGCCTATCTCACTTTGCAATCTTGTCTACACGCTTGTCTCAAAGACAAAATCAAATGTGTTGAAGCAAGCTCTGTCAAACACCATTTCGAAGGAACAATTTGGTTTCTAATATAACAGAAAAATCCACAATGTTGTTAAGACTTCGCTAAGACTGCACAGGAGGGTTTCCACTCGATAAGAGTTGGGAAACAACTAAGGATAGTTATGAAAATAGATCTCTCCAAGGCTTATGATAAATTTAACTGGTTGTTTCTTAGATTAGTTCTTTTGCAAACAGGGTTGCATCTTCAATCTGTTAATTGGATTATGGGTTGTCTGGAATCAGCTAACTTTGTGGTCTTGATTAATGGATCTCCATCAGGTTTTTTCAGGGCCTCCAAGGGACTTAGGGAAGGATGTTTGTTGTCTTATTTCTTGTTCCTTTTAGTGGCAGAGGCTCTCAGTAGATTGATAGCAAAAGCCTGAAGAGATGATGTTATAAGAGGTATAAATATTGTCGGTTCTACTGTGGTTACTCACTTGTTGTTTGTCGATGACATATTACTCTTTGGAAGAGGCAATCTAAGGGAATTGACCTTCTTTAAATCTATTCTTGACTTATTTTGCAATGCAATGAGGATGGAAATCAACTTACAAACGTCTTATAATATGGGGAATGGCTTGATTGAAACTCTTCAAAGAAGAATCAAACAATTATTTCTTATGAGCATCTAACCAATGGAAAATGAAGTTAAGTACATAGGTTTTCACTTAAAACCTAATACTTACAAAGTGGTTGTTTGAACATGGCTTTTAAAGAAGATCGAACATAGAATTAGTTCTTGGTGTCATAGGTCGTTGTCTCAAGGAGGGAGATTGGTGTTGGTCTAATCTACATTATAGAGCATACATGTCTACTAGTTATCAATTGCAAATATTCCAAAGGGTATGTTGGATAAGATTCGAAGAAAGTGCTTTAGTTTCCTTTGGACGAGTTGTAAAGCAGAGGAAGGAATTCCACTTGTCAAATGGTCAAGGATTGCCAGACCTAAGAAATTAGGAGGATGGGCTATAAAAAATTTGTATGTGTTTAACCAGGCCTTAGCAGCAAAAGGTCTCTAGAGGCTCTTATTCAATAAGGGACTATGGGAGATGGTGATGATGGCTAAGTATTTGCAGAATGAAGAATCTGAATATGGATTAGACAACAAAGTAAGTCCTTTACAAGGGCCTCAAATATCTAGAAAGGACCATTAAAAGCATTTGATATTCTAGGTAGTTGGGTTGCTTGGGAGATTGAAAGAGGTAACAAGTAGATTATTGGAGAGGATCCCTGGATTAGATATTGTGAAAATCATAAGCTTTCAGAACCTTTCCGGATCATTCTACGTGAAAAAGGCATTAATAGATTAGAGGATGCTTCATGGTTTTGGAATTCACGGATGGAAATCTGTAGAGGATTTGGATTTACAATATGAACAGACGACTGAATTGACTCAATATATAAATTTACTTAAGCATAATGCCATCTTCTTAGATAATGAACTAAGATGGTCTAGAAACAAATCCTCTAGTGTGCTTACTGCCAAACTTGGATATGAAGCAAAAATCAATGAAGTTCAGGGTGAGGAGAAACTGTGGAGGTGAAAAGTGGTGTGGAAATTCATTCACCCTCTTAAAACCAGAATTTTTATGTGGCTTACATTTGCTAATAAGATATTAACATGGTATAATGGCCAAAAAAAATGGATAGGTGCCGAATGGTGCTAACTATGTAAGGATGCACGTGAATCTGTGGATCATCTATTGGTTAAATGTTCATTCAAAAAGACAATATGGAGGGTGATACCCCAAAATTACAACTTACAGAACCAATGGGATAAATTAACCTTGTCAGATTACTTGGAATCTTGGTTGACAGATAGATCGATTTCTTCTTTCAAAAGCTTTACCGGTTTATGTTTCATGGGGAATTTGGTTAGTCAAGAATAAAATGGTTTTTGTAGGTAATGAGGCTCATTTAGTAAGGCTAACCCATCATATTAGACTTTCTTTCAGAGAGGGAATGAAGCCTTTTAACGAAAACGTTCCAAGAATCTTCCAAGTGCCTAGTATTGATTTGACTAGGCCTTGGGGTTTTTTCGATGGAAGTTGTTAGGGCACTCCAAGTGTACTCCTTTTTTTGGACAATGAACATTTTTTTACTTTAAAGTAAGGAGCTAGGCTTGGCACCAACAATAGAGCAAAATTATATGCCCTCTGGATCTTCCTAAAAGAGGATGTGGACAATCAAGTGAGAAGGTTGCAGGTAATGGGAGATTCCAAACATCCAATGGATTGGGCAAATGGGAAATGTCATATCTCAAATTTGGCATTGGGGCCTATCATGGGAAGGATCTTGGAGCTAAAGACACAATCTGAAGACATCATTTGCTCATATATAGAGAGACTTCGATCAAAAAGATAATCATTTATCAAAGGAAGTTCTAATCATGGAAGAAGGATCTCTACAGGTTCAAGAAACCAGGGATAACAGTTCTTTGGTTGTTGTTCATATATCACTTTTTCTGATGATGTTTATACTAGTGTTCCACAGGGGCACATCCCCCAGGGTAGTGGACTCGCTTCCCTGTGTTTCCCATTCCCCTGGGACGGGGGGGCTCTTGGTGAAACATTTTGATGTGCCCCCTTTTCTGTGAAACACTGAGAAACGCACTAGGGGAAGTTTCCTAGAGAGGGGGGCGTCTAGGCACCCCCTCCCGAAAATGGGGGACGCCCCTCTCAAAAATGGGGGGATGCCCAAGCGCCCCTCCCCTTTATTTTAAAAAAAACATTATGAACCTGATGCCTGATTTCTGATTTAAAACTTTGGCATTTGTTGAGTTATTTAACATTAACTAGTAATATGAAATTCTCAAAGTAAAAGTGACATTCTCGTTATCTTTCACTTTCTATCCTTTTACTTAAATTTTTAGCATTACCATTAATTGTTTCAGGACGTTTGAGAGTGATTTCAACCTCATCAGACTTCATATGCAAAAAGTAGAATTTTCGATCCCATTTAGAATTCAACAGGCTTAACAACAGTATTCAGATTTTCAAGATTGCAATGTTTCCACTGGATTCTATCATGTATGAGGATATGAGATTGATATTTAATAAGCACATCAATCCCTCTATGTACCTTGATGTTGGTGGTGTTGATTGTTGAACTCCTCTATCATGACCTAATAAAAATGTACCCTTCACTCAACTAAAATCATTTATTAGTATGTAAATGGTGACGGCTTCAGGAATTGATATGTTAATATTTTGGGATTCATATTTTAAATTTTTTAATAATTTTGAGACGGGACCTCAACAGCCCCCTGCCCCCGCCCCCATGAATTTCCCGAAAATTTGGGGTTGTCTCCAATGTGCATTTCCCCACTCCCGTGCTTCTGCTTCCCAAAAACTTGGTGGGACATTGGTTTATACAGGTCTGTTTTTATGTAACAAACTTCTGTCTTGGAATCTGGTTAGCACAGGCTAGGGTATAGTTTCTGATGTACTGAAAAAAGCATTAGTGGATATGGATGGCTTGAGGACTGTATAGGTCATTTGTAAAGGCTAAGGCCAGTCTGGTAGTATCGAAGGTAGATGTTAGTTTTGGCACTAATTGGTCACGAGCCGAAAGGCTAGTTTTAAAGTGTATTTTGATTCTCCATATAAGTATCAAACATATGGATTTTTTCTTTAGAATAAGGCCTAGTTATGATCAGAAATTTTTCATACCTTGTACTTAACAGCTTTGATTAATGAGGAAAAGAAGTCACCGTTTCTCTTTTGTCAATGATAAACAGTTGATTGTGTAAAAAATATTTGGTTTGATCCCTCTCATGGGTTTACAGATTGGAGAACTTTATTTGTCAATTTCAAGAAAACAAAGCTTAAATTTACAGATTGGAGAATTTTATCCATATGTAAAGGACACAGCTTAAATTTACAGATTGAAGAATTTTCTTTGTTGATTTCAATGTATTATTCGTTGTTCGAGAGCATAGAGTTGCAGATCTTCTAAGTTTAATAGAAGATCTGAGATTTTAATTTGCTGATTTGAAAAAAAAAGTTGCAAATTCAGAGGTATTTGACCACAGATCAGTGAGGATTGAGTGCAGCTCTAAACTTCTCATTGTTGATTTAAAAGATCCAATTTCAAATCTGGTAGAGATTTCACCCTCAAGTCAAAAAAGCACAAACTCTAAATCGAGAGAAATTCTGTCAGAAACAGAGGCACTTTCCCTAAAATGTCCATTCGAAATTTTGTGGCAGATCTCTTAATCGACAATTTCCATTGATAAGTTATAACACACGACATAACAAGCCCCGAGGGCTAGCTCAAACGGTCATGAGCCAGACATGAGATCTCTCCCCCAAAAGTTGGGGAGATCACAGGTTTAACTCTCTTGATCCCCTGGGGATAGGTTCCATAATCAGGGCCAATAGTTTACCCCATTTACTATCCATGAATCATGGGGAAGTACTCTAAGGGATTTTCCATGAGGTTTATTCCTTCAAAAACACACACACACATATGAGCCACATAACATAAATGATAATAGAATGAGAGCTATAACAAAAATGAGGAATGTTGGTGAAATGGTCTATAAATCTAAAGCTTCTATTTTTTCAAAGTTAACTGATAATTAATAGCTTGGCACAACTCGGTGTCAATACAACATAGTAACATTGGATTCCAGGCTAGTATAGTGGTCAATGAATGGTTTAATATCAACTACCACTTCTTCAATTCTTGATGTACAAATTAGTGCACAAGAGTCATCCACGAAATTCAAGATTGGGTCTTCTCGTAACAAGCACCCCCAAGATACCACTCAACCAATTAGCAATGGACTACAAATCCAAAGCTTGCATGGGAAGCATTTACAATATACAACACTTGAACAAATGTGTTAGAAACAAATCGAGAAGCTATTATTATTATTGTTTTTTGTTTTGAACTCTTCCCTTAAAAAGTGAATATTAGAAGACTTTGCAGTCACAGAGGGAAGAATGTACTAGAGGGATGGCAGAAAGGACTAGTGAATGTTATAGATTGGCAGATCAAATGGAAGAATTGTAAAGCCACTTGCTCTTGTACCATTTGAAACAGATTTTTAAAAATAAAAGGATAAATACAAACAAAATGATGCATGCCATCCTACATATAATGGCCACATGGTTGTGACCGTTGTGTGTGTATGTGTGTGAATCATTGTCCACCATGCCCTATTATTAGTAACTATCATATGTAGTTGCTAAACAAATTTCTAATATGTTGTTGGTTAGACATTAGAATCTCATTTGAGGGTGAAAATTACCCAACATTATCCATGCTTGAAGCAGATTATTGAGCATAGTCGCAATACTAAATCGAGTGAAACCGTAACCATGAGTTTGACCAGACCTGACCTCAAAACATTGTCAGGTCTGACCAGACAATGTTTAACCAGGTTTAACCAAGTGAGACACAACTAGGCCTAAGAAAAATGGTCAAACCCGATGACTCTAATTAGACCTGCACAGATAGAGCCAGACAACCACCCTCTCTAATCAAATGCTAAAGTGGCCATTTTAGCTCTTTTTGAGTTGTTATTGCACAATGTTTTTGCATAGTAAAACAACCTCCAACATGCAGTTAGGGCACAATTATGATAGCAACTAGGGTTTTCTGCATAGTATATTGATTTGAAGAGAGCTAAGGCACAAATTTGCACCGACTTTTTATCTGGATTTCACCATCTAGTTACAAGAGAACAAATTTTCTGAATAATCAGACTAGGCAATTACTAGCTAGGGCCTTTCAAAACTCAAACCTCAATTCCAGACCGGATTTTTTCACTAGCAACAACAGCTAGAACACACTTTTCAAAGCTAATTTTTCACAGATTGCACAACTAGGGCACAAATTACACATTAATGATGCCCTAACATTTTAACATGGTATCAAGGCCTCGGTGACATTCTGTAACACCTCAATTACATGATAAAGGATGTCATGATGCATGTATGTTGAATCACTATACTTTAACGCTGAAGTGCATCAAATTGATGAATAGGAGTGGAGACCAACATTAACTCAACTGCAGGATAGATCAATTAATTCATGGGCAGTGTTGCATCTACTCATTTGACATTGCAGGACAAAACTGAACCAACAATTAATGCAGACTCTATAGATCAAGAGGTGTATTGTTGCTTACCATGTTCATGTGGTATCATAAGCTATAACAAACATCGATTAAGGCTTCAGAGGACAAGGGCTCATGGCTTCAACTTTTATGGGTTGGATCTACTCATGCCTTCTTCCGTAAATTGAGGTATCAATTGTTTGAACTTTGCACAACTTAACCCCATCATAATATCATGCGCATTGGCTGGATCTGATATAGACTCTTCTGGGAAATTTGTTTGCATTCGACATTGCTACAAGCAAAGGAAACAAACCATGAATCCTATGATCTACACTCCACAGAAGCATGTGCATAGTAGGCCATCCTCAACCCATGCTCTTGTTGCATTCTACAGAGTTTTTAGACATTGTTTCTAGAATATTTTTGAACTATTATAAACTTCAAGCTCGATTTCAACATGAATCCGAGCTCCATTTTGTGTTCTACCGAGGCTTTTTAACCCAATCTATTTGGTAAGCACTCCACACGGAGAAACCTCAAGTTTAATCAGAGCCTAAGAAACTGTAGATAACAGTAAGTCCCCCACCAAATATATTTATAGTCATAGCAAGGTGCTTAGTATGGTGAGAACTCACACTAAAGGTAATGAGCTTGTTTGCTCTGTCATCATTAGATTTGCCACCAACTTCATTGCCTTGCGGTGTCTTGTTATACAAAAATTTAAAACCAGATTTGACGGGGATCTTTGTGGCCTGTGCGTGGGTACTGGCATTCAAATTGCAAAGATTCGTGTGTCTTGGGAGGGATGTTGGGGAAGTTGTTACATTTTTTGAGCCACTCATACAAATCCTACAAATGACGATAGTGAGAAACTCATGATGGATTATCTCTCTATGAAGCCATGGGCAGTGCCAAAGAGGTCATTAGAGCCCCCTGTTAAGGGGATGAGACCGAATGTATGCCACTCTCGCAGATCATTAACCACAAGTAGACAAATCAAGGCCAGAGAGGCCCTTACATTGGCTTAATTACTATCTAAACCTAATCACAATATCAGTAGGACTTCCATCTAGATGGAAAGGTCAAGAGGGGCCACTTCAACTATATTGAGCAGTCTTTCCAAGATGATGATGCTACTCATAGAAGAGTTCTTGGTCAGGTTAGGGAATTTAAATACACAAATGGATTGTTTTAGATCATGATTGCAATCAAAGCAAAAAATGATGGGTTACCAACTACTAGTCCTTCAATCTATTTGTAAATTAAAATTTCTTAATTTCTTTCTACTTTTGAATTCTAATTTATTTGTAGCAAAGGGGCACATCCCCATACCTTGGGAACTCACTCCCTAAGTTAATTTATTAATAATAAATTGTTAACTACAAAGTTACACATGGACACGTCCCCCCACACCTTAGGGACTCATCTCCTAAGCTCCCCTCATCCAAAGGGAGCTCAGTTATGTTCCCAACGTGTCAGGTACAGTACACCCTTGGTGATAATAGGGATGTTACCCATGTCCCCAAGCATTCCCTTACAAAATTGTGGATGCCAGGGGCACATCACAGATGTGACTTGGTAAATTAAAGGACATATGGGCATCCCCAAGCATAACGGCCCCAAAAAGGTGCCCAAACATGCTTGTTTTAGTGTGGGTACATTGTAGCCCTGCTGGCCAATAACATAAATTAAAAAATAAAAACCTAACCAACAAATTTCTGTGAAAATGCCCCCAACCATTTTCATTCGTCTTGTAATAATTCTAAGATAAGTCACTGTTATTACAAGGTGAAAATTTTGTCACTGGTATAGTGATTATGTAGAGGCCATCCCAACATTCGGCACTGATATGGTGATAGAGGCCCTCCCACCATTTCTATTGATGCATACATCTGTTGACATTGAAAAAGTGTTGTTTGGTATAGAATGTGTACTATTTGGAGAGAGTAAGAGTGTCATTACTATAAGTGTTGTTTGGTATAAAATGTAAATCAGAGCTATAAGTGTTGCTTGTAGCTCTGATTTACATTTTTTGAAGTGGAAAGGGTATTGTTTGCTCACAGAAAAGTTGTTGTTTAGAGTTACTTTGCTGGTTTAGAGAATGCTGTTTGGTTGCATCTTGTTGGGTTGACAATTGACGTCAAGAATAGCAATGTTTTTTGCATTATAAATTAGATGTGTCGTTTCATCATTCATACCTAATTTTTGTAAATTCTATAAAGATTCTTTTGCAGATTTTGAATATGATTTAAATTAATTTTAGAATTTTCAATTTTCAATTTTTTTCCATACCATAATTATCAATGCCTGGAAATTTGGGGATAACTTCTATACTTGACACTTGTCCCTTCATTATCTTGTTCTATAAACTAAGTTAGGTGAATTGTAATACATGTGTACTTATGTACCATGTTAGGTGTAAGGTAAGAGCATTTTGTTAACATGCTCCATGCTCAGTTGCGAGGGACACTGATCCTTTTAAGTAGATAAAATCCAAAATACGCAATTGGTTGACCTGGAAATACCTAAATAAGTTGGTGTTTGTGATTTAAAATCTCAAACTCCAAATGAAAGAGTTGAATTATTCGAATCCCATGGCCAAAAGATTTACTCAGCACTGATTAATCTGTTTGATTCAAACTTTCAACGTTCGAAGTCGACATATATCTAGATTCTAGACTGAATTATATATTATTTCATTTAAGCATTTCAAGTGACATGGATTTTATAATCATTGAAATATAAGATGGCAATCCAATATCTCATTGGATCATTGAGCATAATATCTCATTGGATCATTGAGCATGGTGATGGCCATGAGGAGTCCATGCCATTTTTTCAGAGGGGAAATAAATGTAGGGAGGGAACCATTGGGCAAGGGAAAGGGTATGGCCTTCTACCACTTAGTTATATAACTTTGGACATTTAAATGTGTGGCTTTTACATTATATACGATGGCCACTTTCATGTATATAAATATAGAACCATTGGGCAAGGGAAAGGGTAGGGCCTTCTACCAATTAGTTATACAACTTTGGACATTTAAATGTGTGGCTTTTACATTATATACGATGGACACTTTCGTGTGTGTGTGTGTGTGTATATATATATATATATATATATATAGAGAGAGAGAGAGAGAGAGAGAGAGAGAGAGAGAGAGAATGAAAATTTTCATTCATATATATATAAACACACACACACATATATATAGAGAGAGAGAGAGAGATTAGCCAAAGGGATTAGCCCAATCAGTGGTTGAGCATTTAAGTACTTGGTTCAAACCCCTAGGTGAGGCACACTAGTCTATACTGACAAATTTACTAAAGATCCCATCAACAAATTTAAGTACTTGGTTCAAACCCCTAGGTGAGGCGCACAAGTCTATACTGACAGGATTACTAAAAATCCCATCAACAAATGTGGGGATGCATTCCTTGGGTTTCCCCACAAGGTTTTCCTTGGATATATATATTTTGAAATTGTGTTCTTTCTTTTTCTCAAGTCTTTGTTGGGTCAACCCCGAGGCTTTGCCAAGATAAGGATTAACTTTGACCCTTTGCCAAAACAGCTCTTGAGCATTTAGTAATTAAACAATAACAATTAAATGTGTTATATTTCAAGTTTCAACCAATGGGAATTTGTATTTCCCCTTCTTTGTATTATATATTAGCAGCTTAGCATTAAACCAACCCAGACTTTATTGTTACATGTATGGCATATGCACAATTGCAAAAATTCTGATCCATTCAATATTATAGTTATCAAGGAAATGTTTGATGGTATAGGTTTGTGTTTGTAATCCACTCAACTAGAGAGGTGGTGCTAGTATAACAAGGTAAAACTTGGAAAGAAATTTCTGGCTATCAAAGCAGTATATATTCATTTTTTACAATTATAAAATAGTGTACAATGCTTGCTATGTTTACAGAAATACTGCAATCTTTCAAATAGTTGGTCATGTGCTTAGTAGGAAGAATGACTGAATGAACAATTCATGTGTTTTACAGTTTCTGTCTTGTGGTTTAATCTTTAATGTGGTTGTCCATTATAATTGGCATGTGACTCAGATTAATGGCATGGATGACATTGTTTCTCAAGTCTATGTAGTTTTATTCGATCATTTGAAGGTTATCATAATTAACAATATTGGGGAAAATCTTTGGTAAAAGTTGATTAGGTCCAACTTCAAGGTAACTCGAGCATAGTCTTTCATTGCAGAAGACTGCAAACAGTTTCTTGATATTTTTACAGCAGTTATTTTGCTCTTTACAGGCATTTGTCTGCCCATTACCTGGGAAAATGTTTGGAAGAGATTAAAATTTTGGTGCAGTCTTTGAAAGAAATTCCTTTACAGTTTTATGGTCAATTAGGCAAAAATATCCTGGCCGATTTCCATGGTTGCTAATTACTTGTATATTTTCATTTCCGAATTCTTTTGGTCATCCTGTGTATTGGTTATAAATTTTGAAAAGGTACTTTTGAGTATTTCAGCTACCATAATAGTCAACTTCAGCAGAAATTGTTATCTGGATTAATATATAATTGGCGGGTGGCTGTTTGCGCCAGCACAACAAAAAGTCGTGTTCCATTTAATTTAAAATAAAATGCAACTGAGAAATATGGTCTACTCTTGTAAAGGTATATCAACATCATTTTATAAATATGGCTACTGCCTGGTTCAAGTTTGTCATGTTTGCAGTGCCAATTAGAGATTGTTGCCCCTCTCTAAACTGCAAGCTATCGAGTGTTCACACTCTTTTCCACCTTCCAATCATTATATGTTATGTTGTATTGTGAACTTTTGTATAAGTATGCAATTGGAAGTTGGGGAACTAATGGATAACAAGCTTGCATCTAATTATATAACAGGATAATTTTAAAGCATATGATTATCTAGTGTATCAACTTGTCATGAGATAGTCGTGGTAGATTGGATAGCTTATTGTTTGACACTATCTGTAGAGGAAAATATCTATCATTATGTTAAGATCATAACTTCCCAATATTATATCATCGATATTATTCTGCTGCATTAGATTTGAAAGGTTTGTAATTGTCATCTGAGTTAAACAACCCACGAGTTTAGGGTATATATATGAGCAGACTTATGGCAAAAACTGTACATTGTTTTGTTTTCACTGAGTGTCTCTACAGCACATTTGTGTGGCTGTATTCTTCTTTAAAGTTATCCAAAGGCTAATTGGATAGATATGATGTATATGGTGCAAAGTAGTGTTAATATCAATGTTTCCACAGGTTTCCGGGACATGGGAGCACGTGAACAGGGAAACATACATTTGGAACGTGTGGAAACACCACCCAAATTTTGGAGAAATTCATGGGGGAGGGGAGCGTTTCTAAAATTATAAAAATACCAAAAATAATAAATTCATTCGATGTATATTCATGATTGTGCAATGTAAATACTAAAAACATTGATTTATTTTCTAAGTAGTACCAAGTAGGGATTGTAAAAAGTAAAAATAATGGAAAAACAAAACAAAAAAGCTCAGGGGGGCAGGGGGGGCAGGGGGAGCACATCCCCGACCCTGCAGGATGCATCCCCATGGAACACTGGTTAATACAGAGTGAAGGATAATTAGGAAGAAATAATATTGGGCTTCACTTCCTAGAAATACATGCTGAGGTTTCCCATTTTCTTTGTACTAGGAAGAAATAGCTCTAAGGTTCCAATTTTCTTCATATACTAGGGAAAAAATAGTGTTGTGGCTCCCCATTCTTTTCATGTACTAGGAAAACATGCAATGCAGACAAAATGAAGCCTCTCTAAAACTAAAAATTTAAAGAAGCCTCCACTTATCAGTGCTCGTTATTACCAGTGTTATCGGAACAAGCAAAACCGGCCGGTCCGACCGGTTTACAGAGGTAACTGGTCCGGTCAGGGGACCAAAATCGGTTGAACCGGATTTTTGTCTGAACTGGGTATGGAACCGGCCGGTTTTGACCGGTTCCGTACAGAACCGGTCCGGTCCGTACAGTGCCGTACGGCCGCGGACAGTGGACCCACGAAACTCAAATTAAAAAAAAAAAAAACACAAAAAAAAAAATCCCACTCCTGTAGAGGATGATGATGACGATGAAGAGGAGGATGATGACGAGTAGTAGACTCTAGTAGCTAGTAGGCTAGTGCCATATGATCAGTTTATACTTTATTGTTATTCATTAGTACTATGGTTTCTTTTTGTATTGTAGGGGCCATTTAGAGCCCTCTTTGTTGATGTACTTTGGTTCAGAACCTCAGAGATGTATTGCACTAGGTGCTATTTTGGTTATTTGCACCCTTTTTGGTTATTTGCACCCATACTTGCTATATATATGAGAAACTTTGCATATTTGTGTATTAATGGTTTGGATTCATATGTATGCACATGAATATATACGTTTTTTTACAAAATATGAATATTCTATGTATTTTTTAGTCGACCAGTTTTTTTCCCAGTTTTTTCCGGTTCCGATTCCGGTCCGGTTGACATTTTGGGCTTCGCCAGTTTGATGACCGGTCCGGTTCTGATAACATTGGTTATTACTATGTAAAATATCTCAATCTAATTCCTATAAAGAAAGAATGAAAATTATATGAAGAACTGAAAGAGTGAACAAAATAAAGTCTCTGTCAAAATATAGAAACCTCCACTTACTAGGGCTCATTATTACTTGTAAAATATCTCAATCTATTTCCTATAAAGAAAGAATGACATTATATGAGGAACTGAAGTTCAGCGTAACAACACACAGGTGCAGTCTGAGAATGAAAGTAAGCTCTAAATGATAAGAACATGAGGAAACAGAAATAAATGCAAAAACAAATATAGCCATTACAAGTTGTATGTATAATGTGCATATGAGAAAAGCATACCTGTGTTAGTCAATGGTGTAATTTATGAAAACGAGTATAAATCATGAATGCTTCCCTCGGGAAGATCTTCAAAAATGAACCTTCTATATAATATTATAACTACATGGCTGGCAAATACTTCTGTTGACTGAGGATAACGCAATCCTAAAGCATTAAAATCAAATTTAATAGGAGAAACTTGATTCTTTGCAAACACACCTAAAAAAAATACTGCAGAAAGCAACCCATTAGCAGACACAAAGCACTACATTCAGGCAACATAAGCCTACAGAAAACTGACAAACTTTGCTGAGGCTTTTACCTTGATAAGATGGCTTTTTGCAGCAACTTTAGAATTATACAAGGCTAAATCTTTTGTTTAGGCCAAAATATAGAGGGAGAATAAGGCATCCACAAACCACACAAATGCTAGGACAGTGGAATAAACAACAAAGCTATCAAAATGGACCACTTCTTGTAAATGTGGGTAACTTGTACTCATCCATAAGTGAAGACTATGAAAAGCCCCCAAAAAGTTTAAATTTGAGGAAAGAGTATTCATTCAATATACAATAGAAAATATAGCCGTCCAATAAATTGAATGGGAAATGGGAAAAAGAACAATGGAAGAAAAAATAACCTTCACTACTCCTCAGGTCCATTGCTTTTCGCTCCTTCCAAGGATGGACTTGCAGGTTCAGCGGTGTTGCTAGTCCCCTGAAAATTACAGAATTTAGAAAAACAAATCCCTACTGACGAGGAACCAAGAAAGAATGAAGAAAGAAAGAAAAAATGTGTAATTTCCATGTACTCAGTTTTAACCAGTATAAAATACCCTTCCAGCTAATAATGGGTGAAGAATAACAAATCGCCTATTAATGCAAGCCATGTTCATCTCGAATGAATTAATGGCAAATAGCATTCCCAATAAAATCACCACATGCAAACATAAATACCAGTATCCTAGTTTCTCTTACTTCCTATAAAACACCATATGCAACAATAAATGCAAACCCTATGATGGGAAGTTCCACATTAATACTTCCTACTCTCTTACCTCTTCATTTTGAAGAGGTTGCTCAGTCTGCAATTCATCACTTGCAACATCTTTCAATAAACTACTTGAATCGTCCAACTCAAGTAAATCACAAATCGCATGACCATATCCTTTGTGGATTAGAAGCATTTCATTGTCATCCTTTGTATGCTTTAAAAGGTTCGCCAAGCTTGAAAACGTCCTTTCATTTCTGCAAGAACTTCAAGCACTTCCAGTTAGAAGAACGAAGAACTTGCCATTATAATGTTCATAAAATATGCCTTCAGATATAAGTCAAGTAGTTCACAAAAATGCTGGTAACAGCAGTAGATAAAGTAAATGCAGTGATCTAGATTCTAGAACAGTACCTATAAAAAACAACACAATTTAATGCTCAAAATAACTGCAACCGTTGAAGCCTTCACATACTCCAAAAAACACACTAAACAGTAAACACTATTCATAACACAGGAGACTTACATGGGTGATGAGCTAAGGCATACAAGACAATCAAATCCTCTAGAGCTGTCCTGAGACTGATAAAGCTTACTTAAATTAGGATAACCTCGTAAGAGGTCCACAAAAAAAACATCTATTGTTTCCTCTTCTTTTTCTGCTGCATTTGGCTCGGTCTCTGCATCTAGAACTTTTCCCTCGTCCTTTTGAGAGCACTCCATTGGGCATTCCTCTTCGAGAACAGGCTTTGAAAGCTCATCTGAACAGCCTTTATGGATCCTTGCTAATAGACTGGCAATTTCAACACATGCCTTTTGTTTTTCAATTGTAAAGACATCAGGATCTTCAATCTCTCCTGCTGTATCAATATTCAGATTAAACTTTTCATCTGTAACTTTACTACCAGTAGACAAAGGCCCTTCCTCCGTACAGCCAGAATCAGAAAACACAGCTTTTGATGTGACAATCTCATTGAGATCTTTTTTCACTGGGACCTTCTCTTCTGAAAACTCCTCTCTCTCGGCAATCTTAGAGACTTCTTCATCCACTAAAGGCACTCCCTTCACATGGGCACTCGAGAACTTTGCTTTGAGATTATGCAAACGAAAGTATTCATCTGCTTGGGAAGCCCGAGCAGTCGGCCATTCTCGCAGTCTTTTTGTTCCTTCCCATCTAGTACCACGACACATTGAATTGTCTATTTCTCTCTGATAAAACATAGACCTAGATCGTCCATAAGGGTATATCCTCTCATTCTGAGAAACTGAATCCCTGCCATGAAGACCACCAAACCCAGGTGGCCATCTACCAGAATCATGTTGGTGAATAAAAGACGACCTTTCTGAAAAGGAATAAGATTTAGAAAACCTATCCCTCTCAACAGCTAACGATGGATCAAGCTCTCCTGCCTCTTCTGTGGACCTGTCAGTTCGAATCCTAACAGACTCGGAACCAGAGCCCCTGAGAGTCCAATATGACTTACCAGATTCCTCAGCATCATCGTCCCGTGACGAGTTTGAACCCCTTCCAGATAGGAACTCCCCAAAGTGCCTCCCTTCATGCATGGGAAACGACCGTTGTTCAAAACCATACTCGACCTCAGAAACTTTCTGCTTCTTTATGGAACGAACCTTGGTTGGAACTTGTTCTGAACTGCACAACTGTAGCATATCAACAGTATGCGGAGAAATGCTAGGGTCACTAAGTTTGCTTATTAAATCTTCCTCGTTTGAAACATGACCTCTGCTTGCATTTGGAGGGGAAGAGCCCCGTGATTCCTTGGACAAAGCATCTGTCTTCCCGTGTCGTTGCTGCAAGGAGTGCTGCATTTCTTTCTCATTCCAATACAACGAATCCCTTAGTTCTCCATCATCTAAACTTCTATCATCCCTATCAACGGCTGCAGAATTACGTGGCCCAACCTTGTCTGGTTTCCTTTCTAATGGATCCTCTGCGCCAAACAATCCATTCGTCCTGCTGAGAGATGAACAAAATGGCCTAGGATCTGTAGTATTTGGAAATTCATAATTTTCCAAGTCAGAATCGGAATCACCCGCTAACCCACTTTTACAAGATCTAGAATCTACGGGTCTTGGTACTCCACCAATATCTACTGCAACCCTTTTCTCTGCCTGATAGCCAGTAAACCCATCTACATTTTCCTTGCTAGTAGAAAATTCACCACTCTTTTCCAAATAAGGGCCAGACCTACTATCTCCTCTATTCCAGTCCTGCGCAACACCCTTGAAGCTCCCGAGCTTCCGACCATCCTTAAACTGGGTTTTGCCATCCAAGGAATCGTCCGGAAGTTTTCTTCCACCTGATAACATTTCAGAAGTCCCCGAGCCCCTGCGTTTACCTTCTTCATCTCTCCCAGTCAAAGAAGACCCAGATGCCTCCATCGTCGAACCGCTATATCGGGCACATGAAGCACCGCCATTCTCAGTTGCCAGAAGTTCTCGTTCATTGACCCTGGCCTCGGGACCATCCTTACACGAGTGTGCAACTGCAACATTATTCTGCCCCTTCTGAACTAGGCTGTTAGCAGGCAAAATGCCCTGTGAGACCAGATACTCTGCTGCAAGCCGCCCTGCCTCCATCATGATATTCGATTTCCGAGCATTATGTAGCGGTCTGGGTGCCCCTCTCCCAGTCCCACGCCCAGAACCCTTGTAATCAGAGGAGTGAGGGAAATGCCGCAAACCAGAATCAGGGGAAACACGGTTGGATGGATGACCAATTCCAAAGGAGTTCCCCCTCGCTGCCTCTCCAGGAGTTCGGTGTCTGGCATGCATGATTGACTTCCTATATGCTGAGAATTCTTCTTCTTTCTGTTCTTCTATGTTTTGTTCCCTCGTTCAAACCCTAAACAGAACTTTCTATACTCGGTTAATGGATCTCACAAATAACCCAAACCCTGAGAATTCACCCTTCCCCTGCTCCGCGCAGGGTTTTACTTCAAAACCTTTACGCTCTTATTCTATAGTTTGCCGCTTAAAAAATTTCTACTTCTTATTCTCAATATCGTCTACATCGCCTAAATATCCATTCCCTCCAGATGCTTCTTGTTTCCAGACAAGCTACAAATTTTCACTGAAACCCTCACAACCCGAGCATTTAAGGTTAAGTATTCACGAAACAACGTTGTAGAATATTCATGCTGGCTTACTGAAATACTGATAAACCGAACGACTTAACCCTAAATATGCCCAAGAACACAAAACATCACTGTAGAGTAATTCTACTGAAATCCAGATGCACCATTGAATTAAACCCTAGTTTTCACAGAACTTGTTGTTTACTATATCTGCAGAACTTGCTGTTTACTATATCTACGGTAATGCTCGTAGTTTTACCATAGTCTCACTGAAACCCTCACAAGCTAAGAATCTGAGCCCTCAATTGACAAAGGGCTCACTATTTTCACCACGTCTACACTTCGACTTGATCCACAATTTCAGATCATGAGCATTCAACGCACCTCTTAGATGGCCGCGAACTGCTAGTAAGCTCGCTCGCCTGTGGTTTCGATCCTGCGACTCCTTGATCAAAAGAATTTTGATTTGTTATTATTATCTGATATCTGCATATGGTTCTTTCATCTGGTAAAAGGAACAACAATAATAGTAAAAACAGAGAAAGAAGAAAGCAAAGGCTAACCTTTTTAAACGTGTAGCTACGACTACAGTTCTAAACAGACATCACATTTGGTCAACGTGGCATTTGGCATTTGCATGGTCAAAATAATATATCTAGTTTTGAGTTTTCAGAACCATGCATATGAAAAACAATACTAAACAATATTAAACAAAAATTACCTGCAAATCCAAAATCCAAAATCAGAAAACACTATTTTTATGAGTTTATTTTTCACTTTTACCTCATTGTATTATATTTTGGATTTAAGATACAATATTATAACAACTAAAACCCTAATTCATCATGATTAAAGTACACTGGACCGGAATTAATTTACAATAGATCCTAAAACCATGAGTTAAAAAAACCTAAAACATAATTAATTTATAATGACCCCAAAACCATGGGTTAAAAAGAGCCCAAAACATATCCAAAACAACCAAAAAAATTATTTCAAAATATAAGAAACTTACAAATAGTATAACACATGTCCAACAAAAGTATGTTATTGTTATTATCGTTTAGTATTAAAGTCAAGTTTTATCTAATGATAATGAGACACATAACATTTAAGGAAAGACCATTTGTTTTGTGAGTGGTATATAGGGTATAATACTTAGTTCAAACAAAGCAAGAAAACAAGTAGTGTTCAATATAGAATAAGAGCAAAGGTTTGATGCATAATGGTGAGTAACTACAACTATGAGAAACCTCTTCAACTTGTGTCCAAGACCTAAAGCATACACCCTTTTACCAAACAAAATATTAAAGGCTCATAATTCAATCACTTATATCTATTGGAAAATCACATAAATGTATATATGGCATGAGTTCACTCCTATAGAAAACAATGTAGAAGGGTACATATGCAACACGTATTATAAAGTAGCATGGTAAAACAGGGCAATGGCTTTGGATTATCTTAATTTCCACTTTTTTTTCTTTTCAATAAGCATCATATGAACAATATATTACAGTTTCTATAAGAGTTGTGGAGTGTAGTGGAGTAGACTAAGGAAGTGGTCATGGAAAAACCTCCACCAAATTGGATGTGGTAAACGAAGAAGGGGCACTCTAAATCCACCACTTAACTTCCCAAGACTTTCTCAAACTCCTCCAATCCCCAAAGACCTTCTTGAACGTACACATCCTCCAACTCAACCCAGAACCATTCGAGATAAACACTATTGAAATCTTACCAAATATGTCAATGGAATCTTATATCTTTAAAACATATAGATTATGAATAGTATGACCAAGCAATTGAGGTAGTGAATAGCGCATACATAAATACCAACTCTCTACTCTTTCCATTCTATGAGAACTTTTTGTGGATCAACAAAATGATAATAAATGTTGGTTGTAAAATTATCCCAACACCTACTATTTCATAAACCATGAAAAAATGCATTTCATGAAATACAGTGGACAAAACATGTATTCTCCCAAATATGCAAAATATGTATGAGAATAGATTAATTTGTGAGTAAATTTCCAAAGAATTATTTGGAATTAAAGGAAAGCCCATTCCCCAAACCATCAAAATGACAAAAAGAGTAAATTTCCACTTTTTTCCTTTTCGACAAACATCATATGAACAAGAGCTTGCAAGTTCTATAAGAGGTGTGGAGTGGAGTGGAGTATATTGAGGAATGGCCATGGCAAAACCTTCACCAAGTTGGAGGTGGTAAACAGAGAAGTGACCACTTAACTTTAAAAGACCTTATTGAACTCCTCCTCCAATCCAGCCCATAAACACTATTAAAATTGTCAAATTTAGTTGGAATCTGAAACCTTTAAAACTAGAGATTACAAATAGCACGACCAAGCAATTGAGGATATCGATGACACATATATCACATCAACGCCAATTCTATAATCTTTTCCATTTTATGACATTTTTTTATGAACCAACAAAATGATTAAAAAAATGACTGTAAAATTATTCCTTAAACCATGAAAGAACACACTTCATGAAATATAGTACAAAACATGTATTCTGCCAAACTTGGAGAATATGTATGATAATAGGTCTCCATGAGTAAATTTCCAAATAAAAACAGTTATATGAAATTAAATTTAAGCTCATTCTCCAAACCATCAAAACGACAAACTATCAACAAACCTATGATGTTTTACATAAACAATATTAATTATGTCTAAATTGAAGGAATAATTTTTATTTTCAAAAAATGCGCAATAGATAACATTGTAATGTGCGATGCATGTGCATCAGCATTCCATGCCTTGTCATTCTATGCCTCTATTATGTAATACCATGTGTTAAAATCTTCATTTGTAATTATTTGCTTAGGTATAAGGAGATTGTGAATGGAATCTTGATGAGGAAAGAAAGCCTTTGTGAGAACATCATATATTTACATTTTTTTAAGTTCGAAATTATATTATAAAGATAATATATATAGGTGGAGAGAATAAAAAAAACAGTCAATTTTGACCCAATAACATTGTTTTACCAATAACCACTAGTCTGAAATTGTCTATGAAAAATAATTAAAAGTATAAAGCCTAATAGAATGGAGAGTGCTAGTAAAGGAGCCCCCCACAAGTCGGGGGTTATGGCCAAATTAACCAAAAAGAAACTGTTCAGATATTTGCGAAAAACTATAACAACTCCAAAAGATTCATTTGCATAACTAGTCATCATCAAATATGAAAATAGGAGAAGAGACAATGTGATTGGCACCTGGAGGCTCAAGCTTAACCAACGAAGGAGCACCATTTGGAGGACCATTTGTGTGGCCGAGGAGCACCAACGAAAATAGCCTTGGAGGACCATTTGTGTGGCCGAGGGATTCAAAGGAGGTGCTCTGCTAAAGGTTTTGACGGTCAATTATCTTGCAAGAGCATTGAGCTCTGTGTTGATGCGCTCATCAGATTCCAATTGGTCATGGTCGAGCCACCTCATCCAATTTTCCAACCAAGAAATTCACACTTCCAATCTTAAGCTTTGAGGGTCGCCGCTAAACCTACCCTCTACATAATCCACGATGGCTTGCCCAAGCAGAGCCTTCACATTCCAAAGTGGACTGAGGGTCCAAGTATACTACGTCTCGCGAGTTCTGGTGGAACCCAAATCATCAACCATGCACCCAAGATCATCAATTAACTGCTCAAGGTGCAACTGTTTCCCACGGCTACGATGCAATTCTCCATACCAAAGATGTGCCTTGTGCCTTTTAGCTTCAGGTTCACCATTTGTTCAAAACAACCTTAAGCTTTTTCCTTCTCCTTGATTTCCCTAGGCACATGCGTTCTCTCAGGGCCGACGATAGTTTTCCTTCGAGTAACCTTGTTATGAACCATGGTGAAAGGAGGAGCTTGAAGATTCCAAACAAAAAATGGTGTATCGAAATAGCATTGATAAACTCTACCACATAAGAAACTACCAGAAACATCCCTGCGAATTTTCCTACACTAGCTTTTCAAATACAACAGCCACATCATTATGCAGACACCCACAGAGCAATGGTGTAGTTCCATTGCCATGGATGCTCGCATGATGGAGGAGCAGATGATCAGAAGGCCGGACGAATGATCCCTGGTTCGCTCGAGCGAGATCGAGTCACTAAATTTTCGAAAGGCTCTACCATAGCCAGTAGGGCCTAGATTTCCTTTGCTATAACCATCAAAATTAAGTTTTATAAAACCTTCCTCTAGGGGGGACCAAGAGAGGGGACTGGCAGGAGGATGGCGGGTGGTCAAGGGGGGGAATTGATTCGACTCTGGGGAGAATCCTCAGGCATGGAGAATTGAGCAATCTTCGGGCCGGTTGTTCCAATCCTCGGGAGTCCAAGGAGTCAGGAAAATGGTTTCATGGATATCCGACTGAATTTTTTTCCATATTTGAGTTGTTGAAATGTTGGTTTCATAGAAGATATCGTCCAATTTCATCATGTTTTGACAGTTTTAATCCTTGATCTATTTGGAGGAATGAGATTCGATTTTTAGCTTGGTGTTGGATCATAAAATCATGGAAAATAGCCCTGGAGGACCATTTGTGTGGTCAAGGGATTCGAAGGAGGTGCTATGCTAAAGGTTTTGACGGTCAATTCTCTTGCAAGAGCATTGAGCTTTGTGTTGATGCACTCATCAGCTTCCAATTTGTCATGGGTGAGCCGCCTCATCCAGTTTTCCAACCAAAAAAGTCACACTTCCAATATTAATATTTGAGGGTCATCGCTAAACTTACCCTCTGCATAATCCATCATGGCCTGCCCAACCAGAGCCTTCACATTCCATAGCAGACCGAGGGTCTAAGTATACTGCGTCTTGCGGGTTCTAATGGAACCCAAATCATCAACCATGCACCCAAGATCATCAATTAATTGATCAAGGTGTGACTGTCTCCCACGGCTGCAATGCAGGTCTCCATACCCGAGATGTGCCTTGTGCCTTTAGCTTCAGGGTTCACCATTTGTTCAAAACAACCTTAAGCTTTTTCCTTCTCCTTGATTTCCCTAGGCACATGCATTCTCTGGGGGTTGACGAAGTTTTCCTCCGAGTAACCTTGCTTTGAACCCTGGTGAAAGGAGGAGCTTGAAGATTCCAAACAAGAAATGGCGTATGGAATCAACATTGATAAACTCTACCACAAAAGAAACTACCATAAACATCCCTACGAATTTGCCTACACTAGCTTTTCAAATACAACAACCACACCATTATGCAGACACCCATAGAGCAATGGTGTAGTTCGATTGACATGAATGCACACATGATGGAGGAGCAAATGATCAGAAGGCTAGACAAATGATCCCTGGTTCGCTTGAGCGAGATCGAGTCACTCAATCCTAACATAATACTGAGTATAATGCCCGTACACCAGCACACCTTGGGGGGGGATGCATGTCGTCATGCATGATCTTCCCCCATGACCACCATGAACATTATACATGAGCGTGCCATGGGGTGGGAGGAGGGGCACACCCACCGTGGGGGGCCATAGATTGCTTCTTGATGCTTAGACATTCATATTTAAGAGAGAGGAAAGGATAGGAAGTTCGCAAGTGGTTGCAAACATCCAGAGGATGGTCCATGTTAGTCCTAGGTCTGTCAACCTACCTTTTTTATTTTTATTCCCCAGTTTGTTATTTTTTGAACTTATTTTATCCCAGTTTGATTGCTTAATAACTACATTACATTGCTTTTGGTATTGCTTTGCATTTTAAGTTTAATGTTAGTGTCATCCCGACTCTTAATATTTGAAGATCTCCAACATATTTGTATGTTTTAATGATTTCATAAGTCAAACTTTGGCCTAAGAAGTAAAGTATCAATGTTTGAAAAAACATGTCATGCTTTGTCACATTCCGACAGCGCATGATGTCATTTCTCTTCATACGCGCGTTGCCAGAATGAGGAATTGTGGACAGAGTTAATTTGGGAACATTCCCAATAACGATTGCAAATCAAAACTTTGGGAAATGGTTTTATACTTTGAAATGAAAGGTTTTTATGACCCATGAATGGTTAATTTCGGATTCAATGCTCCTATCTTTCAAATTATTAGAGCTCTGCTATGTGCTAATTTTCGATTGGTTGTAAGTTCTTGGTTTTATGTCAAAGATCGTGCACCTTCTTCCGTATCCACGTACTCCACTTTGGCTCGAGTTTCATTATCAAAGATTAGGGTTCTTAAACGAACTGGTATTCAACACCTTCATTACCCAGAACCTACAATGAAAACTGATAAAATGAAGAGGCTCAATGGACTGAGTGGGAAGCTGTTGCAATTTGAACCCGAGAACATGGATTGGGTAAAGAAATTTCCACATTGCGTGGACAGATTGAAGAATGTAGGTTGGTTTGCTATGTGCGAGAGGATTCGAGACCACAACGTTCAAGTGACTGAACATTTTGCCTTGAATTTCAAAGGGTCAGTGGTAGATTTCAATGGATTCGAGTTTCAAGTAACTGAAGAATCAATTGTGGCCACAATTGATGTAGTTCCAGAAGGGAAAAGATGGTTTAAGAAGTACCCGGTCAATGCAGATTACAATCATATTATTTTGCCTCAATATAGAAACCCTAACTGGAGCAAGGGGATTCAAAGAAACTGCTTGCTGGAAGAATGGCGTGACATCCTGGAGATTGTTCAATGTTATGTGACCTATGAGGAAAGGTTCGCTACAGTATTTTTATATCATATGTGAGTCCTAGTGCACATCGCAGGTATCAAAAGGTTAAATCTTCCTTATTACTTTCTTAAGAGTCTGACAAAAATGGCAACTAGGGTTCAAAACCATCCTTAACACACTAGTCATAGCGTTTTCCATCATGGGCTATTAAATTTGCTGGTGGTTGAAGAATTGAAGAAATATGAGAGATCATGGTCACATTTTATATTTTGGTCCGGTTTTGAGCCTGAATAAAAAGCACCAGAAAATGATAAAGATCAAGTTGAACATGGGAAAAGGAAGCGGCCTAGTACTTCAAAGAGAACATTAAATAAATCTCCCAATAGTGATCAAAAGGAAAATGATGCACAGAAGGTTATTCCAAAGTATGGGGAATGACTCAGTCCTGAACCAAAACCTGTTGAAGAGAGATAGTTGTGCAGACACCTGCTAAATTTGATGAAGAAATTATTTTCTTGGAAGAAAATCTACCAGAAAACACTCAAGGTCAACGAAGCCCAACTTTAGATGGCCATGTTGAAAATGTTGAGCAAAGAGAGGAAGCTGAAAAAGAGTTATCATCCAAGGAGTTTGGACAAGGTACTTTTGAAATGTTACCTTCTCAGCTTGAAAAACATAATTCTTGCACGTTGAAGCTTAAAAGTATAAAGAAGAGACCTAAAACTCGTCCTACCAATCATCTAAGACTAAACACAAAATCTCTTTCAAACCCTAAAATAAAAAAGAATGAAATAGTTGGTGTCAAAGATTCATCTGATGAAGAGGACCGCCAATCTAGAAAATTATAAGGGATGTTAGAAGAAGTGTTAGACAAAATTGACCAGGGACTCAAAAAGATTCCAAATATGATAAAGGAAGATCAAGTAATCAAAGAAGGCTTGGAGGACGATAGCTCAGAAGAGGAAATGGATATAAGGTCTTTTGATCTTAAAATACTAGGGAAGTGTGTTGATGAATAGGAAATTGGTGAATCCTCCGAGAGACAAGCTGTTTTGGTTGAATTCAATAATCCTGAAAAAAGGTATTGTTGATCAAGCTCACTTAGAAAAGGAATTAGAAATAGAAAAACAGAGGAAGGAATTAAATCAATACAAGACACAAAATCAATTCAATGACAGGCTAATACAGGCTAATCAAATGTTGAAGAAATATATTCAGGAATTGAACACGAACTATGTAGAATTGGTTCAAGTGGTTGATGAGGCAGTTAAAAGAAGGAAAATTGCTCAGCAAAAGAATGATGAACTCATCAAGCAGAACGATAAGCTTCAGGAGAAGCTACGTGTAATGCAAAAGAAATGTTCGTGCCTACAGAAGAAAGCATGAGCTCTTGATGGATTAGTTGTGTTGGATAAAGCAGCACGACAGGTGTGAAGTTGATTGGTTTAATCTCCTTTCATTTTGCCAGGTCAAAATAGGACCGAAACTTTCAAGCTAAAGTTAATCTCATGAAAAGAAACAGGTGTCATAGATTACAGCTGGCAATTATTATTTTGTCTAAATTTTGATAGATCGGGACTATGTAGTAGTTGTTAGTTTGTTTCTATTATAATGTAAGTTGTAGTTATTTCAAGTATGTTCGATCCTTAAGATGTGGATCTAGAAAAATTGTTGTAAAAGTCTGTATATCTATAAATTGTAAAGAAGAAAGTAGAAAAAAAGGGTTTTTTTACCTTTTTTATGAGGGCAGTGAGGATTTTCAGTGGAATTTAAGACATACATTTTGCTAATTTGAAGACCTTTATTTTATGCTAAGGTATATATATATTTTGTTATGAGCCAGGTTTTAGCCTTTCTTAAACTTGAATGTTCTGTGATTCTTGATGAATTATTGCTAGATGAATTCCTTCATACTGATGTTATCTTTGTGAATGCTCTTATAGCAATTGAATGATTCATGAGTTGTGTTTAAAATGTTTTTGAAAATAGTATTATTAAATGCTGCAAGTGATTAGACTGTTTGTTTCTCTAGCATCATTATATGTGTAAAACTTGGTTTCTTTTATCATATTATCTTTGTGTTAAATCATCATCTTTTATTTGTGAAATCTGATGCTTTCAGATGTCCTGAAATCTACCTTTTATAACCCACTGTCCTTCATTATCATAACCAACCTATCCAAAAAAACAACCTTTTAAATCTGAGGTGCCTAAGCTCTATAACCAAGTAGTCTAGTTGCAAACTTTAGGACTAGCAGTCCAATCCGCAATTGGTCAACTTATCTGCTAGCTTGTTGGCATCCTATCTTACATGGCGAGGAAAAATGGCAGCATCCTTACTCATATTGGCTAAAGAAGATTCTATCTTTGTTGTTAATCTCCAATTTGGAGCCACTTTGCTGGTTTTGGATCCATTAATAAGTTTGATTAAAATTTGGATCATGAGATTGGGGTCACCATCCACGTTGAGCATGTGATACCCTTCTTTATTTGTAATTTTGATTCCTTGAACCATCGCATGTAATTCAACAACATTGTTATTGTTGATTCCCAGAGAACCAACATATATGCAAATAATTTGTCTAGTGATCCCGAAAGGCTCCACCATAGCCAGTTGGGCCTAGATTTCCTTTGCTAGAACCATCAAAACTAAGCTTTTTAAAACCTTCCATTGGGGGGGACCAAGAGAGGGGATTGGTAGGTGGTCGGGGGGGGGGGGGAGCAAATTGATTCGACTATGGGGAGAATCCTCAGGCATGGAGAATTAAGGAATATTCAGGCCAGTTGTTCCAATCCTCGGGATTCCAAGGAGTCAGGAAAATGGTTTCATGGATATTCGACTGAATTTTTTTCCATATCTGAGTTGTCGAAAGGTTGGTTTCATAGAAGATCCTTTTGTTCCATTCTTTCCAAATTTCCCAGAGAAGGAACATAGGAAATAGTTGCCAAGCCCTATTAACAATGTTGCTGTTTGAGATCTACGAGTGCCAATGGGGAATGGTGTCTTTGATACTTCCATGATTGTGGTCCATCTATATGAATATATTGGCACTTTGGTCCCATAAATATTTGCTGAAAGGGAAAGAATGTAAGAGATGTTCCATGTCTTCAAAAGAGTTGCCACATAGAACACATTTGGATGGGCCCTCAAAGCCACACTTGGTGATACAGTCCCAAGTGAGAATTTTACTCCAAACCACAAGTCAAAGGAAGGTAGAGACCTTAGGCCAAATATTTTGAGCCCATATTTTTTTCCATATCCTATCCCCCTGCTTGGTGTTATAGTTGGAAATAAGGAGTAGGCTTCTTTAATGCTAAATACTCCTTTGCTTTCATGACCCCATCGAAGGACATCTTCACTTTCATGATAAGAGATTTTCCTAGATTGAAGATCCTTCCAGAAATCCTCCCAAATGAAATCTAGGTGGGAGTGGGGCTAATTAGGTCTGTCTTGCTAGTTGACCCATTGAGGGTTTCATGTCATAGGAGTCCAAAAATGGGAATCCAAAAATTTATTGGAAGAGAGAGTGTCCCGGTGAAGAGAGCCACTACTTCCAAGCAGCATCCCACAAGAGAGTTGTCTATCCATTATGAATATCCCAAAATGCGTGCTCTTGGACCAACATTTTATTCTGCAAAGCTGCATTCCATATTAGTGATCCCGAATTGGAGTCTTGCATGCGAATAAGATCCTGTTGGGCAATATTTGTAGATATTTTTTGTTTCTGGATGTTGTCCCAAAGCACATCAGGAGTGGTGAGCCATCTCCACCACAACTTGGTTGACATGGCTTTGTTTGTTATCTTTGGATCCCTGATACCGAGACACCCAAGCAACTTGGGTTTGCAGAGTTTGTCCCAAGCAATCAAAGCCAATTTTATTCCTTTTTCTTTTGAACCTCCCCACAAAAAAGGTTCTCTAAAGGGAGCATATTTCATTCAAAAAAATTTGGAGCGATAAAATTTGAGAAAAGATATGAGCACATATTGCGGAGAATAGAATTTAAAAGGATTAATTGTCCAACAAGATCGAGGGATTTGAATGTCCAATTAGAAAGGCGCTGCTCCAATTTTGCAAGGAGATTCGACCAGACCGGGTGTCTTAAGGTAGAAGAAGTGAGTGGTGCTCCCAAGTATTTTGAGGGGAAGGTGGTGCATCTAAAAAGGAGTCTTGATATTTTAAGCTAGAGGTGGAGAGGAGTGTTGAAGAAAAAGAGCTCGGACTTGTCGTTATTTAAAGAAAGATCGAATGCATCCAAGAAATTTTTGAACAAAGATTTAAGATGCCAAGCTTCCCAGATAGTAGCGGCCACAAGGAACAGGGTATCATTCACAAATTATAGATGCGAAGCAACAATGTCATCATTAGCAAGGTGAAGGCCAAAAAGAAGGTTATCTTGGACTGCAGCTTTTAGGGATTGACCAAGGCCTTTGACCATAAGGGTAAAGAGAAAAAGGGAAGGGGGTCCCCCTAATGGATTCCTCTAGTGGAGGAAAAAGTGGGAGAAAGGGAGTCGTTGACCAAAATGGAAAAGAAAGTCAAGGAGGTAAGAGCTAAAATCCAATGAACCCACTGAGGAGAGAAGCCAAAGGCAAGGAGGGAGCACTGAATGAAGTTCCAAGAAAGCTTGTCAAGGGATTTGGAGAGATCTAATTTGATGAGAATGCCAACCTTTTTAGTGGTTTTAAGGGTGTGTATGGATTCATGGGAAAGAATGATACCATCTCGGATTTAGCGACCTTCAACATAGCTTGTTTGTTCCTCCAAAATCAAGTGGGGAAGGATGGGATTTAACCTATTGGAAATTACTTTGGCAATGATTTGTAAATAACATTGCATAGAGAAATAGGTTGAAATTTACTTGCATGAGAAGGAATTTCTTCTTTGGGAATGAGGGTGAGAAACGTGGCGTTGAGGGCTAGCAGAATGTCCAGGTGAGAGAAAGATTCTTCAACAGCCTCCCAAACATATTGTTGCACCATCTTTCAACAATGGTTGTAGAAATCGACAGTAAAACGACCAGGATTCAGAGCTTTCCCGGGCTACATGCTCATCACTGCCTCTTCCACTTCTTCCATGGTAATTTGTCTTAGCAGGCTCTCATTTTATTCCTCTAAAACCAGAGTAGAGATGTTTTGTATAATTTTATCCATTACTTGATTGCAGTTGTTGTTAACTTTTGAGAGCAAGTTGCAATAGTAGGAAACTAATTCTCCTGCAATTTCATCATGTTTTGACAGTTTTAATCCTTGATTTGTTTGGAGGAATGAGATTTGATTTTTAGCTTGGTGTTCGATCATAGAATCATGGAAAATATTTATTGTTTTCCCCTTCTTTGAGACATCTAATTATGTATTTTTTATGCCATAGAATTTCCTATTGATCTAGACGTTGGTTGATGTTGTCTTGGAGTTGTCCTTCTTCTTGGAGGAGATCATATGTGTATCCCTAAGTTACAACTTCTTGTTGCAGCTTTGTCATGTCCTCTTCAAGCAATTTCCTAGCTTCGAATATATTTCCAAAAACCTCCTTATTCCAAGTTTTTAGTTTGACTTTGACGAATTTAAGCCTCTGCTGAAGCTAAAACATTTTGGAGCCTGAATAGAAAGGAGCATCTATCCACCATTGAGCAAGAGATCCCATGGAATCTAGCCTTTTTTTTTTGAATTAAAAGTGCTTGTTTTAGGGATTGTTGATCGCATCAATCTCAAGGTTGATAGGCCAGTGATCCAACCCAACACCAGGAAGAATGATGGAGTCAAGGATGATGCTCGATCTAACTAGATGGGAGGAGACCATTGTTGAATAAGTTGTCATTGATGTCAAGCATAGGAAGATATGCCCGCAAAGGAACCCAAAGATATGCCTACAAGGAACTTATGCCCGCAAGGACATTGGAAGAATTATGCCCGTAGGAAGGGACTTATGCCCGCAAGGAAGGGATTTTATGCCCGCAAGGAAGAGCCTAAGATTATGCCTGCAAAGGGCTTAAGGTTATGCCTTCAAGGGCTTAAAATAAACCGAGGTTATGCCCGCAGGGATAAGGTTATGCCCGCAGGGGCTAAGGTTATGCCCGCAGGGGCTAAGGTTAAGCCCGCAGGGGCTTAGGAATGCTCGCGGGGGCTTAGGGATGACCACAGGAAGCTTAGGAATGCCCATAGGAGCTAAGGAATGCCCGCGGGAGGGATATAGGAATGCTCGCAGGGCTAAGGAATGCCCGCAGAGCTATAACATGTGCCCGCAGGGGCTTAGGAATGCCCACAGGGGCTTAGGAATGCTTGCCGGGGCTTAGGGATGACCACAGGAGGCTTAGGAATGCCCATAGGAGCTAAGGAATGCCCGCAGGAGGGATATAGGAATGCCTGCAAAGCTATAACATGTGCCCGCAAGCTCTCACACATGCCCGTAGGCCCTCATACATGCCTGTAGGCCTTCATACAAGCCCGTAGACCTTCATACAAACCCGCAGGCCCTCATACATGCCCGTAGAGCTTATACATATGATCGTAAGTGGTATAATCACAGGCGTACATTATGCCCGAAAAGATTTACAATGTGTCTTCGTAAATAAATTAAAACAGAGATCGAATTTATTAATTAATAAACAAGATCTAATTGTGTAGAATGAAGAGATGCGACCTGAAGAGACACAAAATTCACAATGAAGAGATGCAAATGAAACTCATGAAGGTATATAACCAAATATTTGAATTAAAAGAAAGATGTCTCTACAGAATAGATCGCAACAACAATAAGAAAAGAAGAGATCAAGGAGCATGAAGAATTTCCAGAAGCTGAATTAATGAAGAAAATATCAGGAAGATAAAAAAATCTTAGGGAGGTTGGGTGGTGCTAGGTGCAGGTTGAAGCCTGCCAAGGAGGTTGTAGCCTCCTTCCAGTAGTAGCTGGAGAACAGGGGTGTTGTGGCATTCATATCTGTTGGTGCAGATAAAAATTGGGTGTTGGTGCATCCATTCTGTTGCAGCAGAAAAACAATTTTTTAAAAATCATTTTATTAATAAATTTGATTTGGTGGTTTTCTCTTTGAGGTTTCCACGATAAAATTATGCCTCCTTACTTGATTGATCCATTGTTTATCTGTATTTAGTGCTAATTGTTTAAAAAGAAGAAAAGTAGGCAATACTGATTCTCCCCCCCTCTCAGTATCACTGGATAAACCAACAATTGGTATCATAGCAGGATCCTTCACTAAGCTTAATCACTAGAAGGAAGATCATATTAAAACACTATGGATCAACAAGAAGGCTTAGTTGTTGACAGATCTCCATTATTCACAGGAGAGAACTATGCATATTGGAGTGTAAGAATGAGATGCCATCTAATGTCTCTTGGATGCAAAGTTTGGAATGTTGTTGAAAATGGTTATAAAATACCAAACAGTCCACCTACAGATAAAGATGAACAAGATAAATACTAAGCCAATGCAAAAGCATTGAATGCAATCTTGAATGGACTATCAAATTCAGTGTTTGTTAAAGTCATGCAATGCAAGATAGCCAAAGATGTTTGGGATAAAAAATGTGTATGAAGGAGCTACCAAAGTCAAAAAAATCCAAACATACATGGGACAATTCGAAAGTTTAAAAATGAAAGAAGAAGAAAACATTGCATAATATCTTCTAAGAGTAGATGAAATTGTCAATGCTATCAGAGGTTTGGGAGGAGAAATACATGAGAAAGAAGTTGTTGAAAAGGTACTAAGAACCCTACCCATGAAGTATGACTCAAAAGTGTCTCATGTAGAAGATCGAGATGATCTAGACTTTCTGACAGTGGATGATTTACACGGGATCTTCACTGCCTATGAGATGAGAACAGAACAAAACAGACCATCAAGAAAAGAGGCAACATTTAAAGTCACAAAAGAGTCAAAGAAATATGAAGCATTATCCAAAAACCACTCTGAAACTCAGATGATAAAGAAGCTATTTTCATCAAGAAACTTGAGAAGGGTATTGGTAAGTATGAAGGAAAGCTACCACCGAAGTGTTTTAACTGTGGAAGAATTTGGAATTTTGCCTCAAAATGTCCTTATCCCAAACAAGACGATAGTGATGATAGAGAAACCTCTAAAAAATTCAAGAAGAACAAAGCAACAAAAATGAAGAAGTTTAATGGTAAGAAGAAGATCTTTTACACTATGGAAGATAGTTAAGATGAAGAAGAAGAAGACGAAGAAACATAAATTCTATTAATGGGAATAGAAACTCAAGCTCCAGATGACGAATCAGATATGGAAGGAGAGGTCGATCTAAAGGTTGAACTCATAAGTGCTCTTGAAGAATTAAGAAAAAGTAAGGAAGATTAAATGTTTAAGAACACAATTAGTTGATTATGAAGAAGGACAAAAGACAAGAGATAAGGAGTCAATCCAAATCATTGTAGATCTGAAGATTCAACTCCAAGAAGCCAAGAAGATTGAAGAGAACCTAGAATTGCAGCTCAAAGAGAAAATGCAAGAATCTGAAAGACTTGAAGCATAAGTTATTCAACTTAATATGAAACTCTATGAAAAATCTATTAAAACAAGGTTTGAGAAGAGCTCGAAGACTCTGGATGACATTCTAAATGTCCAAAGACCATCCAGTGACAAAACTGGGTTAGGATATAACAAAAGGAGTTATGCTGCTGCACTTATGAGTCCAATAAAAAAGGAGGATAGTCAGAAATCTACTTCTCACTTACATAAGATAGAGATGATGCCTAGAAGATCAAGGACAAGGAAATATCAGCAGATCTTCTTGGGGAACTGCTACTCATGTAATAATTTTGGACAGAAAGCCCTGAATTGCAAAGCATATGGAAAGGATCATTTTCATAAGAAGAGCACATTTAGTAACTATCCAAAAGAAAGAAAAGGAAACCATAACTCCTTTGCACCTCTGCAAAGCTATGATAGAGAATGTTATAAATGTAATAACCATGGACATATAGCTAGATAATGTAAGCTGACAACACCTACAGAAAATAATACAGAAAACAAAATCCATGATAGCCCTATGTGCAACAGAAAAGCAAAATATATGGCATGTTGATAGTGGATGTTCAAAACACGTAACAGGAGACCCAAACAAGTTCATAAACCTAAGAATAGATCAAAAGGGAAAAGTCACTTTTGGAGATAATATGTCTTCTAAGATAATTGGAAAGGGTACAATGGCTATCAAAAATAAAATCAGAGCTGAAAATGTGTTGCTAGTAGAAGATTTAAAGCCTAATCTTCTCAGTGTGAGTCAAACATGTGATCAAGGGCACATATGCATATTTGATTTTGAGAAACGTGAAATCAGAAATAAAAACTCATGAAAACTTGTTGGAATTGCTATAAGGAATTCAAGTAATGTATACACCCTAGAAAATGAAGAACAATGCTACATAAGTCTGATAGATGAAAGTTGGCTATGGAATAGAAGGATGGGACACTTAAACTTTGATAATCTTATGAAGGTGAGTAAGAAGGAAGCTGTAAGAGGCTTACCAAAGATTGTAAAGCCTCTAAATTCAATTTGTAAACATTGTCAACATGGGAAGTAGACTAAAGCAAGCTTCAGAGTCAAAGAATATACAACCTCACAGCCATTGACAATAGTTCACAGTGATCTTTGTGGACCAACAAGAACTATAAGTTTGCAAGGAGAATATTATTTCATGTTGTTCATTGATGATTATACAAGGATGACTTGGGTAACATTCCTCAAAGAAAAATCATAAGCTTTTGAGAAGTTAAAGTTTTTTAAAGCAATGGTTGAAAATGAGACAAATCTAAAAATCAAATGTTTAAGGTCAGATAATTGAGGAGAGTTTACCTCAAATGAATTCAATGAGTTTTGTGAAACTCATGGAATTAAAAGGCAATTTTCAGATCCAAGGACTCCTCAACAAAATGGTGTTGTGGAAAGAAAGAATAGGACAGTCCAAAAAGCAGCCATAACTATGCTTAATGAAGCAAAACTTTCAGATGCATATTGGAGAGAAGCAGTATACACAGCTGTTTATACAATCAATAGAGGACAACTCAGAGTAAATAATGACAAGACTCCCTATGAAATATGGTATGGAGGACCTGCCTCTGTCAAATATTTCAGAGTGCTTGGTAGTAAGTGCTACATAAATAGGAATGAGTATGATCTTGGTAAATTTGATTCTAGAACCGATGGGGGAATATTTCTAGGATATTCATCCTCCAAGAAAGCATACAGATGTTACAATCAAAGACTACACAAGATCATAGAGAGTGCATATGTAAGAATAGATGACATGAAGCTAAGAAGAAATAGAACTCAAGATGATGAGATAACAAATAATGATAAGGAAGAGGAAGACTCACAAAGGAAAGAGCATTTACAAGATGAAGAAGAGAATGAACAGGAAGAAAAGGAAGATGAGGTATCTCAAGAAAATGACAAAGAAGATTCTCCAAGATCTGATACAAAAGCACCATCAAGAAGAATTCAAAGAGATCATCCTGAAAGTCAAGTTATTGGTGACATAAGTATTGGAGTTAAAACAAGAAGAAGGTTAATATATGATCAAGAACAAGCACTACTTTCGCTAGTAGAACCTAAAACATTTGCAGAAGCTAGCAAAAGTGATGATTGGATCAAAGCTATGAATGAGGAGCTGGACCAAATAGAGAAGAACCAAACCTAGGAAATTGTACCAAGACCTAAAGGCAAGAATGTTATTGGGACCAAGTGGATTTTCAAGAACAAGTTAAATGAAGATGGTAAAGTAATAAGAAACAAGGCCAAACTGGTATGCAAAGGATATGCCCAAGTGGAAGGTATTGAATTTGAAGAAACATTTTCTCCTGCAGCAAGACTTGAAGCAATCAGGATGTTCTTAGCTTTTGCATGCTACAAAAACTTCAAAGTATATCAAATGGATGTTAAATCTGCATTTCTGAATGGAAATCTTGAAGAAGAAGTCTATATTGAACAGCCCTAAGGTTTTCTCTTATCAGAAAACAAGGATTATGTTTGCTAACTAAAAAGGGCACTCTATGGTCTCAAACAAGCTCCAAGGGCATGGTTCTCAAGACTTGACAACTACTTGAAGCAACAAGGATACATAAGAGGGGCCACTGACAGTAATGTCTACATAAAATTTGAAAATGAGAATATGATCATTGTTGTTGTCTATGTAGTTGATATCATATTTGGAAGTGATCTACAAATTATGAGTGTAAAATTTGCCTCAGATATGAAGAAAGAGTTTGAAATGTCTTTGTTGGGAGAACTAACATTCTTCTTGGGATTACAAGTCACTCAATCAGACAAAGGGATTTTCATTTCTCAAACCAAGTACATTAAAGAGATGCTAAAAAATTTAAGATGGAAGACTCCAAGCCTGTTAGTACCCCCATGATCACTGGATGTAAATTAAGCAAGGATGATGAGTCTTTGGAAGTGGATCGTGCTATGTAAAAATCTATGATAGGTAGCTTGCTATATGTGACAGCTACAAGACCGGATGTGATGCAAGTTTTAGGATTGGTTGCTAGATTCCAATCAGCCCCAAAAGTAACACATGTAACAACAGTAAAAATAATTATGAAATATTTGAAAGGTACTATGGAGTATGGTTTATGGCACCCAAAAGTCCAAGACTTCACTTTAAAAGAATTCACTGATGCATATTGGGTAGGAAGTGTTGATGACTGAAAGAGTACCGGTGGAGCAGCATTCTACCTGGGAGACTACTTGGTATCATGGCTAAGCAAGAAACAACCCTCCATTGCACTATCTACAACAAAAGCTGAATATATTGTTGTTGTCTTATGTTGTACTCAAGTCATTTGGATGAAGCAGAGATTGGAAGACTTACTTGTGAAGTATGAGCATCCAATAGTGATAAACTGTGACAATACCAGTGCCATAAACATATAAAAAAATCATGTCATGCACTCCAAGACAAAGCACATTGCAATAAAATATCACTTTCTAAGAGATCAAGTATTACAAAAGGTTGTCAAAATGGAATATATTGATACAAAGGAACAAATAGTTGATATCTTCACTAAGCCACTACCCAAAGAATCATTTGAGCATCTTAGACAAAAATTGGGAGTAATCAGCTCCCTATACTGAATTAAAAAGAGAAAGAGCATGAGGACAGGGGAGACATGTTGGCAGGGGGAGCTGTCAAAAGGAAGGCTATATGATGAGATCTACCTCGTTTCTTATTCCAAGTATAATTACCATTTTTGGGTTTGATGTCGATCAGATCAAGGGTAGGAATGAGAAGGCCAAAATCCTTTCTTGCCGAGTCTAAGCGTAAGATGCCTCCTCGTTTTTACAAGGGGGAAGAGATCATATTGAAGTCACCACCAAGAATCCAAGATTGGTTTTGAGAGAGCTCTTAGATGTAAGAAAGTGAAGTTAAGAAATTTGGCTTGGCAACTAGAGAGGAGGGGACATAAACATTAGTGATAGTGCCAAAGAACTCAGAGCCAAGGATATGGAAGGAGGATAACAGAGTGTGTGATGTGGAGAAGAAATTGGAGAGCTAAATGAAATTAGGGTTCCATGTTGATGTATATGTAACTTCGGAATGTATTTCACATATATGTATATTGTATTCCTATAGAGATGTTATTATTCCTCTATACGGAAGTGTCGTCATTTATATTGTAAGTGTTGTAACTTATACTTGATGGGTTATTAGACTACCTTGTTGGGGTCGGCTCTGTATAAGTCATGTGGGTCAAAGGGTTATTAGACCACCCTATTGGGGGTCGGCCATGTGGGTCAAAGGGTTATTAGACCACCCTATTGGGGGTCGACCCAGTCAGCTTTATGTTATGTGGTTAAGTTAAGGCCGACCTAGTAAAGGTTATTAGGCAAGTCAAGTCAAGTATAAATAGAGTGCGGGAGGCACTCTATTTGATCATTCTATTCTCTCACACACTTTGGAGAGTGGCGCACTTGTTGAGGAGGAGAAGCTGCTGCTAGGAGATGTCTATCTCTTATGCTTGGGTTGTATCATTGCTCTATCTATCTCTGAGGAAGGTATTGGGGTTTTTCACCTTTATGGTTTTCCCCAAGTAAACTTTGTGTCTCTTGTGTGCTTGCATTATTGTGTCCATGATTGATATACTGTAGATATGTTGTACATGTTGTTCTCTAAGTTAAGATCCTAGATCAGATTGAAGTAAGTTCTGAAAAACTAACATGGTATCAGAGCTAGCCTGAATGAAGGCATGGTATGGCATGTATGACACTTGTTGCACTTGCGATGCTAGGGCTTGATATAGCAAAAACCAGTCATCGTAGCACTTTCGCTATAAATCCATTTCGGTGAGGTTTCAGGATCTGAAAATTTTACAGGTCGAATATCAGATCCCCATGTACCTTGTATCCAAAGGACAACTTCTAATTCGTTGTACTTTGTGTTTTATGATTTGTACAATCTAGGGTTTCTGCCTCTTCCAGATCTGAGTCATAAACAGGTGACCTAAGCAAGAAGGTTATAACTTGGGCTAGGAAGCTCCAAATGAAATTTAGTAAAAAGTGACAGGTAGGGCACGGACTGTACTTTCACAAGCCGAAGGTTCAGAGGCCAAAACTAAGCCAGTGACATGTGGCACGCCGTACAAGTTCGCTCTCCTGTTTTATCCCATAAACAGGTCATGTTGCGACACTTGGCATAAATCTCTCTCAGAGAATCCAATTGAGGTCAGACCTGTGGGGCTGGAAAGATGACAGGTCGAGATACCACAGGTAGAAGTTTCAGACCCTGTGGATCGGAAAGTTCGGAGTTACACCAGAAACAATCAGGTGGATATTTCTGTCAAAACAGAATTATTTTTGAGCACCTTCATTCATGGCTTCCGGAATTTAGGGTTTTGGAGAAAGTTGGAATTTTTGTATTCGGAGACGCTGGATGCTACTCATCAAAATCGAAATTTAGAGACCAAGATCAGAATTTTTGGTTGGGCAGAAGGCCGGGCTGGATCAAACCCCAGTTCGGGACTTTGATCGGAAAGATGGAAAATTAGGGCTTCTGCAAAAATTGGAATTTTTGAAGTCTGTGACCACGGTTGCAAGCTCCTTAGAAAAATCAAAGTTTAGAGCTTTGGATCGAACCTATTGGTTGGGTAGAAGGGTGGACTTTATCAAACCCTAGTTCGGGATCCTGTCTAGAAGATCCGGAAGTCTCAAAGGCAATTTTGAGGGGTGAAACTTTGCAGTTTTCAAATTCTGAGTATACCAAGTTGATCAGCTTATCAAGGCGCATCTTTCTATCCATTCAGAAGTTTGAAATTCAAAGTTTGAATTTTTAGGGCTTCTCTGACAAACCCGAATCCAGCTCCAGATCCAGTTTCTACAATACAAAGTGGATTGGGTTAATCCTAGAAGAGAATGGATTGGTCACCTGCATAAGTGAAGAAGTTCCTGTTTCAGAGGGAGATGAGGCTAAGGCCTTTCATAAGAAGATTACAAGCAATCTTGACAGGTATGACTTATCCAGGTATGTTTCGAGATTTGTTCATGATTAAGTTTATGGTATGTTTATCTTCATATTATTATGGTTAATACAATCTTGATTAAATTTAGACTTGTCGTATCACCTTAATAATATTATAAATGCATGATAGAATATATTCATTGATTAGGGTGTTGACACTTATGATTGTACTAATGCATTATGGTGTTGTATGAGGTTTATGTTGTCCGCTAACATGAAAGGTACAGCAAGAAAGACAAATCATGTTCTGGTTCAAGAACATATGATCATGGTGACACGAAGACAAAGATTCATCCATTGTCATGGATCACTTAGAAGATCTATTTACGAGGTATGTATAACTTGGTTCTATAATGGTTAACTTATGAGATATGCAGGTTACTAGCACAATTCATTGAAGACAACAAGAAGACATCATGTGGGTATGTTAGACATAACTAGCTAACATACTAATCCAGGTATGTTTTTTCCTATATCAAGTTAGAATATTACCTTATGTTAGGATCCCTTATATAAGTATACTTGGTATGATTGGTTATGTTTATTCATAAAGTTATAAATGTAAGTAATCAAGGGTTTATGCATATTATGTCTCTTATCTTGATTGATGATTTGACTAACCAGAAGAGTCCTATGATCAAATAAGAATATGCATGAGTAAAAGAAGTCTTTCCTGAAACCTTGAATACTAATGTTTATTATCTGTGTTTGAAATGATCATGACTATACATGTTTAAGATTATTGTGTTTTGATAGTATTAAGATTATACTAATGAATGTGTGATTATGTATGAGACCTCGAGGATAACACAATGATGATACTAATAAGCATGCATAGTGATTAAGGATGGATATAAGTTCAAGGATAGGTAATCCAGGAAGCAAAGATCAAGAGGGAGCACACTTCAGTAGTTTCTGCAAGGATGCAGATATTCAGAGGGAGTTGACCACTTCTCACAATCCACATCAGAATGGAGTTACAAAAAGGAAGCAAAGACTGAGAGGGAGTCAACCCAACAAACAAACAAAGATAAGTATTTGAATTATCATTTCTTGCATATTTGATTGTTTAAATAATATTGTTCAATAATGTATATACTAATGTTCCTAGAATTAGGTTGTGCATATTAGAATAGTTGCATTGATGAACAGTATACTACTAATATACATGGATAAGTGGCCTATGGCACTATACAACATTCCATTGCTACTTATCTAGAATGAAACCTCTTTGCTGACATGTTGGGAGTTGTGCACACTCTTAACAGTGTTCTGGTAGAGATTGGAAGGCATCTAGAAAGTTACGGGATATGGATAAATGTTGTATTGAAGCATTGGCTAAGATAATTGCATGACTGTATGACATATTTATTTATGTGTAAGAATTTTTTCTGAAAACTATGAGATGTTTTCTAATTATGCAATTTAACTTGTTTTGTAGGAAAGATCGTATACCATCACCTACAAAAAGACTACAACATTTGTTCAACAACAAAGTTATCTATTGAAGATATTAAAAATATTGAAGTTCCCAGGATTCGAGAAGAATGCCATGATCGAGGAGTACCAGTCGATCATGAAGAATGATGGTTGGGATGCAGTCCCAAGACCAGAAGGGAAGTCTGTTGTGACTTCCAAGCAGATCTAAAAGATCAAGCATGCTGCAGATGGTAGCATAGAGAAATACAAAGTGAGATTTGTAGCTCGTGGCTTCTCCCAGAAAGAGGAATTGATTATGAAGAGACTTTTGCTCCTATAGCTAGATACACTTCCATTAGTACTTGCTCTGGCTGCAGTGATAAAATGGAAGATACACCAGATGGATTTCAAGACAACTTTCTTGAATGGTGTAGTTGAGGAGGAAGTGTATGTGGAGTAGCCACTTGGTTTTGAGACACATGACAAGAAGTCATATGTGTGTAGGTTGAAGAAAGCCTTGTATGGATTGAAGCAAGCTCCCAGGACTTGGTATAGTAGGATGGACAGTTTTCTATCCAGTTTGGGCTTTACCAAGAGTAAAGCGGATTCCAACCTTTACTACAATGTTGAGGAAGGAAATCCTGTGATACTACTGTTGTATGTAGATGACCTGTTTGTTATAGGTGAGGATAAATTGATTGCTGACACGCAACGGAAGCTTGCTGCCGAGTTCGAGATAAAGAACTTGGGGATGATGCACTACTTTCTAGGCATGGAGGTGTGGCAGAGTGCAGATGGAATCTTCCTTGGACAAGGGAAGTTTGTAGTAGAGATCCTGAAGAGGTTCGGGATGATGGACTGCAAGGACATGGCCACACCTATGGCATCGAACCTGAAGCTTCTATGTGATGCTTCATCTGATCCGGTTGATGTCACTATGTATCGTCGGATGATTGGATCCTTGATGTACCCGACGAACACGAGACCAGATATTTGCTTTGCGGGGAACACATTGAGCTAGTTCCTAACGGATCCGAGGAGTGTTCACCTGGTTGCTGTAAAGCATATTCTAAGGTGCCTGAAGGGTACAGTTGATTATGGGCTCGAGTATGATGCGAATCAAA
Organism: Larix kaempferi; assembly: GCA_027924585.1. Taxonomy (NCBI): domain Eukaryota; kingdom Viridiplantae; phylum Streptophyta; class Pinopsida; order Pinales; family Pinaceae; genus Larix; species Larix kaempferi. The sequence continues at coordinate 11,163,564 of BSBM01000877.1, forward strand.
AGTTTAACCTATAGGGTTATGTTGATGCAGATTGGGAAGGCAATGCTGCAGATAGGAAGAGCACTTCTGGGTGCTGCTTCAGTATGGGATTAGGTGTGATCTCTTGGTTTAGCAGGAAGTAGTCCTGCGTAGCACTGAGTACAGCCAAAGCAGAGTATGTTGTAGCTTGTTCGGCTAGTTGTGAGGCAGTATGGCTTAGGAAGATACTATCTAAGTTATTTGATCTCCCATTGGAGGCTACTGGTATCTTTTGTGACAACCAGAGTTGTGTGAAGCTGTCTAAGAACCCAGTGTTCCACGACAGGTCGAAACACATAGAGATCAAATATCACTATATCAAGGATATGGTGCAGAGAGGAGCATTGAAGCTTATGTATGTTGCGACGGATGAGCAGATTGCAGATGTGCTGACGAAGCCACTAGCTAGAGTGAAGTTCGAGTACTTCAGAGAGAGGCTTGGTGTTCTTCAAATCGATGACACTTCGAGGAGAAGTGATGGAGACATTTGCAGGAGCCATTCCAAGCATGGTGAGAGGAGGATCCTTCCCATGGATGTGGATGTAAGCACTAGATGATGAGCATCAAGACGATGCTCCAGTTACTGCTCTGTATATGTATATGCATCATGTTGGATGCTTGATATGATCAGTTGGATCATTTATGTATGTATGCATCATGTTGGATGCTGGATATGATCAGTTGGATCATTTGTACGTATTTGTATATGCATCATGTTGGATGCTTGGACCATGTATCTGTATATGTATCAGGTGGATACGCTGTATGATCAAGTAGATCATGTATGTTGATATGTATCAGGTAGATACATTATGTGATCAGGTGGATCATGTATCTATGTATGTATCAGGTGGATACATTGTATGATCAGGTGGATCATGTATGATGATATGTATAAGGCAGATACTATGTATGCATCAGGTAGATGCATTGTATGATCAGGATGATCATGGATGACAAGCTTCAGGATGTTGCTCCAGATGACATGCATCAGGATGATGTAGTGATGATGATCAAGATGATCATATGTGATGACATGTATCAGGTGGATACATTACATAATCAGTTGGATTATGTGTGATGAGTTTGAAGACACAGATGCACATGAGCTTTTCAGACATGGTTGTAGATGTGTTCTCCCATGGTTGTGATATAAGTGCTGGGGCCATTCGAGCATGGTTGTAGATGTGTTCTCCCATGGCTGCGATATAAGTGTCGGGGCCATTCGAGCATGGTTGTAGATGTGTTCTCCCATGGCTGCGATATAAGTGCTGGACCATTTGAGCATGGTTGTAGATGTGTTCTCCCATGGATGCAATATAAGTGTTGTGCCATTCTCGCATGGTTGTAGATGTGTTCTCCCATGGCGTAGATGTAAGTGCTGTGTGATGTGCATCTGGGTTGTGCTTCATGAACGATGATCATGAGTATCAAGATGATACTTTGTGGCCATGGATAGGTTGTGCAGTAGCATGTAAAAGGTCCTGGGAGATCCGATAGGTTGAGTTGTGTGCTCGCAATCAGTCCTGGGATGCTCTTTCGAGGTTTTGTTGACTCACGTAATAAGTCTTGAGGATTCCACATTATGGCCAGTGATGATGAAGACCTGTAGGTGGTGGGCCTACATCCAGTATGAAAAAGGACTGGCTCTGTAGAACTTCCTATGACGAGTAGATCGGAGATTGATTGAGATAGCAGCAGCAGTGACGATGACGATGATTCGTTGATGATGATCCAGAGAAGAAGACTTGTACTAGAAGACCTGTGTCGAGAAATACCTTCCTATTTAAGAGGGAGTGTTGATGTATATGTAACTTCGGAATGTATTTCACATATATGTATATTGTATTCCTATAGAGATGTTATTATTCCTCTATACGGAAGTGTCGTCATTTATATTGTAAGTGTCGTAACTTATACTTGATGGGTTATTAGACCACCTTGTTGGGGTCGGCCCTGTATAAGTCATGTGGGTCAAAGGGTTATTAGACCACCCTATTGGGGTTCGACCCAGTCAGCTTTATGTTATGTGGTTAATTTAAGGCCGACCTTGTAAAGGTTATTAGGCAAGTCAAGTCAAGTATAAATAGAGTGCGAGAGGCACTCTATTTGATCATTCTATTCTCTCACACACTTTGGAGAGTGGCGCACTTGTGGAGGAGGAGAAGCTGTTGCTAGGAGATGTCTATCTCTTATGCTTGGGTTGTATCATTTCTCTATCTATCTTTGAGGAAGTTATTGGGGGTTTTCACCTTTATGGTTTTCCCCAAGTAAACTCCATGTCTCTTGTGTGCTTGCATTATTGTGTCCAGATTGATATACTGTAGATATGCTGTACATGTTGTTCTGTCAGTTAAGATCCTAGATCAGATTGAAGTAAATTCTAAAAAACTAACATTCCAAAGGTTAACAATTCCCCGAGCAGAATTGATGGCATCTAAAGCCATCATCCTATGCCCTTCCAACAAAATTTAGCAAAGTAACTAAAGGATTCGACCGTACATTTGGTTTCTTGCAACAAAACTACTATATGAGTTTAGATTGAAGAGTATGCCTTTAACTCTTCCCACACACACCATGAATATTCCAAGATAAGATTTTCATTAGGAAATTATTGGGGGGAGGGAAATGACTGGAGCCAGTAAAAAATGGATCTATGATTACCTGATGCTACCATATGTTCTCCAATCTCGACGAGATTTTGTTGGTTGGTCTTTCTTCCTCATTTGGCTTCTCTTCTATTTCCTATTGTTCTGGGTGGAGGTTGTGATGTCTAGATTCCTAGTTGATTTTTTATCTGATCAACACAATCAATTGACTAGGAGGCCTTAAATGTTGCTTCTTGAAGATCTTATTTAATGAGAATGATGTGCGATGAGGATATAACATTAAGATCACCCTTATTGCTTGCTTATATGATAGTTTGTACCTCTTGTTCATCTATATCGATTTCTCCTTCTTCCTCGTCTACCTCCGAGAGTTCTCCTTCCCCCATAATCCTGTCTTTAGATGGATCAATCTTTCTACATTTGGTTGGATTTGTTTTAGGAGTTGATTTAGTTGGATGGGGATCCTCCTAGTCAGGAACCAAATTGTCATTGGAGCCCATTTACGTATCTTCCAAAGCCACAAACTTATTTGAAACCCGATTGTCTTGGATTAGCTCACTGCAAGCTACTTTGTGGGTCCTTTCCCCCTTCTATTAATAAGAGTGAAACCATCTTGAGATACTTGTGAAGTGAAATCAATGGTTTGGAGTCCAGTACTTGAGGATAGTCTCTATAGAGGTGCCCATATTCATGGAATTTTCTACATATGAATGGAATATGCTCGTAATCCAAAGTTTGAATCCATTCATTGTCTTGAAAGTTGAGGTAGATGACTTCGGGAAAGGGCTTTGAAACATTCATGTTAACGCAGATACACACAAACAAGGTATATCAACCATGCTTGGTTGTTGTCGATCTTTTGATATACTTCCCCATCATGTTTCTAATACTAATAAGGGTTTCTTCTTCTCAATACTCGTGAGGGAGGGAGTAAAGATGAACCCAGACTGGAATTTCTGAGAAATCCTCTCGATCAGGGCTGAATTTATCCTTCCAATATCTCATGAATAGACCTACATTGTTGAAAAAGTAAGGACCCCAGTCAACCACTCGTTCACACTCTTCAGTGTTTCATAATATGGTTGTGAATAAGCTTTTTAATCCCAACTTGAGCTCGATTTCCCCCCTCGAATTACATTTGTGAGCAATCCACCCCACCAGTGCATGTTCATTGGGCCAAAACCCCATAAATTTGCAGATCAAGGTGTGATCTTTCATATGCTGGCGATATGATCCAAGTTTGCTAGATGTGACTTCCAGACAAGGAATATTGTTAGCTTTCGGGAAGCAGCCTTTGGAGGTCAGCTTGGTTGTCTTCTTCGACGAAATTGGCACCTTAGATGCCACAACAGGGGTTTGAATCGTCTCCAGCAGCACCTTAGGATATTTCACTCTATCGTCCATAAAATTTGCAGAGGAGGCCTGATGAATTGATTGCTTAGTTGATGAGGAGGACGCGATCACTACATCGCGAAAGGAGGGAGGCCCGCCCCCTCTTGGCGGTGAAACCATGGAATGAAACAAGGAGTACCAAGGTTTCGACTTCAACTAGGGATTTTTAAGAGCGCTCTTGGCATTATCACAAATTTACATATTAGCATTGTCAAACCTCATTAATCCAATATTAAATCAATACATTAAAATCATTATCATCATCCACAACATTTGACACCACTATTAGTACATCAAGTTGGCTAAGCCCCTAGGAGTTGAACAAGGAAATATTTGTGCACTAACCACGAGAATTCTAAGCATTGTGAGGAGGTTTCCCAATTAAATCTATGTCATGAAATGGACATTAATAACCATGATCAAGTGTTTGGTTGAGAATCATATCATTTGTCCCACATCTTATTGATCTTGACCTATTGTAGCAAGAGAAATTAGAGTCCCCAAGTATCAAGAAGATAATATCTAGCTATGATAAGGGTATCAGAGGGAAGCAAGAATATGTGTCGATGTGGTTGGATAAAACAATGGAGACGTACATCTTCAAATAACTATATTCGCAAAATGAATCGCATTTGTAGAAATAATTGAACAAAATCTACAAGAAAAGTGAGCCTCGTGACAGTTTGAATCTTCGGGAAAAATAGACTAAATTCCAATGTTCCAGGGAGAAAACCTCCCAATGTCGGTAAGCTAAAGTAATAAATAAATGCAAAATCCCCTCCCAACATTCTGAGATTATATCCTCCACTGGTTGGGAATACATGGGGCAAACAACCATGAAATATTCAAAGTGTTAGTTAGCCATGGGAACAAACAACAATGAAATAATCTACCTATTGGTTAGCCATGGGTGATGGAGATAAGGCAAAGTCCAATTGTGTAGGAAATGATATGCACAATTAATGGTGAATTAATCATTATCCAAAAAATATAGATAAATATAAAACCTCCATCAACACATCCGAACATACAATCTATAAACACACATATATATAAATATAAAATGTTAACCAATTGTTAAATTATCATTTTGTTAACTGAAAATTACGCAACAACCACAAATATATAGTTTTAAATACCTACAATATTACCTCTTAATATAAAATATCTAGTATATTAAGAGAATAAAAACCCATGCTTGTGACATGCTAGTATTTAAATAACTTAAAGTTTCCAAAGGTAAGTATTAATGTGTAATTATTTTGAGTCAAATTTCAATCTTTGTTTCCATTAAAACATTAATTACATTGATAGGTGTTTTTACAACGATAGGTGTTTATATCTTAGAATTTGGGGTGGACTGATACTTATGTTTTTCCTAGATTGCACAAGGATGAGACAAATGTACTGTCTAGATTGATTTTATCGTAGTTGTTCCAAATTTGAAATAAACAATTATAAAAAATAAAGAATAAAATAACTAGTAGCTAATGCATGGATAACAGGTAGCTGATGCATGGATAACTCTTAGCTGATGCATTAACTAGAAGAAGGAGAGAACAAATAATAAATAACTTATTCGTGGCACTTAACTTGTGGCCTATCGATGTTCACCTACCACAAGTTGAGTGGTTGTGCTAGTATCTTAAAACTTGGGGTGGACTAGCGTCTATGCTTTTCCTAGAATGCACGAGGATGAGACAAGTGTACTTTCCATATTGATTTTATGGCAGTCGTTCCAAATTCAAAATAAACAATTATAAACAAATAATATTATAAATAACATGTAGCTATGCATGGATAACTAGTAGCTGATGCATGAATAACTCGTAACTAATGCATGGATAATGGGTAGTTCGTGCAACCATGCATGGAGAACAAGTAACTTGTTCGTGGCACTTAACTTGTGACCTATCGGTGTTCACCGACCACAAGTCAAGTGGTTGTGCCAATAAAAATTGTATTTACATCGATAGGTGTTTATATTTTACAATTTGGGGTGGAGGAAGGGTCCTCTTCCTAGTTTGCAGGAAGATGAGACAAGTGTATTGTCAAGATTTATTTTATGGACGTTGTTCCAAATTCATATATAGTACGCCCTATTATCTATTGAATTTTTCTTAGTAATTAGATGTTATTAACTTTGTCAAACATTTAGAACATTTCCATTCACAAACATTAAATACATGCATATAAGGATCACTGAAAGAATAACCATGCACAGAAAGACACGAAGATGTATCCTGGGAAACCCTCTAGGGGAAGAAAACCCAACAAAACTTCTTCATTATAGATTCGTCAACAAAGTACAATGTCAATACAATGAAGAGCTAAAGCTCTCTCACAGAAAATACAAGAAACATAGAGAATAACCTCTGAGCCTGAAGAAGAGAGAGAAAGATAAAACCCCAAAAGATTGTCTTCTTGATGCCTCTTGAACCCTTAACTAGCCTTCCTTGGATCTATGCACTTTTCCTCTTGCTTGAGCGAATTGGTATGTTGCAAATGAGCCACCTTCACTTATATTTATACTAGAAAATGTCACTTTTCTTACTGCGCTGACTTGTCTTCTAGACCAGGTCATTTTCCCCTTTAACTGGGGCAGTTTTACCCAATGATTTCTGTGGGGTCGACTTGTCTTTTGAAAGGATAGAATACAATATCCTTTTATTTCTTGGGCCGATATTCCAAATATGTTTTAGCATTATTCTTTTAGGGTTTTGACTTGAGAAGAATATCTTCTGAAGCTACACAATACATCAACATTATCCTTGTGTTAGAAATATGAATTTAACTAGACATAGTATGGTCAATTATATCCTCGTTTTAGAAGGTTGTACGGTAGGAAGTTATTACTATTTTCTAACTATTTGTAACTAATTTTGAGTGTATATAAAGAAGTGCAAATGATAGGATGAGGGTTAGATGGTTGTTCCTCTTTAATATTGAGTTTATGTATAATATATTGTATGGAAGGAGAGATTAGGGTTTCAAGCCCTTGAATATTGTATAGGGCTATAAGGAGTTTGTATGGACTAAATAGAAAAGACTATATGATGGTTCTCCCTAATTTTGTTGTGTTGTGTATTGATCTGAATGTTTAATGAATGTAAGATGATTATGTTGAATGCACATATTTGTTTTCTTACTTTTTCAGACAATGTTTAATCGTGTCTCAAGTGAGATGAGACCTTATCCTAGTATTGTTGGCCTAAGCTTATAACTTGGGGTTCGAAATTACCACCAACAAAGGTCCCAAAGATTTTTGATATTCACTCACATGCCTTACAATTCCATATATCACTAAGAACCATAAGGTGTTTAAGTTTATAACTTAGGGTTTGAAATTATCACCAACAAAGGCATCAAAGAATTTTCATATTCACTCACATGCCTAATTTCATATATCGCTAAGAACCATAAGGTTTTCCACACTTATCTCAATGTTATTGCACTGAGAGTAGCAAGGTGCTTACAACCCAGTATGGGGGAGCTGTTGTCACATTTGTCACGTTACGTAACATTTCCCATGTCGGCCCATAACTTATCAAACAAAAAAAATTAAAAATTTAATAAATCCGAGTATAAGATGAATCAATACTAATTACTATTTTTACATTTTTGTAAATATTATAATTACAATATAACTAATGACATGAAAATTAAATCTATGCTTATGTCAAAATCAATATAATTATAAAAGTTTATAAATTAGGTTTCTCGTAATTTTATATTTTATATTTAGCATGTCTTATGTTTTGTGTGAGGAGCATGAGTCTAACATCACTTATAAATGACATTTAAGAAGAGTCCTTCACTACACTTAACAGTAGCTTTTTTTTTATTTTAATATTTTTTTTTTGAGAATGACATAATTTAACCTCTTAGGAAGCTTTGGAGAATTTTTTATTTTATGAATTATAATGATAATCATCAATATATATATATAAACAAATTTGATTACCTAAATAACATAATATATTTACTTTATTTTGATTACATAATAACACAATATATTTACACTTGATAGTAGCTTTTTTCATTTTAATATTATTTTTTAATTTTTTTGTTGTTGTTTGAGAATGACATAAATTAACCTCTCATGAACCTTTGGATATTTTTTTATTTTATGAATTATAATGATAATCATCCAAAAAATATATATATTTGAACAAATTTGATTACTTAAATAACATAATATATTTACTTTAAAATTAAATAAACAATGTGTTTATGATGATGATGGTTTTTAACGTCCACTGAGACCAATCTTGGTCTATCAGACCTTAAGAAGATATAGCCTTATTTGGTTTTCTTTAAAATACTATTTCTATGCTCAAAGAGCTTACAGAGGAGTGTCCCTAGCTCGCTATAGTTTTGGGGATCTAAAAGGTTAGAAAGGTTAGTGTCGGAGCAAAGATGTTGAAATTGAGATCTAATGTGAGTGAAAGCCGAGCAATCTAAGAGAAAGTGATTTTCATCTTCCACGCTCATAGAATCGCATAGATGGCAAATTGTTTCAGCCCAAGGCATTTTAGGGGTTGTCCAACGCCCAATTTCACTATGAAGCTAATGAGAGTTCATTTTAATCTTAGCAATATTAATTTTCTTCTTTGAGCTTGTTAAGATAGAAAGATAGTTTGATCCTCGAGATTAGGGTTAATGATCTCTTTGTAATACGAAAGCTTTCTTTTTACCTCTAATTCTTCTTTGCACCACATTTTCTCTTTGAAGGTAGAAGTAATAATGTAATTAATGTTATCAATATTTTGTAGAGTGGCAATTTCATTAATTCCCCAATAATTTAACCAAGCCATGGCATCTTTAAGCCATCCCCACTTGAGGCGCAAGTGCTTTTGGCTGGAGTTAAGAGCAATTTTAGGAAGTCGGTAGTCTCTGTGAAAATCCTCACAACAAATCTAAGAGATGATGTATACCTCACAAGAGTAATTATGATTAAGCAGGAAAATAGAAGAAGAGTGAACAATACAGTATAATGAGCAACAAAATAATATGGTACAGTAGAACTCGGATAGAAGCAATAATACTTCACACACACTAGTTAATTAATCACAATATGGACAAATAAATAGTACAATGGTAGAGAGGATTCAAATGCCTAAGGTGGCAATTTGAATTAGCCTCTCAGAGTGCTCATAAGATCAATAGAGTGTCATCGGAGCACAACTAGGTGTCCTCATGATCATCGGAGCACAATTGGAAGTCTTCATCATCATCACTGGAGTCATCAATGCTCAAGTAACTGTCAACCATCAGTCAAACTGAGTCTGGTAGGTGTAACTGAGTGTAATTGAGTGTAACTAAGTGTAATTGAGTGTAACTGACTGTAACTAAGTGTAACTGAGTATAAATTGAAGAAAACTGGACTGGTAGGTGAAGAAGGGCGAGTTGCTTCCTAAAATCAAGGAAGAAGGGCGCATTAAGCAACTGGAGGGCTAAAACTGAATAGTGAGAAGCTCCTGGGGGCTGGCTAACTGAGGGCTATGTGCTGGACTGATGACTGGGATGCATGCAAACCCTAAAGGTGCATGCATGACTGAAAATGTAAATGATCAAAATACTAGTGGGACTAGGATGGAGTATAGGAATATCCCAACACCCCCCCCTTAATCCATCCTGGGCCCTGGTAACTAAGACCAAAGGTCACCCAATACAATGAATAATAATAGTCAATAAACCAAGGATGTGGAAAAATTTCATGGGAAACCCCTCCTCAAAAAACAGACTGTAAGGCACACACAAAAATAAATGCTCCAAACTCAAGCAGGTGTGATGCTTGGTCATATGTCTGGAGGTATCTTCTTCTTGGGAAGAAGTGGATCATGCTCAAAAAACATGTGCTTGTACTTGCTCTTCAGATCGAATGTGATGAGAACAAATCCAACAGTATGAGAATGATCCTTGAACCTGTGATTCGAATCAGCCGAGGTAGGATCAAATCTGTGAAAGTGCATATAGTCTTTTGTCTTCTCCTTCGAACCACCATGGGTGAGATTATGCCAAAAATAACTATTACATGTTTGCTTGAAATCAAAATCAGATTTAAGACTTAAAAAACAGTTTCTTGAAATCTCCTTTGAACCAACAGGGGTGAGATCAAAACTATCATATGCATGAGAAATTATCCCAAGCAGTAATTGCTTAGAACCCAATTTAGATACAAGACTTGAATCATGGTTTCTTGAGATCTCCTTCGAACCATGAGAGGTGAGATCAAAACCAGTAGATGCATGAGAAATTATCCCAAGCGAATGGCAATGGCCATATTCTTCAGTGACCTTCTGAAAGCATGGAATTATGATCATATAGTAGTATAAAAGAGGAGATAGCTGGAGAGGAGCGAATGCATTACCTTCAAAAGCTGTTTTGACCTCCGAAATAATCATGTGATCACGATGCAAAGCAATAGACTCTGGTGCAAGAGAGGATTTAGGACCTTCTGCAATATCTAGAGTATGAGCTGGCATAGAAAGAGAAGAAAGTTTGAGCATGAGTGGAGAATCTGCAGGTTCGTTGTCAACAACTTCAATACAAGATGACACTGGTTCATGATCTGAGAGACCATGAAGAGGAGCAAATGCATCACTTTGCTTGCTTTCGAATGGGTTAGGACCAAGTCCTTCATTCTTTCTGCCAAATTTTTCATCCAAGTGAGCCCATAACTCTTTTGGAGTCCATAACTCCTTTGGAGTTTCAACACCATCACGGTATTTGAAATGGAATCTCAGGTATGCAGGCAAAGAAAGCATCATTGCTCCAAAGGCTCCATCACCTTTATTTAACCAATCAATCTTCTCTTCAGGGGATTCGAACTCTCTTTCAAAATGACAATAAAAAAGATCATGGATCTTCAAGTATGCTATCATTCTTGGTTTCCATTCATCATAGTTGAATGGAGAAAGAGAAGTAATTCCTTCTAAATCATACATTGAAGCTGTAGAATACCTGAAAAAACAATATAGAATAACTGCAACTGCTACTGCTGCAACTGCTGCACTCGAAATCTTGGTAATAACCTGCAAAAAACTCTCAAGAATGGAGATAAACAATACTCTCAACATGCTCTGATACCATGTGAAAATCCTCATAGCATATCTAAGAGATGATGTATACCTCACAAGAGTAATTATGATTAAGCATGAAAATAGAAGAAGAGTGAACAATACAGTATAATGAGCAACATAATAATATGGTACGGTAGAACTCGAATAGAAACAATAATACTTCACACACACTAGTTAATTAATCACAATATGGACAAATAAATAGTACAATGGTAGAGAGGATTCGAATGCCTAAGGTTGCAATTCGAATTAGCCTCTCAGAGTGATCATAAGATCAATAGAGTGTCATCGGAGCACAACTAGGTGTCCTCATGATCATCGGAGCACAACTGGAAGTCTTCATCATCATCAGTGGAGTCATCAATTCTCAAGTAACTGTCAACCATCAGTCAAATTGAGTTTGGTAGGTGTAACTGAGTGTAATTGAGTGTAACTAACTGTAACTAAGTGTAACTGAGTGTAACTGAGTGTAAATTGAAGACAATTGGACTGGTAGGTGAAGAAGGGCGAGTTGCTTCCTAAAATCAAGGAAGAAGGGTGCATTAAGCAACTGGAGGGCTAAAACTAAATAGTGAGAAGCTCCTGGGGGCTGGCTAACTGAGGGCTAGGTGCTGGACTGATGACTGGGATGCATGCAAACCCTAAAGGTGCATGCATGACTAAAAATGTAAATGATCAAAATACTGGTGGGACTAGGATGGAGTATAGGAATATCCTAACAGTCTCCTATATTGTTTAATTTGTTCTTGTACATTAGATATCTTTTCATAGCCATACTTTCAATGGGGGAGAGCCCTGCTTCTAAGAGGGGAATAGGATAGGGCGCGTTGCTCTTAATTTTCATATTATAAGTAATAAACCGTTTCTGGATTTGCTCAATTCTTCTCCAAGACTCTTTGGAAATGTTGCATCCCTAGGCTTCACAACCATATAGAATAACGGGAGTGACGAGCATTTTAAAGATGAATTTCTTTTTGTCCCACATCACAAGGTTTACCGATTTACAGTTGTTTTCAAGGCCGAAGTAGGATTTCCACCCTCCATTTATCCTCTTCTTGATGCTATAGTTCCAGTTGAGCTTGTGATGAAAGTCAATTCCTAAGTACTTATAGGAGGTTACTTCCTCTAAGATTATATTGTCATAAGAAAAATTGTTGTAACTACATTTATTGGACTTGATAATCATGACTTTTGTTTTGTCAGTGTTAATGGTCATGCCCATACTGGTGCAAAAACCTTTGAAAATTCGTAATTGCTTCTCAAGATCATAAGGGCACCTAGCCATAAGAACGATATCGCCAACACAGAGAAGAAGCATGATGACTATTCCTGCCAAGGTCGTGCCCGCGCAACCTGCCTCTTCTAGGAATTCTCCAAGCTTATTGATGTAAATGGAAAAAATGGTAGGGGAAAGGGGACACCCTTGCTTAACTCCAATATTACAATTAATATCTTGTGACCATCCTTTAATGCTTTTGAATTTAGCAATGACATTCTCATATAACCTTATAGTCATAGCTCTCAACTCGAGAGGAACTTTTAGCTCTTCTAAACTATTCCAAAGGTTATATCTAGGCACCGTATCAAAAGCTTTCCAAAAGTCCACGAAACAAAAAAATATTGGATTTATTATTACGACACTCCTCTGCGATGATCCTAAGCGTAATGAGGTGGTTAGTGGTTGAGTGATGCCTTCTGAAGCCCACTTGGCCTTTAGCCCTCTTTCCTTCATTTTCTAGCCATATGCTAATCTTATTTTCAAGGACAATGCCATATAGCTTGGCTAAGAAAGGGCCAATCATAATTGTTCAGTAATTAGAGAGATTATCTTTATCTCCACCTATATATATATATATATATAAATAGGTAAATAAAACTAACTTCAATTAATCAAACACACTCAACTATATCTTGTAAATCAAATTAAGTAATTATTTTTCATATATTTTGGACTTTGAGTCTCAAAGTATTGTAACCTCAATCCTCATATAAAGAAGTTAGAAAATTTATATATAATTTGTCCACAATCTACAAGTTGCAATTTCAAACTAAACCATCAAATTCAGTGATTTCAACAATTTAATTATTCTTTCTATTTATATTTCTTAAAAAATTTAAAAACAATTTAATCATTCCGTTATATTTTTATAAAATTTTAAAAACTTCATATTATTTTCTTTAATGCTAGATTTCATATGATTAATCAAGGAGACGAGCTTGACCTAGAGCTTCAATTTTACATAAATATATGACCGTTGTCCTTTTTTTAAATCTGCAAGATGAGGGAGATTTCCCAGGATTATTGCTTTTTAAGAAGTTTTAGTGTAATCTGAGAGCACGTTTTCTTGTTATTTATCTTTGATTAAAGATAGGTTAATAAACAAAATCTTTGCCATTTGTGGCTTCTTATTCCTGGACTGCCCATAGAGCTCTAGACGGAGAACATCCTTATGGGTATTGCTAACTCAGTTGGCCGTTTCGTTAGGTTAGACAACCATTCCTTATTTGGGTTTGATAGACGGTCGGCCAAAGTGATGGTAGAATTGGAAATGGCCCGTGGCCTCCCTGCGGAAATTGAACTACATTGGGGTGATAGGGTTTGGCGGCAGAGGTTAGATTATTTCAGGATTCCATTCCGGTGCCATTATTGTCACTTGACGAGGCACATTCACTCTCATTGCCCGGAACTTCAGGTTTCTTCATTATCAAGGCCGTCACCTGTCACGGAGGATACTCAGGAGCATATTCGGGACCGGGCAGGGGATTCAACTGGTCGACATGCCACTTCGGGTAAGTTGGGTTCTCCGATTCCTGTTATTCCTGAGGATGAATTAGCATTGATTCAGGATGCTGAGGCTATATTAGATAAGAGATTGGCCTCAAGGGATTCTGTTCTAAATCTGGGTATTGGGCACACTTCCTCTTCTGTTAAATCCAAAGCTTGTAGGGGGCTATTTGGGGCACCTGAACATTTGGGGGAAGGTGGTGATACTAATATTGTAACTCTTAGTGCCTCTGGGGATTTGGGTCAATTAGATCTTCCTGTTGGGGGAAACATGGTAAGCTCTCTTGGGGATGGGATTTTACCTGAGGAAAATGTGTGGGCTAGAGGACCTTTGGAGAAGGGGGCTTACACCACTGATGATACAATTATTTTAGGAGATGCTGGATATCAAACTGCCGTTGGTTCGGATATACTTACCCCTCTCACTATATACTCTAAAAACCATTCCACAAACCCTCGGGTCAATTCTTTGAATGTGTCTAGATTTCAGAATGCCACTCTTAGAAAACTTAGGAAGAATGGCCGGAAGGGGTTGGGCATGGATAGTGATTTGGCTTCTGGTTCTGTTCCCATCTTATAACATTTGGATATAAGGAATGAGGCAGGGGTGGAGAGCCAGAGTGGGGGAATTTCTACAGAAGTGAGTAGTAGTGTTTTGGGGTTGAATTGTAATTATGATGATCTTTTTGGGGGCATTAGAGCAAATCCCCCCTGTGATGGGTTACCTTAATGTCTATTTGCACACTGAATATACAGGGATTGGGGAAGGTTGTGCGAGTGAGGGCCCTCTCCAATCTTATTATTACTACTCGCTCGAATATACTTCTATTGCAGGAAACAATGTGTGCATATATTGATGCAATCTCAAAAATTGTAGGGATACTTTCTGGTTGGGAAATGTCTGCTATCAGTTCTGATGGGATGTCTAGAGGGTTGTTGGTGGCTTGGGACCCTAGATACTTTTCATTTGATGTTTTTAAGACCCCTTGGGGTATACTGATGGAAGGTCTGTGTAGATCCAATGATTTGCATATGTTTATCCTGAATTGTTATGCTCCCTATAAAGATAGGGAGACTTTTTGGCTGGGCTTACAATTGTCTGGAATATTGCGGATGGAGAATATCATATTGGTGGGAGATCTTAATTTCACCTAGTTGGCGCAGGAAGTTTGGGGGGATAAGGCAAAATTGGATGTCCTAGCAGATTTTTTCTCAGATTTTCTTATTAACAATGACCTCATTGATGTTGTTACAGGTGAGATAACTCCTACTTGGAAAAATGGCAGAAGGGGCCAGGATGGGATACACAAAAGGTTAGATAAATTTCTGGTACATTCTTCTCTGTTGGAGTCTTGCAGCTGATATAGAACCTGGGTTGGAAAGAACAAATTTACTGACCACTGGCCTGTCTTTCTACAACCGGAGGATAGTGAGATTCAATGTAATTATCCTTATAAATTTGATTGCTCTTGGTTGTCATGTGATGACTTTGTACATTTCATTTCGGAGGTTTCGCTGAATTTAGACCTTGACACTGAACTGAATCCAGTGGACCTTTTCTATCTGAAACTGAAAGAGCTTAAGATGGAAGTTTCTAGATGGATTCACACCAGAAAACAATTGGAAAGGCAGAAGCTTAAGGAGGTGGAGGAACAAATATAGAATCTTTATCTAATAAATCTAGAAACACCACTTGATTGTAAAGGTTTTGAGTTACTAAAAAATCTGGAGGTCGAAAAGGAAAATATTTACTTGAGGGAAGAAAAGGAATGGCGCATGAAGAGTAGGGCTTTGTGGGTGAATTCTGGGGACAAAAATACAAGGTTCTTTCATGCTTTTGCTTCGACAAGAAGGAACAATAATACTATCTGGAAACTGTCAGATGATGCTGGAAATGAAGTTTCAAGTCTTCAAGAATTACAGGGTTTGGCATTGAAACATTTTAGGGATATCTATACTGTTGACCATGACTGTGATCTAGCTTCACAACTTCAAGTGGCTAAACACTTTCCTAGATTTCTGGAATCAGAAGATGCTGATGTATTATGTATGGAAGTTACATTGGAGGAAGTTGAAAGAACACTCAAACTTTTCGCCAAGGAGAAAAGTCCTGGGCCTGATGGCTGGACAGTTGAGCTATTCTTGCATTTCTTTGATATCATGGGAGATGATATTGTGAGAATGGTGGAATATACTCGGAAGTATGGGTACATGTCTGGTGCATTTAATTCTACTTTTATCACATTGATCTCAAAGGTTAATGATCCTAAGACATTGGATGATTTTAGGCCTATTGCTTTGTGCAATCTGGCCTATAAGATTGTGTCAAAGATTATAGCTGGTCGCCTCAAACCGATCCTATCAAAACACATCTCCTTGGAGCAATTTGGGTTCCTACAAGATCGGCAAATCCATGATGCTGTGGGTATTACACAGGAGTTACTACATACAATTAAATGCAGGAAGAAGAAAGCTATTTTTCTCAAAATGGATTTAGAAAAAGCTTATGACAGGGTCAATTGGGATTTTTTGAGGTTAATTCTGATACATATTGGTGTTCCTCCACTTGCTATCAAATGGATTATGGCCTGTGTAAATACTGTCAGTATTGCAGTCTTAGTGAATGGTGCTCCAACTTCATATTTTAGCTATTCCAAAGGCATCAGGCAGGGTTGTTCATTGTCTCCATTATTGTTTCTCTTAGTGATCGAGGGATTGAGCAGGTTGATTATCCATGATAAAGTTGAAGGTAAGATAAAAGGCATCAAAATTTCCATGGATCTATACATTACTCATGTCCTCTTTGTTGATGATGTATTAGTTGCAGGGACTGATTCTATTGATGAATGGCGTTATTATAAAGATATTATCAAACTATTTTGTAAGGCCTTTGGGATGCGTGTTAGTTTGAAGAAATCATGTCTATATGAGAATCTCATTGCAGATGACAGAGCGCAGGAATTCCAAACATTGCTGCCATATAAGTTGGAAAAAATTGCAGATGGTTTTACTTACCTGGGCTTTCATCTTAAGCCAAATGGATATTTGATTAAAGATTGGGAATGGTTGCTAAATAAGTTTGAAAAGAAAATATCTAATTGGACATATCATCTGCTGTCTCTTGGCGGTAAACTCACTCTGGTAAAATCTGTGTTGATGGGTACTCTAGTTTATTGGTTTTCATTGCTGCATGTCCCATGTTCTATTATCAATTCCTTGAGAAGGATTCTTTTCAACTTCTTATGGATGGGTGGGTTAAAAAAGAACAGTTTGGCAATGATCAGTTGGGATAAAATCTCTCTACCCTTTGAAGCTGGGGGGGTGGGGTATTAAGGATTTATCTGTCTTTAGTGAAGCTCTCCATTTGAAAAGTTTACGGAGAGCCATATTTGGTGGTTCGCTCTGGTCAAGGTTTATACACCAAAAATATATCAAGACAGATACTTCACACTAGTTAAGAAATCCCAGAAAGATGGTGCGTGGTGTCTCTCCAGTTTGGAATGGATTTATGAAAGTTTATTGTTGGTTGGCATTTGAATTGTATTGGAAGGTGGGCAGTGGATATGAAATGGCAATTGGTGTCGACCCAATTCTGGGCCTGAAGGACTCATATCAATTATCAAACAATCTATTGGTTGCTCTGAAAGAAGCTAGAAAATACACTTTAAATTCAGTTGCTAATATTCGTGGAAATGGATATTGGTGTGACGCTGTAGAGCTACAGCTGCCTACAGATTTAGAACAGGAATGGAATCAATAC
The DNA here is from genome assembly GCA_027924585.1 of Larix kaempferi. Classification (NCBI taxonomy): domain Eukaryota; kingdom Viridiplantae; phylum Streptophyta; class Pinopsida; order Pinales; family Pinaceae; genus Larix; species Larix kaempferi. Next base: position 11,181,213 of record BSBM01000877.1, read on the forward strand.
ACATAGTGCCTTAATGCAGCTGGTATACGCCTGAGTTCTATTGATGATGTAGTGGTTTGGGGTGGAAATGAAGCCACAGGTGTAGTGACTGCGAGCACTGCTTATAGCTGTCTTATTAAGAGAAGGTGCATTTACCCAAATCACTGGTGGTATAAGAAAATTTGGCATTGGTATATGCCACAGAAATTGAAATGCTTTATTTGGTTTGTATTGCAGGACAGGTTGAAGACCCGGGACAATCTTTCTCACATGGGGTGGATAGGTCCTAGTCTATGTATTTTGTGCAGATGTAATATTGAAACTGCTACTCATCTATTTGTGGAATGTCCTTTTACCTTACAACTATGGGAGAAAACATATTAAACATTTGATATTATAAAGAGATGGACTGGTGAGAATGTGGACACCTGTCTGAAATTTTGGATGCAGAACTGTAAAGAACATTTGACACTACCGATTTTTATTTGCTGGGTAGTGTGGGGTGTGAGAAATAAAGCTCTATTTGAGGATTCCAAGCCATATGTGGAAGGTGCTCACAATGCTGTTATTAGACATTATATGAACTATCATAAAGATATGCTGCCTCCAGTTACACAAAACATTGGAAAATTTGATTATGAGATAATTGAGCTTGTTCTATTTTTTGATGGAGCTGCCAACCTGGGCTATTGTGGAGCAGGTGGGGTTATATACATCAGTCAGGATTACTATTTTACATTTCGAATGAAATGTGGAAAAGGCACCAATATGAAGTCATAACAGTTAGCTTTATGGTGTGTGGTTCGTGTTGCTAACATATTTGGTTTGGTGAATGTTAAGATATTTGGTGACTCGAGAGTTACCATAAAATGGGAAAAGGGGGAATTTGATCTTAAGGTTCTGAATTTGGATGGCTGGTGTAACACAGTGAAAGAAGAACTTAGCAGATTTGGTGGGGTCACACGGAGCACATTTTCAGAGAATTTAACACAAAGGCTGATCTTCTTTCTAAGCAGGCTCTCGATGGCGAGGATGATTACTTATACTGGGAAGAATTTTGGGAGGATCAGTTGATCAATTTTGGCACTTTGTATTTCCTGGAGTAATTTTGTTGAAATTTGCTATGAACATCTGAGGACTGTAATAGTTTGTTTTTTGACAAGTGTGTATATTTTGAAAGTACTGAATCACTCCACTGTTGGGAGGATGGGTTGGAAATAGTATTATATACTGACATCATGTACTATTTGATTAAAAAATGAATATCAATAGCATGATTTTTTTCGCGGAAAAAAAAAGATAGGTTAATTTATGTTGTAATACGTGGAAAAGGAAAAATATTCGTAGTTAAAAACTTGGAATAGTTGTTTTTAAGTGGGAAGAGGAAAACAATGAATTATTTAAATACTTTTAAAACAAAACAAATTTCTGTGTCATTGAACTTTTTACTTTAATACATCATTTTATTTTATTTTGTCATTTTTATTTCCAAATACAAGGAAAAAAGGTTTTTATTTCATTACATTTAGTAATACATATTGAAAACACCTAAACACTTATTATAATTGGCTATTATAAAACCTATTGCCTCCACAAACATGTAAGAGATTGTAAAAATACATTTATACCAAATTTCTTAGTTACTATAGTAAAAATACATTTGTGCCAAACTTATTCAACCTAACTAAGGATCAAAATTCGAAATTAAGAGCCTTACACTTGATATGGAGGAAGATAAACAAAGCTACACAAAGGATTAGAGAAGATGATCTATGGATACACCTTATGTGATCTATTACATTTTCAATTGGATACACCTTTTGTGATCTATTACATCTTCAATTAGAGAAGATGATCTATAGATACACCTTATGTGATCTATTACATTTTCAATTGGATACACCTTTTGTGATTTATTACATCTTTAATTGATAAATGTAATACCATTGTTTTGGATAAGTGGCCTGTCATAGTGTTGTGTTTAGAGGATGATCTACGGATACATCTTCTAATATGATTTAGAAGCTCCATGTTTCCATGTTTTGGGATGGCCAAATCAACAATAAGATCAGAATCACCAAAAGGTGAAGGAGGCTCCATGAAAGAGTATTTTATTCATAAGCCATCTTACTATGAATGGAAACCTCAAAGTTTGTGAGAAGTAAGCATATGCTCAATCATTCCCAAGGCCTATTAATGATATAGTGTAGATTGGTGTAATGTTGATTTACATGAGAATGTGGATTGGGCTTACAAAAGAAGGATATGTCTCTTGATAAATACCTTTCTCTCCTATTCCATTGTACTTTGAATTTTGTTTAAATGGAGGACAAGTATTCAATATTAAAGTATCAAGATTCCATCCTGGAAACATATGGGATAATTCATGCCCCTAACATATAAAAACTAATTAGGTAAATTGTATTTAAGTTTCTTTGTGTTATGAGTAGTCTTGTCTTTGTTTTATCACTATTGTGCATTCATAAGTATTGTTTCTTTAATATTATAATTGAGATAATATGTTATTTAAATAATCATTTTTTTCTTTAACCTATATGAATGTTTTAGATGATTGTCATCATAGCTAATAAAAATAAAGAAACCCACTGAGGTCAATATGTCAATTCATGCCCTTCAATGAATATAAGCAAAACTTAGTATTAGTAATCTAATAGGATGTCAACAAGCTTAGGGGTGGGCGCACAAAGTTGCTCCCCAAAACCATTGCAATGGGGCCGCACTAGTAGAAAAAAACAATGATGCACACGCAGCTAAGGAAGCGCGCACACGCCTACAGGTTCGGTACCGAACTGGGGCACGTGTGTGTTGTTAGATCGTACGCATCCAAGGGGGCGCACATGCTCTTGTTAAAAAAAAAAGGGGCAGACAACGCGGTCTATTTCATTTCCAAATGGTCGAGAGTCATCCACCCAGCGCGTACACGGACTAAGAGACCACCCCACTCACCCATTACACTCAAGAAATCCATCAATCCATCTACCGAGTGATCATCCATTGCATTGGATAGGTAAGATCATTATTTTTTGTCATTTTATTGATTTTTTTATTGTTTATTAAATTTTTAATAATTCCAAATTAGTAAAATAATATAAATTTGTTCAATTGCAGAGTTTAAACCTATACAATGAATGAACAAAATGTTAACATGGATTCCGATGGAACACAAGGAAACACAAATCTTAGAACCAATGAAAAGGCTCAAAAAAATCAAAATGCCTGACAAAATCAAAACCCCCAACAAAATTTGGACCAAGATGACTTGAACCATTACCTAAATGAAATGAGAGTGCACACCCAAGAATTAAGAAACATAGGGGAACCATCTTGAGTGTCACTTTCCACCTCAATTGAATCCCTCGTCCATGCACATCGCCAGTTGAGTGACATGACCGAATATAGAGCTAGTATGTGGGAGTATTATTCCACTAGAATTTCCAAGAAGGAAATAAAAGCATGGAATATTACGAAGGCCCAATTATACAGTATGTTCACTGATCCAAGAACACAACAACCACCGGACATTAGAAAGCCACGTGTCTGCATGGATTGGTGTCATTTCCAACCATGGAGGGATAACTGGATGTAGAGGTGGCTCATGGTTTACGATAAACCTCCCTGCAATAATAGGGAGGTTCCACAATACTTCCTTTGACAATTGTGGGTTGAGTTTGTGCTCGGTTTACATGTCAACTATTTTGACATAACCGAGTTCCAGGGTGTTGGGCTTGGCTTTTCCCAAGATCGACCTACTCCCAGGGGGAACCCACTGAGAGGGCCACCAGCTCCTAGGCGTGAGCCCAACCCCCCTCCCCAACCACCTCAGTTACCCCACAGACTTGATTATATCGAGGGGGTGATGATGAGTGTTGCATGTGGACTCCTTAGACACACCGCGTTTGTATCAACAACTACAATGGAGAGACAGGTTGACCCTGAGAGAGATGCAGGTGCAGAGCCTTCACGATAGAGTTAGGATAGACCTGTGACTGGTGGTAGCCATGTTGGGCCTTCTATTTCGATGGGGACAGTGGCACATATTTGTCCCCATTGTAGGCACACTTGCCTTGGCTCGATCGAGGGCTGCTATATGGAGCATGTTAACATTTTTTTAATGAGTTTTCAATCATCACTTGAGAAATTGTAAAGTAATTTTAAAGCAATTGTGTATGACTTAAACTGTTATTTCAATGTATATTTATTTAGAGCGGAGACACCGACATGGGAGAACATAGGATCTTCCAACCTGGACGCAGCAATGGCAGCTGCAACTGAAACTGCAGCACCTCACACGGAGGTATTTTCAGTACGTCACACAATATTGTTATTACTTACTTATGTCATTTCTATTATTTATTTATTTATATTTATGACATACACGATGATAGTTCCTACAATATTTTTGAATATTTTGATTGCCTAAATAATTACTTGTTTAATATGTTCATAACGTGCATGCATTTTGGTGTCCACAGGTATGCACAGACTATGATGACCAACCATATCCGCCAGGGATCGACAGGTCACCATACACATAGGTATAATGTGTAGTTAAAAGCACGCTTTTAATTTGAATTTTTATGACTTACTATGGTTTAATTTGATTTTTGTCTACTAAACTATGATATTACAAATGTTTATGCAGGTGCCACCATTGCACCTCCCCACTTAAGTCCCATTTTCCCAACCTCTCCCATGATTCGCCCCCCCGCTTCCATCCAGACCCCTCCCTCTGTTCACTGCCGCCCTTCCGTCCAGCCTCCCCCCTCCGTCCATCCTCCCCTCTCCATCCATCCTCCCCCATTAGTCCACGCCCCCTCGTCTATCCATCCTTCCCCATTTGTCCATGCCCCCTCGTCTATCCATCCTCCCCCATTCGTCCATGCCCCCCTTCCATCTAGCTTCCCCCCTTCGTCCACAACCCCCCTTGGATCCATCCTCCTCCCTCTATTCAGGACCGCCCTCCCATCCACCATCCCTCAACATCCCCCCTAGCCCTTCTAGGTCGATCCCATCTATCATACAGCCAGTAGGGTTTCATCGTCCACGACATCCTCCTCCACCCCATACCACCATGCCCTCTTCCACCTTACCTTCTTCAGATTCCGCCACTATTGTGGCAACTACTATTGCAACATCCGTTGATACATCTACAGTGGTTTCACCTGTAGTTGCTGCAACTACATCTTCCCCCCCCCCCACCCCAGGACTGCATTAGAGCAGGTTGTCCAGCCAATTGCTCCACCTACTAGCCCCGGAGCTCAGTAATCTCCATTGCATGAGGTGTTCACAGTGAGAATCAAGTTAATTTATGAAAATATTGTGATGCATTAACAAAAATTAATTTAAGCAATTATTTTTTTCAATGAAATGATTGTCATAAATGTTGTAGGGTGGCATTGCTGAGAGGCTCAGTATATCGAGGAGGACACCTGCCTCACGTCTCCCACTCCCATTAGCGGTGATTTATTTAAGATTTGAATTCTACATTCATTTTATAAATGTGGTAAATGTTACAAATGCTTGAAAATGATGATATCTTATATCATTTGTTTTAGATCCTGGAGAGACGGTCTACTCCTAGATGGAAGAAGGCCTGAGATTCCACTATCTCCAAGAAGAGGAAGATCGATTTCGGAGATGTGCCTGGTAGTTCCAGGGGTGGGCACGATGCTTGACATACCATGTTATGCACATTAGCCACGATGTGGCATTTTTGGGCACCAATTTCCATGTACTTGGTATCTAGGGCACGAGTTTCCATGTATTTTGGATCTAGGGCACGATTTTCCGGACTTTGTATAGGGCACGAGTTGCCATTGTGTGTACATTGGGAACCATGTTCCACTATTTACAAGAAAATTTATATGTTTGGACGAGTTTTGTAGCTTTGATGTACATGGATTTTCAATTATGTGATTTATATCCATGTTGTCTATATTTGTATCTTGTTGTCTCTTGTTGTGTGTAGTTGCCTAATAAACAACATTATGCTTTTAAAACAAATGGTTGAGTTTGAATGGATTTTGATATGAATTCCTTCGTTTATGATGAAATAGATAAATTTTGATCTCCAGTGGCCTCATATAGTCATTGTTGGATGGTTGATTGAAAAAAATATCATGTTTGAGCTCTAACAAAACATACTCAGTTGACCATGTTTGTAGCATTTGGAACCAATGTCATAACTGTAAAAATAATTACTTCCACCAATGTTTAATATTTGATGAGTTACCAATCAATAAGGACTTGTCGATTGTACTTAACTGTGAAAAACCTATGCTATCATCATTGTGGTCAAATATATGAAAAATATCTCCCCATCCCCTTCACTTGGAATGTTTCCTTATGAAGGGACCATCATCCCTCTTCCAATGCGTTTTTCTTAGCATGGATGCTTTGTTAGGTTTAAGTGCGACTCTAGATTTAGAATTGACATAATGCATATTATTTCAATTGTTTTGTATTATGCAAGGTATTTTGATCGTAAAATGTTATTCTAATAAGATCCGACTAGTTTGTATACATCACAATGCAAGGATGAAAGTTCCATGATAAAATTCAACACCTTGGGTAGTTATTGGCGAAATTTTATGGGGCCCTTGATATAATGACTAGGGAGATACTTGACCTTTTCCTATACCTTATTATTTTGGCAAGTTTTGCTAAAGAGTTGTCATTGTATATGAAATTGTTGTGTAAGTGATGAATGTTGAAATATTGTAACTTCAAAGAATATTATATTTGTACTTTATTATTCCGGAGATGTTTCATTCCTCCATAAATATCTTATTGTATATCCGGAGATGTTTATTCCTCCGTCGGAATGTGGTAACTTGGGTTATTAGACTTCCCTAGTGGGGGTCGGCCCTGTATGTGTTATGTGGGTCAAAGGGTTATTAGACCACCCTAGAGGGGTCGGCCCAGTCAGTTGTAGTGGGGTATTTAACCCATTGGTTAAATATGAGCCTATGTGTTCTTGTGTAAAAGACAAGTCGGAGTAGTGTATAAATAGAGGAAGTGTATTCCTCATTTGATACACACACTCACTTGAGAGAGGCGCACTTGTGGAGGAGAGGTCTACTATGGTGGAGGAGGAGATCATGTCTTTGGTTTGCATCTTTGTATATTGCTGGTCATCTATATTGAGGAAGCTTTGCTGGGTTTTCTACCCCATGAGGGTTTCCCAGGATAAATCTGTGTCTCTTGTGTTTATGCTATGCTTGTTGTTTCTTCAGTGATCTTGTATATGCTATTATTGTGAAATGGAATGTAATGCTGCTATTTTCTGTCTTAGCATATTAAATCTTAACAATGAATGATAGTGGCGATGTTCCCAAATACCAAAAGGTTCCTTATGTTTGCTAAAAAGGTGATCTTGATCTCTTGGAGGAGAGCATTCAAGTCTATACTTTATTGTTTGAAGCATTCCCTAGACCCCATGATATTTTGATTTATTGAGTTTTCTTTGGATCAATGAAGGAGCCCCCTTGTGTACCTACCACCCCTAGTCATTTATACACAAACACACACAAGTTAGATGCACATAATTATATTTACACACATATTAAAGATGTACAGATACATATATATTTACACTACAAAAACCTACACACATAAAAAGATTTATACATAAACATACAAAAAATACATGCACACATGCAAATATCTATGCACATATACAAAAATTTACATGTTAGAAAAAACACACATAGACAAAGATTTATACACACACTTGCACAAAGAAAAACATACAAATATTAATATAAAATAACAAACAACGCCATCTTTTCAAACACAATTACACACCTAAATATCAATTTCAAATATTTTGAATTTTGAATTATGCATTAGGCTCTAAAGGCACCTTCTAGGGACCAAGGTTCATGAATGATGCCCTGAAGCATTACAAATGACCCATCAAATTGATCATTGGTCCTAAGCCATAAATATATATTTCTAGCCTTGAGATGTTGGTCTCCCTCCCCGAATCATGTTTATGGATTTGAGGTCCACCCATAAATCTCAAAACCTACTAATGGTGTCCATATTAGCATTCAAATATTTAAGTTATACTAGACCAATCTTATGTGGTTGGTTAAGGCTTCACATTTTCCCTATCATTGGAAACTTCCTTTAGAGCCTAAGGTCAAGGTTTCATCGTTTGACCATGTTTAGTGGCATAAAACCCATACTGAGTGCTAAAATACTCCTAGTTGCACTCATTTATTGGAGACTAAACATATCCTTGTCATTTGAGGCCTCTTTCATGGTTGTGAACCTATGTAATTAATACACCTGTAAGGTCGAAGCCTCACGTTTCCCTTCCCTTACAAACTTTATTTTTATTAAGGTTTGCAATCCTCCTCCCAACCATGTATAAGGCCCTAATATCCATAAATGGTTCTCAAAATATCCTAATGAAGTATGTATCAACACTTGGAAGCCAAAGAACCCTAAGACATGTCCTATATGGTGGTTTGGAAGCTCCTTTCTTGCTCTTGATCGCTAAGTTTGTGCAATTAGGGAATAACTCCTAGGTTTCCTACATTTACCATGTATCGATTCATGACTTGTATAAGGGGCTAAAAAATTCCCAATGGTTATTCTATTCCCCTTGTATTCCCACATAGAGAAAAAATGCACCTAGTAGATGCCAAGTGTTATGGTCCAAGAACTTTCCCATGTTCGTTAAGCCCTAGAAGCTTCTGTTAGGACCTATGGCCTATGTTTCATCCTTTGACCACTTACATATCCTAAGAGCCAATTTTGGTGTTCAAAACCTCCAAATAGTGTCCATATCCTCACCAATAAGCTAAATATTCACAGCCATATCTAGGCCCTCAACACCAACACTTGGTGTTCATAACCTCCTAATCATATTTGAATATGTTGATATGGAGGCCAAATATCCCTCGATCTAGATGTGTTGTGATTTGATACATCATTCTTGGTCCTAAATGCATAGAAGCCTTGTTTAGGGCATAAGGCATATGTTTCCTCCATTGAACATGTTCATAGTCCCAATATCCATACCTAATGTCCACAACCTACTTATTGCATTGAGGTCAACAATCAAATCCAAAGGATACCCTTCAGAGGTCAACTGTTATTCTTTAAGGCATTATCCATGGCTCGGGATGCTTAGAATCGATTCTTACAACCTAAGGCTCACATTTTCTACCTTAATCATGTCCAAAGAACTCACATCCAAACTTAGTGCTTAAAAAATCCTATTGGATCACATTCCCCCCCTTAAAAATAATTATAACCTAGGGAGTTAACGTGGTTGCAAGAATTTTACCTAGCATAAAAACTACTTTGCCATATATGTTGCCATAAGAATGTGTGCACCTTTGTAATGCATCTATCATGTTTATAATGCATACAAATTCTTCTTGTTATAAAAAAAGGGAACCAAACTTATTTTATGCAAACCAAAACTTACATGTCTCTTATATAATCATCTCTCAGAAACATTGTGGTTCCAATACAAATTTTCTAATGTTTTTTACGATTAGCTCTTCATGTTTTGTTGAGATCTTATTGCATTTGGTCCTTCTAAAGATGGGTAATTGAAAAAATCAAGCACAAAAGTTTGATTGCGTCAATTTGTACATAAATGACATGCACATATACAAATATCTACACATACATACACACATAAGACCATGCACACACACAATAAATAAACCCTAGCTTGCAGAAGGCCATTAGAGTTTTGCAGAAGGCCATCAGAATTTTGCACAAGGGGGTCAATTTGGATCCGAAGGCTCCTGGGTGAGCATGGCCATCGTGAACACATCCACAATGGCCATATGCACGTGTGGGAGCTAAAAGAATCCAAGTTCGCTCGCCAGTTTGGGTTCCGTGCCCCCGAAGCAAATCCTCAAAGTGTCCCCAAATGACCACGGGGTGCTTGGAAAAAATGCCCATAGCACCAAAACCGTGACTCCAATCACGAATCCGTCAGTCTGATGGATTTGGGACACCGGGTTTCAGCTAAGGGACCCCCCCCACTGTGCCATAAACGCTCGAACACTGTGCTCTTGTGCCATCTTTGGAACTACGGTTTTGCTTAGTGAAGGCCATGCCAAAATTGCGCAAGGGGGTCAATTCCAATCTGAAGGCTCCCGAGTGTGCGTGGCCATCGTGAACACATCCAAAATGGCCATATGAATGTGTGAGAGATTGAAAGAATCCAAGTCCGCTCGCCTATTTGAGTTACGTTCCCCTGGACCAAATCCTCAAAGTGTCTCTGGAAAAAATGCCCATAGCACCAAAACCATGACTCTGGTCGTGAATCTGTCGATTCTGATGGATTCGGGGTGCCGAGTTTTGGCATGGTGGGGCCCAAAAATGGTGCTATTGTGCCATCTGCAGAACTAGGGTTTTGCTCAGTGAAGGCCATTCCAATTTTGTGCAAGGGGGTCAATTCAGATCCGAAGGCTCTCGGGCTAGCATGGCCATCGTAAACACATCCACAATGGCCATATGCACGTGTGGGAGCTGAAAGAATCCAAGTCCTCTCACCGGTTTGGGGTCCATGCCCACAGAGAAAATCCTCAAAGTGTCCCTGAATGGCCATGGGGTGCCTGGAAAAAATTCCCATAGCACCAAAACCATGACTCCGGTCGTGAATCCGTCAATTCCCATGGATTCGGGATGTCGGGTTTCAACTAGGGGACACCCCCACCGTGCCTCAAACGCCCGAAAACGGTGATATTGTGCCATCTCCGGAACTAGGGTTTTTGCTTAGTGAAGGCCATGCCAATTTTGTGCAAGGGGGTCAATTTTGATCCGAAGGATCCTGGAAGTGCATAGCCATCATGAACACATCCACAATGTCCATATGCACGTGTGAGAGATGAAAGAATCCAAGTCCGCTCACCGGTTTGGCTTCTGTGCCCCTGTTGCAAATCCTCAAAGTGTCCTTGAATGGCCATGGGGTGCCTGGAAAAAATGCCCATAGCACCAAAACCATGACTTCGGTCGTGAATCCGTCGATTCCAATGGATTCAGGATGTTGGGTTTCAGTTATGGGACCCCCCCCCACCGTGCCTCAAACGCCCGAAAACAATGCTATTGTGCCATCTTTAGAACTAGGGTTTTTCTTAGTGAAGACCATGCCAATTTTGTGCAAGGGGGTCAATTCTGATATGAAGGATCCCGGGAATGCGTGGTCATCGTGAACACATCCAAAGTGGCCATATGCATGTGTGGGAGCTGAAAGAATCCAAGTCCGCTTGCCGGTTTGAGTTCCGTACCCCCAAAGCAAATCCTTAAAGTGTCCCTAAATGGCCACAGGTTTCGTGGAAAAAATTCCCATAGCCCAAAAACCGTGACTCTGGTTGAGAATACGTCTATTTCGATGGATTCAGGATGCCGGGTTTCAGCTAGGGGACCCCCCCCACCATGCCTCAAATGCCCAGAAACAATGTTATTGTGCCATCTCCAGAACTAGGGTTTTGCTCAGTGAAGGCCATTCCAATTTTGCGCAAGGGGGTCATTACTGATCCGAAGGATCCCGGGCGAGCGTGGCCATCGTGAACACATCCACAATGACCACATGCACGTGTGGGAGTTGAAAGAATTCAAGTCCGCTCGCCGATTTGGGTTCTGTGCCCACAGAGCAAATCCTCAAAGTGTCCTTGAATGAGCATTGGGTGCCTGGAAAAAATGCCCATAGCACCAAAACCGTGACTCCGATCGTGAATCCGTCGATTCCAATGGATTCGGTATGTCAGGTTTCATCTAGGGGACCCCCTCACGGTGCCTCAAATGCTCGGAAACAATGCTATTGGGCCATATCCAGAACTAGGGTTTTGATTAGTGAAGGCCATGCCAATTTTGCGCAAGGGGGTCATTTTTTATCCGAAGGCTCCCAGGAGAGCGTGGCCATTATGAACACATCCACAATCGCCATATGCACATGTGGGAGTTGAAAGAATTCCCTTCCGCTTGCTGGTTTGGGTTCCATGTCCCCAAAGCAAATCCTCAAAGTGTCATTGAATGGCCACGGGGTGCCTGGAAAAAATGCCCATAACACCAAAACAATGACTCTGGTCATGAATCTATCGATTCCGATGGATTCAGGATGCCGTATTTTATCTAGGTGACCCCCCCCACCGTGCCTCAAATGACCGAAAATGGTGCTATTGTGCCATCTCCGGAACTAGGGTTTTTCTCAGTGAAGGCCATTCCAATTTTGCGCAAGGGGGTCATTTCTGATCCGAAGGCTCCTGGGTGAGCGTGGCCATCATGAACACATCCACAATGGCCATATGCACATGTGGGAGATGAAAGAATCCAAGTCCACTCGTCGGTTTGGGTTCCGTGCCTACGGAGCAAATCCTCAAAGTGTCCCTGAATGGCCATGGGGTGCTTGGAAAAAATGCCCATAGCACCAAAACCATGAATCTGGTCGCGAATCCATCGATTCCGATGGATTCGGGACACCAAGTTTCAGCTAGTGGACCCCATTGTGCCTCAAACACCCGAACACGATGCTATTGTGCCATCTCCGAAACTAGGGTTTTTCTCAGTGAAGGCCATGCCAATTTTGCGCAAGGGGGTCATTTTTGATCCGAAGGCTCCCGGGTGTCGAGATAAGGTCTTGTCAACATCCACTTGGTTCGCATGGTGTGGTGGATTCATGATAGTGGCTACGAGGATACGTTGTGAATGCATGATGGACATGTGTTATCCTAGTATCATGCACCGCCGTCAAGTGTCCAATTATCATCTTCTGTCGCTACCTCTTTGGGAGCCGAAGGAAGGTGGGCGAGAAGAGAATACACTCCTTCATTCAAATCATTAGAGATTTGAATATTTTTACAAAATTATGGTCAAAATTTTTATAGTTAACATTTTAAGAATTAGTAAGATTCCCCAAGGTTTTTACATTTTAAGATAAGTATGGATCCTTGAAATATTTCCTACATATTGATATTACAATTATCCAAATTGGGAAAGCCATTTTAAGTAATATCGTTGCTTTCTCAATAACATTATGTCGTGTATAAAATTGCAAAGTGAATGTGATTCTAAAGGTCTTTTCTCTTCCAAATATTACACCAGGTATAAACTTGCAAAGCATATTTAATATATCACTTGCTTCTCTTGTGAATGAAATTCAAAACCTAACTTACAAAAGACTATTATTTCACATAATGGTTAGTGGGTGACACATTTGCATAACTAGAGTCTATTATCTCTTGAAGTTACTGTGTTGCAATTACCATCTAGGGGTCACAATATGGATAATTAGGTTGAACGAGCATGCTTCATGGAACACACCATATGCTTCATGGGCCCTAACACCATGATGTACTCAGGCCTTTATCACCTCGAGTGACCTCAAAGAGAGTGCCAAGTTTCCAAATATTTGATCATTTTCCAACTAGTTGTCTTGAGTTCAATCTTGCTCGCATTCTCACAGTACAATAGAGGACCCCTAAACTATTGAAAGGACTAAATGTGCAGGATAGTTTGCTACACCAGGGATGCTCTTGCATCATTTTGGTACACTTTCATAAAATGCCATCGTAACTTGATGGTCCTTACAGAAGGAAAGTACCCATTGAGAATTGGTAAGTAGGTCAAGTAGTAGTCTTGATAATTGATAAGACATTGATTTCTTCAATTTTTACATCTATCTTTGATGACACTAAATTAATTCAAGTGATTATATTACTTAGATATTCCTCAAAATTCTCAAATTTTTGTTATTATTTGTTTGAATGGTGAATGAATTGATAATCTTTGGAAGAAATATATAGTAGATATTTTAATGATGTTGTAAAAGAGAAATATGTATACATTTTAAAATGATTTTTCAAAGGAAGATTATGTGTTTTTTTTAATTAGCAATTAAAGTGGAGAGAAAAGTATGTTATTTATTTAACATAATATTCTATTACTTTGTTGCAAAAAATGATAGATATTCATTTGGCTTACATTTGAATTTAGTTTGAAAGTAAAGATGTGAAAATAATTTTTTCTCATTTCTTTCTCTCTCTCCTCTCTCTCTCTCTCTCTCTCTCTCTCTCTCTCACACACACACACACACACACATATCCCAAGATCGAACCATTGTTACACTAGCATCGTCGGTCGTGGATCCTTTTGGAATTCATGTATCTCTTGTTGTCCTTTCTCCTACACCATCATTAGTAACATCAATTAGATCTCTCTACCAATAGCTTATGGGATTGAATCTGATTCAGAATTCGATCAATGAGTTGCTTAGATTACAAGAGTTTTTCTTAATCATAAGGCATATTGTTAGATTTACTTAATAGTTGATTTCATGCATGGATCCAAATTATATGTGCATTTTGAAGGCATGAATTAAGATGCATTGCTCAAATGAAACATACAGTTCGATCTCTGCATTCAGGGTAGTCCAAGAATCATTTTACAATTCTATTATCAACCATCGATGGTTGATAATCTTGCCTCGATATGAGGCCAAATAAGACCTCAAAGAAATCTATAGGTCCAAACACAACTTTTCCAAAAAGAATTAGGATATAATGCTTTGTAAAACCTGTAGAAATAATAGAATTGGCCTAAATCGATTTATAGAGTCCCTGTTGCTTGGCATGGACTAATAAATTTTTAGGTTTGTTAGCATGACATATTTCTAATATCCTTTTTTCAACTTAACTTTTTGGTGGTGATTTCTAGTTAGTAAACATCATTCTATAGCATTTAGACTACTTAATAAGTATATTTTTAAATATAAGATTAAAAACGATATTTTAATGCCATATTTATAATAATTATATTTTATGTTTTATCATTTTATTTAATTTTGGAGTATATGGATGTTGGAAATGTATTTCTTTTTCAAATGAAAAAAAGGTTTCCTTGTTATTCATTAGTATGAATCAAAGAAAACATAACCTTTACAATTGTTCATGGGAAATCATTGCCATATAAAAGTGATCATATATCCACCATACTGTATATTCCCATCAAAGCCACCTGGATAAAAATCTTTACCACTGCTTATTGGCCATCAATGCCATACATAAGACATACGATTGCAAAAAACCCGACCTTCTGATATACAAAACATAAAATACAAACTTAACTACAGATAATACTTAACAATACTATCAATCTACAAATCCTAGATGATAAAGGAAATTGAGTATTCATAAATAAGAGAACTCTCCATATATTCAGATATATGCAATATCCCCTCAAGTTCACCAATTGCCATCTTTGAGAGCTCATATGTTGTAGTATTGAATTTCCTATAAATATGGCTGATACTAAAACCTAAAAAAGATGCAATAAGCATATGAATTCGATTGCACCAATGACTCAAAGGTAACACTTGTAATTTAGATACGACATTTTCCTAGTTGACTATTACCTTTGAATCTCCAAACACACATAAGGAATCAATACCAATGAGAGATGCAAAGTGAAGTAATTCCCACAGAGCAATTAACTCCGCTCTAGAATTGGTTCCTTGACCACAGTTCATCCAGAGTTTGAAAAGATGATCTTCATTTATCTTTAAAACCATTTCACATCTACCTTCTCCCATCTTATTAGCCCCATCAAAGTAACCTGGAACTCAATGAAAAATATTGGGAGGAGCTAGGATTTGTCTTCTTTTATTTGCCTTCCCCTTAGTGTGCAAAACTCTATACTGCCCTAGAATTTTCATGCAACATATCACCACATTTGGAGACTTATTGTCAAATAGAGCTTCATTCCTTCTATTCTATATCCCCCAACAAATAAAAGCTGGTAGGAACTTGTGAGAATAAATTAACTCCACCCATTTCTAAAATTGATTTCAACAGAAAAATTGCCCCATTCCTGATTAATGTTCAGGTCATTTTTTATATCAAACCATATGCTTTTACAAAATGAACATTCCACAAACAGATGAAAAATTGATTCATAGTTCCTTCGTAACAATATACAAAATCTGGGCCCAATCCATCCCCTTTTAACCATATTGTCCCAAGTCAGAATGTGATTTTCTTAGCATAACCAGAAGAAGCATTTTATTCTCATTGGAAAGCACCATTTCCAAAGTGTAGAGTACCACCATTTGGTTTCACCTTCAAAATTAAAATGGTATATTTCATCATAAGCCTCTTTGGTTCTTACTTGACCTATAGCTCTATTCCAATCCCAAACCAGCAGATCTTCTTCTTCATTCAATATGATACCAGCTCTATTGAGAGAATCAATGTATGCAGTCCATTCTTTTTCCCACTTTCCCTCGAGTCCCAAGTCTTCCGCAAGAAGCAAATAAGAGTTAGAACTTCTCAACCAATAAGGTATTATGATTTGATCCAATGTACTAAACCCAAATTCTGTCAAATAATCTGGGATGTAAGAGGGAAGAACAAATGTTTTCCCTCCACCTATGAAGGGACCAATCCCCACCAATACCTGAGTACTTTTCCCCACTTTCCATGATAACCATCTGTAAATCCAAGGGAGAGATCGTATAAATCCATTCCAAAAATTTGAGACACCTCTAACAGATTTCATAGGATTCCTGAACCACTGAACTAATGACATATTCTTGAGATATTTTGCTTTGATAACTTCACTCCATTGCCCAAAACCACATAAACCTCTCTAAACGCTCTTCAAACACAATGCCATTCTAAACCACTATAAGTTTTTTTATATCCCAACCTCCCATTCCTTTTGGTAGGGACAATCTATCCCATCTTACCAAATGAATTTTATCGATTTTAGTAGCTCCAGACTATAGAAAATTAAAAAAAAAAATTGTCCAATCATATTCATGATAGAAATTGGCACCTTTCCCAAAGAGAACCAATAGACCAATATCACAATCAACACAAATCTGATCAAGGTGAGTCTTCCTCCCAAGTATAAGTACCTGAATCTCCAATTGCTAATTCTTTTCTCAAATTTTCTAACCATCCACAACCAATTTGCAATCTTGTACTTATTGGGATTTAAAATGTAACCGATGTATTTCATGCCACCTACTAGATATTCGACTTTATATGAAAATATTGCAATAATATGAGAAATTTTTTTATCATCCACAACATTCCTTAAAAAACTAGACTTATTTTCACTAACCTCCATACCCGTAGCATTACAAAAAAAGAGTAATAATATCCAAAAAGACATACCACTCTTCAATAGTACCATTTCCGAAAATCACCACATCATCTACAAATAGAAAATGAGTAATATATTGAACATATGAAATTTTGATACCTAATAATCTACCCTCATATTTAGCATCAGAGATCATTCGGCTGAGGCCCTCAATGACCATCAATAACAATAAAGGGGATAGAGGGCACCCTTGGCTAAGTCCCCTGGAACATTGGAAGAATTTTGTTGGAGAACCATTAACTAAAGCAACAAAGCTAGCATAGTTAATACATGCCATGATCCAATCAGTTATAGGAAGTGGAAGCCCAATCTGAGCAGAAGCAATCTTAGGAAGGCCCAACTCACCTTGCCATAAGCCTTAACTAAATCCATTTTAAGAATAAGAGAATCCAAATTATTTAACTTGATTGAATGGAGACATTCTTGAGTAATTCCAATAACATCAAGTATTTTCCTATTAGCCAAAAAGCCAAATTGTTCATTGGAAATCACCTCTAAAGTAAACAAACATGTTTACTCTAATTTAAGAACAATTCCTGCTCAGCAAGAATAAAAATAATGATTGAATAATAAAGATATGATGATGATATTTGCAATTGATGGCCTGCTTATTTATATAATTTTGGGCACTTATTGGGAGGAATTGCGTCCTCTTAAATTTGATTGTAATTATTATTACTATTTATATTTTATTATTTTAACTTATTATTTATGTTCGTAACATTGCCACCCCATTTAAAGGAAGCTTTGTCCTCAAAGTTATTTTTGTTGATATCATCTTTATTATGGGTTTCTGTTGAAGCGATGACTTAAGATATGCGATCTGGGTTGATTCCCATATCTTGATATGTATTTGGACCTCTTTTGTGTTGTAATTCCTTCTGCTTGAGCGGTGAGCTCTTTAATCCATGCAACTTGTAATTACTTCCATTCCATCTGAATTCCATACACTGTTCTTGTAAGTTGGTAGCGTAGGTGCATAAATGCATTAGCCATTCAACTCCTAACACCATATCTACTCCTTTGAGTGGTAAGGCATAACAACTGAGTTGTAGATTTAAGTCTTATATTTGTAAAGGCACCTTATGGCATTTCCCTACTTTTTCCACATGCTGATCATCGATAGTGGATACCATGAGATTCTTCACAAGATATACAAAAATATTAAATTCTTTTGCCCTTTTTATATCCACCAAATTGTGTGTACTTTTTGAATCGACTAAAATTGTGATGTCTCTATTCTTAATAGTTCCTGTAAGTTGTAACCTTTTAGGTGTGAAATTCCACAGCGGTAAATGACTGAACTTTAACAATCCTCACAATTTCACAATGTAATTGCTGAGAAGAATTAGACAAAAACATGGATCAATTCACTCATAAAACTGAAACACACATGAAAAACTGTTGTTGATACATTAATCTACTGTAAGCTGGAAATCAAAGA
The DNA here is from genome assembly GCA_027924585.1 of Larix kaempferi. Taxonomy (NCBI): domain Eukaryota; kingdom Viridiplantae; phylum Streptophyta; class Pinopsida; order Pinales; family Pinaceae; genus Larix; species Larix kaempferi. The sequence goes on from BSBM01000877.1 coordinate 11,199,796, forward strand.
ATGTTACAATAGAATGAATTCGATACACTCTAGAGGATACGAATTCACCTCAAGTCTAGGCTTAGTTTGCATTGGAACCATCTCCCGATAATGTCTAGTGGCCACTGATGATGAATAATCAGTCAACTGGAGTAGGAATGAGCATAAATGAATCATGTGGGCACCAAAATAGGGGAGGAGACTCCAAAGAGGGCGCATAACTAGCTGTCAGTGGTCAAGGAGGGCGCTTCTACACTCAGTAGCAGTCAACTAGGAGCTATAGCCAGCTAACTGGGCAATCAAGGGGACAAGGTTCCCTAAATCATGGAACTGACTGTCAGATCTCCAAAATCTGTGCATGAGGGTACATTTTAACTCCAGTGATTGAAACAAGGTGCACTAAGTGGCTAGGAGGGATAATGACGGCCAAAAGCCAGCTCCAAGGGTTCCAAAATAGGGACTAGGTGCTAGGATACTCAACTGTTGATGCATGGATGCACGGAGTGCTGCATGGAATGCATGCATGCAAGACCAAAATAAGATGGTGAGAATATTCCAACACCCCCCTTAAGCCGGACTATGAGGACAAATAAATGGAAAATAGGGCCTTGGTTACTGAGACCAATGGTCACCCCGTACAATCAATATAGAAAAAGTGAGGAAAGAGAGAAAACCCAGTGGGAAAAAACCCCCTAAAGATAGACTGAAACACACCAAAAATTGCTGCTCGCGACTCAAGTAGGTGTGATGTTTGATTCAATTTCTGGAGGTATCTTCCTCTTGGGAAGAAGTGGATCATGCTCCCAAAACATGTGCTTGAGTTCTCCTTCAGTGGATGCAAGCGAATTTGGAGGCTTCCTGAACTTTCTCTTCAGACCAAACATGGTGAGAACAAATCCAAAAATATGAAGATCATTCTGGAACTTGTGATTCGAACCAACTGAGGTAGGATCAACTCCAATCAGATCTAATTGCTCTTGAAACTTGAATTTCTGATCAGTGGAAGTTAAATCAGCTCCAAGAATTGATAGATGGTTTCTTGTGATCTCCTTTGAACCAACAGGGGTGAGATCAAAACCAAAATCACAAAAATGTGCCTAGGACTTGAACCCAAGCGAATGGTAGTGTCCTCCATCTTCAGTGAAACTTTGATAACATGTGCCAATGATCAAATAGAAGTACATAAAAAGCATGTGATCAGGGAGCGAATGCATCACCTTCAAAATCTGATTTAACCTCCAAAACATTAAGTATATCATCATTCTGCACACCAACAGACTTATGGGAAGTAGAGAATTCAAAACTCTCTTCAACCTTTAGAGTAGTAACTGACATATCTTGCTTAGAATTCAAAATAGAAGACATTGAGAATGTGAGTGAGGAATGGATAATTTTTCCAAAATGATCAACTTCATTAATTGTATCACTTTCATCTACATCAGCTACATGGGAAGAGGACAATTTGAAACTGTCTTCAACTTCTAGAGCAACAGAGGAAGGAATGTCTTCAACATGAACTTTCTGTGTTGAATCTGCAGTTCTTCTTCATCTTGAACAACTTCATCATGATATATGATTGAAGCCAAGACATAATTAGAGAGAACACTTGAGGAGGTATCACTGGGCTTGTTCTCCAAATGGCTAGCATGATCCTCTTCCTTCTACTTTCCAAATTCTCTATCCAAATTTGTCCAGAGATCACTTGGATGTTTAGCAGTATCAATGAGGTAGTGCATACTAGGAGACATAGCAATACACATTGCTCCAAAGGCTCTGTCACAGTCATTTATCCATTCATTCTCCTCTTCATAGGAAGCAAAATCTCTCATAACATCAATACACATATAAAAAAGACCTTGTCTCTTCATATATGCTATCATCTTTGGTTTCCACTCATCATAGTTGAATGGAGAGAGAGAAGGAATTGTTTTCAGATTCATGGAAGTTGTTGTAGAAAGCCTGCACAAACAATGGAAAAATATCTGTAGGATTGTTTCTGAATCTACTGCTGCACTAAAAAAAAGTTTGAATAACCTGCAAAAACAATGGAAATATATCTGGAGGATTGTTACTGAATCTATCGAACACTACTTTAGGAAAATAGGCACTTTTATTCGGATCCTTCACACCCTCAAAGGATTTATCCAAAGGATTCAATGCAATGGCACCAAGATTTGTTGTGGAAATCAGAGGCTTTTGGTGCACTATTGAAAAACAACTGCTCAATAAACTACTGCAACTCAAAAATCTCTCACAAGATCCGATACCATGTGAAATTCCACAGGGGTAGATCATTGAACTTGAAAACAAACCTCACAATTTCACAATGTAATTACTGAGAAGAATTAGACAAAAACATGGATCAATTCACTCATAAAACTGAAACACACATGAAAAACTGTTGTTGATAGATTAATCAACTATAAGCTGGAAATCAAAGAATGATTTAGATACACTCTGGAGGATACAAATTCACCTAAACTCTAGGCTTAGTTTGCATTGGAACCATCTCCCGATAAGGTCTAGTGGCCACCAATGATGAATAATTAGTCAACTGGTGTATGACTAAGCATAACTGAATCACATGGGCACCAAAATAGGGGAAGAGACTCCAAGGGGGCACATAAATAGATATCATTGGTCAAGGAGGGTGCTCCTACACTCAGTAGCAGTCAACTAGGAGCTACAGTCAGTTGATTGGGCAATCAAGGGGACACGGTTCCCTAAATCATGAACTGACTGTCAGATCTGCTAAATCTGTGTAAGAGGGCGCATTGTAACTCCAGTGATGGAAACAAGGCGCACTAAGTGGCTAGGAGGGCTAATGATGGCCAAAAACAAGCTCCAAGGGGCCCAAAATAGGGATTAGGTGCTAGGAGACTCAACTATTGATGCATGGATGCATAGAGTGCTGCATGGAATGCATGCATGCATGCAAATCATGCAAGACCAAAATAATATTGTGAGAATATTCCAACATTAGGTCCTATCTTTTCTGGTTTTGTTTCTAGGAATAAGAGTTATTCATTCTTAATGTGATCGTTATTTCTCAAATGGGGCGAAATGTATTTCTCTGTAAGTAATTGAGTTTCTTGCTTTTGGGGGGAGGGGGGGGCACTTTATTAGGCGTCACTGAATCTTTTTCTTTACAATCTTGTTGGAGGCATGTTATTGTCGCTATTGATACCTCGGGACAGTTTGTATCCAAATCAGAGTTAGATGTATCTTCTTGGGCATAAACCTACACTTCTTTCTCATTTATAATTTTGTAGTGAGTTATACGATTGGTTATACATTTATGACCTGGGATCCAGTTTTTGCTACATCGATGACAAGTGTTTTTCTTTTCTTTTTTGTCATCATCAGGGCAACTAGATGATTCTTTCTTAGGTTGATATCCACATGATTGGGAATCGATACACTTATGTCCTCGTGACTAGTTGTCTCTGTAGTATCTGCATTGCGTCCCTTTTTGTTGTAAATAACTTTTGTCAAATCTTGTTTTGGATATTTCTTCTAGTTTGACTTTTGTTGCCTTTTCCTTACGTCTTGCTACTTCTATGTTCGATATATCATGCATCTTTAATTCATTTTGGATATACGATTTAAGGCCTCCTAAATAGGTTTTGAGTAACTAGTTGTTAGATAATCCAAACACTCCTGTGGCAAGGGATTCCCATTGATGTGTGAATTCCTTGACGCTTCCTCTTTTTTGTAACCTAGTAAGGTTCGAAAAGAACTCATTCTCAGTGATTCCTTGAAATCTTTTTAAAAAATTGTTTTTGAACAGGTTCCAGGTGTAGGAAAATTTTTCTCCTTTCCACCATATGTACCAGTTATAGGCATATCCTTCTATATGCATGGATGCATATTTTACTTTCTTCTCGTCTGTCGTAAGATTGCATATAGTGAAGTATTATTCAACTTTGTTTAACCACGTGACACATTGGTCTTCGCTCTCGTTGTATGTAATTTTGAAATTTCAGCAATAAGAATTGTATGTTCTAAACTAAAGGCCCAATTTTGAAACTACCTGGATTGCCGAAATTGCAATTTGAGCACTCCAAATTACCGCTTCGGAAATAATTGCTCTGAGTCAGGGGCATTTTAGTTAGCGCTTATACTCCTCCGTGTAGAAGCAGTGCAGGAGATGAGCATAGTTTGGAGGGAGTAGGCGGTGGCCAGAGTAAGCAGAGGTGGGCTGGAGCATTAAAGGACAGTGGGGCGTCAAGCAGATATAGAGGAAGGGCGTGTAGGGAAAGAAGCGGATGTGGACGTGGGGGGGAAGCGCTGGATCAGTGGGGAGAGATGACGCGGTTTGGAGCGGAGGTGGTTTGAAGAGGGGAGAACCATGGGCTAGCGCGGACTTGGAGCCGATGGACCTGGCGCAGCAGTGTGAGGGAGGAGGGTGTATGCGGTGGTTGACACGAGTGAGGGGATGTAACGCGGTGGGGGGGAGTATTGTGGGAGAGCGCAGGGAAAAGTGTAGCACGAGCAGATAAGAAGGCAAGCATTTAGAGGTGGAGAGGTTGGTGCTGGTTGGAGTGCACGCGCGGAAGTGAGGGATGTTGGAATGAAGGGGAGAGCGGGTGAGGAGCTGGAGGATGATGTGGGGAGATGTGAAGGGAGTGAATGAGTGAACGGAATGGATGGAGGATAATGTGGGGAAGCGCAGAGGAGATGCGATGGGGAGAAGGAGTTTACGTGGAGGAGAGTGGAGCTATGTGGAGAGGAAGCGTTGAATGAGATGACAAGAAATGAGTGAAGCCGAGCTCTGATACCAATGGAGTAAACAAAACTTGTTTACTCTATAAATAGTTGCTGCTCAATAAGAATAAAAATAATGATTGAATAATAAAGATATGATGATGATATTTGCTCGCTTATTTATATAATTTTAGGCACTCTTTTTCAAACAAAAAACACTATACTTTATAAAGAAGTGTCTTAAAGACAGTAAGGATCCATAACACGACATTCTAGTCAAATAAGAAAAGATAACTTTAGCAGCCCAAAGCCAAGTAGCACCGGACCCAAGAAAGACTATACCCAGTCATGTCCAAGACAGTCCCAATAACCAGCAAATGTATGCATGAAGATAGTATCATTGCCTAAACCTTACCAGCGAATAATATGTCCAAATGCCACCAAAAAAAGCCAGATTACAGTCGGTATAATGTATGTAAAATACAAAAGGAAGAAATGAAAGAGAAAGAGATAAAAAGACTTGTCACTATTATTAGTTAATGATTATTAATATATATATATATATATATATATATATATATATATATATATATTTATTATTTATGTTCGTAACAACTTCTTCTCGTTTAGGCTTGAGTCTATTAGATATGATCTTGGTGATAATCTTGTAGATTAAATTACATAAAGATATGGGTCTGAAGTCTGCAAATGTTTCAGGCTTGTCACTTTTAGGTATGAGAGCTAAAAAAGTGGAATTCAAGGCCCCAGAAACATACCCTTGGATCCTGGATTGCTCAACCATCTCCAATAACTCGCCTCCCAGCACATCGAAGAAACCAAGGAAGAATTATGTAGGCCAGTCATTAGGCCCAAGACTTTTATCCTTGGCACAAAGTTTCAGAACTTCTTCGATTTCCTACATGCAACCTCTCTACCAATATGTTGAACATCATTCTCATTAAAAAGGATGGAAAATGCCTGATCACTCTGAGTTAGGAGACTATATCAGCATGCCTGGATCTTTAAAGAGGTTGGCATAATACGTACTAGCATATTTCTCTAATTTCCTCTTGAGTATTCACCCAGACACCCTTTTCATCCTTCAGGTCCCAAATATTATTAAGGTTTCTAAGATAGTTGGCATAATTATGAAAAAAAAAGTATTATTATCTCCCTATGCAAGCCATATTGCACAACTCTTCAATCTCCAAAAGTATTCTTCCACCTTCAGGATGTTAGCTTTAATACATTCCAATTCAAGCAATGATTTTTTTTTGTCCTCATGGGACAAAGAACCAAACATATTGTCTACATAAAAGCTTTCTAGTTCGTCCTCAATATCCTAGAGTTCTTATGCTTGATAGATTTTATTTTCTTTCTCCCACTGTACCACTCATTTTTTTAAACATTTATTTTTTTTATTGAACCTGGTCATAGGATCATCCTCCACATCTATCCGATATTATTCCAAAATTTTCTCAACAATGAACAAAAACCCTCATCGCCAAGCCATGCCTGATTAAATTTAAAAGGAAATTTGTGAGATATGGGTTCCCCCCTCAATTTGAAGACAGATTGGTGAATGATCTGATATAGTACTAGAGTTGATTACCCAAGATCTATATCTGCTTAAAGGACCAGCTAAATATTCAGCCATCATAAAACAATCAATCCTCTTACAAACAAAAACTCCACTTCCCCTCCCATTTCTTCAAGTAGGGACAAATTTTTATTGGAACAACATCCATCATATGATGTCTCATAAAAATTTGTTTAAAGAAATCAGCCAAAGGGTCAATTATGGAACTGTTCCTCCATATCTCCAAAGCGTCCATGGTGAAATTGAGATCACCAACTAATATAATCCTGGAGTCTTGCATTATCCCAGTGGAATCCGCATTACTCCACAATTGTTGACGATCCTTATAAGGATCATAACAATTAATTATCCCTAGCTTATGTTTGATACCTTTAATCATACCCTCCCATCATAATACCTGCAAAAGTAAGGAAGGTAAGTTAAAGTATGCAACTAAGGGGTTCCATAGAGAAACAAAACCCCCTGAAAGTCCATCAACATCAATAGTTGAAGCTTCCCATCTCAAAAAAAAGTTTCAATATAATCTCACATGCTTTGATACCCAAACACATGGTTTCCTATAAAAGAACTATATTTGGTTTAGACTTCACAATCAATCGCTTGAGGGCTCAAATAAGAGGCGCCCCCAAAACCTAGAACATTGAAGGACATTAGGATTATTAATGACCCAACTATGCAAGCATATCATCTCTAAGAGCCCAAGGATCAGAATTTGAGTTTTCAGAAGTAATAATACCGGAAGCTTCCTTCAGTCTAAAAGAAAGAGGGATATATTCACATTTAGAATTATATGAAGGACCTTTTTTGGAAATACCAACCTTCTTTTTATTCCTGAAGCGAATGGTCTCATTTTGGCATCAAATGGAATTGACAGGGATGAATTCGTTCCTACTAGAGGGAGCATTCAACTGTATATGTAAAGGACTCTTGAGATTATTCCTTTTGAACGAAGAAAGTAAATCAAAAGGATTATGGCTAGAGTAATTTGGAGACTCAAATTCCCCTTCCTCAGTATTATGAACCCTAGAAACTATCGAGGAAGGCATGTCCCCGACAAATTTCTCTCCAAACAAAGGGTTTTGTGGTACGCTATTCACTACAAAGGATTCACCTAGTAAAACAAGGATGAAAAAACCGATTCACATCAATACCCTCAGTGAGCATGAAACCCTTATTCCCCATAGAACTGATGACAGGTTCAGAAGGAGAATGAAGAAATAAATATTGAGAATTCAGGGGAATATTAGAATTAACCCTAATATCAGCAGAAAAATTGGCAGGATCATGTCTAGTTCCTATACCCGAGACCCTAATCCTAGAACTTCTAGGATAATATTTTTCTAATGAAGTAATGAAATTTAACTCTAATGAATTAAGACCTTCATAAAGAGTCGGAGAAGGAGATTTTGAGTTACCTTTTAGTTTGAGACTAGAGAATCAATATGCTAAGGAGTAGGATCCAAATGACCCATATCAACCACCGGGAGGTCACCACGATCCACCAAATTAGAGCAAAATTCGAGGAATTCCGAATCCGAACCAAATTCCCCAATAACTCCATCAGCCAGATAAGATGTAGCAGACTTCGGACATTTATTCCCGAGATGCCCCGTTTCTCTACAAATGTGGCATCTTAAAAAAATCTTGGTATAATCAAGTCACTGACGAAACCTTATCTTTCCTCATAAAATCTCAATATCCACTAGTAATCCCATCGAAACATCAAATTCAACATATACCGATGTCGTTCTCTTGTCAACTTGATGGAGCATTTTGTCATCCAAAACAATGAATTTTCCCAATTTGTAAGGTAACCCTACAAAAACATTTTTGGTCCATAAATGGAGAGGAACCCAGGAAGCAACAATCACCAATGCCTCTTCACAATCTTCTCATGAAGAGGATTGGAATCTAAATGTCGTCTGCTTAATACAAGCGAACCATTTCCTATGATCCAAAATTTACCTGGAATTGTTTGGGCATGATCCTCCTCCAAAAACTTAAAGCGGAGCCACCCATCGGGTAGTATGCTAAGTTTCGGGAAATAGCTTATCTCTAGATGCCAATTCACAACCATCCACTTCAAAATTTCTTCTCTATTCATTTTAATGTATTCCAACCTACTAATTAGAGTGCATCTCGTCAAACCCTCCACACGATCAAGGCTAGCATCATGTCCCAAAACATAATATTATTGTTGCTCTTTGACCTTCCATCAGAGAAAGAGATAATTGGAGGGAGGGGAACACCATCCTTCCTCAACAACACCCTAGGGGATGTGACATCCGCCAATTGGCTAACCCTAGTACCCGGTCATCTCACATGATAAGAAAATAAATACTTGCCACCTAGACAAATAAAGACGTACCCTGCATACTTCAAACAAAAACTAGGCTATAATTAGGGGGAGGGATGCCAGTTGTTGGACACCCCACGTGGCTCCCTTCCCCCATGCCACGCTGGCACCTCGGCACATGGCGTGACCGGGCCCAGTTGGCAGCGCCACGCATCATGGTAGGTGGGTGCCATAGAGCGGCCTTAATGGCACACTTTTTGCTTTTTTCCCCCAGCGCTTTTCCCACACTTGGTTTTTCCTCTCCTGTATTCTTTCTCGGGCCCTGTCCGTGGTTGCTCCGCCACCCCAGTCCCTGTTTGCTCCTGCTCCGGTTCTTGGCCATATCCGGCTCTGGTTCTGCTCCACTCCTGCCGTGCTTCTGTGATGTGGCGATGGGTGGTGCATTTCTCCCCGACGGTTTATGTTCGTTGCTGCGATTTGTTCTGTCCGTTAGTTCTTCTGAAGATGACCCTCGCCTAATGCCCACAGCGCACCAGATGCCCATGGACTAGTCTGTAGCGGACCCCGTTGGAGGGTTTCGTCGATTCGGTGGTGGTGTTGTTGGGTTCCTGCTTGGCTGGTTTCGTTGTTGGCGATGGTGGTTTCCATCACATGTTCGAAGCTTCATTCGATGGCGCTGGTCCCGTCCTGTTCGTGCTTCTTCGGTGGCACCGGTCCCTTCCTCTTCACGGCGTTGGCTGATCCCTTTCTGCTCAGGGCAGTGGCGATGCCAGTTCCTGGTCGCCACTTCTTCGGTGGCGCTGGTAGGTATCCTACTAGCCATTCCTGCATCAGTGTTTTTCAACACTCTCAACCTTCTGGGGATTTCGTGGACCATTTATGCTGCTTTTATAGGTTAAATTCTGCATTTCTTGGTTGTGAATTTGTGAAATTGTGCATTTCTGGGTTGTGAATTTGTGCATTTCTGTTGGTGAATTGGGTTTGGGTCCCTTCCTGCTCTTGGTGGTGGCGATGGTGCCTTCCTGCTCGCACTTTGATTTGGGTTTGAATTGTTTGTGGTGGGTTTACGTTGCGTTTGTGGCAATGGTGAAATGCATTTCGCATGTGGGTTTTTATGTGGCATCGGTGGCAGTGGTGAACTGCATTCGCCGCAGCATGGAATTGTGATACTGTTAATGATGTTTAATGAATTGTTAATGGTGAATGATGAATAATTAATTTGTTTATGTTGCAGTAGGGTTTATGGTGCAATAGGGTTTATGAATGTTTTAGTGTTTATGAATTTATTAGGGTTAAGGTGAATTCGTTAGGGTTTATGGATTGCTGTTGGCTAGGGTGTGTGAAGTTGTTAGGGTTTATGCAGAATTATCATGCAAATTTGTTATGCAGAGTTATTATGCGAAGTTGTTACGCTGAAATATTGAAGGTTCTATGGTTTACGTTGCTGTATGGTTTATAAATTTTTTAGGGTTTATGAATTTAGTTCCCTGTTGGTTTACGTTGCAATTTTAGGGTTTATGAATTTAGTTCGATGTATGGTATAAGGTTCTACGGTTTATGTTGCAGTAGGGGTTATCAATTTTTTAGGGTTTATCAAATTGGTTTGTTGTTGGTTTCTGTTGCAATCATCATTTGGGCTGAATTATTGAAGTTTCTATGGTTTATAATTTTGTTGGGGTTTATGAATTTAGTTCCCTGTTGGTTTATGTTGCAATCATAGTTTGGCCTGAATTATTGAAGGTTCTATGGTTTATGTTGCAGTAGGGTTTATCAATTTGGTTTGTTCTTCGTTTATGTTGCAATCATCGTTTGGGATGAATTATTGAAGTTTCTATGGTTTATGTTGCAGCATGGTTTATAATTTTTTGGGGGTTTATGAATTTAGTTCCCTGTTGGTTTATGTTGCAATCATAGTTTGGCCTGAATTATTTAAGTTTCTATGGTTTATGTTGCAGCAGGTTTTTTAATTGTTTTGGGGCTTATGATTTTAGCTCCCTGTTGGTTTATGTTGCAATCATAGTTTGGCCTGAATTATTGAAGGTTCTATGGTTTATGTTGCAGCAGGGTTTATAATGTTTTTAGGGCTTATGATTTTAGCTCCCTGTTGGTTTATGTTGTAATCATAGTTTGGCCTGAATTATTGAAGGTTCTATGGTTTATGTTGCAGCAAGGTTTATAATTTTTTTGGGGCTTATGAATTTAGTTTGTTGTTGGTTTATGCTTTTGGTTTTTGTTGCAGTAGGATGTTAATAGTTAAAAGTCAAGACTGCATCATACAGGGGATGGATGCCAGTTGACAATAGCGACTTTTGTCCATTGTCTCATCTTATTGGAAGAATACACATAATTCAGTTGTTCATATCAGCCAGTGTGCCAAATTGGCTATTGTTGATTGGATTTTTCTTTAATTACAATTGTAGGGAACACAATTGGCTATTGTTTTAATTTACAACCGTATGATGCAGTTTTAACTTTTAACTATTAACATCAAGTGGGGTGCTCCATCTTATCAGGTCATTACTTGCATTATGGGCCAATAACTTGCATTATGTGCAAAATAAAAGAAGTTAAATTTTCAGTTTTTCCTTCTGATTTGGTTGTAGGTATTTTGTTCAATTAGTTGTTGGGTAGAGCATAGCATGCATTTATGTTGATTAGTATGATACTGTATTTAGGTGTAATAAGTCATGCATGAGAGCCCTCCATGGAGAGAAATTTGGGCATGTTCCCAGTCAATTAGCATCGCATGGATGGGTTTCGCACCCAGGTAATGGTTCAACCCCATTCCTAACTGTTACTTTAAGGAATATAGGGCAACTTAAACCATAGAACCTTCTATAATTCAGCCCAAACTATGATTGCAACTTAAACCATAGAAACTTCAATAATTCAGCCCAAATTTTTCCTCTTCAATAATTCAGCCCAAATTACTGCAACATAAGCCATAGAACCTACTGCAACATAAACCATAGAACCTTCAATAATTCAGCCCAAACTACTGCAACATGAGCCATAGACCCTACTGCAACATAAACCATAGAACCTTCAATAATTCATCCCAAACTATGATTGCAACATAAACCAACAACAAACTAAATTCATAAACCCTAAAAAATGTTAATGAAATGTTTAATCAGAGAACATTACAGCTTGCTATTGAAAAGATGAAATTGTATATTAAACCTTATGATAAACCCCTGATTACAATGCCGCAAACATTGGGGAAAGATACGACCTAGGATTGTACCCAAAATGGTCTAGGATTGTATACAAAATGGCCATGTTGCAGTAGTTAGACCCAGTGATTACAAAATCCACATTGCAATGTGGTCACAACAAAAAAATTGGCACCCCTATATGCCACCCCTATGCTTGATGTCCTCCAAGATCTTCAGTGCCTAATATTGTTGAGTTTCCTGCTTGAGGCAGGTTGGTTGCTACCTAACAATGGCTGATTAGGTTGTGGTTGGTTGCCTCCATATGATATCCAATTTGCTTCTTGTAGCCATGGAGGAATTGATTAGCCACAATGCACACTTGTGCTACTAAGCCCTACATTAGGTTGAGCCCCCCGATAATCATACATATGTTTGACACCTGCACTGGTAGGAGGGAATAAAGTGGGCATGCGCACTTGTTGATAGCGGGGGACTTGGATGTTTAGGAGGTCTTGGAAACATGGAGTATTATCTGCAAGATGTTCCAATGTGTTTGGCATCATCCTGCTCCCCTCCACTATGTTTGCATCAATGGAAGAACTTTTTGCCAGTCCTTGTTCTTTTTGAAGCAATTGGTGAGCCTTTCTCAATTCCTTTTCCTGCCTTGCCATTTGTTTTTGATGAGCCTTTTCTTGTCTTTCTTTCTCTCTTTCAAGCCTTTCATATGCTCGAAGTTCTGCTGCAGCAATCCTTGCAGCCTTCTTTTCTTTAGCTAAGTCCCTCTTTTTCTGCTTTAAATCCTGGATTTCAAGTTTCCTATGCTCAGACTCAACCAATAGTTTTATATAGTCTTTTGAGGTGAGTAACTGTGAACTTTGGCATAGACGAAGATTGTCTGCTGTTGCTTGCCTTATTTTTGCTGACACTCTCTCTACTGGTAGCTTTAGGAACCGACCAAGCAACTGGCCCTTCTTTGGCACTTGTTGCTCCTTGCTTGACACTTGCCTTTCAATATTTGGGTCAATGTTCTCCTGCTCTATTTGAACCATATTGTCCTCTTCAGCTGGAACCTCATTATGGACACTATCTTCTTCCAGGTTTCCATTGTCCACAAAATAATGAACAATTTCATCTTCCAATTCTCTTGGCTGTGAAGGCATGTTCATGCTTTCTTCATTGGTCCTTGAGACAATATTTTTGTCCAAATTCATCATGGCTTCTGCCAGCCATGATGGGTGGGGTAACCTGGCTTGGCAAAGTCAATTCTCCATTGCTACTTCTTGGTGCATGATCAATGTTTGAATTGACATGATCAGAAGTAGAAGTTGCAACTGTCTCTTGCATAGAGACATTAAGAAGATCAGAAGCAGAAGTTGCAGCTGTCTCAGTTGGTGTAACAACCTCCATGTTATTGTCAATTGGTTCATTGTTATATTGTGTTTCACTTACTTGTTCTTCTTCATCACCACAGTATGGTCCTCCTTGAGAGAGGGATATCATATTATCAGCAGCAACGTCTTCCTCTACTTCCACATCTTCTTGGCCATCAACATGTGCTTGGACATCCCCTTCTTCCCGACCATCCAAATCAAATGCCTGGCTACAACTAGTATCATGCATGAGAGCCTCAGAATTCAGTGGCCATATTCCAGTCCTCTTAAAACCAACCTTGATATTCGAAAGTGTGAGAGCCCTTTTAAAGGCTTTACTTGCAACCTTGGCTAGCTCAAACCCTTTTACCTCCACCCCTGGATTCTTTTCCATCCACAAGGCTCACTCACCCCTGAAATAGTTCTTGAAAGGCCCGAACACACTGACATCTAGGGGTTGCAATCTGTGAGTGGTATGAGCAGGCTAGTGTCAACAGGTCGATGCCCAAATTGTTAGCCTCCTCAATTGTTTGCACAACAATGTGGCTTCCATGACCATCTAAAACCAGCAGGTGTCTATTTACAGGTGAGACACCGCCTGGTATAGATGTAGCAAAGTGAGTAAGCAAATTCAAAAAGAGTTCTTTGGTCATCCAAGCATGGGGGTGTGAAACCATGCATGCACCTGGTTCACAATTCTGTATGTAGTTTTTGAGTTGAGTCTTATCTTTAAATAGATAAAATCCAGGGATTGAAGCACCAATTGCATTGACACAACATAGAATAGTGATCCACTCCCTGTTCCTAGGAAAAATCTTTGGCACATTACGACTCCCTCTCTTGGCAATTACACGCATGCCACAGTTCCTTCCTGCCTGTAAACCTGTTTCATCACAGTTCCATATATGGTCTGAAGCATACCCATGTTTCTCGTATGCACTAGAAAGGGTGGCATAGAACTTAGTCAGAATTGCAGGGCGTAGATTTAGAGCCCTGTCTCTATCTAGGCCCTCAGCTGTATGCAACACAAGGTCTGGATGCCTTTTTTAAACCCAAACCACCATGACTCACCAGGAAACCCATCTTTGAAGGGGTTTGGCCTCCCTTGACAGATTTGAGCTACTGTGGATTTTAGCTGTATCAGCTCTACCCCATGTCCCATTTCAGCCATCTCCTTACACCACTGAACCACCTCGACCTCCTCCTCTTCACTCATAACTGTAACAGGCCCTCTGCACTTTGTATGTGTGAGCCCATTTATCCAATAATGTACTGAAGAGGTAGCAACTCCATGTTTTTTAGCAGCAGCATGAATGGAATATCCATTGAACTCTATATCATCAATGGCAGCTAGCATGTCTTCTTTTGTCCAGCCTCTTATTGCACTGATTTTGGTGGTTGAACTTGTTCCCGGAATTGTGGTTGGGAGTAGCTGTGTGGTTGATGGTGGGACAACAATGTCCTCTACCACCACATTGTCATTCCCAACAACATTGCTGGGAGCATTGTTGGCATTTGAATGATCGACCCTCTCCTTGTCAGATGAGGTGCAGTGTAGCTGGGCACCCCTGCTCAGTCGACGACTTGTTCTCCTTGCATTGCCGACTCTTGCCATGCTTGCAACAACCTGCACATTTAGAAGGGAGGCTGATTATGTAGAAGAAACTGGAAGTTGATATAACAGAAATATAAATAACAAAAATGGAAACAACATTACAAGGGAACTTGGTTATATAGAAGGAAACTAGAAGCTGATTATAACAGAAATGTAAATAACATAAACAGAAATATAAATAACATAAGCAGTAACCTGATTATACTATGCACACACTTCTGATGGTATGCCTCCACTGTGCACACACTCTGCAGTTTGAATTTCTGAAATGCAACTGTGCACACACTCTGCAGTTCGAATTTATGAAATGCAACTTCAGTAAGGCTTGTGGTTCATTTATAGTTGTTTGCTGTTGAATTGGATTGGTAGGAAGGTTGCACATGGATTGCAATCTCTCAAACTTGAATGTGTGTTGTGGATTGATTTAAAAGTGATCCAATGGCTTGGAGCTTGTCATGGTGGATCCTTGTGCCTTCATCTGTTTCATGATCCTTGTGCTTCCATCTGTTTAATGGGTCCATTTAATGGGTAGGTGTGATTTATTAAATACAATGGGTTGGAATGTTGAACAATCTTGCAGTTATGGCTGACACTATCCTTTCTGTTGCTTGAACAGGTTTCAATGAATGTTTGAACAGGTTTTAATGAATGCTGGGATATTTAGGCTCCAATAGATATTTGTGGGTCCTCCTTTGATAGGTACCTTGCAGTAGGTGGCAAAAACGAGCTGGGTTATTTAGCTATTCATGTACTTTTGGATCCCTGAGCAGATCTATACTTAGTTGGGACAAGATGTTTTGCACTATTTTTCATATAAAAACTATTTATGGACACCTATTGGCCCAGTCAGTTAATGGGCAATTTTTGGACATAATTTAAATATTTACTGCACTTAATATGGAATATGTATGTTTAATTTATGGGTGTCTTTATGTCAATATGTGGTGGCTGTGTGGGACCAGTACTATGACAACTACTGGTCCCTGTTCAAGAATAGACAACTCTCCCCTAGCAGTAATAACATGGGGGCTCCACTAGAAGGCAATATATTATCACGTTCATTCATTTTGCGGTATTAAATATTCATGAAAACCTAAAAATTATATTGCTTATATATTAAGGGGCAAAGGTTTTTTTTATTTAATGTAACAATACAAAAATACTTTGGGGTCTTTTTTATATGGGCGGGCTAGCAAATATCTGCCAAATGGAGATGGCGAGATCACGGCTGGATGATAAATCGGGTTGAGGCAAGGCTCGAGCTTACCAGTACGTAGGAAAATCGCTTCTGGAGGCATGCTTGAGGCCAAGGGTTTCGTGGTGAAGTGGGTTTCCAGTCGATCATAGTCGAGAGACACTGGTCATTGACATCCAATTGTTACCAATTGCACTCAGCCAGTTGTTACCGATAGCCTTAGGAGGCTCTAAGCCTCCAGGGCCTGTTATAGGCCCTCGATAGGCCTTGGGGTCTTGAATACCCAACCACTCATGCCTATTACAGGCCTTGGGAGGTTTAGTCATCCTCCTAGAGCTTGTTACAGGCCCTGGGGGCTTAGATACCTACCCCACAACAACCTTACTCAGCGATTGGGGAACTGCAACATCCAATCTAAATGTTGTACTATGTGCATTGGCTCTAGTGACATACAAGAAGTGATTTCCTATCTCTTCATTAGACCATTAGATGTTGCAAATCATAATGATATGTGGTTGAGTAATTGCATTGTAGGTGAAGTAATGTGCATCCACAATATACATCGAAAGAAGCAAGGTGCATTGTAGAATGCATGTGGGGTCATAAGAGGGGTATCATATCAATATACTAGGTAAAAATATAAAGGGGTATAAAAAATGTTAATGAAAAAATTGATACATACAATATCTAGTGAAAATAGGGTTTTTTTTTTAAATTGGGAAGGCATATTGGGAGGGGGTTAAAAAAATGATTTTGGAAGGTATTTTCCAATATTTAGTGAAATTAGGGGTATTGTTTCATATGCCACGAACGAACGTGCTATGATAACGGTTTATTGAGTGAAGCCCCCGTGAGTAATAAAATTCAGAAAAAACATCACACTATAATACGAAAAAGTTCACTTTTTTATACTGGATTGGTACTAGGCTCCCACAAGAGTGGGGGATTAACTCCAAGTGTTAAGACTGCTAATACCACCCAAAAATCTCACACGACACGCCTCAAACAATAAGAAATTGCAAAAAAATCATTATGAGAAACCCTAGTAAATCGCTGTAAATTCTCTATATGAATTTAATTTTCATTTTCCACTAGCAAACAATTTATGTATTTCAATTTCTTATAAACTACAAATGCTATTATTTAAAGTATTTTATCCCACGCTATTATATTGAAAGATCTTGACAATTTCTCTACTCTTTTTCAACCATTAATTTATATTTAGCAAATACATTAAATTCTTAAAAAAATTTGTTGAAAGATATTGTTTTCTTTTTATTGTAAATTTCTTGGAATTTTCTTAAAAAATAATCAATAAAGAAAATGAAATATATATTTCTTCTAAATGAGAATGAGATTGAGATTGAGATTGGATTCCAAAGTAAACATGATGTTTAGTTAATAACAAATATATTTTGCTCATAAATGAGAATGAGATTGTATTCAAAGGTAAACGTGATGCTTAGCTAATAATAATAGTCACAATTAGTGTAAATAACTTATAATAAAAGTCAAATTTCCTCATACATTTGAGATATGGTTCTCTTCTCTACAACTATTACTTATTTATATATTTTTAATGATGTCAAAGCTGGGTTTATAGATTTTATGGGGAAAAATAGGGTGAAACTTAATGTTTATGGTTCTATGACTAATAACAATGAAGAAAAATGCACCTCGTCATGTATAAGACATGATCAATGGAAATTATGGTAGAGAATGGAGAAGTGATTAATAAATTGTTACTATAAAACGAAAATAAACCAATTTGGTTAAATCATGGTGTAATACTCACACCCAAATCATGACATGTTACCATGGGGAGTCGAGCATCATACAAGAAATGGGAGAATTCATGAAAGCAACACAGTTATTCTAAGAGTGAGACCTGGAGGCGATTATGGCACCTTAGGGATTGAAGTCATCAAGGGAAGGTACCCTAAATTTCAATAGTGGGTTCTCATCACTAAGTCTTGATCAATTGATTCTAATAGTGTTCGACCTCAGCATGTATATCCACATTGGTTATATTGTACTTTAGTACCTAGTACACATTATCATCATTAGTGGGTTACCTTGCCTCTGGAAATGGCATACAATAATGACCAATGATCATACAATTTCCCTTGTGTTGACTTTAGTTCATGTTTTCTCATGGTGATGATTCACACAAATTATGTATTTGGCTTCAAGACCTCCATCTACGGTGATATTTTCATTTGTTGCATTTCCCTAAGTTTGTTTCTTAGTATCATTATCCTATTTTGCACTAGTGAAGGACCAATTTGACCAATTCATTGTTCTAGTTGTTCACTTGATCATGAATATTGAGACATAGATCCACTGTGTAATTTCCATGGCTATGATGTTATTTTGACATGGATCCATTGTATATTCATTCATGGCCATGATGTTGCATCTTATATACTTAAGAGATTCACATTATACTTGATTTGGTAGCCATGTTTATTTTACACCTAAGCATGGGTATGACCACCTCGAGGAAGATATATATGATACTTTGGTCTTTGTTTGCAAATATTTTCTTGATCCTAAATTTATTGACTCCTACTTAGTTCACCTGGCCACTGCTCTAGAACTTATAATGTATTTTGGACATCATCTCCTATTTTGACCTCACACATTAGGTATCATCCTGTTACGCCTATTTTTGGTCTTCTAGGTCATTAGAGTTGAATCACACCCTCATCAAAACAATGATTTTCATATTACCTAGACCAATTTCAACTCATTTTACCTTAACATGTGGGTTATAGTTATACATCTCACATGTAGATCTTGATGCGCATGGGTTGCAAGTTATAAAGTCATGTGTGCATGTGGGTTACTAGTGATCAGGTTATGTGCACATGATAAAGTGGCCCAAAAACTTATGTAGATGTAAGTCTCAAGTAGAGATTTTAGAGGCTAGACAGTTATAGGGTCATGATCTCTCTTGCCAAGTGGCATGAATCACTCGTGACCCTATAAATGAAAGGTTCTTGGTGAGATTGAGGGATACTTAGATCTATTCATCTGTGTTGGATCACCATTAATCCTTTCACTATATTGAGAGATCAAGAACCTTTTACGAAGGAGGAGTTGTGTCCATGTGGTTGAAAATGGAGGGATTGAGATTCAAGTAATGGAGGTGTTGTAGCAAGATTAGGTACCATTCATACATAGATTTAATATAGTATAGATCTATCTTCCTTTCCCCTTAATTTTGTTTATTGTTTTTATGAATACTTGTTATATTAGAGATCTAGGAATTGGAGGTGAATTACTTAACCTGAAAGTAGTTTAGATATAGTGTTTTACAATTGCACGAAGTGTATGTCTTGGAGTAAAGAATGTTGTGCATGTTTAATCATGTGCATATCTACAAGGGGGAATTAGGGTTGAAGACTCTTTGTTTCATAATCACTCACAATGTGTATATTCATGAAGCCTCATTCTTCTGCATTTGGTGTCTTCTATTTGGATGATGGAAGGTCTTCGGGTACTTTAAATTATTAATAAAATATCTTTTTCTTCAACCTTGTGTTGCCATGTTCATTTACCATGCTCCTTTTTTAAACTTGGTATTATAGAAGCACTGATGTTGTGGACAGTTCATAAGAGTTCGTCTACATATTGATTATAAATTGACTATATTTGGGTATTGCCATTGCATCTAAAGTTATACTTTTTTTTAGCCAGTTCAATCTATTTACATTTGCGAGATGAGAAAATAAAATCATTTTCTTTAAAATGCATTGAATACTATGATAATATTACTTTGGAAGACTAATTGCAATTGCCACATAATAAAGAGAAGGATATGCATACTACAATGAAGAGAAAATAAAATAGTGTTAAAGAAAATCTCAATATCTTGAGGTTGATCCATCAATTTTGGTATCATTGAATTGAGAACTATTGATACGCAGTACTACATACTAAAATGATGATGGTGGACATGTTTGGGGAAAAAAATCAGGTAGGAACAAATACTATAATGATGCTCAATGTTATTCTTTCCTCAATTTTCCCATCTGGAGAATGATTTTTTTGACGCTGAAAAATTTATAAAGAATGTTTTGCAGTGCTACAGATTTTATGACAATGCATGTGAAATGCCATATATGATAGTACATGATTAACATGTACTGGATTTAGTAAGTGCACAAGTTGGGTTCTACTATTGACAATGGTGTTGAGGATCCTTTTAACCCTATCATATGTGATTGGAATCATTAGAATTTAAGCTAAATGTAATGTGATATATGAGTGTAAACGCGTGTTATGAAGTGAGCTTAATGGATGGTTAAGTGGTCCTTGTAACCACCTTAACCATCCCAATATTGTATAAATACTTGAAACCAATGCAATACAAGGTTCATCGAGCCTCCCTTGTCATACTTTACGATGTTTAATACTAGTTTGCAAAATGGTGTCCTTTCTTAAATGTTGTTGAAAGAGCACCTTTCAACATCTAGCACCATTTGCCACAACGAGAGTACCATTGGGTGATTTGTCACAATGAGAATACCATTGGGTGAGAGAATCTTAAAGGTGGACCACTCTTGGGTGGGTAACAACCACATTAGAGAAACTTGCAAGCAAAACCAATCTCTACAACCCGAAGGTTATTGGAGAAACAAAGCCAAAAAATTAAAGATGTCTTTGTAGATGAAAATGAATGCTTTTGTCATCTTCCAAAAGAGAAGCGCTAATGTTTTCTAGAGATGATTGGTTGCACTTAGTTTTTTTTTTTGCAAAAGAATGTGTCGAACTGACTGCTTGACATGCAAGAGAGTGTTCAACTATGGTATTTTAAACCATTGTGACATGCAAAAAGAAATCCATTATTAGAGATAATGTTTAGAAGGTAAAATATTCAAGATATATATGATCCTCATCCAAAGAAATGGTTCTAGAGATAATATTGGGTCGTAAGGTTCTTCTAGCAAACCATGTTCAATGATGAAGACAAAATTCTTGTTGTTACCACTTTGTTTACTTGAGAATTTGTTTCATGTCAACATGTACAAAAATTTAACAAGCTTTCCTAAGAATTCATGATTATTGTTTGTTTGAGTTGTCTCAAACTCGCATAAAAAGTTGACTCCAGCTTGGAAAGAAATTTAACCCTTCCTCGTGCAAAACTAATTTCCAACAAGACCACATATATCCCATGGCACTTCATTTCCACCTAAGGAAGTTTCATATGAAGAGCATGTGAAAGTCAATGAAGTGAAAACTAGCACTAAAAGAGGAACTCCAATCTCTAACTCAATTCTATACCTACGTAATATCCAACTTGAAGGGAAATTTTCAATTAAACATGTGGTTCACGAAAAGGACAATTCGGCCAATAATTATTAATTTGTTAGTCAATCTTGTTAGACTCCTTAGCCACTAAATCCTATGATAGAGACAATCAAGTCCATGAAAGAGAATTTATTGATCGACACATGATCGACCTCCAAGTTGGACCCATTGATGAGCTAATCCAACTTGTAACATTTCTAGAGAACTTGAAATTCAATGTGTGCCAAAGTCAAGCAAACCAATGTGTTCAAGATCAATTGTTGGAGAACTAAAAATGGCAGCCATGAAGAACCCATTGTTTATTCAATTGAAGCCCACTGGAGTTAAAGATTTTCCCGAAGTCAAACTCTCTTTTTTTAGTCAATCTAGTGTGATCATCATTTATCATTGGTAATATGTATTCAAACATAAAGTTGGAATGTATAAACATTATGTGTTCAAATATTATGACACGGCAGGTCATGTACAAGTTCGCATGGCGTTCAATATGTCAAACTATGGTAAAGAGTTCAAAGTGCTGTGAAGAAAAGAGTTGAATTCTAAAGTGGACAAATATTTTGAAGAAATGTGTATTTTTTAGTCTTTTATTTTGAGTCATTGTTGTAATAGAGTCACTGTAAGAAATGGGTTAACCATGCCTTAATATGAACGCAAACAATCCCCTCCACATCTTGCAATGAACATGCCTTCATATGAAAGCAGACAATCCCCTCCACATCTTGCAATGAACATGCCTTCATATGAAAGCAGACAATCCCCTCCACATCTTGTAATGTTAGTTGGTTCCTCAACAATGAGAGTCTATTTTTAAAAGCTTGAGATTAGTTATTGAATCATAGTCAAGGCCTTCATGTAAGTTTATTTTCAAATAATTTTGAATGATTGAAGACTCCAAAGACCCTAACATTTTTTCAACAAAGCAACATTTGTATTTTGACATAGCAAAATAAATTTTTGGACAATGCATCTAAGCATATTGAACACATGAATATTGAACATTTTGAATAAGCATTAGTTTCTCAAAATTTGATTTTGAGCATTTGATTGGAGATTTATTGCAATATTCTAATTGATCATTCTCACAAGCATATATGTTTAATATGAGATTCTCACCACATTGATGTAATAACAATGCATTTGAGAAATCGACAAATAAACATGAAGATATAATAGACTAAACCCCTTGTAATATGATGTACAAAGCATACTAAGAACATATAATAAACATGAACATATAGTAGAATGATGAGATGATGACATCTGAATGAAATGACTAAACCCCTTGTAATATGAAGTACGAAGCATAATCCCTTGAGTTGTAATCTTGGAGGCAAATTAGAGAGTTATTGGTGTAACATACTAAGAGTCATATTTGTTGCACCAATGAACTTGAGGATAGGACAAGCCACTCATCACACCAAGCTGTTTATTTGATAATGGTGTAACAAATGGATCATGGATACCATTGTTGCTTGGGAAGGAGTTTGGGGACTCATTGCACTCAAGGCACCATAAAGATAGAAGACAAAGGCCAATGAATAGCAGGGTGGGAGGGAAAGGTGTGTTTGGAAAGTCCACCTTCCCCAACCACACCCACCCAACGATCATGCACACCTTCCTATGAGGGAAAGGTGTGTTTGGAGTGTGAGGGCATATCCGACAAAGTCTAACAACAAGCCGAGAATGAGCTTGCACCTATGACCACCTATAAGCAAGACTAGATGGGGGCAAATCCATGATAAGGAGGTAATATGTGTATCTTGTTACAAATTTGGCAATTGCCATGGTTGATTTACTTATTCGAATCGATATGCATTGTTGGTGCATAGTGAGGATGCTTCAACATGAGAGGAGAACTTGAATGTAACTACACAATTGCTTCAAGGACGAAGCAAGATTTTTAGGTTGGGGTAGATGTTGAGGATCTTTTTTGACCTATTATATCTAAGCTCGTCATATATTAGACATATAATAACTATAAAGCAATATGTGAATTTAAACATGTGTCCATTACAAAGTGCACTAAATGGATTCCATTTAAGCAATTGTTGCAACCACCTTAACCATCATGATCTTGTATAAATGATTGAAGCCAAAGAAATATATGGTCAATGGGCCCCCCTTTATCATACTTTAAGGTGTTTCTTATAGGTTTGCACAATTTAGCCATTTCTTGAATGTTATCAAAAGAGAACCTTTCAACAACACCAAAAGCTTATTGACGACTTGATGGAGATTTGACTAGGCATTCATCAATGGTATCCTTGCCATTCGGTGAGGGCCACTCTTGAGAGGTGGGATCTCATCTTTGCATCAAAGCTCAAACAATTGTTGTGGTGCCCTATTATGCTCACTGAGGCACTGATTTGGACATTCATCAATTCTGCCACGCCTTCATTGTTGATAGCATTCCCAAGATTCCATGCATATTTTATCTTTGCATGTCCTTCGAGATTAGTGATAAATCCCACTTTGTGTATTGATGTATGAAATGCATTACAATAGATGATGGTGGTTTGCAATAGTAAATTTTGGAGTTACATTTTGTGTTATTCAGCTCTTCCGTCTTGGTAATTTGCATCGAAAAAAACAAGATGCTCTCATGGCCTGAGGTAGAAGAGATGTTTGTATAGATTTCGCTAATAAAATAAAATGACAAAACAGTTCACATATGACATTTCATGTGTGCGTATGTGTGTGTGTGTGCGAGTGTTACCATAACATAATAAATAAATAAATAAATAAAAAGTGGCAAGTAGTTTATACTCGGGTTTTTTTAATCCCTCTCTGTGTTTAGTAGATCCAAGGTTAAGATAGATCTATGCTGATTTATAAAACTGAGATGACCACAACCCCAAGACTTGGAAATACATACGAAGCCAACTGTACAAATTGAATAGTTGTAAGAATCTATATGTTTGCCTTCCAACTTCAGTGTATGCATAGAATATTTCTATAGATATGTACTTACTCATAATCTTAGAGAGAGAAGCAAGGTTGGCTATAGAAGCCAATAAGGAGGTAGTTAAAAGCTGGTTAGAGTAATCTAGATGGTCTTCACCAAAAAGGCACAAGTGTAACATTGGGGGCACTTTGTAAACAAACTTGTAATAAACTGTCCTGTTCAGACTTTAGAGATCTTTGCATAATGCACTGAGTTAATGCACAGTGGTGTTGCAATGTCCATAAAGAAGATAAATTGACAAGCACATTCCAAAACCGCAACCATCATTCTACAAGACAGACGTGAATAAAAGTTCGTAGGTATATAAAATGCTCAGAGAATACATAAGAACTTAAGTAATTTGGTATCTGGGATGCAGAGTTCAACCAACATTGCAAACCTGCAAGACATACAAAGTTGCAATCATTCGGCTACTGGCACCTTTTGTTTTAAAGAATTTCAGATCATGGAGAGAGAGAGGCACTAAAATACTTTTCTCCAAAGACAACTGGAAAAGCATCTAAAAGTAGAAACAAGTAGATGGCACTTTGATAAAGAGATCAACACAAGTCCAAAATAATGCATAATGTGAAATTTGTGGAGGCGAGTCCTTCCAAAAGATTACCCCAAGTGGCTGTCTAAAATACTTGGTGAAGGGCCTTGTACCAAAATGTGACTATTACTACAACCAATTTTATAAACTGAGAAAATCAATCACAACATTGATAATTTCAAAATGATTGCACTTGCTAAAACTTGAATCGGAATGAAAAATCAGTGCACGTTGCATAAGATTGGTGTAAGGGCATGTCCAGAACAAACTATAGTTATTTTTACATAGCTCAATAAGCAGCACAGGCTTATGTATGTGCTCATTTTCTTTAGAGCATCATATCATGAAATTTTACAGCAGATCAAAGAATGCATCAAGCTCAATGGTATCATATTTGTCCTTGTGAAATGAATCAAGATCTCAAACTTTGCTGATATCAAGGCCTTATATTACTCTCATAATGCACAATTCTGAGAAGGCTAAATAACTAATAATGGGGTCAGTCTTGTTGGCTCTGCTAAATACAAATAAGTAATAGCATCTGGACAATACCAAATGCTGAAGATTGAGAATAAGATCTTCACATTCGTCGTGAATTCATTGCTATTGACCTTTGAATCTTTCAAAAGGGAAATGACTTCTAGGAGTACAAAAAGTCAGATGACAATGTGAGAAGATTACAGGCCAGCCCAAGTTAGGTTGACACATCCTATATAGTATAATTGCTATGAGGATTTTCAATAGCCACCCAAAAGAAAATTGGACCACTGGATAACCAAAAAAAGCAGCTCTCCATGCATATGAAGTTTGAACTGCCGTATACACATGGAAAGAATCGAAAGGCAATTTTTTTCAAGGGGACGGCTATATCTTCAGTGTCCACTAAGCAGGATCTCGTCATCTTTATCCTGCCTTGACTGAGCAGCAAGTGCCATGACCTGTTTTCTTGCTTCCCTGAGTCACAAAGATAGAAAGCAAAATGGAAATATTTTCAGTGTGAATCCATGATTTTCAAGCTTGATTTAAAAAATTCTTGCACTAATATTACTAATTTCACTAAGTTTTAAGAGTGTTACAGCACAACAAACTAACTCAGGAGAAAACTTTTATGAAAGAAACAGACAAGAACTAGAGAATACATGCAAATAAATTAGAACTAGGAAAAATGCCTATGAAGAAAGTTGGTACAGTAAATGGTAGATAAGCTCAATAATTAAAGTTACATATTTGTCAATCTCAGATTTTCTTTCATTACCAATAAATTTAACTTTATTTATGTATGGAAAACAACCTAAAGAATATACCATAAGTAAGCTTCAGTGAGCCAAATAAACTTTAGTAAACAATCAATGTTTAGAGACTACTGTAGAAGGGATGAGAGTACCCAACCTCAGACAAATGGGAATGCCATCATAACATAGTAAACCAATAAGTGTACGCCCTCGCTCTCCAACTCGTGTAACAACAGGCAACTGTTTTATTCCTCTAGCCTCCATAATTTCTTTTGCCATCATTAGATCTGTGTCTGGATAACAGATCAGAATCCCACGCTCATGTCCTCGATAATTTATTCGCCGTGTACAAACAGATGAAACCGGTGTTGTATTTACCTGAAGACAATCTTGATTAGTTCTTGCATCCTGGGCCAACCAAAAGCTAGTTGAACTTGATACAAAAATCATATGTACCTATCAAAAGAAGCAATCACAGAACATGTACACCGCGCATGAAGATTTAGTTCAGATAACATAAAATACGGTTGCACTACTTTGGCCAATATTGTGCCAAAGAGCCCTACAAGGCAAGGCCCTGATACATCTATCGATATGGATGGATGGAATGGAGTTGCCTTCAGAGCCTAGATTGCCTAAGTTTGGGAAACATACCCAACAAGAAACATCTTGACTAAGGAACACAAATCTTGTGATTATGGACAAGAATAGAACACACACGATAAGCCGAGGAAATAAAGCCTTGATGCTATCAAACAGTGTTGTACGGGTTTGTCCATGGCTAGCATGCCTTTATGACCCTGGTTGCACAGATGCAAATTCAGTTCTTGAAATTGCTTCAAGAAATTGAGAAAATTGGGAATCCATTTACAGAAGTATCAGATTATAAAGTAAACCTAAAGGATGCCTACGACAAAAAAACAATAAAATACAGATAGTATAGACCAAGAATGAAAATGCCTAGGTAAAGCAACAGATTCCCCCCCAAGCCAATACTCACAAAACCAGGAAGTGGAACAAATTGCGTGTGAATCTAAAATTATGATCTTTGCCACTAGACCAAACTCTTCTGGTCTGAGTGGCAGAAGTTTAGCAAAGATCCATGATCAAAAAGCAGAGAAAGTCTTTCTAATGATAAGAGGAGTTGGTTTATCAGTCAAACTTCTAGTTAGCGATTACAATATGATATTGCAGAGATATGTTACCTGAAACTTGCTCCCCAAAGTAAACTTAAGTTAAAACTTAAAACACTTTCTTGAAGGGAATGGAAAAGGACTACAATAAAGCGAGCAATAAAAGATGGATAGTATAGAGAGCAAGAATGAAAATGCCTAGGTGAAGCACCAGATTGCCCCCCAAACCAGTACTCACAAAACCAGGTAGTGGAACAAAATGCACGTGAATCTAAAACTATGATCTTTGCCACTAGACCAAACTCTCCTGGTCTGCGTGGCAGAAATTCAGCAAAGAAACAAGATCGATGACCAAAAAGCAGAGAAAGTCTTTCTAACAACAAGAGAACGTTTATCAGTCAAATTTCTAGTTAACAATTAACAATATGCTACTGCAGAGATACGTTACCTGAAAATCCCCCCCCCCCCCCAAAATAACTCAAGTTAAAACACTTTCTTGAAGGGAATGCAAAAGGTCTCGTAGAAGTATATTGTTGTTTAGTGTACCCAAATTTTTAGAAAAAACCTATATGAATATTGTCACCCCAAAATTTAAAACACACTTACATCCAAATTAATTGTATCACCCTGGGCATTAACATTGGCTGCCCCTTGCACCTGTCTCTGGAGATCTCCAAGAGTCATGATGCCCTCTAGTAGACCTTCATCATCAACAACAAGCACACAGTTTTGCTGATTTTCTATCATGAGTTGTATTGCCTCTTTTAAAGTAACTTTTGTAGAGACTTTAACATAGTTTGTTGACATGGCCTGCGAAACCTGCAAAAAAAAGGATTATATCATATATATCATACAAAAGCTACCATGTGCCATGAAAAGATGGCAAGAGACCGAACGTTCATTTAGAGGTCGAAGGGATGAAAGGATACCTAAATAAGATCTTACTTGCCACTGCTTGTGATACCTATCTTTTATTGTATAGGAATTACGAAAGCAAGAAATGGTACAAAGGGTGTGACACTAGTTGTAAATAATGAAGGAATTGACATGGAAACTTGATGGCCATCACCACAGACATGCAAAACCTAGAAACGCACCTTTACATCATGTAAGAGATCATCGTCAGTTATCACATCTGCCCCAATACCATCTGATACAATACACAGTTCCACTTCATTTGCGTCACCCATTTTCCTCAAAATGTTTTGTCCATTCTTTTCAACCCCGTTATCTGTCAAAGCTAAATATGCATGCAGGGACCCTTGAGCATCTCCGGACTCAGTATCCTTTGATTGATTTGCTATAGATGCAACCCAAATTGCTAATCCAACAGCACCCTGAATAAAGCCAAACAAAGACTCATTCAATAACATACTAGTATGGCTCAAGATGAAAGATAATCTAGCATCCAAAATAACAAGATACATAAGCTCTAATACAGCAATCCATCTAAACAGAATACCCAAGGGGCTCCCACTGAATCAAAAGATATTTCTTCATTGCAATAACTGCCACATAAAAGTTTCATACTTTCAGAAATATTTAAATAATATCTCAAAAAATAAACCCTGAGACAAAAAAAAAGAGTAAAACAGCCCTAACAAATCTGTCCACTGAATTAATATAACATCAAAAAATAACAACAAAAAGTGTATATAAACCATCTGCACACAAACAAAAGGAACTCGGAATAACAGAATATATACTGCATATTATAAGCCAATAACAAGCAAAACCAAAATAGAATTAGATTGTCCCATCTTCTAAGGAACTGGTAGGCTGAATCAGTCCACTCCATCTTAGGATGAGAAGCGGAGAGAATAAGAGAAAGCATCCTAGATGGGATGATGTTCATCTTCCACACTAGGTATCATTTTAAAAATATTCGAAAGCTTGGCCAGAGTCCTGAATTATTGCAGTTTAATTTTTTTGTCTTTTTGAAGCAAATGATTTACAATCACTGCTGGTACAGTTTCCTCAGCTTCCATGCATCCTATGCCCTTAGTTTTCTATGCTTTCCATGCATTCTTCTTGGCTTAATAAATAGGCCTTGCTCTTTGTTACCCCGTACATAGCATGAGGTCCAATCCATGACTTTTATCACAATGACAGGTATTTTCAGAATATCAGCATGGATGTTGCAGCAAAGGCACGGATCTTATGGACACATGCTGGCATTGCCCTTATGGCTCAATCCAACTAGCTGCCTCAACAGCTTGGTGTATGATGTCTAGACTCTAGAGTAAAGTGCTTTAAGTAAAAAGTGATTGATTTATGCCCCTAGAGCTTACAGGATGTCCAGTAGTATTATGTTCAGTGTTGCGGAGATGCATTCCTTGATCCATTCTAATTGATTCTGGAGGTGACATTTTGAGTTTTATGGCTTTGAACTAGGTGGTCAGATATTGGATGATAAATGATGCCTAGGTGGAACACTTCGTTATTATGGATACATTTTTCTTATGGTTTCCAAATTAGTATTGTTGATAGTGTTTCGTTCATGTATCAGTTGGCATATTAACATTTTTTATATGGTTCCAGGCAGTAATTATGGTTTATTTCATGTTCATGGGATGTTATTTGAGCCTCAAGGGGAGCGCCTAGGTGACTAGGTTGTCTATGACTCTTAAGTCATGTTGCTATAACATATGCTTGATTATTTGATGGAGTGCCCCCACTCTTAGGCACAAGTGGAAGTTAATCACAGAGTATTGTGGTGGATTTGACTAAAGTTTGACTTGGGGAAAGGCTATTGCTTGAGTGCCTTAGCCCTTTTGGCAACATTGATTCATTACACACCTGGAGGTGCTTGTTATTGGTTTATCTGTGCAATCCTAGAAGAACACTCACCTTGTACACGCACGAATGATTTTTCTAAGCTTTCTAACAACTATTTTAAGTTTTGACCATGATCTGACTAAAGAAGAAGCCATTACATGAGTGCCCTAGCTCTTTTTTATGATATTCACATTGAGCATGCTTGATTATGAGATATTTGATGGAACCTAGGAGGGCGCTCAACCACTTGGCACATATTTTGAGGCATCCATATATTACTGTCATTATTTTATAACATATGGAAGGGGCGGCCTTCAACTCTAATTGCAGTCTATTGGTGGGGACAATTTGGTGGCTAGTGCCCTAATTAGCAAAAGTTTCCAATTTGAATGTTGAGCAAGACCTGTAGTGCTTCTGGCTATGAACGCAATTGGAGAGTTTTTTAGCATATACACACCAAGAAGCGAAACCGTTTGGAACAAAAACGGTTGAATGATATGGTCTATGTTCAGTACAATCTTAGGTTGAGGCGGAACCAGTTATGAACAAGACCCCTGCATCAGGCAACATAGTCTTGGATGACTTTGATCCTTCATCAAAGTGGGTTGTGGCAACATAGCCTTGGATGACTTTGATCCTTCATCAAAGTGGGTTGATCCTTCAGTACAATCTTAGGTTGAGGCATAACTAGTTATGAACAAGACCAACAATTGACAATGAAGACCTTTCTTCGATGGACTTGGACCCACTTCCACAGATAGAGAGTCTATCAATACCACCTCCACTACCTTTAGGGCCAGGGGAATCAAGTCGATATCCCATTGCAGAGTCTAGTCATGTTGAGGATGAGGATGAGGATGAGTATGAGGATGATTCTACCTAGTACCTAGTACCATATGATCAGATTGTAAAGTCTAGACTATAGTTATTCATTAGTACTATGCTTATTTTTGGACTCTAGTGGCCATTTAGAGCCTCTTTGTTGATGTATTTTGGTTCAAAGATGTACTGCACTCAGTGCTATTTTGACTATATGCACATGTACTTGCTATATACATGAGAAACTTTGCATATTTGTGTATAATGACTTGGATTCATATGAATATATATATATATATATATATATATTACAAATTTTGGATATTTTACATAGTTTTTGGTCGACCAAGTTTTTGGTCTGGTTTTTTTCCGGTTTCGGTCTGATTCAAATTTTTTGGGTCTACCAGTTCGATGATCGATCCAATTCCAATAGCATTGCTCCAAACCAATGTTGTCAGGCTCAGAATCGGCTGGCTTGGGACTCAGTCGACTCGGCGACTCGGATAAGACTTGACAAATACTCGACAAATAGAAAAAAACTCAAAATATAGTAAATTTTGTGCACAAAATAATATACTAATGACATTTCTAATCCATATAAGTTATAAAACCACATTCTATGTAGACATTCATTGTATCATCTCATAAAATATGATAATACAATATTTGACGCCCCATATTTATATGCAAAATAGTGAACCGAAAGACGATTCCTTTAACAAATTAACATATAGTACCAAGTTCAACTACATAACTCAAAACATAAGTAGAAAATCAAAATCAACAATGTCTTCAAGCTCAATCTCAAGTCTCATACATGACTACGAGAAGTAGAATGCCTAGAATAGGGCCTAGAGGAGCTAGTGCCAACATCGCTAGACCAAAGACACAATTGTGATGTAGGCGTATTGGGTGTTTCCATTTAAAAAAATGGAAACACTAGAGGGATCCTCAGTCTCCTCATCAAGCCAACTCAAATCATCCCCGGGAGATTTATACTGAAAGTACGGGAGCATGTAAGTAAAATTGCATAGAGTGCAATCCATATCTATCCCAAAATACATAAACAAAGAGGCTCTAAATTGCCTCTAGAGTCCAAAAAACTTCAAAACTTCATGCTACAACAAATAACTACATATCATCAAAACCATTTCCTATATTAGGATCTTATTCGTCAATAGCACCATGTTCCCCCCACTTCTAGGCTCTAGCCCTTGCCTCTATCTCGAGTCTCAAAGTTGATCGTCCAAAAACATTAGTTGACACCCTACAATTTTGATGAAACCTCCTAATCCAAGCATTAAAAAAGGTAGAAAAAGCTTCTAGTGCCTAATAAGTAATTTTGCTTGAGTGAAGGGTATAGATCATGACAAAGGAGTTAAACAATCAACACCACCAACATCGAGGTACATAGAGGGGTTGATGTGCTTGATTAAATGCCAATCCACTACCGTCATACATGATAGAATGCAGTGGAAACGTTGCAGTCCTGAAAACCCTTAATACTGTTAAGTCTGTTGAATTTTGAATGGGATCTAAAATTCTACTTTTTGCATAAGAAGTCCGATGAGGTTGGAACAACTCTCAAACATCCTGAAACAATTAATGGTAATGTTAAAAATTTAAGTAGAAGGATAGAAAATGAAAGATAAGGAGAATGCCACTTTTACTTTAAGAATTTAACATTACCATCTCTGGCGAGTTTAGCGAGTCTCTAGCGAGTTTGGCCGAGTCTGGCGAGTGGCGAGTTTGCTAGCCGAGTCTCTATCGAGTACTCGTTTCGTAGCAGACTCGCCAGACTCGGCGAGTATAATAACATTGGCCTCACTTTAACTAAATGGGCCGACCTCTCCTAGAAAGACTCAAATAATATTATATTACATTCTTTAGGGTACTAACGACCCGACTTACAATGGAGGTTTTACCTCATGACTTTTACTTGACCAAATATAATAATGGCATCCCTGAACGGAGGTAAAACATCCCCAACAGAGTTACAATAATAAAGTACAAGTAGAATATTCTTTTAAGTTACATTAATTTAACAGCACCCTCTCCCGATGACGAGATTCCAGAAGATCATGATATGATGGAGCCCCAAGAACCTCCACCCATGATGTTCCAGCACTATAGATGATAATGTTCCAGTACTGCAGATGATGATGTTCCAGCACTGTAGATGATGATGTTCCGGTGCTGCAAATGATGATGTTCTAGCTTTGTGCTGTGGATGATGATGTTCCAGCTTCGTGTTGCGGATGATGATGTTCCAACTTGGTGCTGCTGCTGCTGATGTTCCAGCTTAGTGCTGTTGCTGATGATGTTCCAGCTCCATGCTGCAGATGTTGATGATGTTACAACACACTGTTCCAGTTGCTGATATTTATGTTGTTGAAGAACTTCCAATGATTTATAGATGTACCAACCAATGTTCCAGATGATGTTGTTGATGATGCCTCCTCCTCCCTCCTTATGATGATGTTGTGTAGAGCCACACCTGTTGTTGTTGTTGTCAGTAGAATACCCTTCTTGTTAAGGGGGAGTGTCGAATTAATGTAACTTCGAAGAATATTTTACTTGTATTATTCCTCCTTCGGGAGATGTCTTTAATGTAAAAGATCATGTAAAAGTCATGAGGTAAAACCTCCGTTGTAAGTCGGGTCAATAGTACCCAAAAGAGTTTATTATTATTTTGAGTCTCCCTAGAGAGGTCGCCCCACTCAAGTTAGTGAGGCCGACCTAGTTAGGTTAAATGTCAAGTAAAAAGTAAAGTATAAATAGAGTGTCTTCCTCTCATTTGTACCATTCACTCACTCAAGCATTGCACACTAGAGGAGAGAGGAAGATTGCGAAGGAGGAGGAGGATTGTACTTGGCTCTAGAGTTTGGGTTTTGTCTCTCTTCTTTGTGAGACTTATTTTTGGGCATTGTACTTTGGTAATCTATATTGAGGAAGTTCTTGTTGGGTTTTCTTCCCCTTGAGGGTTTCCCAGGATAAATTGTTGTGTACCTTGTGATTGTGTATCTTTCAGAGATCCTCTTTATGTTGCTATTGTGAAAATGTATTAAATGCTCATGAAGTTAGAATTTAGTCTTTAGTAGCATATAATCTTAACACTTCTAGCAAGCAAAGCATTTGACTTTGCTCATGTCTTTCTTCTGCTCACCACCCTGTTGTTTGGCCCCACCCTTAGGGCCCTTCTTGAACTTCTTCTTCTTGCCTTTGGCTGCCAAGGCAACATTCTCCTCATCCTCCCTACTCTGAGATGAACTTCCCTATATATAACCTATTCGGGTCTCCTCCTGAATGAAGTCGTCCCAAAGACGATCCCAAGAAGGCATATGCTCTCGGGCTACAACAAACTCCACAAATATAGCCCATGGTTTTGTCACACCACTCAAGGCTGTCTGCACTAAGTCACTGCCCTGTACAACCTCCCCGACTGCTCCAAGTTCATCTCTCACCTATGTTAATCTAGTAAGGTAAGATGCCATGTTTTCTGATTTGTTCATCCGGATGCCTTTCAACTTTTCTCTCAGTACCATCTTGCGATTTTCGTCGGAACTTTGGTACAAGTTAGTCAAAGCACTCCAAATCTGATAAGCATGATCTTTATCTGTCACATGTGGGATTACATGATCCTTAACGGCATCAAGTATAATCCTTCTTGCTTTTATATCTTTCTTGTCAAAGGCAGCCTTATCTGTAGCATCAGTAGGCACTGTAACTGGTTTAGCCTGGGTACTATTAACTATATCTCATAGTTCATTCTCTTGAAGAATCAGTACAATTCTAGCCTTCCACGGACTAAAATTAACTGCCCCATCCAGCCTATCTTCAATTCTTAACCCAGTAGCCATAACCACAATGAGTCCAAGAACCTATAAATACAACCAACCACCTGTTTCCCCTTCTTTTCAAATCTGAACTTTATCACTGATTTCAATTTCTGCCCTTCAAAGTACACTCTGATACCATGAAAATAAAAATTGTTTCCCAACCCGGTTTCAAGATTTCTTTAGTACATATCATTTAATGCCCAAACCCCATTGATATTAAACTGCTGCAAATGAATTTTCAGACATAAAAGATACTGTGCTTGAAACACATGATAATTTTTACACTCTTTTAATAGACAAATAAAATTCAGTCACACCATGAAAAGTTTAAACTCTGAATGTTTAGCCAAGTTGGCCCAAGATAAAACCCCAAAGGGGAAAACCTAATAAAGAGAGAGTTTTATTATTTCTTCTCTTAAATAGAAATACACAGCAGTAATATTCAGCATAAAAGAACAAACTTATATCACAGCTAGTGATGATGTACAGCCTAGAAAAACGTGCCACTATCTGAACTTGTACAGTCCGGCCCCCTTTTTTTCTTGGCAATCTAGCTGTAGCTTGCCTGAAAATTTGTGCCACTAACAGGCTGAACAAAAGTGCTCACCCCTGTAGAATTCTGCCCCCTGAAAATCGTGCCCACTTAGCATGAAATTCATGCCAATACAGTCTATACACTGTACGGCCTCTACAGAATCTTCTGCTTCAATAAATGCTGAATAATCTCCCTCGAAATTTGTGCCTCTATTCTCAGAACTCAAGCTCAGAATCTTTCTCAAAATCTGGTTCACTTTACTTTGAATTTCGTGCAGGTATTTACTGTTGCTCTACCTAGATTTTCATGCTGGTTACAAGCAGCGTTCAATGCTGAACTCCACCTTGAGATTTGAGCCAGAGTGCTGCCAGACATACTCTGAAAATCGTGCCAATATGCTGTACTGTTCACCTTGGAACTCGTGACTACGGTTTTTCTCTCTCTCTCCTTGAACTCATCCTTCTATACTCGAAAGGTCAATTTCTCTTTTTTCCTCCAAAATCTCTTTGGATGAATAATGATGACAATGATGCCTCAAATCCCTAATTTGCCCTTTTTAATCATGGCAACTTCTTCTTGAGATCCAGTGGCCAAGATTAAATCTTGGACCAATGAGATCTAGGGCCAATATTAAAAGCTCACTAATAACTCATTAAGTAAAATAAATGCACATTTTCATTTAAATACATAATGACCCTTTTAATTACTTACTCACACTTTATTTCTCATCAAGTCAATTAAAAATTAAAACCATGAGCAAACTTCTTTATAAAGTGACTTTACATCTCATAAAGTACTTCTCACTTTAATAAAGTGACTAGGGACCTCATTAATTGATTTTCCATCCCTGGGCATCAAAAGATGGAAAAAACTTGCCTTGGTACAAATTTTAACACACGCTATAAATTAAGAGTGGACGTCATCAATTGAGACCAGTTGAACCCATAGAATGTGCACTTGAATCCATGTGTGGCCTCCATAAAGTGTGAAAAGGGGGAGCACTTCACCACAGGGGGTATATAAGTCAGTCATCCATGCAACTTAAAACAAGTGTTAGACCATAAAAAGGACCAAGTTGATGGGTCTAGGAGACCCATTAACATGTGACTAGGGAAAATACCCTCAGGTATACAAAACACAATCATGTAAAGGTTAGCCAATGTACTTTTCTAAGAACTCATTGACTTTTTAATTTTTATCTCAATAACTTTAGATTCACCATGGTGTGACAATAAATTTGCTGAGGGATCAATAAAGGGATATAAATTTGATCTCAATAATATCCCTTTTGGTGCTTGATAGATGATCTCAATAATATCCCTTTTGGTGCTTGATAGATTCACCAAGATGTGACAATAAATTTGATTCCTTTTGGCGCTTGATAGATCCATCTAAAACTTGGATCTATCAAGCACCAAAAGGGATCCAATTTATTGAGGTGTAAATTTTTTTATCTTGAAATTTTTGCACATGAAGAAAAAAACTTACATCTCAAGAAATTTGATCCCTCTTCATGCTTGATATATCTGGGTTTTAGATGGCTCTATGCTGATTTTAATTTAGCTTTTGTGGAAAATTTAAAATTGAGCCGACATATGTTGCTCAATAGTTTTATTTAAATTTTTTGTTGTCAATGTATGTTACGTAACATCTCCCCCATACTGGGTTGTAGAGCACCTTGCTACTCTCGGTGCAATTAATCCCTTATTACATGTTAGACCCCTAAGACAAGGTGCATTGCATCAATTTCTAGTGATGTGAGGGTGATGAAGTGAATGTGGTACTAGGGAGTATGTGTTCGCAAATTGACCATCATAGAAATGTGAACGAGTGTTAGGTGCACTACCTCTCTTAGCTTTCAAGAGCTAAGGGTTATAGACTTTTGTTCCATTTGTGCCTTTGAAGGGAGTGCTTTTCTTGAGTTACCCTTTCCTTGCACCTCTTTTTTGTGATCCCTTTATTTCCCTTTTTTTAATTAGCCTTTTTTGGCTTAGTCCCTTTGCTTTAGATTTGACTTTAATAACTTGGGACATAGGGAACCTGACTTTCTGCAAGGGGCATTGCTTATATATATAACTTTTATAATTTAGTTGCATCAACCGAGTACTTTGACTCTTTAACCTTGAATTAGGCATTCATACATTGGAATAGTATTGAGACATTGGAACATAACTTATGATATGTCAATTACGAAAGGGGACATGATGGAAATGTGTGAAAAGGTTACTGGAATGGCATTATATGAAAATTGGCTAGTCAAAAAGTGTGAAATGACATGAAAAGTGTGTTAGACCTAACTAAATCCTTAGGGGATACATCTTGACTCACAAGGCGACACACTTATCTAAAGGAAATTATAACCACACCATGATACATCTTTAGCTATGAAACAACAATTTAAAGTATGTGAGCCACTATAGTGCACCACCAGTGACCCCTCATGGTCATATCCCACATAGAAGAAGGTAATCCCCATGTTTCAACAAGTATAGCATATGTCATAACATGAGCATCAACTAAAAAGTCCCCATCAATCTTTGGCACAAAGTAGTGATTTGAGCAAGCCGAAAGTGTTTCTGGCAAATATCCATGGGTAAACCATACATCTCATCTATGGAACTAATAAATGTAATCAAAATCACAAAGGAATCAATCAAGTAGTCACCCCTACATTTCAAGGGGTAAGAAGTCTCACTAGGAAGAATTGATGTTGGTATTCCAAGACCAGTTTGCTTCTTCAATATATCAACATCATTGATTGGCTTGCCCTATTCATGTACTTCTTGGATGCCACACACCCCCTCAACTTCTTCCCTTGAAGGTTGCGATCAATAGAGCAATCAAAGATGATATTTATAGATAGTATATCCAAGTTACTTGGACCTCTACCCCACGACCTCTAATCCCCAAAATGGCATTCTCTATCAAGCATTTCCTGCAAATTGTCAATGGTACACACTGGACACACAACACCATTCGACACAAATCATGTGGATTCCCCATTAGCCAATTAGCTTGCTCCAATCGATTACGAGCTAAGACAAACCACCACATTCTCAATGGTGATAGGTTGTATCGTCTCTATTCTCCAAGAGGTGGAGAATGAGGAGCACTTCAGTTTCTAGCACCCCATCTATTATGAGATCCGAGGAAGGTACCATTGTTTGTATAAAGACTTTGGAGGTCCCTAGTCGCCTTCATTTGTTATCCCTGCTACCAAGCAAACTAGCAGGGTTGGTTCCCAGTAAGCACATGCACAGACTCGTGACCCAATGTTACCTCGAGTACAAATCCTTAACTTCTTTGGAGTGTCGTGACCTCCAAGGGGGGAGCCCTTATCTGAGTCCCTGTCAATAATTACACAAAATACCTTCCACAACCTCATCTATAGATCAGTGCCTTATGGAGTCAAATAGAGAATGAAGAAGACATATCAAAGTATAATTATGACTTGGCACTAGGTTAAAGATGGATGTGTGAATATATTGTTTAGGGGTGTATCCCGTTTTAACGTAAAATATTCTTGTAGCCTTCCAAGACAAGTAATTAGCATGCAGAAGTTTAGCTTGTAAATCATATATCATTTAACACTTAATATCAGCCTTTAATGTATGCATAAACAGTCCAATGGACAAGTGTATTTGCACATAAGTTCTATGACTTGGAAGAAATGGATAGGTTACTTATGACTTGCATTAAGGTTAGCATTTCCCAAGCAGTGATGTCATTCAAAGTGTAATAATTGCAAATATATCAGACTTTGTGTAATGTGAAGAATCGAGAGTACATTCTAATAGTACTGCTGTTCATAACGTGCATTCATATCAGCATCAAGTGAAATGACAGTCATTGCAAAAGCGAACAGTATAGCAGCAGTATAAAGTTCTTATAACACCTTTTTTTAAAGCATTCAATATTCGTGTTTAGCATCAATCAGTTCCCCAATTCACATCCATAAACAGTAGCATCCAAATAAGGTCTTAATTTACTAATTAACATTCAAACTGACCTTTGTGACTTTGTCTAGTGTTTTTGCAGGTTTGATTTTAAGGAGCAGCAGTAGCTGAGCTTGAAAGGATACCTCAAAGGGAGCCTTAAAGGCTCGTCCTAGGACTAGAAGGAAGGTTTAGGGGAAGGGCGAGGTAGAATGGGAGAGCACTAGGCTGGAGGGGAAGGGATAGGAAATTAGGATTGTTTAGGTTAGGTGCTGGTTAGGGTTACAGTCTGCAAAAAATTGCAGTTTGCAATTTATTTTAAAACAGTGAGCAATGAAGGAGAGGCCGAGGGCTAGAGAGGAAGAAAAGAGGACTGCCGAGGGTATGGGAGGGTGGAAAGAGGGAGGTCGCAGCCAGAAAGGAGGAGGTTGAGGTCTGAACAAGGGAAGCCGAGGCAGAGAAAGGGGAGAAACAGGGCTGCAGCAAGGGTAGGTTAGGGTTTAGATTTAGGTTAATTTTATAGGTTTTTAGGATTTTACTATACTTTAGGGGTTTTTATAATAAATGAAGTAAAAATAAATAAATAGAAGACCAAATTAAACACAAAAATTCTATAAATTTTAGACCAAATTCTGGCCCTAATTCTACCATGCAAATGCAAAATTAGACATGAAATGCACGCAAATTTGATAAAAAGGAAATTATGATGATACAAGGGTTTTTGATGGATGTAGCCCTAACCCTAGGGATAGAGGAGAGGTGACCACACTCCCTCTTGGACTAATTTCCTCGTCTCTAAACTAGGGCTTCCCACAACAACCTCTAGGGTTCGTTGTGAGAGCCTAATCTAAGGAAAACTTGGAGATCCAAGGCAAAACTAGGGAAAACCTCATTTAAGGAGCGTTTTCCACCATGCAAAGTTGATATAAGGCAAAAATATAGGGCAAATTTAGAAAAAATGCAGCCCTAGGGACACCAATCAATCATCAAAGAAGCAAAATTAACCTACCTTCACCAAGAAAGACAAAAACATGGCTTACTTGAGCTTTGTATTATTCCAACAATTCTTAGCATCCGCCATGCGTGAGCAAGACCTTAAAAATCATCCAAATTTCATCCACAAGAGCAAGAAGAAACTACACCAAGAGGTGCGCATCACTCTCCAAAAGACCATCTTGGGTAAAAGAGCAACATAATATTTTATCCCATGTGTTATGATTTACAATGAAGTGAGGAGGCTTATTTATAGTCTTCTCAACTCACTTTTACAAAATTACCAGGCCGACAAGCCAATATAATGTCAATGTAAAAATATAACATGAAATAATCTAAAATAATCTAATATGGGGGTAACTTGGGGCATTTTCCCCATAGTTTACCCAAAACTGCTACTAGCATAGCCACTTAACTTGTGGCCGGTGAACACCGATAGGTCACAAGTTAAGTGCCA
Organism: Larix kaempferi; assembly: GCA_027924585.1. Lineage (NCBI taxonomy): Eukaryota > Viridiplantae > Streptophyta > Pinopsida > Pinales > Pinaceae > Larix > Larix kaempferi. Next base: position 11,240,250 of record BSBM01000877.1, read on the forward strand.
TGGACAAGTCATCTATCACTTGCTCTCCATGCTTAGTTGTAATCACTTGTTGTCTATGCCTCAGATCCCTGTTACCTTCTTTAGTTAAATGGGTTGTCTGCCACTACCTGTTATCCATGCATGCATGAGCTCCGAGTTATCCATTCATCAACTAACAATTATTTTTCTTTTTTTTTAATAATTGTTTATTTCTAATTTTGAACGACGACCATAAAATCAATTTGGAGAGTACACTTGTTCCATCCTCCTTCAATCGAGGAAAAGCATAGATGGTAGTCCACCCCAAATTCTAAGATATAAACACCTATCAGTGTAAAAAGTAGCTAAAACTGAACAAAAAGCTTCACTCCGAAAGATGGAGTGAGCAAAGGGGATCGCCATGCCCCCATCTAACCCCAACTGTACTGAAAAACCCTCAACGTCCCCCTCTACAAGCCTGTGGGCCTCGTGACCAAGGATGACATCATCACTGAGAAGGCACCAAGGAGAGAGTGCGCTCTGCTGGAAAGGGGCCAGGATGGGTGCATAGGGTGACCGAAAGAGGAGGCAAGCGCCTTAGAGCTGAAACACTGTCACCGGTGTGGAAAACAAGTAGGGGGTCATGTTACCCAATGACCTGCCCCTAGGAGCCCCAGACACCAACCTTAGAGTTACAAACCCCAGAATGAGGTAGTCAACAATGCCACTAAGCCATAGTACTCCTAAAGGAAGGATCAAAGGGTCTGGCCATAACCACCTCTCAAAAATGTTGATAATACCCCCATCATGGCCTTGAAGAAAAATGTGACCCCTCTCCTTGGGCAGACATCTGAATGTGAGCTGGTACTGGTACAGCGTAACAATCTCGATTAGAGATGATTAACCCTTTTCTTTCGAAAATCACATAGAACTTTGCAGGAGATCCCTCGTGCCAATCCTAGGGTTACCAAGCTTATCACCTCCTCCTTTCAACATATCCTGGACATTGAGGGCACTAAGTGACCCTTAGATGTTGTCAATATACACAAAGACACATACAGGTTAGTGAGATTGTGTCGTCTCAACCATGCTATTACTAAAGTACCATAGTATCCTCAAATTCATTCCAAGCATCTCGTCTCTACTTCAATTTGACACTAAGGACCATCTAGTTCTCTTTCCCACATCTAAGGACGTGGGATAAGCACATATTACGAGCTTTCATTCTACTTTGGAGGTTCGTCGACCTTGAATGTTTGGGGAGATTCTATGAGAACACCCTACTTCCTTTGAAATTCTCTTATCAATATTATCAGATCTTGCATTGGCATAATCAAGGTAATGAATGATGGTGTTGTCAGTCCTTTTGCTTTGAGCATTGCTACAAACATGTGACAGCATCGATCTCTTGTCTCGGTGTCCAGCTTTGGTCTTCATCCTTGAAGGCAATTTGTACATATACTTGGGTCTTATAGCTTGCGTTTCCCCACTTTGGGCGTATTCCCTCTCGTTATGTTTACATTGTTTGCATTGTACACATTGTTTTAGTATCGTAGTGTTTAGCCATTTTTTTAGTCCCTAAGGTTTTTTTTTCTGCCTGAGTCCTTTTCTCTTCTATTGGACGTAATTTGGAGTCCCATTGATATACTTTGGTCATTTGTGGACATTAATATAATTTATTTATTCTTATTCTTCTGATATTTACCAAGGTATATCTCAAAGTATGCTATGATTAGCATGGAATAGACCTGAAAAATGCGTAGTTACTTCCCATACTCTAGATCAGTGCATTTGTAGACAAACTATAATAAATGGCAAAATTAAGGAGCATTTTACAATATACTGCCCAGTTCCTTATGAGATCAAAAATGGATATTGCTACCTCTTTGAAACTCTTGTCACTTCCCAGTCATCTTCATCAATTATGTTTCCCATAACTAGTCTAGATTCTTATTTTTTGTCTTTCATTTTCAAAATATTTCTCAAGAACTCCCCCATGCCATCGTCGCTTGATGTGCTATTGAGTTCGATTGACCTAATTTTGTTACTTGTGAGCATTAATATAATTTATTTCTTTCTTCATAAGAGAGACATCATTAGAGAAAGCACTCCGAGACCTTCCCAGACAAACAATTTTTACATCATTTTCCCAGGCTCGTTCCATCTTAACTTAGAAGTAACCAAGAACCACTTGCAATGTCCTCCCTCAACATGCAGCATGCAATTATACGATGCTCACCTCATCACCAATTTTCAAGAATGCAAAACAACTCATCACAATTCTTTTTCCTGCCACAGATGATATTTTGGTGGTGAGCATTAGCAGATAAATCAATGTTAGGCCAGGTTTTTGACTGTCAACCAGTGTCCCTTTTCCCAGCCTCATTCAGTTAGAACACAGAAGAGACGAGAACCACATCCAATGACCTTTCTCATCATGCAGCATGCAACTACACAATGTTCAAAATCGGCAGTCTTCAAGGATGCAAAACATCTCATCACAATTTTTTTTGCCATCCAAAGATGATATATTGGTAGTGAGCATTAAAACATAAATCAATGTCAGGCCAGGTCCGTGACTGCCAACTGGTGTTCCAAAGAAATTGGTTATCAACTCAATTGATAACTCATAGAAATAGCTACACCAGATATGGGGAAAAAAGTGGTTTTTATCCATACAAAATAGACACTACACAACCAGCCAGTGCCAAGATGCCTTTATCAGAATGTACTGGGTGGGATATTTGTTCAAACCTGAACACACTTGATTGAAGTGAAAATGCTCAAAGATTTATTACCATAAAAAACAATCAAAGAATGATGGCCTGACTATATCTCCATTGCTCAAATTTAACAGGTATCATGATGACGAGTTTGACCTGAAAGCAACTTATTCCCACCTCTGCACATGGAATTTACATACTGTTTACTGACAAGATTATTTTCTCTTTTGTCTACTTACTGAACACATTAATATAAATTCCAATTGAAAATGCTCTATAGATTCCCATTTAATGTACTCCCATTTCTTGCATTGAGACTTTAATATATATCATTAACCCTAAGTTGCAGGAAACGGCTGCCGTACACCCGTACCAGTACCCGAAACGGTATGAAATGTCGAAACGGGTACGAAACTCGCCCGAAACGCTGTACAGTACGGCCGGCGGCGTTTTAGGCAAGTTTCGGCCTGTACAGCCCGCATTTCGCGAATTAAGTGAGTTTCTGTGGGTCCATACAGCTGGAAAACAGGGCTGTTTGTCCCTCAATTTGGCCCAAAATTTGTTTTTTTTTAATTTTTAATTATGAGAGTAATTTTTAATTAGATATTACTTGATTTTTTTTTAATAGACAAAAGAAACATCTAGAAAGATTTAGAAAACCTAACAGCTGCTAAATTCCTATAAGAATGCCCTTGGTTCACTCATTCTTCACACATTCATTTGCAAGAGGAGCTTCCTACAGCAGTAGTGAGCGTTTTAGTTGGGGGTTGGAGCATTGGTAGCAAGCTTTGGTCGATTTCCAGCTAAAAGACGGTTGTGGGCGGCAAGAAGGAGAGTGTGGGCGCATTCTTTTATTTGGTATGCATTCGAATTTCGTAGTTTACTTTTGAAGAATTTTTTTACTGTTTTTATTCTTTTCTTCACCACTCATGCCTTCTCTAAGTGTGGGCAGAATTTTTTTACTGTTTTTGGCATTTGCAGGCAGCAGCATCCATGGCTTCTCAAACTGGCATTACCTCTGCCCCTCAGCTCCTCAACCAACAAGGCAGCAAGAATACTATCCTGTTTGGAGGCATGTTACCAAGATCAAGCAAATGGGTGGTGGTGGGGGTTCATGGGAATGGAAGTGCAATTTATGTAAGAGTGAGAAGACCTTCAAGGGCTCTTACACAAGAGTTAAGGCTCACATTTTGCATGAAGGAGTGAAGGGTGTTGAAGTTTGTGCATATACCAAAAATCCAGAGCTGAGGGCTTCATTCAAGAGAGAGCATGAAGATGCTCAAAGATTGAAGGACCAAAGAGCCAAGATTGGGATGGGTGGCACTAGCAAGCAACCACCAACAACCTTGGTTACTAGCAATGAGCCAAGGATTGTTCATGAAGCAAGGAAGACGAGGGCAGTCCAACTAGAAGAAGAGATATCCAAGCCTGCAAGTGCAATTAAAGATAGCAGATTGTTGAAAATGCTCAACAATCAAGGGAGAGAAGAAGCTGAGACAAGAGTGGCAAGGGCCATATATGCTTGTGGCATCTCATTTAATGTGGTTCGGTCCCCCTATTGGCAGGATTTGGTGAGGGCAATTAACAAAGGTCCTCAAGGTTTCCCCTGACGTTTCCATTTTTGGATGGTCACGTTTCCTGCCGTACCCGTTTCGGAAACTTCCAGACGTTTCCCCGTTTCGTGCAACTTAGCATTAACCCTTTCTGAACATTCATAGAGATTAAGTTAAATTTTTCTATCCTTGCAACATCATGAAAAAACTATCAAGCAATAAGATATCAATATTCCAGGCAAACTTCCTGAAACTCCATCCATATGACCATCCATAAATCTTTCATCAGAGAAAAATCATAAAAGAAATGGTGGACTTCAAAATTTGAAATATACTATACAGCCTCTGAGACATACCATGAGCGGAAGCAAGATGCGATAATCCTTAGTGAGTTCAAACAAAAGCAGTACTGATGTCAGAGGAACTGAACAAACAGATGCTAAAGTAGCCGCCATTCCTACCTGTAAGAAGATCACAGAAACCACTAGTATAATTTATGTTAATTGGCATGAACTATTTTATATGCCGAGTGCAAACTCAAGATCAAAAATTGCCATGAAAGTGCAGTTGCATAAAAAGACCACATTTGATCCAAATTACAGCATTAATATTCAATGAGAACGTCAGAAAGACAAAATAATCTAATTTCAAAAACAATTCATGAGAGAGATACTTACCAAGGCATAAGCTTGTGGGTGCGCAACTGCTGCATTACCTGGTATTGCTGCATTGATTAACTTGGCAGCTAGGCCACCAAAAACAGCACCAACTGCAGCACCAATCATCAAACTTGGAGCATATAACCCTCCTACAAGACCAGAACCTTTGCAAAGGGAAGTGGCAACCACTTTTGCACAAACAAGTTGAGTCAACAGCCATATTCCAGGAGCTGATGCACTCTTTCCAGTATGCAATATCTCATCAACGTTTGTGAAGCCCCAATACAAGATCCCAGGATACCTTAGAGCTATCAATCCAGCTCCTAAACCACCTAGAGCAGGATGCATAACTGTGGGTATCCCAAAACGCTCCTTAACAAACTCAAAGAACTTTGTGAACCATGCCACCAGGCGAGAAAAGAGCACACTTACCACTCCACAAATCATGCCCAGTATGAGATACAAAGGAAGCTCTGCCAAATAGAGATCATTCTGTAAGGAAAAACGTAGTTGAAACAAGCATCAAACTAGCTGAACATGTTGAAAGACTAGCATTTATAGAAAAGAAATACCTTCTAAAAGTAAAGTTTAACTAAACATAGCATGTAATCAGAAAATAACAACCAAGGAAAAGGTCAAATCCTTTAAAGAATGTCACAAAATAAATTGCTCCTTGTCACAGAATAAATTGAGGGATATCCAATGGTTATGACTCATAAAAACAGAAGATATTCTTGTATTGCATAAACCCTAATGTAAAACCCTAAAAGAATAATGCTAAAAACATACTTTCAAGAAATCAAGTGAAATAGACAAGTCGGCCCCACAGAAATCAATGGGTAAAACTGCCCCAACACGGCAAAAAACTGCCCCAGAGAAGTTGGCCCAGTCACCCAGTGAAGTCGGCCCTATAGTGAAAAAGTCAGCCAGAGAAGAGTATAAATAAAGGGGTCGCATTCCTCATTTGATTACACAACACAAGTTCGCTCAAACTAGTGAGACAAGTTCGCAAGAGAGAGAGTAGCAGCAGCTGGAGGAAGACAAATATTCTTGGGGTTATCTTATCTTTGCTTCTTGTGTATTTTTCTGAGAGGGAGCTTTAGCTCTTCGTTGTAGTGACATTGTACTTTGTTGACGAATCTATACTGAAGAAGTTCTGCTGGGTTTTTCTTGTGAAAGGGTTTTCCCAGGATAAATCTTTGTGTCTATTGTTGAATGTATTTCTTTCAGTGATCCTTATGCATGCAAGTATTATGATGTGATATGAAAGTCTAGCATAATTGCTCTTAAGTAAAATTCTAACACCCAGGATAACTTAGAGCTATCAATCCAGCTCCTAAACCACCTAGAGCAGGATGTATAACTGCGGGTATCCCAAAACGCTCCTTAACAAACTCAAAGAACTTTGTGAACCATGCCACCAGGCGAGAAAAGAGCACACTTACCAATCCACAAATCATTCCCAGTATGAGATACAAAGGAAGCTCTGCCAAATAGAGATCATTCTGTAAGGAAAAATGTAGTTGAAACAAGCATCAAACTAGCTGAATATGTTGAAAGACTAGCATTTATAGAAAAGAAATACCTTCTAAAAGTAAAGTTTAACTAAACAGAGCATGTAATCAGAAAAAAACAACCAAGGAAAAGGTCAAATCCTTTAAAGAATGTGAAATATGAAAATAAACTCCCTGTAAGCAAGCACTCCATGGCAATAATGCCTCAGGTTGCTCCTTGTCACAGAATATATTGAGGGATATCCAATGCTTATGACTCATAAAAACAGATCTGTAGCTGTGGAGATAAAGATGAGACAACACTGTCAAAAACAAGATACATAGGAGATGTGGAATATATGATTTTATTCTAAACGGAGTCATTTAGTACAACGAGGCACCTTGTGCTACATTAGGTATTGTGCTACCTACTTCACCTAACTATCATCATTTAATATTAATGGCACCTTATAATATTAAATGATATTTTATTATGCCACTTAACACGGGATGACTTTATTCAACTTTGGACTCTAGTATTGGAGTGTTAATACTCCAACACCGTCCCTTTTAGAAAAATACTACTTTTCAACTGTTTACCCCCTCCTTAATTCAAAGATTCAAAATTTTACGCCCACGGGACGTAGAATAGATGGGGAATGGGTGTACTGTTAAGGCACTCCTTGTGTTAGGTCACCGGTTCGAAACTCCGTGGGCACTAGCTTACAAAAAAATATCAAATTTTTGACAAAGCTGATCATAATATTATAATAGACCATATGCTTTATTTTCAGCTGCTCATAATCTTCAGATCCTGGAACTTATCTGGATTCTGGAAGTTCCATTGGACTGCCGTATCATACGAGTTTCCATTTTTTAAGGAATATTTCATCTAACTCCACCTAAGCAATCAACTTGCCATCTCCTCTCACTGAACACAGTATTTCATGAAATCCATTCAAGGAATTTAGTGACCATCTCCTGACATTCAAGGCAGGATTGAATTCACCTTCAAGGGTGGAGTAATCACACTCATGTACTGAGCTGGAGATTTATTGGGACTGATGCTTAAAATGAGATAGCCTTTCTTCGTTGTTTGACAAACCATGGGAATAAATTCCAACATACTTGAAATGATCTTTAATATATACTTCAAAAAATTCTGTCAGAGTTGAGCTTCTCTTCTACGTTGCTGAACTTTTTGCCTTGTGTTTGAAAAACACTTGCCTACGTTGGGTTCACTCCTCTCTCTGTTAGGATTTTGATTATCTCTGCTCATGTTTTTCAGATCTCCATTTCTGGTATAGAATCTGTGTCTCTTGGAAATTCTAAGTTGCAATGAAGCGGATACGGAAACGGATATGGATACGGAAGGGGGGGCGGATATGGCAAATTTAAAAAAAAAACAGATATGATACGGCGAGGAAACGGCATATATATATATTATATATCATCATCATCAGAAATATTATCATTGTCATCATAATCATCATAATATTATCATTGTACATCATCATCATCCCCTGACACTACTATCTAATATATTATATCATCAATCATACATGTAAAATGATACTATGAAACCTTTTAACTAATATGATCAATAATACATGATACTATGCAAACTTATAAGTTTTTAACATACTTTAATTAGGGCAGCCTACTATCATATTCATAATTCAATGTTCATTGTTCATAAATTAAAACTTAAAACATCATTACAAATTAAATTCACAGAATCACATATCATCAAAAAAGTTTTCATCCATGTAACGAAGCTCAGAATCATCATGTCCATCGTCTCCATAATTAGGAACATTGCTGCCATGTCCACTTGAAGATGCAATTGTTGGTGCCTCCTCATCAAACAAATTAAGATGAGACATGGCACTCAATGCCATATCCAAGTCAGCCAACTTTGGTTCTAGATCCCATAGTTTGGTGGGCCCTGATTTGTATTCATCCTTCTAGTGTGATAGAAGGTGAAGGTTGGAGTGAACATACACAAGTTCTTCATCTTTCTTGGAGCCCAATCTATTTCACTTCACTGAATGGATGAAGCCATATGTACTCCAGTTCCTCTCTGTCGATGAGAAACTAGAAACCTTTGACAAGATCCCGATTCCCAATTTTTGGATATTTGGGATTTCCCCACCATGGAAGCTCCACCAATCAATTGGAGTTAGCGAGGTCTTGTCCCGCATGGCCTCAACATCTGCACCCAAACCCTCGGATCCCACAAAATGAGAAAACTCTGTACGAATCTAAACCCCAAAATCAAGATCTAGAAATAGTTCTTGTTGCCGTCGGATTGCGCACCTGGTTTGTTAGGATATTCCTATACTATATCCTAGTACCACCAGTATTTTGATCATTTACATTTTCAGTCATGCATGCACCTTTAGGGTTTGCATGCATTCTAGGGTTAGAAGCACACGAGCACACGAGCACACAATCACCCTTCTTCCTTGATTTTAGGAAGCAACTCACCCTTCGTCACCTACCAGTCCAGTTGTCACTCAGTTACAGTCAGTTACAGTCAGTTACACCTACCAGAGTTAGTTTGACTGATGGTTGACAGTTACTTGAGCATTGATGACTCCACTGATGATGATGAAGACTTCCAGTTGTGCTCCGATGATCATGAGGACACCTAGTTGTGCTCCAATGACACTCTATTGATCTTATGATCACTCTGAGAGGCTAATTCGAATTGCCACCTTGGGCATTCGAATCCTCTCTACCATTGTACTATTTATTTTTCCATATTGTGATTAATTAACAAGTGTGTGTGAAGTATTATTGCTTCTATCTGAGTTCTACTGTACCATATTATTCTGTTGCTCATTATACTATATTGATCACTCTACTTCTATTTTCCTGCTTAATCATAATTACTCTTGTGAGGTATACATCATCTCTTAGATCTGCTGTGAGGATTTTCACATGGTTAACACACCAGAAATCTCACTACTACTCGGTGCACCCCTGGAGTCAAGTCTCGAGTCAGGGTTGTCACCTGATCCTGACTCCTCCGTTTAGGCTAACTCCTAACGAAGCCAAGGGGGGTAGTCCCTACAGAATGTTTCTAAGGTTGTTAAGTTCTAGAAGATTAATTAGATGGGGTGTTTTTAGGAGTTAAAAAGGTGATTTTACTATCCAAGTTATGCAAAGGAAATTATAAACAACAGCATGAAATTAATCCATTGACATGATGAAAGCTTAAAAGATATAACAAATAAAATACCAATGCATTGGAGTCAAATACTTGAAAAAGTGGTGTTGTTGAATATGAAATGTTTTGCAAATGTGTCTTGGTCAGTTTTATCTTTAGATTTATTAAAAGTTAATTTAATTAAGGGAAAATGGGAGCTCCAGATATACCATGAGGTACAAGGAGTAATGTCCAGAAATCATGCAAAGGTGGCTCCTCATGAAGACGTGTGGGCTAGAACGGAGTTTCGGGGGGATGTTCAACACTACACCAACAAGGATGTAGCCTAACGGGGCCCCGAGGTCGCTTTCCAGGGGTTCCCCCTTCTTCTGAGAAATTTCCCCACACAATGTTTAATTATCGAGTGTTGGATTTTCACTATGTTAAGGATCGTTCATTTTATTAATATGAGTCCTTAAATAGATGTGAAAATTTAATGAGTTGTTGCAACTCTTTTCTGATTTCCCAAGGACAAGGCTAATGCCCGCAAAGGGAAAGAGACTACTTTGAGAAAGCAACAAAAATGTTTATTTTGATTTGTAAGTGCTTGAAATTAAAGTGTTAAACAAAATAACTTGGAAAAAGGAAGATATCAATCACCAAGTTTATGTGTCACTTTCTGATCAACCACCACTAATTGGCAATGCCTTTAGGTGGTGGTGAGAGCATACTTCGTGGCAACGAAACTTGCTTTATTTAGCTACTTGCGAAAATAAATGAGAACAAAATTAAAACTACTTAATGAAGTATACAACCTGCATGAAAAGTGATTGTGTGCTCGTGTTATGAAATGAGAAAAATTGTTAGAAAAATTTACTCCCCAAAAAATAAGACTGCGAATCCCACCTAGTCCATTTAGACTTAGATCTAAGGGCTTACAAAGATAGAATTTGAAATAATGATGAAAGAGGGTCTCTGGAAGCTTAATTTGGCCAAATCTGACGAAAATTCGCCAAAGTTTCCTCCTCTTTTTCCTTCAACCTGATAAAAACCAGCAAGCTAAAAGAGTGCAAATTAGTAGATTAGTAAATTAAAATACAAAAAAATTACACTACCTTAAGTACTTGGAAAAGTTTGGAATTTTTTATGAAAACAAGTACTTTAAAGTGACAATCTAGATCTAGTTTGAAAGTAGGCTTTGAAAGCAATCTAGATCTGATATGTATGTTAAACAAAAGAAGATAATTGATTTATACTTTGTAGATCTAACTTTTACTAAGTGTTACCGGATGAACTAGCAGGGCTAGTGTCCGATGAACAAATGCAAGAGAAAGCGACCATTGTCACCTTAGCCACTTCTCCAACTTCTTCGGAGAGTCGGAACCTCCAAGGGGAGAGCCCTTCTGTGATCTACAAAAACTTAGAAACTATGTCTTCTTGACAAATATATCAGTGACTAGTGCCTTGGGTAACAATGTTCAAGCGAATAAAGAAGACATACTAATTAATTATTAAATGGTAACTAAGTAACAAGGAAATGTGCAAGTGGTCAAGGTAAAAGTCGGCACTGTCTATCATCACTTAGCATAGCAATTTTCAATAACATGAACATGGATCATTAAACAAGTGTGAATGCTAATAATTAAAGATAACCAATTCTATGACAGTCAAGTAATGCTTGTATCGGATATATGTATTATTGCCAGCACCAATTTGTAAGGAGCTACAAGGATAAGCACAGTATTTCAAACCAACTCCGAATTCCCACTTTTGTACCATAGATCACAATTACATCAGGATTATAGCAGCATATATAAATCAACAACAGTTATAGGAGTTGTGGCGAGATCAATCTTAGGAGAAAAGGACAAGAACAATGATATTCTTTAAACCACACTTATCACCCACTCTAATGCAAGCTTGAGAATGTTGTATGTAGATGTTTGCACAGTATAGCAGCAGTATGAAAGTTCTAGAGATATCAACTTATAAGGTATCAAATGTAAACTAATGAGAAAACGATAGGAATGTAAGAAATATTACTTGCACCATTAACTAGTTTGCTCTCCAACTTTCATTCATTACATGGTAAACATATTATAAACACAGCAATATAGCAGCATATCAGAAATAATACCAGCAATATAGCAATTGTACTTGTGCATATGCAAGTCAATTTAAGTGCCAAGGCTAAGATAACGTCACTCGCCACTTTCTTGTATTAGAGTAAAAAAACATTTCACTGTACAAGGAACCAATTTTCAGACTTCTACAATTGTTTTTCAGACCTCTGTTTTAGACTAATTTTCAGACTTAAGTAGCACTCAACACCTTAAATTAACCAATCTTCCTTGCTTATGTTCACAGGTGAGTGTGCTTGGAACTTACAGCTGTCAACTGGTGGTAGTATGCGGCTGGAGCAGGTCTGCAACAGCAGCGAAGGAGTCTCTGAAAAGGGTGAATTTAAGGCCTTGAAAGGCTACAGATAGAGGACCGAGGCTCCCTAAACCAAGGTCTAAGGTGAAGGTAACCCAAGAGGTGAAGATCGAATTCTTTGATGGAAGATGGAACTGTTATCACACCATAGTAGCAGGGCTACTATTCTTGTACAGCAGATATCTGCACATTCCAGAGCTTACATTATTCCAGAGCATGGCTATATATTATGGATCACTCATGATCAGAGCAGTATATTATTCAGTTTTGTATATGACCTTGTGTCAAGGCTGAGCCTTGAGAGTTCAGATTTGATGACTGATGTGACCACTTATCCCATTACAGTTTCAGTTCAGTGCCTAGAGATGTACTTCAGCAGTGTTTCAGATGATGCATGATGATTGCTATTATGATGATGTTGTATGATCTATGGATATTGTTCTCACTGACTGTGGATTATTAGCTTGTTGATTTAATCATGATTATGGCATGTGCTTGGTATAAATCCTGATGTGGCAAACTATTTAAAATGAACTGTAAATCTTAAATGGACAATTGCTTGCACTTTTAGGTCATCTAACAAAACTTACTGGTATTTCACCTTACATGGGCATGGTTTTTCCCGACACCAGTTGTCTGCTAGTAGAGGCTTCATATCCACTTGTCTCCATTCATACATGACCTTCCTGTTTGACTTTAAACCCTGACTTGTCTCATTTGACTTTCTGATACTGAGGACTTCCCCATTTTTCTACCTCTGTGTTTGGACCGCATCCCTGTTTATTTAGTGTCTCGGCTCTGAGTTGGTGACAGAACTTGCCTTTGGTAAGTTGGATTGTAGGCCTACATCATTCTGGTCGGTTGTCCCGATGTTTGGCATTGGCTCGAACTCCCCCTAGTCACTTGAGATGTTGTTGGCTAAAACTGAAAGCTCATGTTCTACCTATGGAAACTGAATAAATTCGCCCATGGAAACAAAAAAGGGCAAGAGCAATGAAAAGCTAAAAATACTCCTCGAAGAGTATAAGAAAGGTCCAAAAAGCAATAGTTCTTAAAAGCTATATCTAAACAATTGCTGACCTTGTGAAAATGTGAAAAACATGCCCTGGATGCAAGCTGCAACTAGTTGTGCTTCTCAGCACATCTGAAATCCGAAGGGTTATGTAGGCCAAAAAGGCCATGGAAATAAATTGAATGATCCTAATGAACTTGGATCAACTTGATGTAGACATGATGCCTAAGTGGAATAAGCACTCTCTAAACAACTTATCCATCTGTGAGGCACAGCCATTCCCCGTGTTCTTTTGTCCAACACAGAGTTTGTAGCTTCCCCCTCTCCCAGTCCAAAGTATTTTTGAGTTGAGTTAGACAAGTCACACCCTTGGCCCAACCTTGCTGCCTAGCCTTCATCCTTCACTAGCAGTTTGACCATGTCCAATGGGTGAGTTTGTCATTTGAACTATGGTGCAAGTGATTTATTATAACAACGGAATATGTTAATATAATTAATGCCACTGAATGGAATTTATACTTTGAGCTTAGCTATGGAATGATTAAAAAAGCATTGTCTTAGTCTACTGATGTGATTTATCCTTGATTATATATATTCTTGGGATCCGTGATGATGTGGACCATGTATGGATGATTATTGATGATGATTTATGGTCCCACATGTTTGATGATGATATCATATGATGGACATATGATATAGATGATGTTTGATCCAGTTCAGCAGGTTATTATCATTTACAGATCAGCAGATTATACATTGTCCATATATGGTGGACCCTACAGCTGGCCCATTAGGGCAACCCAGGGTGTATGAGTACTCATTCCTAGTGGATTTGGGTCTTCTGGATCCATTGAGACACTTATCTTTCAGATCCGGGCACTTCTGACAGTGATTGATGCAGTTTTACACTTGTTGACCAGATTTGGGGCTGATTTCCCAGCCTGAGCAGCAGGGGCCCCGAGAGGCCGGTTCACCTAGGGCGCTGATGATGGAGGGGGTGGTCCAGCCACTTGTTATTACCATTCATCCCCCCTCCCGGAGAGCCTGGTGGGCTCAGTTTGACAGCGCTAGCACCCTAGGAGGCAGTTTTGGCACTTTCACAGTTCCCGAGGCAGTTAAAAAATGGGATAAAGTGGTCACTGAGGAAATCGATTTGGGCAATTGAGGCAAGGTTTTGGCATTTGGTTTTCACAGAGGTCTTCCAGGGTGATATCACTATCTTCCAGTCAGTTTTCACCATGTGGGTATCTCCAGATTGATCACAGGAGGACATTTACTGCTTGACTGTCATGGATTCTGAGGACAGTTTTGGTCATTATTATTACATTGGACATATTTTATTATTTTATTGTGCCTTGGGGTGAGCTAGCAAGGATTTATACCTCCTAGCCCCACCATGTGCTTATTTTATCATGTCCTAGTCATCATGAGGTGGATTATTGTACTTTATACCCCTCTTGAGGGATGACGTCACCCTCCATTGTACCACTTAGTGAGGGCGCTATTGTTATGTTGAGTGATCCATGTGTTATATTGTTATGGATTCATCCTAGCCATTGATTGTATGATGAGATCTTATAATCTCAACCACTCATTTGATGTAGTATTGTAGAGTGGTATAGGGTTTTGGTCTTTATTATCCTATATAAGGAGGAGACCCCCCATTGTAAAGCTCACCTTTGGAGCTCTGGAATATTGGAATAGAAGATTTTTTGTGGAGCACATCTCTTTTGGCTTGTGGATTCTCTTGCATATTGAATATAAAGTATCTCTTCTATGTATCATTGTGGATCTATGTGTTTTTGCTAACCTTTTGACAGGAAAGTCGAATTGGAGAGAGGAGGGCGACTTTTGGAGGGTTATTGTTGGAGGGATCCACATATTCTCTCTTGGGTTGATCTTGTGACAGGGAGTATCATTATTGTATCTTTGTGACATAGTTGATGCTTTCTATTACATCTTTCTACCATTTTCATAATCATCTTGCTTGACTTGTTTCTTTGATCTTGTCTTGTAGGAGGAGGACGATTTGGCTATCTTGGAGAAGGGAGATTTGGTTGGAGCACTTGGATCTCACTCTTGAATATAAACATAGGAGAATGCTATCAACTTGCAAGGTGGCCATAAGCAAATTGAGGTAAGATCTACAAGGTATGTGCCTCTTTCATCCATTCTATCTCCATTGGTCATAAAACCCTAATTAAATCAAAACCCCAATTTTTGTATTTCTTAGATCTACTTAGATCTAGCCCTCATTTTGAAAAGATATTGAAAACCCACCTCTATAGCATCCACCCCTAGTTGGATCTATAGTTTGGTGGTGATTGGCTAAGAATTGACCCATTTTCTAAGACAAAAAGCTCTCCTTGACCTAAAGCGCACTTCCTTGAGGGAGGCTTGTTGGGCTAGATCTAGTACATGGGTATGTGAGATCCCGCTTGATTTGACAACTAGACACTTAATTACACATACCCATATCCTTACTTTGGTGAAAACTACCTTGTGGACATCTCTCCATGTTTTGAGGGGTTGAGACCCCCTTTTGACCTCATTGGTAACTTAAAACTTAGATCTACTAAGATCTACCCATTCGATTCACTTGAAACTTTGAACATGCATAGATCGGGGTACTAGCATCCCGGATCTGCTTTTTGGTGGCCATTGGACTTGGTTTGGTCCACCAAACCCCTCTTTTGCCTCTCCTTGAGAAAGTCGCACCCCTTGGGAGTTTTGAGTTGGACCACTTCTAGGAAGTGGGTGTTGGATATTTTGGTGGATTTGGAATGCCCATGCCTTGAAACCTAGGTCTAGACTATTCTTTTGTCCCAATCCACCTTGGGGATTGCATTCCTTGTTTTAAGGAATTGTGGTCCACTTTTGGTTATCACCTAAAAACCTAGATCTAGCAAGATCCAACCATTGGATCTCATCCAAACCACTTGACTTGGCTTCTAGGTGTCCCGATCTACACTTTGACATCCTTCTTGACTCCATTAGCCCATCCAACAAGGCACTAGTCCTTCTCCAAGCAAGGCGCACTTTTTGGGATTAGTGTCAAACCCTAGATCTAACACATGGGTAACCCTAGAACCAACTCTAACTTGTAGATCCAACCTAGATCTAGCCTATAGTACCATCTTCACACTTAGCTTCACCTTGTGGGCCCATCTAAAACCATTTCACACTTCCCAAGGCAATAAGACCCACTTGTGTAAACACATGGTACTATACTTAATAATCATACCCCATCAAGTGGCCTAAACCATATATAGGTTGAAACACTAACTATCCTTGATACCACCTTCAACCATGCCCTAAACATTAGGTCCATTTAGACTTGCATTGGTTTCCGTAACTTATCACTCATTCACCCTTTAAAACCTTTGCTTGGGTCCAATCAACTGTGATTGGGGTATAGGGTCTCCCCCTTGGTCTAGTTATACCTTGACCTAAAGCGAAGAGTGCCTCGGTTGACGTGACTCCCACATTGCATTGGGAACCGTGGCATCTCTTGGGTCACCTCTTTAGTTGCCTAACTCCTCTACCGTCCCGGATGGGATACCTTTAGGGGCAACTACAAGTTGTGTGATAACATTTTTGGCGCCGTTGCCGGGGAGGTAGAGGCCTACCTTGGTTCATCATACCTGTTTTGTCTCACTCTCTCCCTGCACTTTAAACGACACACATCTTGGTAGAAGAGTTTTAAAATCTACCTGGCGACTCCACATAAGCGACTCCACTGGTGATCGATCCTATCATTATCTAGAGCCCATGGGGAGCATCATTTTGTATTTAGGTTCTTGATTTTAAAAAAAAAAAAAGTAAAAAATAAAAATAAAAATAAATAAATAAATTTTTTTTCCATCCATGGCTGCTTCTGAGCGACCTAGGACTTTTGGTCGCTTGAAAGTTTTTGACTTCTCAAAAATTGTTGGGTATCCTCATCACATCCCTCATCAAGCCCGTGAAAGGTTGTCTAAATTTGATGGAAGTCATGAAGTATCTGCTAAAAGACACCTTGAACTTTTTAGGGAAATTATTAAAGATTTATCCATAACCCATGAGGATGTGTGTATGAAACTATTGGCTTCGTCCTTCAAGGAAAGGGCTGAGATATGGTTTGTAAATTTGAAGTCCAATAGCATTTCCGGGTATGACATGTTTGAGAAAAGTTTCTTAGAAAGATGGGGAAGTGAATCTGATGATATATACTTTTCAAATCAAAACCTTCCCCTTTTTGATCCTATTGTTGAATCTCTTAATAATCAAACATCAAGTGAATTGTCAACATCCGAAAATGACCCCTCCTGCTCAATTTCTTTTGAGGATAAGTCTTCCACTTTTGAGTCGATTGATAGTCAAATCCATAATCATTGTACAAATCGCAAGCTTTCAAAATTCTTTTTAGGTAGCCCTAGTCTTGATCCTGAGGAAATTTCTGAGGATAAGCCTTTAGTCAGTCAATCTATTGAAGTTCCTCCCTCAGAGAAACTCATTAATCATTCCATATTTAATGATCATTCAATTCCTTATCACCTTATGGAAGAAGAAGAAAGTGAAAGCATAGACCAAGATCCTTTAGTGGTGATCTCTAGTGATCATTGCGCAAATAATCAGGATACTTTAAATGAGCTTGTTAATTTTCCCCCTGATCAATTAAATGAAAATGATCACCTATCCTCTTATAATTTTAATGATGAATCAATAGAAGGTCAATCTCAAGATGAGGATGAATTAGTGAATCACACTAGATGCTCTAATTTGTGTTCCACTTCTTATAATGAGTCTTTAATTTTTTCCATCCTTAATCAAGACAACTTAGAGTTAGGTAGCTATGGTCAATCTTGTCCTCAGATTGTAAATATTAAACTTGATCAAAAGATTAAAATCATTCCTACAGTAAAGAGTGCTTTCTTTTGTCAAAATCCAAAGTCAAACTTATTTATTCATTTGGGAGAATTTTCATATTTGCAATCCACCCTCCCTTCCCAACTCTTTCAATCATCTTTGGGTTGGTGCTCTAGTCAAATTTTTGCTTTTGAAATTTTCAACAGAAAGTATAAGCATGATTACATGTTTGGAGAAAAAGCACTTCGTTTCCCTTTTCAGTCACTTTTGAACCATAATGCTTATTGTCAAGTTATTAATCATTCTGGGTGGCTAGAAAAGGTGTTTAAAGATCAATTCCATCTTTTCTCCATTTTTGAGCATCAAGTGGGTTTAACTTTGATTTTTCATCTTTTAAGCTTTAATTTGTCCCCACTTGGTTTCTATTTGATCATCAGTCCCAAGGAGAATCAAATTGAATATGTGAGAGAAGTAAATGAAGAAGTTAATTTGTGTGAAAATGAATCGAATCACATGTCTTATGTCTTCCCTCCATCCATCCCTGAGTTTAACTTGCATAAATTTTATGATCCTATCAGTTCTTTGATGGAGGATGTTTGCATCAGACAGTCTTCTCCTTGGCATAGTTTCATATTGCATCATTTAAACCATTCTTCAATGTTTGAACAAGTCAGGAAGATTGTGCTCTCAAATTTGTTAATCTTTAGCCCGATCTTGACTTGTTCTATTATCAAAAATCAAATAAGAATCATTAACCTGTTTGACGAATGGTTACACTGGATTTATGATTTTACCTAACATTTGTGCTAATTGGTTAGAGTAGATTAGGTAGGTTCTGAATAAGCTCACTTGAGCAGTAGGATTTGTGTGATTTTTCTTCTTCTGTGTGCTGAGTATTGTCCCGTTTTATTTTTCTACCTGAGTTGAGTCTTGCTCCTTCCTAAGCTTTTCTCTTCTCCTGCATGCATTTAAGAAATTATAGTTATCATTTATGTTATGGGCTGCCTGTGCTGGTCAAGATTTGCCTGAATTAAAGAAGATACTCTTGTCCCCCTGCACAGTAAATAAAATGATAAATGAATGCCATGTCAGTTATGTTTATATTTTGATGTATTTCAGTTTATGCTTTAGATTAGTTTTCAGTTTTGTTTTATTTTTATCCCATACATGCTCCATGATGGTATTCTAGTCTTTGTGAGAGCAGGAACAGGTGCAAGATAAAAGCTGAAAGCAAGGATGGTGCAGTGCTGGATTGAAGATTGATGCAGAGCAGTTCGAGACCAGAGATTCTGAGGTTCTCAAGCGCTCTCTCCCTTAGAGCACTTGTCCCAGCTGGAGCCAGATGTTATCACACCATAGTAGCAGGGCTACTATTCTTGTACAGCAGATATCTGCACATTCCAGAGCTTACATTATTCCAGAGCATGGCTATATATTATGGATCACTCATGATCAGAGCAGTATATTATTCAGTTTTGTATATGACCTTGTGTCAAGGCTGAGCCTTGAGAGTTCAGATTTGATGACTGATGTGACCACTTATCCCATTACAGTTTCAGTTCAGTGCCTAGAGATGTACTTCAGCAGTGTTTCAGATGATGCATGATGATTGCTATTATGATGATGTTGTATGATCTATGGATATTGTTCTCACTGACTGTGGATTATTAGCTTGTTGATTTAATCATGATTATGGCATGTGCTTGGTATAAATCCTGATGTGGCAAACTATTTAAAATGAACTGTAAATCTTAAATGGACAATTGCTTGCACTTTTAGGTCATCTAACAAAACTTACTGGTATTTCACCTTACATGGGCATGGTTTTTCCCGACACCAGTTGTCTGCTAGTAGAGGCTTCATATCCACTTGTCTCCATTCATACATGACCTTCCTGTTTGACTTTAAACCCTGACTTGTCTCATTTGACTTTCTGATACTGAGGACTTCCCCATTTTTCTACCTCTGTGTTTGGACCGCATCCCTGTTTATTTAGTGTCTCGGCTCTGAGTTGGTGACAGAACTTGCCTTTGGTAAGTTGGATTGTAGGCCTACATCATTCTGGTCGGTTGTCCCGATGTTTGGCATTGGCTCGAACTCCCCCTAGTCACTTGAGATGTTGTTGGCTAAAACTGAAAGCTCATGTTCTACCTATGGAAACTGAATAAATTCGCCCATGGAAACAAAAAAGGGCAAGAGCAATGAAAAGCTAAAAATACTCCTCGAAGAGTATAAGAAAGGTCCAAAAAGCAATAGTTCTTAAAAGCTATATCTAAACAATTGCTGACCTTGTGAAAATGTGAAAAACATGCCCTGGATGCAAGCTGCAACTAGTTGTGCTTCTCAGCACATCTGAAATCCGAAGGGTTATGTAGGCCAAAAAGGCCATGGAAATAAATTGAATGATCCTAATGAACTTGGATCAACTTGATGTAGACATGATGCCTAAGTGGAATAAGCACTCTCTAAACAACTTATCCATCTGTGAGGCACAGCCATTCCCCGTGTTCTTTTGTCCAACACAGAGTTTGTAGCTTCCCCCTCTCCCAGTCCAAAGTATTTTTGAGTTGAGTTAGACAAGTCACACCCTTGGCCCAACCTTGCTGCCTAGCCTTCATCCTTCACTAGCAGTTTGACCATGTCCAATGGGTGAGTTTGTCATTTGAACTATGGTGCAAGTGATTTATTATAACAACGGAATATGTTAATATAATTAATGCCACTGAATGGAATTTATACTTTGAGCTTAGCTATGGAATGATTAAAAAAGCATTGTCTTAGTCTACTGATGTGATTTATCCTTGATTATATATATTCTTGGGATCCGTGATGATGTGGACCATGTATGGATGATTATTGATGATGATTTATGGTCCCACATGTTTGATGATGATATCATATGATGGACATATGATATAGATGATGTTTGATCCAGTTCAGCAGGTTATTATCATTTACAGATCAGCAGATTATACATTGTCCATATATGGTGGACCCTACAGCTGGCCCATTAGGGCAACCCAGGGTGTATGAGTACTCATTCCTAGTGGATTTGGGTCTTCTGGATCCATTGAGACACTTATCTTTCAGATCCGGGCACTTCTGACAGTGATTGATGCAGTTTTACACTTGTTGACCAGATTTGGGGCTGATTTCCCAGCCTGAGCAGCAGGGGCCCCGAGAGGCCGGTTCACCTAGGGCGCTGATGATGGAGGGGGTGGTCCAGCCACTTGTTATTACCATTCATCCCCCCTCCCGGAGAGCCTGGTGGGCTCAGTTTGACAGCGCTAGCACCCTAGGAGGCAGTTTTGGCACTTTCACAGTTCCCGAGGCAGTTAAAAAATGGGATAAAGTGGTCACTGAGGAAATCGATTTGGGCAATTGAGGCAAGGTTTTGGCATTTGGTTTTCACAGAGGTCTTCCAGGGTGATATCACTATCTTCCAGTCAGTTTTCACCATGTGGGTATCTCCAGATTGATCACAGGAGGACATTTACTGCTTGACTGTCATGGATTCTGAGGACAGTTTTGGTCATTATTATTACATTGGACATATTTTATTATTTTATTGTGCCTTGGGGTGAGCTAGCAAGGATTTATACCTCCTAGCCCCACCATGTGCTTATTTTATCATGTCCTAGTCATCATGAGGTGGATTATTGTACTTTATACCCCTCTTGAGGGATGACGTCACCCTCCATTGTACCACTTAGTGAGGGCGCTATTGTTATGTTGAGTGATCCATGTGTTATATTGTTATGGATTCATCCTAGCCATTGATTGTATGATGAGATCTTATAATCTCAACCACTCATTTGATGTAGTATTGTAGAGTGGTATAGGGTTTTGGTCTTTATTATCCTATATAAGGAGGAGACCCCCCATTGTAAAGCTCACCTTTGGAGCTCTGGAATATTGGAATAGAAGATTTTTTGTGGAGCACATCTCTTTTGGCTTGTGGATTCTCTTGCATATTGAATATAAAGTATCTCTTCTATGTATCATTGTGGATCTATGTGTTTTTGCTAACCTTTTGACAGGAAAGTCGAATTGGAGAGAGGAGGGCGACTTTTGGAGGGTTATTGTTGGAGGGATCCACATATTCTCTCTTGGGTTGATCTTGTGACAGGGAGTATCATTATTGTATCTTTGTGACATAGTTGATGCTTTCTATTACATCTTTCTACCATTTTCATAATCATCTTGCTTGACTTGTTTCTTTGATCTTGTCTTGTAGGAGGAGGACGATTTGGCTATCTTGGAGAAGGGAGATTTGGTTGGAGCACTTGGATCTCACTCTTGAATATAAACATAGGAGAATGCTATCAACTTGCAAGGTGGCCATAAGCAAATTGAGGTAAGATCTACAAGGTATGTGCCTCTTTCATCCATTCTATCTCCATTGGTCATAAAACCCTAATTAAATCAAAACCCCAATTTTTGTATTTCTTAGATCTACTTAGATCTAGCCCTCATTTTGAAAAGATATTGAAAACCCACCTCTATAGCATCCACCCCTAGTTGGATCTATAGTTTGGTGGTGATTGGCTAAGAATTGACCCATTTTCTAAGACAAAAAGCTCTCCTTGACCTAAAGCGCACTTCCTTGAGGGAGGCTTGTTGGGCTAGATCTAGTACATGGGTATGTGAGATCCCGCTTGATTTGACAACTAGACACTTAATTACACATACCCATATCCTTACTTTGGTGAAAACTACCTTGTGGACATCTCTCCATGTTTTGAGGGGTTGAGACCCCCTTTTGACCTCATTGGTAACTTAAAACTTAGATCTACTAAGATCTACCCATTCGATTCACTTGAAACTTTGAACATGCATAGATCGGGGTACTAGCATCCCGGATCTGCTTTTTGGTGGCCATTGGACTTGGTTTGGTCCACCAAACCCCTCTTTTGCCTCTCCTTGAGAAAGTCGCACCCCTTGGGAGTTTTGAGTTGGACCACTTCTAGGAAGTGGGTGTTGGATATTTTGGTGGATTTGGAATGCCCATGCCTTGAAACCTAGGTCTAGACTATTCTTTTGTCCCGATCCACCTTGGGGATTGCATTCCTTGTTTTAAGGAATTGTGGTCCACTTTTGGTTATCACCTAAAAACCTAGATCTAGCAAGATCCAACCATTGGATCTCATCCAAACCACTTGACTTGGCTTCTAGGTGTCCCGATCTACACTTTGACATCCTTCTTGACTCCATTAGCCCATCCAACAAGGCACTAGTCCTTCTCCAAGCAAGGCGCACTTTTTGGGATTAGTGTCAAACCCTAGATCTAACACATGGGTAACCCTAGAACCAACTCTAACTTGTAGATCCAACCTAGATCTAGCCTATAGTACCATCTTCACACTTAGCTTCACCTTGTGGGCCCATCTAAAACCATTTCACACTTCCCAAGGCAATAAGACCCACTTGTGTAAACACATGGTACTATACTTAATAATCATACCCCATCAAGTGGCCTAAACCATATATAGGTTGAAACACTAACTATCCTTGATACCACCTTCAACCATGCCCTAAACATTAGGTCCATTTAGACTTGCATTGGTTTCCGTAACTTATCACTCATTCACCCTTTAAAACCTTTGCTTGGGTCCAATCAACTGTGATTGGGGTATAGGGTCTCCCCCTTGGTCTAGTTATACCTTGACCTAAAGCGAAGAGTGCCTCGGTTGACGTGACTCCCACATTGCATTGGGAACCGTGGCATCTCTTGGGTCACCTCTTTAGTTGCCTAACTCCTCTACCGTCCCGGATGGGATACCTTTAGGGGCAACTACAAGTTGTGTGATAACATTTTTGGCGCCGTTGCCGGGGAGGTAGAGGCCTACCTTGGTTCATCATACCTGTTTTGTCTCACTCTCTCCCTGCACTTTAAACGACACACATCTTGGTAGAAGAGTTTTAAAATCTACCTGGCGACTCCACATAAGCGACTCCACTGGTGATCGATCCTATCATTATCTAGAGCCCATGGGGAGCATCATTTTGTATTTAGGTTCTTGATTTTAAAAAAAAAAAAAGTAAAAAATAAAAATAAAAATAAATAAATAAATTTTTTTTCCATCCATGGCTGCTTCTGAGCGACCTAGGACTTTTGGTCGCTTGAAAGTTTTTGACTTCTCAAAAATTGTTGGGTATCCTCATCACATCCCTCATCAAGCCCGTGAAAGGTTGTCTAAATTTGATGGAAGTCATGAAGTATCTGCTAAAAGACACCTTGAACTTTTTAGGGAAATTATTAAAGATTTATCCATAACCCATGAGGATGTGTGTATGAAACTATTGGCTTCGTCCTTCAAGGAAAGGGCTGAGATATGGTTTGTAAATTTGAAGTCCAATAGCATTTCCGGGTATGACATGTTTGAGAAAAGTTTCTTAGAAAGATGGGGAAGTGAATCTGATGATATATACTTTTCAAATCAAAACCTTCCCCTTTTTGATCCTATTGTTGAATCTCTTAATAATCAAACATCAAGTGAATTGTCAACATCCGAAAATGACCCCTCCTGCTCAATTTCTTTTGAGGATAAGTCTTCCACTTTTGAGTCGATTGATAGTCAAATCCATAATCATTGTACAAATCGCAAGCTTTCAAAATTCTTTTTAGGTAGCCCTAGTCTTGATCCTGAGGAAATTTCTGAGGATAAGCCTTTAGTCAGTCAATCTATTGAAGTTCCTCCCTCAGAGAAACTCATTAATCATTCCATATTTAATGATCATTCAATTCCTTATCACCTTATGGAAGAAGAAGAAAGTGAAAGCATAGACCAAGATCCTTTAGTGGTGATCTCTAGTGATCATTGCGCAAATAATCAGGATACTTTAAATGAGCTTGTTAATTTTCCCCCTGATCAATTAAATGAAAATGATCACCTATCCTCTTATAATTTTAATGATGAATCAATAGAAGGTCAATCTCAAGATGAGGATGAATTAGTGAATCACACTAGATGCTCTAATTTGTGTTCCACTTCTTATAATGAGTCTTTAATTTTTTCCATCCTTAATCAAGACAACTTAGAGTTAGGTAGCTATGGTCAATCTTGTCCTCAGATTGTAAATATTAAACTTGATCAAAAGATTAAAATCATTCCTACAGTAAAGAGTGCTTTCTTTTGTCAAAATCCAAAGTCAAACTTATTTATTCATTTGGGAGAATTTTCATATTTGCAATCCACCCTCCCTTCCCAACTCTTTCAATCATCTTTGGGTTGGTGCTCTAGTCAAATTTTTGCTTTTGAAATTTTCAACAGAAAGTATAAGCATGATTACATGTTTGGAGAAAAAGCACTTCGTTTCCCTTTTCAGTCACTTTTGAACCATAATGCTTATTGTCAAGTTATTAATCATTCTGGGTGGCTAGAAAAGGTGTTTAAAGATCAATTCCATCTTTTCTCCATTTTTGAGCATCAAGTGGGTTTAACTTTGATTTTTCATCTTTTAAGCTTTAATTTGTCCCCACTTGGTTTCTATTTGATCATCAGTCCCAAGGAGAATCAAATTGAATATGTGAGAGAAGTAAATGAAGAAGTTAATTTGTGTGAAAATGAATCGAATCACATGTCTTATGTCTTCCCTCCATCCATCCCTGAGTTTAACTTGCATAAATTTTATGATCCTATCAGTTCTTTGATGGAGGATGTTTGCATCAGACAGTCTTCTCCTTGGCATAGTTTCATATTGCATCATTTAAACCATTCTTCAATGTTTGAACAAGTCAGGAAGATTGTGCTCTCAAATTTGTTAATCTTTAGCCCGATCTTGACTTGTTCTATTATCAAAAATCAAATAAGAATCATTAACCTGTTTGACGAATGGTTACACTGGATTTATGATTTTACCTAACATTTGTGCTAATTGGTTAGAGTAGATTAGGTAGGTTCTGAATAAGCTCACTTGAGCAGTAGGATTTGTGTGATTTTTCTTCTTCTGTGTGCTGAGTATTGTCCCGTTTTATTTTTCTACCTGAGTTGAGTCTTGCTCCTTCCTAAGCTTTTCTCTTCTCCTGCATGCATTTAAGAAATTATAGTTATCATTTATGTTATGGGCTGCCTGTGCTGGTCAAGATTTGCCTGAATTAAAGAAGATACTCTTGTCCCCCTGCACAGTAAATAAAATGATAAATGAATGCCATGTCAGTTATGTTTATATTTTGATGTATTTCAGTTTATGCTTTAGATTAGTTTTCAGTTTTGTTTTATTTTTATCCCATACATGCTCCATGATGGTATTCTAGTCTTTGTGAGAGCAGGAACAGGTGCAAGATAAAAGCTGAAAGCAAGGATGGTGCAGTGCTGGATTGAAGATTGATGCAGAGCAGTTCGAGACCAGAGATTCTGAGGTTCTCAAGCGCTCTCTCCCTTAGAGCACTTGTCCCAGCTGGAGCCAGATGTTATCACACCATAGTAGCAGGGCTACTATTCTTGTACAGCAGATATCTGCACATTCCAGAGCTTACATTATTCCAGAGCATGGCTATATATTATGGATCACTCATGATCAGAGCAGTATATTATTCAGTTTTGTATATGACCTTGTGTCAAGGCTGAGCCTTGAGAGTTCAGATTTGATGACTGATGTGACCACTTATCCCATTACAGTTTCAGTTCAGTGCCTAGAGATGTACTTCAGCAGTGTTTCAGATGATGCATGATGATTGCTATTATGATGATGTTGTATGATCTATGGATATTGTTCTCACTGACTGTGGATTATTAGCTTGTTGATTTAATCATGATTATGGCATGTGCTTGGTATAAATCCTGATGTGGCAAACTATTTAAAATGAACTGTAAATCTTAAATGGACAATTGCTTGCACTTTTAGGTCATCTAACAAAACTTACTGGTATTTCACCTTACATGGGCATGGTTTTTCCCGACACCAGTTGTCTGCTAGTAGAGGCTTCATATCCACTTGTCTCCATTCATACATGACCTTCCTGTTTGACTTTAAACCCTGACTTGTCTCATTTGACTTTCTGATACTGAGGACTTCCCCATTTTTCTACCTCTGTGTTTGGACCGCATCCCTGTTTATTTAGTGTCTCGGCTCTGAGTTGGTGATAGAACTTGCCTTTGGTAAGTTGGATTGTAGGCCTACATCATTCTGGTCGGTTGTCCCGATGTTTGGCATTGGCTCGAACTCCCCCTAGTCACTTGAGATGTTGTTGGCTAAAACTGAAAGCTCATGTTCTACCTATGGAAACTGAATAAATTCGCCCATGGAAACAAAAAAGGGCAAGAGCAATGAAAAGCTAAAAATACTCCTCGAAGAGTATAAGAAAGGTCCAAAAAGCAATAGTTCTTAAAAGCTATATCTAAACAATTGCTGACCTTGTGAAAATGTGAAAAACATGCCCTGGATGCAAGCTGCAACTAGTTGTGCTTCTCAGCACATCTGAAATCCGAAGGGTTATGTAGGCCAAAAAGGCCATGGAAATAAATTGAATGATCCTAATGAACTTGGATCAACTTGATGTAGACATGATGCCTAAGTGGAATAAGCACTCTCTAAACAACTTATCCATCTGTGAGGCACAGCCATTCCCCGTGTTCTTTTGTCCAACACAGAGTTTGTAGCTTCCCCCTCTCCCAGTCCAAAGTATTTTTGAGTTGAGTTAGACAAGTCACACCCTTGGCCCAACCTTGCTGCCTAGCCTTCATCCTTCACTAGCAGTTTGACCATGTCCAATGGGTGAGTTTGTCATTTGAACTATGGTGCAAGTGATTTATTATAACAACGGAATATGTTAATATAATTAATGCCACTGAATGGAATTTATACTTTGAGCTTAGCTATGGAATGATTAAAAAAGCATTGTCTTAGTCTACTGATGTGATTTATCCTTGATTATATATATTCTTGGGATCCGTGATGATGTGGACCATGTATGGATGATTATTGATGATGATTTATGGTCCCACATGTTTGATGATGATATCATATGATGGACATATGATATAGATGATGTTTGATCCAGTTCAGCAGGTTATTATCATTTACAGATCAGCAGATTATACATTGTCCATATATGGTGGACCCTACAGCTGGCCCATTAGGGCAACCCAGGGTGTATGAGTACTCATTCCTAGTGGATTTGGGTCTTCTGGATCCATTGAGACACTTATCTTTCAGATCCGGGCACTTCTGACAGTGATTGATGCAGTTTTACACTTGTTGACCAGATTTGGGGCTGATTTCCCAGCCTGAGCAGCAGGGGCCCCGAGAGGCCGGTTCACCTAGGGCGCTGATGATGGAGGGGGTGGTCCAGCCACTTGTTATTACCATTCATCCCCCCTCCCGGAGAGCCTGGTGGGCTCAGTTTGACAGCGCTAGCACCCTAGGAGGCAGTTTTGGCACTTTCACAGTTCCCGAGGCAGTTAAAAAATGGGATAAAGTGGTCACTGAGGAAATCGATTTGGGCAATTGAGGCAAGGTTTTGGCATTTGGTTTTCACAGAGGTCTTCCAGGGTGATATCACTATCTTCCAGTCAGTTTTCACCATGTGGGTATCTCCAGATTGATCACAGGAGGACATTTACTGCTTGACTGTCATGGATTCTGAGGACAGTTTTGGTCATTATTATTACATTGGACATATTTTATTATTTTATTGTGCCTTGGGGTGAGCTAGCAAGGATTTATACCTCCTAGCCCCACCATGTGCTTATTTTATCATGTCCTAGTCATCATGAGGTGGATTATTGTACTTTATACCCCTCTTGAGGGATGACGTCACCCTCCATTGTACCACTTAGTGAGGGCGCTATTGTTATGTTGAGTGATCCATGTGTTATATTGTTATGGATTCATCCTAGCCATTGATTGTATGATGAGATCTTATAATCTCAACCACTCATTTGATGTAGTATTGTAGAGTGGTATAGGGTTTTGGTCTTTATTATCCTATATAAGGAGGAGACCCCCCATTGTAAAGCTCACCTTTGGAGCTCTGGAATATTGGAATAGAAGATTTTTTGTGGAGCACATCTCTTTTGGCTTGTGGATTCTCTTGCATATTGAATATAAAGTATCTCTTCTATGTATCATTGTGGATCTATGTGTTTTTGCTAACCTTTTGACAGGAAAGTCGAATTGGAGAGAGGAGGGCGACTTTTGGAGGGTTATTGTTGGAGGGATCCACATATTCTCTCTTGGGTTGATCTTGTGACAGGGAGTATCATTATTGTATCTTTGTGACATAGTTGATGCTTTCTATTACATCTTTCTACCATTTTCATAATCATCTTGCTTGACTTGTTTCTTTGATCTTGTCTTGTAGGAGGAGGACGATTTGGCTATCTTGGAGAAGGGAGATTTGGTTGGAGCACTTGGATCTCACTCTTGAATATAAACATAGGAGAATGCTATCAACTTGCAAGGTGGCCATAAGCAAATTGAGGTAAGATCTACAAGGTATGTGCCTCTTTCATCCATTCTATCTCCATTGGTCATAAAACCCTAATTAAATCAAAACCCCAATTTTTGTATTTCTTAGATCTACTTAGATCTAGCCCTCATTTTGAAAAGATATTGAAAACCCACCTCTATAGCATCCACCCCTAGTTGGATCTATAGTTTGGTGGTGATTGGCTAAGAATTGACCCATTTTCTAAGACAAAAAGCTCTCCTTGACCTAAAGCGCACTTCCTTGAGGGAGGCTTGTTGGGCTAGATCTAGTACATGGGTATGTGAGATCCCGCTTGATTTGACAACTAGACACTTAATTACACATACCCATATCCTTACTTTGGTGAAAACTACCTTGTGGACATCTCTCCATGTTTTGAGGGGTTGAGACCCCCTTTTGACCTCATTGGTAACTTAAAACTTAGATCTACTAAGATCTACCCATTCGATTCACTTGAAACTTTGAACATGCATAGATCGGGGTACTAGCATCCCGGATCTGCTTTTTGGTGGCCATTGGACTTGGTTTGGTCCACCAAACCCCTCTTTTGCCTCTCCTTGAGAAAGTCGCACCCCTTGGGAGTTTTGAGTTGGACCACTTCTAGGAAGTGGGTGTTGGATATTTTGGTGGATTTGGAATGCCCATGCCTTGAAACCTAGGTCTAGACTATTCTTTTGTCCCGATCCACCTTGGGGATTGCATTCCTTGTTTTAAGGAATTGTGGTCCACTTTTGGTTATCACCTAAAAACCTAGATCTAGCAAGATCCAACCATTGGATCTCATCCAAACCACTTGACTTGGCTTCTAGGTGTCCCGATCTACACTTTGACATCCTTCTTGACTCCATTAGCCCATCCAACAAGGCACTAGTCCTTCTCCAAGCAAGGCGCACTTTTTGGGATTAGTGTCAAACCCTAGATCTAACACATGGGTAACCCTAGAACCAACTCTAACTTGTAGATCCAACCTAGATCTAGCCTATAGTACCATCTTCACACTTAGCTTCACCTTGTGGGCCCATCTAAAACCATTTCACACTTCCCAAGGCAATAAGACCCACTTGTGTAAACACATGGTACTATACTTAATAATCATACCCCATCAAGTGGCCTAAACCATATATAGGTTGAAACACTAACTATCCTTGATACCACCTTCAACCATGCCCTAAACATTAGGTCCATTTAGACTTGCATTGGTTTCCGTAACTTATCACTCATTCACCCTTTAAAACCTTTGCTTGGGTCCAATCAACTGTGATTGGGGTATAGGGTCTCCCCCTTGGTCTAGTTATACCTTGACCTAAAGCGAAGAGTGCCTCGGTTGACGTGACTCCCACATTGCATTGGGAACCGTGGCATCTCTTGGGTCACCTCTTTAGTTGCCTAACTCCTCTACCGTCCCGGATGGGATACCTTTAGGGGCAACTACAAGTTGTGTGATAACATTTTTGGCGCCGTTGCCGGGGAGGTAGAGGCCTACCTTGGTTCATCATACCTGTTTTGTCTCACTCTCTCCCTGCACTTTAAACGACACACATCTTGGTAGAAGAGTTTTAAAATCTACCTGGCGACTCCACATAAGCGACTCCACTGGTGATCGATCCTATCATTATCTAGAGCCCATGGGGAGCATCATTTTGTATTTAGGTTCTTGATTTTAAAAAAAAAAAAAGTAAAAAATAAAAATAAAAATAAATAAATAAATTTTTTTTCCATCCATGGCTGCTTCTGAGCGACCTAGGACTTTTGGTCGCTTGAAAGTTTTTGACTTCTCAAAAATTGTTGGGTATCCTCATCACATCCCTCATCAAGCCCGTGAAAGGTTGTCTAAATTTGATGGAAGTCATGAAGTATCTGCTAAAAGACACCTTGAACTTTTTAGGGAAATTATTAAAGATTTATCCATAACCCATGAGGATGTGTGTATGAAACTATTGGCTTCGTCCTTCAAGGAAAGGGCTGAGATATGGTTTGTAAATTTGAAGTCCAATAGCATTTCCGGGTATGACATGTTTGAGAAAAGTTTCTTAGAAAGATGGGGAAGTGAATCTGATGATATATACTTTTCAAATCAAAACCTTCCCCTTTTTGATCCTATTGTTGAATCTCTTAATAATCAAACATCAAGTGAATTGTCAACATCCGAAAATGACCCCTCCTGCTCAATTTCTTTTGAGGATAAGTCTTCCACTTTTGAGTCGATTGATAGTCAAATCCATAATCATTGTACAAATCGCAAGCTTTCAAAATTCTTTTTAGGTAGCCCTAGTCTTGATCCTGAGGAAATTTCTGAGGATAAGCCTTTAGTCAGTCAATCTATTGAAGTTCCTCCCTCAGAGAAACTCATTAATCATTCCATATTTAATGATCATTCAATTCCTTATCACCTTATGGAAGAAGAAGAAAGTGAAAGCATAGACCAAGATCCTTTAGTGGTGATCTCTAGTGATCATTGCGCAAATAATCAGGATACTTTAAATGAGCTTGTTAATTTTCCCCCTGATCAATTAAATGAAAATGATCACCTATCCTCTTATAATTTTAATGATGAATCAATAGAAGGTCAATCTCAAGATGAGGATGAATTAGTGAATCACACTAGATGCTCTAATTTGTGTTCCACTTCTTATAATGAGTCTTTAATTTTTTCCATCCTTAATCAAGACAACTTAGAGTTAGGTAGCTATGGTCAATCTTGTCCTCAGATTGTAAATATTAAACTTGATCAAAAGATTAAAATCATTCCTACAGTAAAGAGTGCTTTCTTTTGTCAAAATCCAAAGTCAAACTTATTTATTCATTTGGGAGAATTTTCATATTTGCAATCCACCCTCCCTTCCCAACTCTTTCAATCATCTTTGGGTTGGTGCTCTAGTCAAATTTTTGCTTTTGAAATTTTCAACAGAAAGTATAAGCATGATTACATGTTTGGAGAAAAAGCACTTCGTTTCCCTTTTCAGTCACTTTTGAACCATAATGCTTATTGTCAAGTTATTAATCATTCTGGGTGGCTAGAAAAGGTGTTTAAAGATCAATTCCATCTTTTCTCCATTTTTGAGCATCAAGTGGGTTTAACTTTGATTTTTCATCTTTTAAGCTTTAATTTGTCCCCACTTGGTTTCTATTTGATCATCAGTCCCAAGGAGAATCAAATTGAATATGTGAGAGAAGTAAATGAAGAAGTTAATTTGTGTGAAAATGAATCGAATCACATGTCTTATGTCTTCCCTCCATCCATCCCTGAGTTTAACTTGCATAAATTTTATGATCCTATCAGTTCTTTGATGGAGGATGTTTGCATCAGACAGTCTTCTCCTTGGCATAGTTTCATATTGCATCATTTAAACCATTCTTCAATGTTTGAACAAGTCAGGAAGATTGTGCTCTCAAATTTGTTAATCTTTAGCCCGATCTTGACTTGTTCTATTATCAAAAATCAAATAAGAATCATTAACCTGTTTGACGAATGGTTACACTGGATTTATGATTTTACCTAACATTTGTGCTAATTGGTTAGAGTAGATTAGGTAGGTTCTGAATAAGCTCACTTGAGCAGTAGGATTTGTGTGATTTTTCTTCTTCTGTGTGCTGAGTATTGTCCCGTTTTATTTTTCTACCTGAGTTGAGTCTTGCTCCTTCCTAAGCTTTTCTCTTCTCCTGCATGCATTTAAGAAATTATAGTTATCATTTATGTTATGGGCTGCCTGTGCTGGTCAAGATTTGCCTGAATTAAAGAAGATACTCTTGTCCCCCTGCACAGTAAATAAAATGATAAATGAATGCCATGTCAGTTATGTTTATATTTTGATGTATTTCAGTTTATGCTTTAGATTAGTTTTCAGTTTTGTTTTATTTTTATCCCATACATGCTCCATGATGGTATTCTAGTCTTTGTGAGAGCAGGAACAGGTGCAAGATAAAAGCTGAAAGCAAGGATGGTGCAGTGCTGGATTGAAGATTGATGCAGAGCAGTTCGAGACCAGAGATTCTGAGGTTCTCAAGCGCTCTCTCCCTTAGAGCACTTGTCCCAGCTGGAGCCAGATGTTATCACACCATAGTAGCAGGGCTACTATTCTTGTACAGCAGATATCTGCACATTCCAGAGCTTACATTATTCCAGAGCATGGCTATATATTATGGATCACTCATGATCAGAGCAGTATATTATTCAGTTTTGTATATGACCTTGTGTCAAGGCTGAGCCTTGAGAGTTCAGATTTGATGACTGATGTGACCACTTATCCCATTACAGTTTCAGTTCAGTGCCTAGAGATGTACTTCAGCAGTGTTTCAGATGATGCATGATGATTGCTATTATGATGATGTTGTATGATCTATGGATATTGTTCTCACTGACTGTGGATTATTAGCTTGTTGATTTAATCATGATTATGGCATGTGCTTGGTATAAATCCTGATGTGGCAAACTATTTAAAATGAACTGTAAATCTTAAATGGACAATTGCTTGCACTTTTAGGTCATCTAACAAAACTTACTGGTATTTCACCTTACATGGGCATGGTTTTTCCCGACACCAGTTGTCTGCTAGTAGAGGCTTCATATCCACTTGTCTCCATTCATACATGACCTTCCTGTTTGACTTTAAACCCTGACTTGTCTCATTTGACTTTCTGATACTGAGGACTTCCCCATTTTTCTACCTCTGTGTTTGGACCGCATCCCTGTTTATTTAGTGTCTCGGCTCTGAGTTGGTGACAGAACTTGCCTTTGGTAAGTTGGATTGTAGGCCTACATCATTCTGGTCGGTTGTCCCGATGTTTGGCATTGGCTCGAACTCCCCCTAGTCACTTGAGATGTTGTTGGCTAAAACTGAAAGCTCATGTTCTACCTATGGAAACTGAATAAATTCGCCCATGGAAACAAAAAAGGGCAAGAGCAATGAAAAGCTAAAAATACTCCTCGAAGAGTATAAGAAAGGTCCAAAAAGCAATAGTTCTTAAAAGCTATATCTAAACAATTGCTGACCTTGTGAAAATGTGAAAAACATGCCCTGGATGCAAGCTGCAACTAGTTGTGCTTCTCAGCACATCTGAAATCCGAAGGGTTATGTAGGCCAAAAAGGCCATGGAAATAAATTGAATGATCCTAATGAACTTGGATCAACTTGATGTAGACATGATGCCTAAGTGGAATAAGCACTCTCTAAACAACTTATCCATCTGTGAGGCACAGCCATTCCCCGTGTTCTTTTGTCCAACACAGAGTTTGTAGCTTCCCCCTCTCCCAGTCCAAAGTATTTTTGAGTTGAGTTAGACAAGTCACACCCTTGGCCCAACCTTGCTGCCTAGCCTTCATCCTTCACTAGCAGTTTGACCATGTCCAATGGGTGAGTTTGTCATTTGAACTATGGTGCAAGTGATTTATTATAACAACGGAATATGTTAATATAATTAATGCCACTGAATGGAATTTATACTTTGAGCTTAGCTATGGAATGATTAAAAAAGCATTGTCTTAGTCTACTGATGTGATTTATCCTTGATTATATATATTCTTGGGATCCGTGATGATGTGGACCATGTATGGATGATTATTGATGATGATTTATGGTCCCACATGTTTGATGATGATATCATATGATGGACATATGATATAGATGATGTTTGATCCAGTTCAGCAGGTTATTATCATTTACAGATCAGCAGATTATACATTGTCCATATATGGTGGACCCTACAGCTGGCCCATTAGGGCAACCCAGGGTGTATGAGTACTCATTCCTAGTGGATTTGGGTCTTCTGGATCCATTGAGACACTTATCTTTCAGATCCGGGCACTTCTGACAGTGATTGATGCAGTTTTACACTTGTTGACCAGATTTGGGGCTGATTTCCCAGCCTGAGCAGCAGGGGCCCCGAGAGGCCGGTTCACCTAGGGCGCTGATGATGGAGGGGGTGGTCCAGCCACTTGTTATTACCATTCATCCCCCCTCCCGGAGAGCCTGGTGGGCTCAGTTTGACAGCGCTAGCACCCTAGGAGGCAGTTTTGGCACTTTCACAGTTCCCGAGGCAGTTAAAAAATGGGATAAAGTGGTCACTGAGGAAATCGATTTGGGCAATTGAGGCAAGGTTTTGGCATTTGGTTTTCACAGAGGTCTTCCAGGGTGATATCACTATCTTCCAGTCAGTTTTCACCATGTGGGTATCTCCAGATTGATCACAGGAGGACATTTACTGCTTGACTGTCATGGATTCTGAGGACAGTTTTGGTCATTATTATTACATTGGACATATTTTATTATTTTATTGTGCCTTGGGGTGAGCTAGCAAGGATTTATACCTCCTAGCCCCACCATGTGCTTATTTTATCATGTCCTAGTCATCATGAGGTGGATTATTGTACTTTATACCCCTCTTGAGGGATGACGTCACCCTCCATTGTACCACTTAGTGAGGGCGCTATTGTTATGTTGAGTGATCCATGTGTTATATTGTTATGGATTCATCCTAGCCATTGATTGTATGATGAGATCTTATAATCTCAACCACTCATTTGATGTAGTATTGTAGAGTGGTATAGGGTTTTGGTCTTTATTATCCTATATAAGGAGGAGACCCCCCATTGTAAAGCTCACCTTTGGAGCTCTGGAATATTGGAATAGAAGATTTTTTGTGGAGCACATCTCTTTTGGCTTGTGGATTCTCTTGCATATTGAATATAAAGTATCTCTTCTATGTATCATTGTGGATCTATGTGTTTTTGCTAACCTTTTGACAGGAAAGTCGAATTGGAGAGAGGAGGGCGACTTTTGGAGGGTTATTGTTGGAGGGATCCACATATTCTCTCTTGGGTTGATCTTGTGACAGGGAGTATCATTATTGTATCTTTGTGACATAGTTGATGCTTTCTATTACATCTTTCTACCATTTTCATAATCATCTTGCTTGACTTGTTTCTTTGATCTTGTCTTGTAGGAGGAGGACGATTTGGCTATCTTGGAGAAGGGAGATTTGGTTGGAGCACTTGGATCTCACTCTTGAATATAAACATAGGAGAATGCTATCAACTTGCAAGGTGGCCATAAGCAAATTGAGGTAAGATCTACAAGGTATGTGCCTCTTTCATCCATTCTATCTCCATTGGTCATAAAACCCTAATTAAATCAAAACCCCAATTTTTGTATTTCTTAGATCTACTTAGATCTAGCCCTCATTTTGAAAAGATATTGAAAACCCACCTCTATAGCATCCACCCCTAGTTGGATCTATAGTTTGGTGGTGATTGGCTAAGAATTGACCCATTTTCTAAGACAAAAAGCTCTCCTTGACCTAAAGCGCACTTCCTTGAGGGAGGCTTGTTGGGCTAGATCTAGTACATGGGTATGTGAGATCCCGCTTGATTTGACAACTAGACACTTAATTACACATACCCATATCCTTACTTTGGTGAAAACTACCTTGTGGACATCTCTCCATGTTTTGAGGGGTTGAGACCCCCTTTTGACCTCATTGGTAACTTAAAACTTAGATCTACTAAGATCTACCCATTCGATTCACTTGAAACTTTGAACATGCATAGATCGGGGTACTAGCATCCCGGATCTGCTTTTTGGTGGCCATTGGACTTGGTTTGGTCCACCAAACCCCTCTTTTGCCTCTCCTTGAGAAAGTCGCACCCCTTGGGAGTTTTGAGTTGGACCACTTCTAGGAAGTGGGTGTTGGATATTTTGGTGGATTTGGAATGCCCATGCCTTGAAACCTAGGTCTAGACTATTCTTTTGTCCCGATCCACCTTGGGGATTGCATTCCTTGTTTTAAGGAATTGTGGTCCACTTTTGGTTATCACCTAAAAACCTAGATCTAGCAAGATCCAACCATTGGATCTCATCCAAACCACTTGACTTGGCTTCTAGGTGTCCCGATCTACACTTTGACATCCTTCTTGACTCCATTAGCCCATCCAACAAGGCACTAGTCCTTCTCCAAGCAAGGCGCACTTTTTGGGATTAGTGTCAAACCCTAGATCTAACACATGGGTAACCCTAGAACCAACTCTAACTTGTAGATCCAACCTAGATCTAGCCTATAGTACCATCTTCACACTTAGCTTCACCTTGTGGGCCCATCTAAAACCATTTCACACTTCCCAAGGCAATAAGACCCACTTGTGTAAACACATGGTACTATACTTAATAATCATACCCCATCAAGTGGCCTAAACCATATATAGGTTGAAACACTAACTATCCTTGATACCACCTTCAACCATGCCCTAAACATTAGGTCCATTTAGACTTGCATTGGTTTCCGTAACTTATCACTCATTCACCCTTTAAAACCTTTGCTTGGGTCCAATCAACTGTGATTGGGGTATAGGGTCTCCCCCTTGGTCTAGTTATACCTTGACCTAAAGCGAAGAGTGCCTCGGTTGACGTGACTCCCACATTGCATTGGGAACCGTGGCATCTCTTGGGTCACCTCTTTAGTTGCCTAACTCCTCTACCGTCCCGGATGGGATACCTTTAGGGGCAACTACAAGTTGTGTGATAACAGGAACCTTCCTTTAGGGCTGACCTGGGTGAAAGGAAGAGTAGGAAAATGAAGGGGAACCAAGGGTGGAGAGGAAGAAAGGAGATGGGAGAGAAGTGGAGAAAGGAGGAATGGGAAATGAAGGCAGCAAGGGAAGAGAGCAGCAAGGAGGGCAGTGAAGATGATAAAGAGGAGAGAGAGGGTGCCAATGGAGAGAAGAGGAAGGGGCGAGCTCAAAAATGGGTAGAGCGAAGGTCTAGGAGGAGACTAAGTGAGGTCGCTAGGGCACACAAATTCTGCAGCTGGGGTTTCAAATTAGAATTTAGGGTTTTATGTTTTGATTTATTAAGTTTATGTACAAAATTGATAAGAAAAATCAAATCTAATTACCAAAAAGATAAAAAAAAAATGTAAGTCTAAATAATATATACAAATGCACAAGTTAGGGTTTGAATGTAGAAAAGGTGTCAACTTAGGGTTTTAATGATGGTTACTTAAAAGTTAAGACCCTAGCCTTAGAGGAAGGTGACCAACCTTCCTCTTGGAGGTAATTTCTCCTTGTCACTAGATTAGGGTTTCTTGAAACAACC
This sequence comes from Larix kaempferi, assembly GCA_027924585.1. Lineage (NCBI taxonomy): Eukaryota > Viridiplantae > Streptophyta > Pinopsida > Pinales > Pinaceae > Larix > Larix kaempferi. The sequence continues at coordinate 11,278,603 of BSBM01000877.1, forward strand.
CTTGGGTTGGTTTCAAGAGCCTAAGCTAGAGCAAATATTGGAGCTCCAAGGCTAACTATGTTGAAACCTCCTCTTAGGAGCATTTCTACTATGTTAATGGATAGAAAAGTAGTTAAATGGCCCTATTTAGAGAGAATGCAACCCTAGGGTTACCATTCAATCCTCCTAGATGCAAAACCTACCTACCAATCAATAAGCAAACCTTCAAAAAAGCAAGACTTACTTGTGCATGAGTTGTTCCAACTATTTTAGCATCCACTTAGCATTTGCAAGACAAGAGTGCATCCAACATTCATCCAAGAGACAAAAGAAACTTCCTTGAAGAGGTGGACATCACTCCAAAAAGCCTTCTCTAGGGTTAAAAAGTAACATAAGAAAGTTTTATCCCATAAGTTGTGTGTAAAATTGAAGTAAGTAGATTGTATTTATATGATCTCACACTCACTTTTTACAAAATAACAGAGCCTACATACTTTAAAATGTCAATTTAAAATTAAAACATGTCAACTTAAAATTATAACATAAAATAACATAAACTAATCAAATATGTGGGTAACTTTGGGGCATTTTCCCCAGAGTTTACCCAAAAATGACTAAAATAGCTAAAAATGACCAAATCACTCCGAACTAAAGGTTGGAGTGGTGAGGGGGGGGAGCATCATGCCCCATCTAACCTCAACAGTGGTGAAAATCCCTCAATGCCCCCACCCCATATCAAGCAATGTAGGCCTGGTACAAGGATGACGTCATCATGACTAGGTGCTCAAGCAAAGAGGGCATTGCAATGTAGAAGGACCAAGAGGGTGTGGATGGTGACCTGGAAGAGAAACATAAACCTTATTGTTGACAAAAATGTCACTCGAATGATAAAACAGGTGGGGGGGTCATGTGACCTAGTGACCCATCCCTGGGAGATCCAGACACCAACCTCAGGGCTCCAAGCCCTTTCATGAGGCAGTCAACAATGCCACTAAGCCATAGTACTCCCAAGAGAGGAACCAAAGGGCTTGGCCATAACCTCCACTCAGAAAATGCCAAAAAGACACCCCTTCATCATTCACTTCTTCAGACATGGCATAGATGGGGTTTTCTATAAATGTCCAATTATCATTATCAACATCTATGTCAGTCATGAGGGATTGTTCATCACTCATATCCTGATCCAAGCTATATATGTCCTCTTCATGCTCATAATCCTTTTTTTAAGAAAAAAGGTCGTAAGGAAGGAAATCTTCCAAACTATCATCATTATATACATTGCAGACTTCTTCATGATTTTCAACATGGGCTTCTGCAATGGTTTCTTCTGGAGGTGGATTAGGAGTACAAACTTGTTCATCATCACTGAAATAAATATGAGAAAATTCCCAATCTTCAATGTTTTCTGTTATAGTGGCCCAAGGAGGGCTTTCAATAACATTTTCAATAACTAGATCTTCATGAATCTCTTCAATAGGGTCACACTGTGCTTGATGGATAATGACACGATTTTCTTGAATAAGTTGCCTAATCTCTCTGTCACTGCAATAACTTAGAGGCATCTCCCAATATTTTTCGTTTTCTGTTGTCATGAGGCGAGGAGCCTTAGGGTCCTCCTCATGATAGTCTATCCAAGGTATGTAAATGGGAATAAACATCTCAAGGATACTGTCCAAAGCATTCATACCAAATCCTCTATTGTGCCACTGCCTCAAAAATATTCTAAGGAAGCTCGACAGAGAGGTAATACATTTATCCGGGAGACCATTATACCACCAATAACAAGCATCTCCCCGTAAGGTGCTAACAAACATTTCCATCATGTTATCTTCATGTAGAACTTTGAAATCACCCAGGGCCTTAAGAAATGATATGACATCTTGTGTTTCTGAATCACCATTTCCCCAAAAGTTTGGTAAATGTTCAGATATATCTCTACCAGTATGATAATTAGGGAAACCCAGAATGTTTGAGAAATCAATAGGAGAATATTCATCATCGGAGCATATATTTGAAATGATCAAGGAATGTATCTACTACTGCATCAGGAGGTTTGCTTAAATAATGAGCTTTAAAGATTTTCTGTGTTGCATAGGCTCATCTACACACAAGAAGTCTCAACAAATTTATGAGAAACAAGAGTTTTATCCCTTCAGTGGAGTCGCCATGTGAGAATAAAAATATACATCTTAAAACACTCACAAAGAATTCTATTTTTTTTACTTTGAAAAAATTTTATAAAAAAAGAAAAAAGGTTAGTGGAGTCGCTAGATGAAAAACTACAGATTAGATCTAAGGATTCATCAAACAAAGCAAAAATAAAAAGAGTAAAAATCAAAAGTCGTACCCAGGGATAGAAAGACTTATCCCTGGCAACGGCGCCAAAAATGTTGCCGCCGGATTACACACCGTCTTTGTCGCAGCAGAAATCTATGTTGTCGCTCAATGTGCCCTTGGTGGCAAGTCTCAAGTCGAGTATGTCACTTGGTTCTTGACTCCTCCGTTTAGGCAAAATTCCCAACGAAAGCCAAGGGGGGTAGTCCCTATGGAAAGTTACTAAGGTTGTTAAGGTCTTCCAGTTAAGTGATGGGTTGTTTATTAATGTTTTGGGGAGTTTTTGATTAAGGGTTCAAGATGTAATTGCAACAATAGTTTAAGAGAGCTTTCACCAGCATAGACTTAGATAAATCACTGTGAATTAAAGATGCACAAATACCTGATATTGATATAAAGCAAATGAAAAGTGCAAGGACCAGTGCCTTATGGAGTCAAACACAGTGTGAAATTGTAGATGCTGGAAAAGTAAATGTTGTGCAATTATATCTTGGTTGATTTTAAATTATTAAAATGAAAATTTGTTAGGGAACGAAGGGAAACTCTCGATATACCGTAAAGGGACAGAGAGGAATGTCCAGAGTTCTAAAGATTGGTGCTTCCGTACAAGAACATGACAGACTGTCAATACCCTGAGCGCGTGTTCAACACTACACCAACAAGGATGTAGTCTAACGGTGCCCCAAGGTCAGAGTACAGTGACCCGGCATTCCCAGGCAGAATCCACACCAAAATTTAGTCTTGAAGTGTCGGATTTTCACTATGTTGTGGGTAGTTAATTTTATTAGGTGACTTGATTAAGTTAAATGTGAAAAATTAAGAAGTGCTTCCAACTACTTTTGATATCCCACAGCTCAGACGTACTGCTGGTGGGTAGAGCATACGCAGTGTAGGCAAATAGTTTATTCAAATTTAGAAGCGAGTAACCATCGACCCTCCGACAGAGAGCGCTCTTGACTTGCTTTTCAGCTAAGTTCAAGAGACATTGAATTTGTAAACAAAAACAAAGGAAAGATATAACTTATGAAATAAGAGAGATCACAAGCCTATGTGTCACTTTTCTGATCATCCACCACTAATCGGCTAGGCCTTTAGGTGATGGCGAGAGCATAATTCGTGGCAACGAGACTGTGTTATTTCTAAGCTACGCTTGCAAAAATGAAATGATTTAAAAAAGAAATGCAAGTTAAAAGTATACACCCTGCACTAAAATTGTGAGTGTGAAAAAAAAGTGAGTTGGAAAAATTTATCCATGAAAATTGAAGAAATGCAAATCCCCCCAGAGGGGATGGGATGTGGGTGCTAGGTACCCCACTGCTCTCGTTTATAAAATTTACAAAGTGCTGAAATTTAAATGCTTCTTAGTCCATTAAATTTGGACCTAAGAGCTTACAATGCTTGGAAAATGAAAGGTATAAATTTTTGGTGTCCACCAAAGAGTTTTTTGTACTTTTAGGGCTCTTGATCACTCCAAAACTTTGACTTTAAAACAGACCTGCTAATTTCCAGCGAACTAAAGTGCTGCAAAACAGTAATTAGAATACATAAATTTACATAAAAAATACAATTTTATACTTGTAAAAAATTATGGAAAAATGAAGAGCACACAAGCATAAAATCAGATCTAGACTTAGCCTTTAGATATGATGTAAATGCAACTCTCTAGATCTGAAAATTGAAACAAAATTTAAATGATATTGATCTTTAATAAAGTACTTATGCTTGCTCCAATAGAAACACAAAGGGAAAAGAGGTTTGTCTTTGAAAATTTTGGAAGAAGAAGGATAGAGAACCAAGCTTGTTTGCTTGTGCAATGTTGGAGAAGGAGAAGTGCCTTGCAAGAAAATTGGCAGTGCTTAAATATGAGGTGATCCACTACCCGAAAAGAGGAATCAAGCCAAGATACACTTTCACCATGGGGCATTAGATCCTGTGATACAACCAAGAAACTCACACATACAAGAGATTAAATCTAGTAGAATAAATGATAAGAAATGTGAAGAGCAGAAATACAACCGAATATTATTTGCTACTTCTAGATCTCTACACATCCAATATAAATAAGCAAATCAAGACAAGAATGCTTACCCTACTAGGATCCAAGATCCTTACCAAGCTGGATAGATCTACTTGCAAATGAAAGTAAAAATGGAAAATCACAATGTTACCTCAACCAAAGACTAGCATGCATGAAGAACAAGAGCCACCAATGACTTCCAAAGTCTCAACAATATATTAATCATCAACAGTATTACAAAAAGAAGCAGAGGTTCTATGCAATCCAACACTTGGGAAAAATGGAGCATGAACCTTGCTTAAATAACACTCTCCAAGAGAGGAAGTCAAATGGATGAGGGGAGCAATCTAAGGCATGAGGGGTGCCACATGTGGGATCAAATCCCATGATAGAAGGGGAAGGTAGGAGTTGTATTGAATGGAGGAGTGGCCACCTAAGGAAGGCGCCCTCCCTCCTTTCCTTGGACACTCCTCCCTCTACAAAACGAGTGCCACCTCTCCCAAACGTCTATCTCAAGGAAGGAATGCGCAAGCCTCAAGAGAGGCCACATCATAGCTCAACATTTAATGCCCAATCTCTTGTAAATTTGGTTGGTAATGGTTTCATTATTTCTTATGCCAACTCACAATCCAACTCATCCATCAAAACGCACATGGGAGAGAGTGATGCCTTCACGTGAACACATGGCCCACGCTTTCATTCCTCACGTCATCCTCAAATAATCAAAATTTTGACTTTTGACTCACTTCTAAGTGATGCTTTGGCATTGGGATGTATTCATTTACCTCATTAAACTATAATGCCACCTTTCCATAACATTATTTAATCATTTTTTTTACTTTTGAATTTTTTGTCACTAGTGCATTTTCACATTTTTTAGCATTTAAATGCCAAAATGATGCATTTTAAGCGAAAACTGCTCTCGGAGACATCGTAGTTGCCTGAGAAATGGAGAAAGTGGGCACTAGGGTAAAGAGGACGCTCTGAGCATCAAAACAAGCCTCCCCACGCCAAATTCTGCCTCCAGACAACACTTTTATTACATTTTGAATTTTTCCAATTAAACTATTAAAAAAATGGTGTAATTTACGGAAAAAATTATTTTTGTCGTAATGACTTCAAACTCCTAGGGGACCTAGTGCATGTCCATACGATTTATTCGGGATGGCTAGCATGTTACAAAAATACATTCCAGTAGGCTTTAATAACCCCTCAAAATTTACCATCATGGAAATACTCCAGCTTTGGAGGTGTGAGTGAAAAACTCGGGAATTATACGTCACTGAAGAGTAACGCATAATTCCTAAGGAAAAACACTCTAGAGTATCCCCCTGATAACAAACCCTAAGGTTGGCCAAGCCTTTCATAAAAAATTCATGGATAGACCAACTTATTACAATTCCCCCATGGGGGTCTGGACATGCAAATTTTACAAGGGGCGAAAAAGTTTTGGCCTGATGGATCTCGGAACACTGATGATGAACATTGAACATGTTCACAACTTCAACAATTCACTCGGAATCCACTAAGTGAAATTTAGTGGATAACAGGGCCAAAATTGGTCGGTTGAACTTCTGAACGCCGACAATGAACAAGTACACTGCTCCAAACTTCGCCAGCTCACTCGGAATCCACTAAGTGCAATTTAGCGGATAACAGTTCTTTAAAAGCTTTTTTAAACCCAAGGGACACTTATGGGTCCTTGTTTGATTCAGATATGTTTGGATCACTTAACAACTCTACAAAATAATATTTGTGAATATAGTTATCAGAACCGGTTCGGTGATCGAACCAATCGACCCCAAGAACCGGAACCAGACAAAAACTAGAAAAAAAATGGACCACAAAACCAGTCGACCAAACTATACATAAAATATTCAAATTCTATAAAACAAAAATTATATATATATATATCCATGAGAATTCAAAACATTATACACAAATATGTAAAGTTTCTCATGTATACAGTAGCAAGTAAGAGTGCATACAACCAAAAAGCACCCTGTGCAATCCATAACTAAACCAAAGTACATCAATAAATAGGCTATAAATGGGCTCTGCAATCAAAATATAAGCATATAACTTTAGTGTAAACTTTGGACTCTACAATCTAATCATATAACAGAATCATCTGAATCCTCATGCTGAGAATCAGAGTCATCATCTATGTCCTCAACAAAAGTAGACCAAAATAGGGATCCCGAGCCTAGCTTAATTCCCTTGGACCCGAAGGCACCTGTCCAGCACCAACATTCGCATCCTTTGGTTGTGGAGGTGGGTCCAAGTCCATCCAAGATAGAGGAGTTCAACAGTCAGCACCACCAACATCAAAGTACATAGAGGGGTTGATGTGCTTGATTAAATGCCAATCAGATACCCTCATATATGATAGAATCTAGTGTCTGTTGAATTCTGAATGGGATAAAAAATTATACTTTTTGCATATGAAGTCCGATGAGGTTGGAACTACTCTCAAACATCGTGGGACAATTAATGGTAATGTTAAAAATTTAAGTATAAGGATAGAAAATGAAAGATAAGGAGAATGTCACTTTTACTTCAAGAATTTAAGGTTACCATTTAATATTCTTTTTAACTTGGGTTCTAAACCATGGCATACTGCCTTTAGCAACGTAGACCTGTTGGAAGGGTCATGGGCCCTTTAGGGTTTCAACGTAGGCCACAAAAACAATTAAATAATCGATTTCGGGAATATAAAATCGTTAGAAATGTGACCCTCTCTCCTTAATACGTTTCGCGATTTTCTTGAAACTGAGATGAACCAGTCTGTTCATACAGAGAATATCCAAAATAGATATGTCAACATAAAAGAATCCATAGGAATAGGAATAAAATATAATATGAAAATGATGAGATGATTGAAAATACAATGATAGTGTCATATAAATAGAAATCCTAAAAGCACTTATAACAATTGTTCATAAAGGGATGTGTCTTGTAGTTAACTATTATTATTATTAGTATTAGTATTAGTATTAGCATTATATATATATATATATCTTACAGTGCCTTCTCCTTAAAAATGCGTTGTCCATAAAGCATAATTATTGAAACACTTCCCTTTAACTCTCACTCTGGCTCGCAATGTCTTCTCAAGGTCTTTTGTGCTTGTAATTGCGGCACTTGAAGAAACAAGATGATATGATTTACAAATTACAAAGTAAAATTGTTGAATTGATTGTGAATCGATCCACCCCAAGTTGATCTTTACTGGAACCTTTTGTTGATCGACTATTTGGATAGAACTTTTGATTTTTGGCTTCCACACAAGTTGTTGATTTTGTCTCTCTTCTTTTTCACATTTGTAGTTCGTCTGTCTGAGAGAAAAAAATTGTTTATATATTTTTTGATCTGGTCGTTGTCCATATCAATTCTTGTGATTTGGATGACAATAAGACATCTTAATCTTTGTGATTGTTCCTTGGAACCATCTTCTCCTGATGTTTGTAGTGATTTGTCAATATAATTATTCTTCTAAATTTGAGTGCCGACTGACTCTGTATTGGTTCCCTTTTATGATGTCTAAATTTGAGCATCTAATAACTTCTCTATTGGGTCAGTCATCGTTTCTTTGTCGACTAATGATCCTTTACAATCTAACTTTTCTTGTAAAGATTTCTTGTCATGCTTTAACTATTTAATTTGTGTAAGTAAGTCCCAATTATGTCGCTTTAAACGTAAGAGTTCTTCCTTATAATCTGACTTGTCATCTTTATTTTTTGATTCTAGATTCTCCATTTTGTTGTCCTTTAATCTTTTAATTTGATCAAGCAATCTCTGATTAAAGTTCCTTGAGCGGGAGTTGTCTTCATCTTTTCCAATAATTTCTTTTCGAGATCTTGATTTTCTTGTGCTAATTTTTTTCATCTTGCTTTGTCTTTTGACTTCCTAATTTTTGCTAGTAAACTTTGACTATTATTTTTAAGCGTAATATTTCTTCATCCTTCTCTGATAATTTATTCTTAAGGTCTTAATTAGCTTGATCTAATTGTCGATTTTGATTTTTTATGAGATGATTCTATTTCTGCAATAAAACATAAAAATAATTCCCCTTCTTAATCTCAAACTGTAATTGTCTATTGTTCGTTTTATAATGTCCTAACTCGCCCATTAATACTTGTAATTGTGACTACATTTGTGAATCTGTAATTGCCAAAGTTCGCAACTTATGGTTCTCTGATGTGCTTCTTCGACAAACTTTATTTGACCTTTATTGGAAAATTCGAATTCGAATCAAACTTCAACCTTGCCAAATTCGAACCCGAACCCAAACCATGTGACATTTGGGGGAGTCCCAAGAGCTGTTGATCCTGAATGGGCTCCCCTGCTTCCCAAACTCTCATTTCTTCACTTGTCGAACTCATGGCGAAGGCGCGAGTATAGTTGATTATGTCCTCTATGCCGAAACTTATTGCCATTTATTTGTCACCTCTCCATTTCCCCTATTCCCCTGGCTGACCATGCTCTTCTCTCCTCTCTCTAGACTGACACCCCCCCAATCGCACCCCCTGGGGCCCACCTCGCACTACTATCCTTTTGAACAAGGGGGATCAGGACACATTCACTTCCCACCTCCGCCAGATGCTTCCTTCCGAATCCCAATTCTCCTCACTCGAGTCAACCTCTACGAAGTACACATGTATGTTATCCACCATTTGGCAAGCATCCTTTAAGTCCTACCCCCACTCCACCCACTCCACTCCCTCAACCCCTAACTCGGGATCCTACCCCATGAATCAATGGTACGACAAGGAGTGCAAATCCCTTCACCGCCAACTTTGGCATGCATTCACCCATGCTCGCCCCTCATACCCCAACCTTACATCTTCCTATCGGCTCCTCCACTGCAAAAAAAAATACCTCTTCATCAATCAAAGGAGACGGGACTTGTGCGTCTCACTCATCCACTCTCCCAAAAAACTATGTTGCACAAAACTCCTAAAATGCCCACATATCGCTATCAAAAACTCGCAGAAACTCAAAAACTTCTTGGAAACCCCAAAGGGCCCATGAGTGGCTTGGGACCTATGGAAGTCTTAAAAAAACCCTAGTTTATGGAAAATGAAAACAAATTAACCTCTAAATCGTTTCTAAACCTACCTACAAATTAATCTATCATTCTTATTTTATTGTAAGATAATGTGTTATTAAAAAAAACTATATATATAGATATATACACCGTGTTACCCTTTACGTACCCATTTGGGGGGCGTCATGTTTCTGAGAGTTCTCGTTTCTGAAACTTGTACACGTTTCCACGTTTCATTCAACTTATCCCAAAAAATTCTGGCACACCATCTTTCCCCACCCTCGACTCCCATCTGATCTTACCTCAAATCCATGTTCTTCCATACCTCCACTCTCTATGATGTCCCTGAGCAGCTACATATCCTGGTCACATCTCCACCACTTGCATGTTATTTATTCTCGCACCAAGACATCAGAGAGGTCATTTGGATGATGAACATTAGTAAAGCAGCGGATGAGGAAGGTTTCTTGACAAAGTTCTTCAAGCATGATCTTCACACTCTAGATAATCACTTGGTTGATCTCTTCAACCATGTGGTTCTAAAAATTTATAGCTTTCCAGTGTTCCACGGGGACTCGTCCCCCAGGTTCAGGGGCGCGACCCCCTCGCTCCCTGCACCCCAGGGACTTGGGGACTCTTGGCGAAACGTTTCCCAGCGTCCCCAAAATCAGGAAACTCTCGGAAACGCACAAGGGAGCATGTCCCCCTGTTCTGCAGTGCGTTCCGGTGAAGGGGGGCTCCCACACGCTCCCCCTAGAAACTAGGGGGCTCCTAGACGACCCCCATGATTTTCCCAATTTCAGTTTAAAAATACGAAATTTTAATTTTAATTGTTGTTTTAGTCTCTATTTCAGACTGAGTCTTTAGTAATTTACTATTTTACTATTTTAGTATGCAATATCATTGATTCAATTTTTGAATTAGAATGACCGAAATTAGAAATATGAATATCAAGATTCAAATGACAAATTTGAAAACGATCATGATGAATTGTGTAAAGTGTTTGTATTACTAATTTGTTACATTCTGATTTGCATTGCTCAATGTTGAATTTAGTATTTAGTATTTATTATTTACTTTTAGTGATTTACATGGGATGAATCATTGAATTGTTATTGTTGGGATTTAATAATTTATAATATTAATTTTTATATTTTTTATAATTTTTATTATGACCTAAACGTCCCCCCTGAATTTCGCTAAAATTTGGGGGTGGTCTCCACACGTCCCCAATGTGCGTTTCCCCGCTCTCGCGTCCCAGAAACTTGGGGGAACATTGTAGTTTTCCCACCCGATTTCAAATTTCATAGTTCATAGTTTAATGCCCTCTCATTCATCATAACTGTTGCAAATGGAATGTATCTCATAGACTGAACAGAATTGAAGCACTAGAGAAAATTTTACAACTTAATGAGCAAAAAAAAATCTCGGCCACACACATAAAATCGCAGACTCAGTACTTTTGGCCAATGGCCCAGGAAAAACCCCCAAAGGGGAAAACCTGTGATAGAGAGAGAGAGAGAGAAGGCTTTATTTATATTCTTCTTCAAAATGAAAATACAACAGTAAAAATCTCACAATTTGGACAACTTATCTCTACCACAGATGACTGAAATTTATCTTGAAAACTGTGAACATTACCTCGTTTTCTATGCACTCGGTCTAGTAATCTGTGCCCTCAGCAGCACTGTATGGACTGTCTTTTTCTCTCCGTCAGCTTCCCCAAAAACGGTGCCCAATGTTACAGTAGATTGCTCCCTCGATTTCAATGCCCAACCCAGCCTCGAAGTGCGGGCATCCTGTAGGTGTACGGTCTACATTTAATGTTGTTGTATAGCTGTCTAGAAATTCGTGCCAACCTGAAAAACATGACAAAGTTCCCTACCTAAACTCTGTGCCTATTTAATGTTGTTGTATGATCCTGGAAAAGTGTGCCAGACTCTCTCTGTCAACTGCTCGAATTGCTTTGGAAATCGTGCCTAGGTTCTCTTGAAAATCGTGCCAGTCTCAGTTTGTTGGAATTCGTGTTGGTTCCCTCTCTCATGAACTCGTTCTCTTCTTCTCAATGAGGTCGAATTGCTCTCTTCCAAATGCTCATGGAATGAACTGCCTCTTTGATTTGCCTTAACTTTTTGTGTTTCTCATGGGGTCAGTTGAAAGGTCACCAAATCCAAGGGCCCACATTGGCTTTGGTGATCTAAGATCAATGGATGAGATTAAATGCACTTTTTCTCTCCATAAAAATATTTTCTCTCAACCACCCTGTAAATTTATCAAAAAGTCACTTTAATCTCTAAAGTGAATTAAAAGCTCATCTCAAGCAATTAATGCAAGGGTCATGTCACTTTTACCCCTTGTAGTGACTTAGGCAAAAAGCCTCTAGGGGAACACTTTCCTAGGTACAAAAATCAACACTCCCTCTTACCAAGGAAGGTGTTCCGCACCACTCCCAACTTGTCCTAGAAGAAGACAAACTTGCCCCTCCCCAAGGATTCTATCAGAATGTCTACCACCTACTCATTAGTGGAAATGTACTGCAAACTCCACAACTCCTCTCTAAACATAGTCACGGATGAAGTGGTACATGATCTCTATGTGCTTTGACCTGTCATGGAATACTGGATTCTCAAAGAGTTGGATGCAACTCTGATTGTCATAGTAAATAACTGTAGGCCTCAAATCCTTACCAAATAAATCCACCAATAACTTGCAAAGCCACAAGGCCTCACAACTAGCCTGACTGGTTTCCATGTACTCAGCCTCCGCAGAACTCAAAGCAACAGAATTTTGCTTCCGACCGAACCACGACATTATTGTCGAGCCCAAACTGAAACAAAATCCGGAAGTGCTCTTTCGGTGCGTCACATTGCCTACCCAATCTGAATCCATGAAGCCAATCAACCTAACACCATATGTCCTCCTATAGTCCAGACCATAATCCATTGTCCCAGGAAGATATCTCAACACATGTTTCACGGTTACCGAGCGCACTCTCCTAGGCTCCACCATAAACTGACTAAGAGTGTTCACCGCAAAACACAAATTTGGCTTGGTGTTGACCAAATAGATCAAAGAACCAATGAGCTAACAATATAAGGTCGGATACACCAACTCTCCCTCAGAAGCATGAAGCTTCTTCCAGTTGGTGATCAACGGTGTGGTCATTGGCCTGCAATCCTGCATCTGAAATCTCCTCGGAATATCAACTGCATACTTCCCCTGCCCCAGGAAAATATGTCCAGGCTCCTGCCAAACCTCCAATCCCAGAAAATAATGCATCAACCCAATGCCTTTCATCTCATACTCTAAAGTAAGATCTCTCTTGCATGTTGTAATGAGGCTCTCCTCATCTGTAAATTTGTAATGAACAAGTCATCCAAATATAACAGAAGAATGAGCGGATCATCACCAACCATGATGTAATAAAGGTTCGAATCTGCCTCACTCTTCTAAAATCCTATCAACAACAAATAAGAATCTATCCTGGAGTACCAAGCTCTAAGAACTTGCTTCAACCCATACAAGGCTTTCTTCAGCCTGCAAACATGAGACTCTCTCTCGTGAATCTCAAAGCCATGTGGTTGCTCAAGATACACCTCCTGTAGAAGCCCATTGAGAAATGTGGTCTTCACATCCATCTAGTGGATCTTCCAACCCGTCTCCGCTGCAATGGAGATTACTGCTTTGATCGAAGAGTAACGAGCAACCGGTGCAAAGGTTTCATCATAATCAACTCCCTCTACCTGTGAGAACCCCACACCACAAACCGATCTTTGTACTTCTCCACGTTGCAATAGACAGCATGCTTGATCTTGTAAATCCATCGAGAAGTCACCACTAACTTCCCCTTCGGTCTCGGTACAATCTCCCAAACATCATTCTTCATGATGGGATGGTCCTCTTCCATCATGGCATCTCTCCACACATGATGTTGGAATGCCTCCTCAAAAGTGGAAGGCTTCGAATCATGAAGACTAGCCACCAATGCCATGCCATACCTGTCTGGCATCCTAATTTCTCGTACAGGTCTCTTGGGTTCTCCAACCGACTTTGCTTCTTTCACGGTGTCCCTAAGCCACTTGGGCGTCCTCTTCCCTGAAGGCTCCTCCCATACTAGTGTATCATCCTTTGAAGACTGAGACTCGAGAGTAGAATTGCTTATAGTCGGTGATCCAGAAACCTGTGAACTAGAAGTTGGTGACTCATGTAAATCGAAAGCTGGAACTGGTGAACCTATAACCTGAGAACTTGAACTTGTACCAGGTGAACTTGTGAATTGTGTGTCCCTGAGCCTGAAGCACCTGTAATTGGTGGACCACTCACCCTTGATATCGATGACCCTACACTCTATGAAGTTGGACTCTGAGTGATCACCTAAGGTGTAGAAGCCTGTTGCTCCCCCTGCTCTAACTTACGAGACTTCCTAAAGGCCTACTTCTCAAATCTCACCTCCCTCCTCACAACAACTTTCCTCTGCAAGGGAAGATAAATGTGGAGGGCCTTCGAAGTCTCATCCTAACCCACAAAGATACCTTTCTCTGCAGTGGGCTCCAACTTTGTCCTCTTCTCTAAAGGGACATGAGAATAAGTTAGATAACCAAAAATCCTGAAATGGCCAACCTCGGGCCTCTTACCTGTGAACATCTCCTTAGGGATCTTACACCCCAAGGCTCGGTGAGGACTCCTATTCTCAATGTAAGCAATTGTGTTGCAAGCCTCAAACCAAAGAAAGTGTGGAAGACTCTAATCATGAATCATAGCTCTCATTGCTTCCACAATGGCCCTGTTTTTTCTCTCTGCAACCCCATTCTGCTCTGGAGTGTATGGTACTGTCAACTGTCTCTTGATGCCCTCCTGTGCACAAAACTCATCGAATGCATTGGAGGTATACTCACCCCCATTATCTGATCTCAGTACCTGAATCCTCCTCCCTGTATGGTTCTCCACAAGAGTTTTGAACTTTTGGAACTTCTACAAGATTTCTTCTTCGAACTTCTTTCTCTTCAAAAAATAGATCCAGGTCTTCTTGGAGTAGTCATCAATAAATGAAACATAGTACTAAAAACCAGTCGACGAAACAGAAGACATAGGACCACATAAGTCAAAATGTATCAAGTCAAGTACTCCTGTTGATCTGTTGTCACTGCTTGGAAAAGCAATCCTGGTGTAGTTTCCCAAAGCACACCCCCTGCATACATCACTGAGCTCTATGCTAAATTCAAGCAAACCAGTCACCACTTCCAGGATATCTCATCCAAGATGAGTCTTATGGGCACCTTGATCCGCCCCATTGTCCTATACGTATCAAAAATTTGGGGGCCTTCTTTACTTGAGTCGGATTGGGCCTCAGCCGAGAGAGTCCAGACCCTTCTTCTCCGCCGCATCATCCGATGCAAACAAACAGTACCGCAACACATCATCCTGGCTGAGTTTGGGGCCCAACCCTTCCGCCTTGAGACGATCTTCAGACTGGTTTCCTTCTTGCATTGGCTCCGAGGCTTTGCGGACACATTAAAGGGTCGGGACAGGTACCCTTACTTAGCCTACTACTCTTTCGAGGCTATTGCTCGTACTCATCCAGGCAAAGCCAAGTGCTGGTTCACTGGGGTTTCGGGGCTCCTCGAATCAGCAAGGATTCATATAGATCGCCTCCTCCCCTTCCAGTACTCTTTGAATGCTCCTAGTCACCGTCTTCCCACCCAACAAGAACTAAATAAGATCATCAAAGAGGATATTTACAGGCAATTTGTTCAGATCACTTGGGTCAATTCCCCCGGAGGGTTGCGCCCAAAGATGGCCTTCTACACAGAGCACTTCCTAGAGATCAAAGACGGGCTCATTGTATGACCCCAGTACATGCTCTGACACTGGATGCATGCTCTCTGGATCCCCCTCGGGTAACTTAGAGTAGGATCTCATAGACTTCAGGTAGAGACAGACCACCAGATTGATAGGCTAGACAGGATCTACCAGCTATGTCACTTACAGGAAGTGAAAACCGAGTCACACTTTATCTTTAGATGTCCCGTATATTACGAGATCAGAGGACGGTTCCATTGCTTGTTCAGAGGTCCTCAGACCCTTGCCAACTTTTTTAGGTACATGGGTCAGAGATGTTTAGCACTCTATATCCAGGAGACTCTCAGGCTTCGGGCACATATTCTTCAGCCCCCCACTAGACTCGACACCACACAGAGGATCACAGCGTTCTTCAGGGTGCTCCCCTCAGCCAGGGGCACCAAGAGGTCTACAAACCTAGACATTGATCCAGTTTCCAGATCAGTGAGGATTTGTGGATCTCGACCCACGAGACCTCATCAGCAGGTTCGCTCCAGGCATCTACCTGAGAGACGAACTAGGTCCTCCAGGCCTCAACCAAAGCAGCACCACAGCGGGCAGCCCGCATCCTCTTCGGGCCAGCAGACGCTACTGAACTTCCCTTAGTTCTCTCTCAACCTCGGATGTTAGGAGTAATAGAACTTCTTCGGTCTCGACTCCATGATCTTCCCCACCAGGGCTTCTTCGCCCCAGTGCAGAGTTCGGAAGTCAGGGCTAGGGTTGGAGCTCCCTCATACTTCAACCCAGCTAGTCTGGTTCATCTTTTAAATTTTTTGTATTTGTTTTGTTTTTAAAAGGGGACCGGTTGGTCCTCCCGTATAGCACGGACATCATTGTAACCGACAATCCCGTTGACCTACTTTGTGGTCATTAGTTGGACATTAATAAAATTATCTTATCTTATCTCAACATCCACATAGATGGATGATGCAAGTGAGCCATACCCCTATGGCATAGCTCGCATAGATCACTGCTACTGTTGTGTGCAAAAGCATGTAAGGGTTGAAACAAGAGCTTGTACAGTTTCCCACATCTAACTCCATTAGCAAAAGAAGTAGATGGTCTTGATGCCTTCGAAAAAACGTGCACATGCTCATCAAGGAAGTACACCCCAAGTCCCTTATCCTCAATTGTGGAAATTGAAACCAAGTTCTTCTTCATCCCAAGGACATACAAGGCATCCTTCAAAGTCATGGGCTTCATGGACTCCCTCTGAAAAGTGATGGTCCCTCGCCCAACTACTCTAACAACTGTGTCATCTCCCAACACCACCTCTAGATCCAACCTTGTCTGTGTAAACTCTGAAAACATATCCCGCACAACTATCATATGGCTCGAAGCTCCACTATCAATGTACCAGGTGCATGTGGTGGTGGATGCACTCAAGGAATGGCCAACCAACAGTGAGTACTCTCTCTCATCCTCCATATTTGCACTAGTAATAGATGCTCTCTCTAAATGACCAGCATAGAGAGAAAACTCTCTCAAATCTAGCTGCATATGCATCAATCTCTGTTGAAGTTGTTGTCTGTTGCTGCTTCTTCTTCTTCTTGTTCGGGCACTGTCCAGCATAGTGCCCAAACCCCTGGCAAGAAAAGCAATTGACTTTGCTCAAATATTTCTTTTGTCCACCCTGCTACTTAGTCCCACCCTGCTTGGGACCCTTCTTGGACTTCTTCTTCTTCCCCTTTGCTGTCAAAGTAACATTCTCCTCGTCATCCCTACTATGCGATGAACTAACTACACATATCCTCTCCAAGTCTCCTCCTGAACAAAGGCATCCCAAAGACGATCCCAAGAAGGCATGTTTTCTCTAGCAACAATGGCCTCCACAAATGCAACTCATGGCTTGGTCATGGCAATCAAGGTTGTCCATACTAGCTCACTACCCTCAACCTTCTCTCCAACAGCTCCAAGTTCATCTCTTACCTGTGTAATCCTAGAGAGGTAGGAGGTCAAATTTTCAGATTTGGCCATCCTAATGCTTTTCAACTTCACTCTCAGTACCATCTTCCGATTTTCGT
This sequence comes from Larix kaempferi, assembly GCA_027924585.1. Classification (NCBI taxonomy): domain Eukaryota; kingdom Viridiplantae; phylum Streptophyta; class Pinopsida; order Pinales; family Pinaceae; genus Larix; species Larix kaempferi. The sequence goes on from BSBM01000877.1 coordinate 11,295,845, forward strand.
TGGAACTCTGGTACAACTTGGTTAAGGCATCCCACATCTAATAGGCATGATCCTTACCAGATACATGAGGAATGACATGGTCCTTCACCACATTAAGTATTATTCTCTTAGCCTTGATATCTTTCTTGTTAAAGGCTGCCAACGTTGCTGCATCTACAGAAGCAGGTACCTGCACCAGATTAGCTTGTGTCCCATTCACTATATCCCACAACTCATTCTCCTGCAAAATCAACATTATCCTTGCTTTCCAAGGAGTGAAGTTGGTTTCCCTCGGGGGTGTAGCTCAACCGACGATTCGCTTGATATGAAGGACATGTTGTAAATGGAGGTCTCGAGTTCAAATCACCCCGGCTTACCCGTGCCCCATGCTTGCGGGCTGTTGTGGGGCACCTAGTGGTATAGTGGTAGCGGGATTGGATCCCTAGACCCCATGTCGCGCAAGTACCAGCCCAGTCCACAGTTGTTGATTCCCCTATTACAAAAAAAAAGGAGTGAAGTTGGTTGCCCCATCCAACCTGTCCTCTATCCTCAAACCAGTGGCCATCTCATTGAAAATGAAAGACTAAATAATCTGCCTGGTGAACAAAAAATAAGTCTCCCTCAAGTCTGAAAATCATTGTCAACAATTTTGCTCCCCTTCTTCTCTTTGACCAAGCTCTGATACGATGTAAAAATTTATAGTTTTCCCACCCGGTTTCAAATTTCAAAGTTCATAGTTTAATGCCCTCCCATTCATCATAACCGCTACAAATGGAATTTATCTCACAAACTGAACAGAATTGAAACACTAGAGAAATAAAAATCTCAGCCACACTTGAAATTGCAGACTCAGTTTTTTGGGCCAATGGCCCAGGAAAAACCCCCGAAGTGGAAAACCTGTGAGAGAGAGAGGGCTTTATTTATATTCTTCTTCAAAATGAAAATTCAGAAGTAAAAATCTCACAATTTGGACAACTTATCTCTACCACAAATGATTGAAATTTATCTTGAAAACTATGCAAAACATTGCCTCGTTTTCTATGCACTTAGTCTCGTAATTTGTGCCCTCAGCAGCACTATACAGACTGTCGTTTTCTCTCAGTCAACTTCCTCGAAAACGGTTCCCACTGTTACAACATATTAGTCCCTCGATTTCAGTGCCCAACTCAACCTTGAAGTGTGTGCCACCTGTAGGTGTACGGTTTGCTTTTAATGTTGTACAGTTGTCTAGAAATTCGTGTCATCCTAAAAAACGTGACAGAGTTCGCTACTCGAATTCTGTGCATGTTTAATGTTGTTGTATGGTCCTGGAAAAGCGTGTCAGACTCTCTGTCAGCTACTCGGATTGCTTTGGAAATCGTGCCCAGATTCTCTTGAAAATATGTCAGTCTCAGCTTGTTGGAATTCGTGTTGGTTCCCTCTCTCATGAACTCGTCCTCTTCTTCTCAATGAGGTCGATTTGCTCTCTTCCAAATGCTCATGGAATGAATTGCCTCTTTGGTTTGCCTTGCCTTTTAGTGTTTCTCATGGGGGCAACTGAAAGGTCACCAAATCCAAGGGCCCACATTGGCTTTGGTGATCTAAGATCAATGGATGAGAATAAATGCACTTTTTCTCTCCATAAAAATATTTTCTCTCAACCACCACTTAAATTTATCAAAAAGTCACTTTAATCTCTTAAGTGAATTAAAAGCTCATCTCAAGCAATTAATGCAAGGGTCATGTCACTTTTCCCCCTTTTGGTGACTTAGGTAAAAAGTCACTAGGGAAACACTTTCCTAGGTACAAAAATCAAGAGTAGTTTGTACAAGTTTTCCACCAACATGGTCACATCACACCATTCACCAATACACAAATCGGGCCCCAGTTCAAAACCCAACAACTACAGGACGATCATGTTGGGTAACACATTATCGAAGCTCTATGCTACAGTCCTTCATATGAAGCTTTCAGGTGAGCTTGAGAGGAGAGAACTGAGAGTTCGAGGGCAAGCTAGATTCCGACCCACTCATCAGACCATTGATCACATCTTTACCCTCTGAGCTACCCTCCGAGCCATCATTTAGCATGCAAGACATCGCTCTTCGAAAGTCTATTGTTGCTTTGTAGATTTTTAAAAAGATTTTGACTCTATCCCTATAGAGGCCCTATGCCAAAGGCTCAAAGACATCAGCATCTCCAAGACCCTACTAATTGCCATCATGCATCTATACGAGTCAGTCCTTGGATGGCTCCGCACAGCTCACAAGGTATCATATTTAATTAAGAATACCATTGGGGTTAAATAGGGGTGCCCCCTGTCCCCCACCTTGTTTGGGATCTATATTGATAAGTTGGAGGCCTTCCTTCACAAGCATATCGAAGATAGCGATGGGTGCCTCCTCCACCAGGTTTTGATATCTATCCTACTCTTTGTTGAGGATGTGGTTCTCTTTGCCTCATCTCCAAAGGGGTTATAGAGACAGTGGTATTCCTTAGCTCTTTTCTATGATCTTCGACAGTATTCAAACAATCAATAAAATGACAAAATCATAACATTCATCATTAAAACAAAGAGATGCAAAAGATCATTCATCAACACATCATTCCATTAAGTGTACAAGAATGAATGAATGAATACATCAAGGCAATTCGAAATGGTAAGAGAGGCAATTCGAATTGTTCTCCAGTGCATGACAACCTAGTTAGGCTTCACTAGAGCTCATATGCCATTTGTTAGCCATGCAATCTCTCAAAGGTGAGTTAACAACCTCATAACTAACCTAGGTGGACTCAGACACCTAAAAGCAAGGGACAACTAAATCATAAGCTCATGCATGTGTGGAATCTGCCTAAAAAATACTCAAGAGGAGCGCTACTAGCTCAAAATAGCAAGGAAAGGCACTTGGAGTCCCTGAACAGTGGAGTAAACTCCCTTGGTTCATACCACAACTCTAACTTGCAGTGTAGGACCCTAAATTCAAGGAAAGAGCCCTAAAAGTAGAAATCTGCCCTCAATTGCCAAAAATAGATGATAAGGATCACTTCCATGACCTATAACTAGCAGAATGCTCACTTGAAGCCAGGGAGAAAGCTCTATAGTGGCTCAGATGGTCAAACTAAGTGGAAATTGAACCACTGGAATCATGGGACCAAGATCTAAGTCCCTAAATGAGAGATTGATGTTATCGAGAGGGTAAATATGCTCTAACATCCCCTATAAGCCAAACATAGTGAAATAAATGCAAACGAAAATTGGGCCCCAATAATTTGGAGTCGTGTTAGGTACCCAATGTACAAAAGAGATTCTCTAACAATAAGAAAAGAGGGAAAACCTCATGGAACCCACTCCCCCCCATAAAAAGAAAAAAATAGAGAATGTTGAATGATTCGACTAAGGAGCCTGCTCTGAAGATGCCTTCAATCTCAAGGAAGCTTGCAATTGAGAAAACTACTTCTCATTTAAGGACTTTGTGAATATCTTTGCAATCTGCTCGGAGGAAGGACGGTATTGCAAATCAACGACCTAGTCATGAATTAACCCTCTCATATAGTGCATGCGTATCTCAATGTGCTTGGTCCTTGGTCAACGAACAGGATCTCTTGAGATCTTAATGGTACTCTGGTTGTCACAAAAGATGACAGTAGCCTGTGAAACTGTAACCCAAACTCAGTGAGAATGTGTTGCAAACAAATGGCTTGAGTTGTTGCATTCACTGCACCTCTATACTCCGCTTCTACTATTGATAAAGTAATGGTTTCTTGCTTCTTGCATGACCAACAAATGCGCCCTTAACTTCCAAAAATAGATGCCAAGGATCACTTCCATGACCTATAAATAGTAGATTGCTCCCTTAACGCTAAGGAGGAAGCTCTATAGTGGCTCAGATGGTCAAATTGAGTGGAATTTGGACCAATTGAATCATGAGACCAAGATCTAAGTCCTTAGGTGAAAGATTGATGCTATGAAGAGCGTAAATATGCTCTAACAACCCCCCATAAGCCAAACTTGGTGAAATAAATGCAAAAGAAAATTACAAACTGGCAATTTGCAACCATGTCAGGTTCGCAACGTATAAAAAAGATTCTATAGCAATGAGGAAAGAGGAAAAACCTCATGGAAAACCACCCCAAGAAAATGAGAATGCTAAATGAGTAGGCGAAGGAGCTTGCTCTAAAGATGCCTTCAATCCCAAAGAAGCTTACAACTGAGTGAATTGCTTCTCTATGAAGGACTTTGTGAAGATGTTTGCAATCTACTAGGAGGAAGGATAGTATTGCAAAAGGATGACCTGGTCATGAATCAACCCTCTAATATAGTGCATGTGTATCTCAATGTGTTTGGTCTTTTGTCATGGATGTACCCCTTTGGTTGCTCCATGTAGATCTCTTTCGCAAGATTCATGTAAAGAAATGCACTCTTCACATCCATATATTAAAACTCCCACGGTTGAGTTCATGCAATGGCGAGCACAAGTCGAATTGAATCCATCTTGGTAACCAGTGCAAAAGTTTCATTGTAGTCAATATCATGTACCTATGAGAAACCTTTGGCCATTAGTCTTTCCTTGTACTTACTGATGAGTCCATTCGCTGCCATCTTGGTCCTATAGACCCACTTACATTGAACCAACTTCTTCCCTTAAGAAGAAGTACAACTCCCATTGTGTTGTTGTCCATGAGCAATTGATACTCCTCCTCCATGGTTGCTTCCCAATATGGATTGCGAAAGCTTTTGCATGTGATTGAGGATCAGTAGTAGCAACCATACAAGCAATGTGTGGGAAGCAATGGCTTTGTAGCAATAAGTGTATGTGGGGCAACATGAAACTGTGAACCGGTCCTTTGTCAATTGAAAGGATCTCAAACTAGTTGTCCTGCTACTTCAAGAGTTTGTTCTACCCAACAAGGTCGAACAGTCGGATCTGCAATACCATCTTCTTCATTGTCCTCAGTTTCTTCATGTGAATCTGAATGACCCTTCGAATCTAAAATTTATGTTGATACAGTGGAGGAATCATTGGAAAGATCATCATCAATAAGTAGTGGTGCATCGGTAGGAGGATTTGCTGCATCCACAAGGTCTTCTTCAAACTTCACACTTCATTCAATGAAAAGCTTTTCAGTGATACGATTTAGTAATATGTTCCCCTTTACCCCTTCTAGATATCCTACAAAGATGCATTCTTCACTTTGTGGATCCAAGGCCCTCCTCTTGGAAGGAATGCGAGCCCATGCAAGAGATCCAAACACTTTGAACTGCTTTACTGTCGGTTTTTTACCACTCCAACCTTCGAACGGAGTAATTCCTTTCAAGATTTTATGAGGAACTATGTTTTGAATGTAGGTTGAATAATTGATAGCCTCAACCCAAAGTTTTGGAGCAAGTGACTTGGACTATAACATTCATGTGGCCATCTCCTTCAAGGTTCTATTCTTCCTCTGCAACTCCATCTTGTTGTGGAGTATATAGAACCGTATGCTACAACTCAATGCCTGCTACTGCACATAGAGATGGTGTACATCTTCGTTGACACGGGATCTTGATCCCCTTCCTTGACTGCTTCTCTGCAAGGGCTTTGAAATCCTTGAAGCATTCTAATACTTCAAATTTATGTTCAAGGAAGTGCATCCATGTGTATCTCGACCAATCATCGATGAAGATCAAGACATACTTGGACTTGCTCATGGATGGGTGTGGGAATGGACCCGTTATGTCCCTATGGACAAGTTCAAGAATGGAAGAGGCTCGCCATGCCTTCCCTTTCTCAAATTTCTCTTTAGGTTGCTTTTCAAGAGCGCAACCTGGACATACTCCATCAAAATATGTGATGTCAAGCAAACCTGTCACCATACCTTGCTTGCTTAACTAATGCAAGTATCAGTAGTTTAGGTGACCAAACCTCTCATGCCAAAACCTGCTTACTTCATCAAAGTTGATTAGTAGTACAGAGGAAGGAGATCTAGGGACAAAGTTAAAGAAAACATAAAATTTTGATTTATGGTCAACTTTCCCAAAAGCAACCTTTGATCCATCAACCATATATGTTATGACTACTGAATCTTTGGTGAATTCCACTAAGTGAGTGATTTGATAGATAGAAAGGAGATTTTTGGACAAGGAAGGTACAAAGAGCACATCATGAAACAATCCATTCTGTAAATGATTTACTCCCTTTCCAAATACCTTTATTGGAGTGTTGTCTCCCATGAGGACTTCCTGACTAGTGCTTGGCTCAATGGAAGAGAACATGACCTCAAATGAGGCCATGTGATTGGAGACTCCAAAGTCTAGGATCCATGAAGATGATGATGAAGCAGAAACTGTCACAAGAGCACGGCCCCTGTCAATTTGTTGTCTGTCAGCTCCCTTGTTACACTTCTTCTCTTCCCCTTCTTCATTGAACTTTATGTTAAAGAAGCAAAAGAGAAGAAGCACAACAAGGGAGTTGACAGAGGCCATGCGTTGTGACAATTTATGCTTCATCATCATCTTTATGGATCCTATACTTTGGAGCCTCCAATCACATGGCCTCATCCGAGGACATGTTCTCTTCCATTAGGCCATGCACCAGTCAGGAATTCTGCATGGGAGACAACACTCCAATAAAGGTATGTGGTAAGGGAGTAATTCATCAAAAGAATGGATTGTTTCATGACGTGCTTTGTGTACCTTCCTTGTCCAAGAATCTCCTTTCTATCTATCAAATCACTCACTTAGGAGCAAGAAAGGGAGTGGAATTCACCAACGATTCAATAACCATCACAGATATGGCCAATGGATTAAAGGTTGTTGTTGGGAAAGCTGACCATAAATCAAAATTGTATGTTTTCTCTAACTTTATCACCAAATCTCTTGCCTTTGTACTTCTAATCCACTCTGATGAAGCAGGTTATGGCATGAGAGGTTTGGTCACCTAAACTACCTATTTACGCGGTACCAATACCAGCTCACATTCAGATGTCGGACCAAGGAGAGGGGCCGCAGTTTTTTAGGGCCATGATGGGGTTATTATCAGCACTTTCTGAGAGGTGGTTATGGCCGGACCCTTTGATCCTTCATTTAGGAGTACTATGGCTTAGTGGCATTGCTGACTCCCTCATTCTGGGGCTTGTAGCCCTATGTAATTTTGCATTTTCATGGTAGAACTAGGGTTAGAATTAGGTCTGCAATTTTATGTCTAAAACCCTAAAAATTCAAAAAATTAAAATTTTCAATTTTTTGGCCTCCCTAAAATTTTGGCCTTCTCTCCTACAATTTCGGCCTGACTATTTATCCCTAAAAAACCCTAGGGCGAAATTAGTGGGAGCCCTAAATTCTTTAAAAACCCAAAAATATTTATTTTTTGTAAAATTTGCAACCCTAAACCCTAGTTATCAAATTTTATCAATTTGTCTTGCATGTACATGTGTATTTATTGCATTTCATGTTAAATTAGGTTATTTGATTAGGTCTGCAAATTTATTATTGCTTTAAATTAGGTTTTTATTTTATGTTTATAATTACAAAACCCTAAAAACAGTCCAAACCCTACCTTTTTCCCTTCTTCCTAGCCTTTTTCCCTTCTTCCTAGGCCTCACGGCCTGCTGCCTTCCCTTCTTCTAAGCCTCAGCCCCCCTCTCCCAGGCCTGCCCTAGGCTCGGCCTTGCTTAGGGAGCCTTCCCTCTCCCTTAGCTGCCTTTTACCAGGCTGTAACAGCCTTTTTCCTGTCCATTTTGCAACCTTTAAAACCATTTCTGAGGTCTGCTCCTGTAGCTGCCTGTTTCCATTTCTTTGCAGCCCTAAAACCTGTAACAAAGACAACATAAAACATTGACTAACTTCTTAGCAGAGACACCTTGATTATTGCTTATTCAAAGGACTGATTTTCAAACTGTTTACATGCCATAAAAGACACATATCAGACTTTGATGATAAGCCTATATTGCTAGAAGTTAGTGCTTCATGTTAAAGTTGGTTGGTATACATTGAATGTGAATGCTCACTTTTTCAATACCTCATTCTGCTTAGCAATTGCCTTACTATTTACTGCTGCAATCACTGTCATAAAAGGACTGTTCACTGCTGTACATTGTCATCATAACCGGTGGTTGTTACCGAAGTTACAAGACTCGTATGTTTTGTCTTCTTATTGATGGTAAATGATTGCATAAATAGTTGATTGTCATCTATGTCACGGCAGTATACCTACTTCTCGCTAGAAGGTTACATGTTTACAATGAAAGTTACGTGAATAAGGCCTTGATAGTGATGTTGATATATTTGTCTTACGTCTACAACATTGTAATTCACATAGTATGTCTTCTTCATTCTAAATTCATTAAAGGCACTAGTCACTAATTTAATTGTGTAGAAGATATAGTTGGTTTGTCCAAGTGTCTTGCAGAATAGCTAAAGGGTTCTCCCCTTGGAGGTTACAACACTCCTAAGAAGTCGGAGGTGTGGCTGAGGTGACATTGGGTCACACTCTCCCTACATTTGTCTATTGGACACTAGCCTTGCTAGTTTGTCCGGTAACACTACCAATACTTGCATTAGCTAAGCAAGCAAGGTATGGTGACAGGTTTGCTCGACATCACATATTTCGATGGAGTATGTCCAGGTTGCACTCTTGGAAAGCATCCTAAAGAAAAATTTGAGAAAGGGAATGCATGGCGATCCTCTTCCATCCTTGAACTTGTCCACGGTGACATAACGGGCCCACTCCCACATCCATCCATAAGCAGGGCCAAGTATGTCTTGACCTTCATCGATGATTGGTCGAGATACACATGGGTGTACTTCCTCAAACAGAAATCTGAAGTATTCAAATGCTTCAAGGATTTCAAAGCCCTTGCAGAGAAGTAGTCAAGGAAAGGGGATCAAGATCCTGTGTACAGACAATGGGGGGGAGTATGTCAACAAAGATGTACAATATTTATGTGCAATAGCAGGCATTGAGTTGCAACATACAGTTCCATATACTCCACAGCAAAATGGAGTTGTCGAAAGGAAGAACAAAACCTTGAAGGAGATGGCCACATGCATGTTATAGTCCAAATCACTTGCTCCAAAACTTTGGAGGCTAAGGCTATCAAATGTTCAACCTGCATTCAAACCAGAGTTCCTCATAAAAGCTTGACAAGAGCTACTTCATTTGAAGCTTGGAGTGGTCAAAAACCGGTAGTAAAGCACTTTAGGTTGTTTGGATCTCGTGCATGGGCTCATATTCCTTCCAAGAAAATGGCAGCCTTGGATCCACAAAGTGAAGAAGGCATCTTTGTAGGATACCTAGAAGGGGGAAAATGGGTACAAATTACTAAATCCTATCACTGAAAAGCTCTTCATTGAAAGAAGTGTGAAGTTTGAAGAAGTGCCCGTGCATGCAGCAAATCCTCCTACTGATGCACCACTACTTATCGATGATGATCTTTCCAATGGTTCCTCCTTTGTATCGACATAAATTTCAGATTCGACCTCACTAGGCAGAACAAACTCTTGAAGCAACAGGACAACTAGTTGGAGATCCTTTTGATGCACAAAGGACCCACTCACAATTTCATGTTGCCCCACATACACTTATTGCTAAAAAGCCATTGCTGCCCACACATTGCTATATGGTTGCTACTACTAATCCTCAATCACATGCAAAAGCTTCTGGCAATCCACATTGGTAAGCAGCCATAATGAGTAGTATCAATCTCTCATGGACAACAACAAAACAGGAGTCTATACATTTCAAAGTTGCTAGACTCAGAATCAGCAATAAATCGGTGAGGCAAAAGAGCGAAGAGTTTGAATCGGATCGGGAAAAAAAACGGCAAATACAAAAAATTAAATATATATACATATTTTGAGTTAAAAAAAATCATAAATATTAAAAATAGTCTTGTCCATATACTGCAAGATATCAAAAGATGTCAAAAAATATCAATAGATGCCCAAAATATATTAATCCTTGGACATTAAATCCATTAATATTAATATTATTAAAATATAATTATTTAATATTATATAATTAGTAATATACTAATTTATAACATAAAACAAAATCACTGTATAAAACATATCAAAAATCAACTTATAAGTTATATATATAAATTTTAATAACTGTGCCTCACTGACCGGCCAGATGTGATGTCGATTCTCAGTGCCCTCGAAGGAATGCCCGACGCCAAGTGCCCGACGCCGAGTGCCCAGAGAAGCCAGTCCCATTGTAACTTGGATATGCCATTTAAAACCCTCGTTTTGAAATCCATCGTCGAGCAGCCTTCCGTCCCCGTCCACAGCCGTCGATCACTATTGACCAATGTTTTAAAAACCGGAACCGAGAATCGAACCAGTCAGGGGTCAACTCGGAATGAACCAGAGCGGTTTGATTTCAATGAACCGAACTATTAAAAAATGCAAAAAAAATTTACAATTTTAATCATAAAAATTATATTTAACATTCCAAGCTATGATTTCAAACCATTAGACACATAATATGCCAAGTCTACTCGTATATATATACCATAAACCATGTATGGCTCACAAAATGGCACCAAGTGCACTACATAGTAAAGTCTCATAGCATATATCTCAGAATCGGAAACAAAATACAATATCAATGAGGCTCTATATCCTCTACAGTCCAAAAACATGGAAGTGTGAGTGAATTAGGATGTGGGGGCACATATTTATTAGTTTAGAGGCGAATTAGGGTTAGGTTTTGGGATTAAAAAAAAAAATTTAATTCATTATTTTCGTGTCTCGGGCTCACAGATTTGATTGACGAGTTGGTCGATCGGTTTTTCACGGACTCGGTCGGTTTGGTCTGGTTCAGTAACGAACCGGCCGGTTCAGTCATCGGGTCGGCCGGTTCGTTACCGAACCGGACCCCTATCCGAGTTGTCTACCAGTTTGAACATCCAAAGCACTTGACCAGTCAAATCGGTCAGTTTCGGTTCTGGTTTGGCCGGTTTTAAAAGCGTTGCTATTGACTGCGTCTGTGGTCACATTTAATTACCGTCGCGCGGATAGAGAGGATAGCCACAGGCACATATCTGTCTGTCGTTGCCGGGATAGAGGAGGAGAGAGCATGAAACCCTCGAAAACGACCACCATCAATCCATTGACTACAGTCAATCCGAAGAGGAGAGAAACCAAAACGACGAATCCTATGACTTAAAAATCAGAAATCAGGCAACCCGAATTAAAATCGCCCTAAACTAGTTCGGATCATTTTGCTTCCGATCCGAGTCAAACTCGCGAGTTTTCCGGTTTGACTCGCAAGCTTGGTAACTATGATACATCTTCCTAAGGGAAGAAAGTTGGTTCAATGTAAGTGGGTATATAGGACCAAGATGGAAGCCAATGGACTCATCAGTAAGTACAAGGCAAGACTAGTGGCCAAAGGTTTCGCATAAGTACATGGTTTTGACTACAATGAAACTTTTGCACCGATTGCCAAGATGGATTCAGTTCAACTTGTGCTCGTCATCGCAACTAAAAAGTGGGAGCTTCATCGTATGGATGTGAAGAGTGCATTTCTTCACGGGGATCTTGCGGAAGAGATCTATATGAAGCAGCCAAAAGGGTACATCCAAGACACATGACTTGTTTGCAAATTGTAGAAATCTTTGTATGGCCTAAAGCAAGAACCTCAAGCTTAGTATGCAAAGATGGATTCTTTTTTGTTGTCCCAAGGATTCTCTCGATACCATTCAAATCCAAATGTCTGAATGCTTCGAGAAGGTGACTCGTTTTTGTTAATTGTACTCTATGTGGATGATCTCCTCATCACAGGAAGTTCTTCTACATCCATTGCATGGTTTAAATCTGCTTTGCATGCCAAATTTTCCATGACTGATTTAGGACTGTCACAATTCTTTCTCGAACTCCAAATCACCCAATCAGATTTGGGAGTCACATTGGCACAGTCAAAGTATGCACATCATGTTCTCATTCGATTTCAGATGATTGATTGCAAATCAGCCCCATCACCCTTCCTTTCAAAAGTAAAACTTGAAGATGGCAGTACTACTACACCTTTAGTGGATAGTACACAGTATCAACAGTTAGTTGGGAGTCTCCTTTATCTCACTCACAGTAGACTGGACATCTCATTTCTTATTGGGGTAGTTTCCAGATACGTGCAAGAGCCACATGAGCTGCATTGGAAAGATGCCAAGAGGATTCTCCGATATGTGAAGGCCACTCACGATTTTGGGATACATTATCCAGCAAGATGTTGACTGAATCTAGTTGGATACACAGATTTTGATTGGGCTACCAATGACACTAATCACAAGTCCACTTCTGGGTATGTTTTCAGCTTAGGCTCAGATACTATTTGTTGGTCAAGCAAGAAGCAGGAAACCATTGCTTTATCGACAGCAGAAGCAGAGTATAGAGGTGCAATGAATGCAGCAACTCAAGCCATTTGGTTGCAGCACATTCTCACTAAGTTTGGGTTACAATTTCAAAGGCCTACTGTCATCTTTTGTGACAACCAGAGTACCATTTAGATCTCAAGAGAGTTTCTTCATCGACAAAGGACCAAGCACATTGAGATACACATGCACTATATCAAAGGGTTGATTCATGACCAGGTCATTGATTTGCAATACTGTCCTTCCTTCCAGCAAATTGCAGACATCTTCACAAAGTCCTTCACAGAGAAGCAGTTCACTCAGTTGTGAGCTTCCTTGAAATTGAAGGCCTCTTCAGAGCAAGCTCCTTAGCCTACTCATTCAACATTCTCTTTTTTTGCGGGGGGGGTTCCCATGAGGTTTTCCCTCTTTCCTCATTGTTAGAGGATCTTTTTTGTACATTGGGTACCTAACATGGCTGCAAATTGTCAGGGCCCAACTTTCTGTTGGATTTATTTCACCAAGTTTGACTTATGGAGAGGTATTAGAGCATATTTACCCTCTCCATAGCATCAATATCTCATCTAGGGACTTGGATCTTGGTCTCATAATTCTACTGGTTCAAATTCCACTCGATTTGACCATCTGAGCCACTATAGAGCTTTTTCCTTAGCTTCAAGGGAGCGATCTGCTATTTATAGGTCATGGAAGAAATCCTAGCGATCCTCAGCATCTAGCTAAGAGGAATTTTCCTTAACCCTAATAATAATTCTCACTTACAGAAGCGCACCCTAGGCCTGCATGAGAGGGTGGCTAGATTAGAATGCTCAATTAGTAGCAAGCATGCGCTGGCTCCAAGAGATCTCTGCCCTACATAGACTAAGTCAACTCATGCACCTATTTCTAAAACAAGAAAAGAGAACTGGGCTTAAATAATTGACTAAAAAGAAACTGAACTAAAACTGGAACTATCTCTGACCAGAAATTCTAATTCTGGAAATAGTACTGAAAGCTAAATCTGAACAGCAGTTCTAATTCTGGAAATAGTCTAAGGTTGGCACATGCATGCTGGAGGCATGCATGTGCCCTCTCTATCTCTCTCCTACATAACTGCTATGTGCCTAATTTATTCCTCTAGTGTTGCACCCTCCTACCTACTGTCCTCTACCTGCTGCTGCACACAGAAATTGAGAACAGTCCAGCTGGAGCACCATTAATGCTGGAGATTATTATCCTCGCTAAACAGGTAAAAATCTAACAATCACTTCAATATGCATTTTAGTACATCCATATCTGGGAGAGAGTCAATACTATGTAAAACCCAACCACCTAAAATCTTACTCCAGCATGCATGTGTCCTCTCTATCTCTCTCCTACATAACTGCTATGTGCCTCATTTATTTCCATTTATTCCTCCAGTGCTGCACCCTCCTACCTACTGTCCTCTACCTGCTGCTGCACACACAAATTGAGAACAGTCCAGCTGGAGCACCATTAATGCTGGCTGATGCACACAAAAATTGAGAACAGTACAGCTGGAGCACCATTAATGCTGGAAATTACTATCCTCGCTAAACAGGTAAAAATCTAACAATCACTTCAATATGCATTTTAGTAATCCATATCTGGGAGTAAATACTATGTATAAACCAACCACCTAAAATCTTACAGATATAATGTATAGTGTAATAAAAAGAATGTGTATGACAACTTCTCACCATAATCGTTGATTAATCACAAAAATATGCAAGATTGGCCCTGAATGGTTTCATTTTTGGTTAATAAATACAAACAACTTGACAAGAAAATTTAATCTCTCACAATTCACTTCTGCTGCTTTGATCAAAAGAAATTGATGACAGAACCAGTGACAAGGCTAACACAGAAAATTTATAAATATGTTATCTTGGTATTTTCAATCCAAATCACTTCCAAGACATGTTTATGAGAAGCAATGAGTGTTCCCTTTTCAAGTGAAGATATTATCAATCCCTAGAGGAATACAAATTCTTCCTCTTTGAACATATTGTGCACAATCAAGTTTCAACCAACAGTAAAAACATGTAGAAACTGCCGATGCCTGCAACTTGAAGTGTTTCAAGCATCATCATCTGGGGTCTTATTCTCAACCTATACTATCATAGCCTTCCTCATCTAGTTAGGCAGAAGAAACTACCAAAAATAAACAGTGCCATATTTAAACATTATATGGGACAATATTAAATTTTTGGATAATCATAAAACCTTCAATGCATTTCTTTCAAAACTCAAACAAAAAATGGAAAAAGCACATCCCATGGAAAAGTCAACTTCTCTTTTCAAAACATGATAACCACAATATCTAGTTAAACAAAGAGCTAAATACCTGCAGCAGATTTTAGCTCATATGTCGGCACTGTAAATGCTGAACTTCCACCAACTATAACATTAGACACTGTAGATGATAAAACAGATGCCAAAATTATCATAGCAGTTGTAAAAGGAGGCGAATTTTCTGCACGGAGAGGCCTTAAAACCGTCTCAATAGCAAAGAAGCAACCTGCAACTGCTGCATTGAACCCTGCCAAATGAAAGGAAGAAATTTGAATTGCTTCAGAATGCTGATTACAATACTTAACTAATAGCTTGAAAGAAAGAGAAGTGAGGAAAAATAATGAGAAGATTAGGAAAACGATGCAAATTTGTTCATGACTAGCTTCATATCTGCAATGACTACAAAATGCAAGAGTCCCAAATGTTTTATGTGGGCATTATAAGAAGTGGGAATAACTAGGAATGGCATCATAGACTTGCATGGAGGCTTGCTACTGTAGACACATAGGAAGTTTATATATCAGGTTCTTTGATAATCTTGATATATATATATATAAACGTCCATCGGGATGTGGTCTAGCAGCAACTTGGAGTGGTTGCTGTGAGCATGGCCCAGGTTCACATCATAGTAGCATAATTCGAGTACGAATACTGATACAAATACATTCGATACAGAAAAAATATGTACTGAAAAAATCTAGTACGGATAAAATATGAAGGTAGCTTGCCTATATATAATTCTTTTAATTAAATGTTCACAAATATACCATAAATAAACATAGACATTTATATAATATATATTTATAAAACAAAAATATAAAATTTCAACGTGGAATATGAAAGTGTGATGTAGACATTTATATAATAAAATCTAACATATATTTAAAAATAAAAATATAAAATCTCAACAACCTGGATACAGCAACTAGTTATTAATAGTTAAATTAACAAGAAAATATGAAATTGAATGGTATTTCTATTTTATAATGTTTAAATAATTAAAGCTTGTTTTTTTTAAAATTGGTTTTCAAAATTTAATTATTCATTAGTCAGAATCCGTAATATATTATACCTACACTGAATATTCGACGAATTTGAATTTGTTCCGAATTTCCGTACAAGAAGTATCAATACGGCCGAATTATGCTACTATGGTTCACATCCTAGCGGGCATGCTCCTCCCCTGCATAGGGTCTGCTGGTTATGGCTTGAAGTTTGGCTGCCTTTATTGGGGCACGTGGCTTCTTAAATGTTGCCAGTATTAGTACCTTCTTGGACTTTGTCACGTTCATTGATGTCTGATGCAGCAAGTTAATATGTAATCTGTACTGACGTAGTACCAGAAACCTCAACTATATAAACCTTCTAGGTAGATAACATAGCATGTACATTATCAGAGAAAAAACAAAGATCTAATCAACCCTCGATCATGCAAAGACAGAGTTCTGAATTTACAACCTCATACTAACTACTTTGTTAAGAGGGGCCATCCCTGAGCCAGGCAACACATTTCAGACAAAGTGATGTGAGCAGGTAAAGATGATATTGCAGTAGGTAAACTGGACTGGATCAAGTTCAGGAAAAAATAGGAACCTAAATATTTATAGGCATACACACGGAATCCTATAATGGATAAATAAAACACTTCGTATAAAACTGGTCGTGGTTAAAACAAAAAATGTCATTCATTCTAGTTCAATTCAAGGGGTAACATTACAACATTATGATCTTTGCTATTTGATAAAATAGCAAAAACAGCATGTTAAAGGATCTTTTTTTCCAAGGAAAACCCACGGGATCCCTCTTCCCCAAGATATCTGAACAGATTGTGGCTCACCCTCCAGCCTGTTGAAATAATGCAACTTCGAAGAATATTCTACTTATATTATTCCTCCTTCGTGAGATGCCATTAATGTAAAAGATAATGTAAAAGTCATGAGGTAAAACCTCCATTGTAAGTCGGGTCATTAGTACCCAAAAGAATGTAATAGAAATATTATATTGAGTCTCCCTAGAGAGGTCGGCCCAGTTAAGTTAGTGAGGCCGACCTAGTTAGGTTAAATGTCAAGTAAAAGGCAACGTATAAATAGAGAGTGTTTCCTCTCATTTGTACCATTCACTCACTCAAGCATTGCGCACTAGAGGAGAGAGGAAGATTGCGGAGGAGGAGGAGGAGGATAGCTCTTGGCTCTAGAGTTTGGATTTTGTCTCTATTCTTTATGAGACTTATTTCTTTGGGCATTGTACTTTGGTAATCTATATTGAGGAAGTTCTTGCTCGGTTTTCTTTCCCTTGAGGGTTTCCCAGGATAAATTGTTGTGTACCTTGTGATTGTGCGTCTTTCAGAGATCCTATTTTATGTTGTTATTGTGAATATGTATTAAATGCTAATGAATTAGGAATCTAAGTTATTACAGCATATAAACTTAACATGGTTTCAGAGCTAGACTGAAAAGAGCATCTTTCACTAGGGTAAATCTCTCTCTCTTTCTCCAGAAACTAGTCATCTTGGAATTTTTGCTATAAATAACTTTTGGCGAAGGTTCAGGATATGAAACTTGGACAGGCCGAAGATGAAAGGTTCATGTACCTTGTGTGTGAGTTTCAGCCTCAGATTCGTTGTACTTTAGGAGATATGATCCATAGAAATCAAGGTTCCAGCTTCCTCCAGGATTCAGTTTTAAACAGGTGACCTATGGATAAATGTTATACCTCAGGCTAGGAAGATCCAAATCGAATTTCGTAAGATGTTCCAGAAAGTGCATGGACTGTGGTTTCTCTGGTACTAGTTTCAGAACCCGAAGATGAAACAGTGACACGTGGAAGTCCGTACAATTTTGCTATATTGAAACAGTCCATAAACATGTCATCTTGGGAAACTTAGAATACGTTCCACTTGGTGAATCCAATCCTGCTATAACCTGTGGGGTTGGATAGACGATAGATCACACTATCATAGAACGAAGTTTCAAACTTGAGAAACAGAAATTTCTAAGATACATCAGAATTAAGAGCCAACAAATCTGCAGTAGAAGTTGAAGAAACTAGGGCATCAAGTATTTTGCAGTCCTGTCCACAGATTTGGGAAAAGGATTACTTTGCCTCACTCACCTTGGGGAGGTGTCTCTTTTCCTCCAATCATTTTTTCAAGATATCAAAGTTGAAAAATTAGGGTTTCTCTGTCAAACCCTAGGTCAAGCCAGAAGCAGTTTCACAAGGTCGTGCTCATTCTTGAAGAACATAACCTAGAAGGCTTCATAAAAGAAGAAGAAGAAAAACCTCCCAGGAAATTACCAAAAGAAGAAATTGAAGAATATGTCTTATAATAGTGGTGCTACAAAGAACTCTCTCCAATCTTGAAGAAAAGGACTCCCCTCAGAAAGTTTCAGTAGGAGAATAGGAGAAGCCACATACAAGTTTGATTCAGGAACCCCAATGAAGATGAAGGATAAGACTTGATCAGCATTATAGATCATAAGCAAGAAAGGCACAAGACCTCAGAATCAGATGGAGTAGAGTTCACCATCAGACATTCCAGTAATCCCTGCAAGGAGACTGGGATCAAAAGAGAACCTACCAAACAAACTAAGATAAGTATTTGAATTGTCATTTTATCAAATTGTTTAAATGATATTATTCAGTTGTGTACATATCTATATTCCTAGATTTAGGAAGTGTAGTATGCATAGTTGCATTAATGAACAGCTTACTACTAATATGCATGTGACGGGTAAGTGGCCTATGGTATTATACAACATTCCATTGCTACTTATCTAGAGTGAAACCTCTTTGATGACATATTGGGAGTAGTGCACGCTCTTAATAATGTTCTGGTAGAGATGGAAGGCATCTAGAAAGTTACTGTATGAATATGAGATATGGATGAATGTTGTGTTGAAGCATTGGCTAAGATAGTTGCATGACTATGAGACCTATATCTTTATACATAAGAATTGATTTTATGAAATGTTTCTAATGATGAAACTAAATTTGATTTGTAGGAAATATCGTGTATAATCTCCTACAAGAGAATAAGGATGAGACTTGTTCCAAAGAACAAGTGATGATGAAATTCAAGAAGACTTATAAAATCAAGCATACTACAGATGAACAAAGTGAGAGTGAGTCGACTATAATAAGACGTTGCCTTAGTGGCAAATGATGTATATTACGCTAGAATTAAAAGTAACCTCCAAAATTCAAAACTCTCTACAAAGAACCACATGTGCCAGCTTGAAGAAGTATATGAAGAAGATGTAGCTCTTAGAGTTGCAGAACCGATGAAAGAAGAAGCTCGTTGCAGGATTTGAGATGAAAGACCTTGGCTTGATGCATTATTTTCTAGGTCTTGAAGTATGGCAGACCCCAGAAGGAATCTTCCTTAACCAAGGGAAGTATGTAGTAGAAATCTTGAAAAAGATTTGATATGTCGGAGTGTAAATCCATGGCCACACCCATGGATACAAATTTGAGGCTATTGTTTGATGCTTAGTTAGTGGATGAGAGACTATACAGACAGATTATTGGTTCATTGATGTATCTAACGAATACTAGGCCAAATATATGCTTTGCTGTGAACACCTTCAGTCAGTATTTGGTTGAGCCCAGACGTGTTCACCTTGTAGCTGCAAATCATGTGATGAGGTACCTAAAAGGTACAGTAGACTATGATCTTAGTTATACTAGAGATCATGACTTCATACTGTACGGTTATACAGATACGAGATATGGTGCAGAAGGGAGCTGTAAAGCTCCAATATGTGAGCACAAAAGAGCAAGTTGCAGATGTGTTGACTAAGCCTCTGTCTCGTGTGAAGTTTGAACACTTCCGTGACAAGCTTGGTATAGTCCATAAGGACTTCCCTCGAAAGGGTGAGTAGTGTTGATGATACTATGGTGGCGCAGTTGGGATTGATCATCCTTAGACAATGATCCCATAATTCTGAAAGGAAGGATAGTCTTAAATGTTGATCCTTAACTAAAATCCCGTAATTCCGAAAGGAAGGATTGTCTAAGATGTGAGTGGTGGACAATGATCCCGTAATTCCGAAAGGAAGGATCACCAGTGTTGTTGGACTGAATCCTTAGTTCCGAAAGGAAGGATTGTCCATGATTCGTAGTTCCGAAAGGAAGGATTGTCCATGATTCGTAGTTCCGAAAGGAAGGATCACTAGTGTTGTTGGACTGAATCCCTAGTTCCGAAAGGAAGGATTTTCCATGATCCCTAGTTCCGAAAGGAAGGATCAGCAGTGTTGTTGGACTGAATCCCTAGTTCCGAAAGGAAGGATTGTCCATGATCCCTAGTTCCGAAAGGAAGGATCACGAGTGTTGTTGGACTGAATCCCTAGTTCCGAAAGGAAGGATTGTCCATGATCCCTAGTTCTAAAAGGAAGGATCACCAATGTTGTTGGACTGAATCCCTAGTTCCGAAGCGAAGGATTGTCCATGATCCCTAGTTCCGAAAGGTAGGATCACTAGTGTTGTTGGACTGAATCCCTAGTTCCGAAAGGAAGGATTGTCCATGATCCCTAGTTCCAAAAGGAAGGATCACCAGTGTTGTTGGACTGAATCCCTAGTTCCGGAAGGAAGGATTGTCCATGATCCCTAGTTCCAAAAGGAAGCATCACCAGTGTTGTTGGACTAAATCCCTAGTTCCGAAAGGAAGGATTGTCCATGATCCCATAGTTTCGAAAGGAGGGATCACCAATGTTGGTGGACTAAATCCCGTAGTTCCGAAAGGAAGGATTGTCCATGATCCCGTAATTCCGAAAGGATCACCAGCGTTATAGTTGTATCAGGTCTTATACTGATGTTGATTTGTGCTGCAGATGATGATGTTGATGTTCCAGCTGTGTGCTGCAGATGATGATGTTGATGTTCCAGCTTCGTGCTGCAGATGATGATGTTCCAGCCTCGTGCTGCAGATGATGATGTTCCAACTCCGTGCTGCAGATGATGATGTTCCAGCTTCTTGCTGCAGATGATGATGTTCCAGCTCCGTGCTGCAGATGTTGATGATGTTACAGCAAGATGTTCCAGTTGCTGATATTGATGTTGTTGAAGAACTTCCAATGATTTATAGATGTACCAACCAATGTTCCAAATGATATTGTTGATGATGCCTCCTCCTCCCTCCTTCAGATGATGTTGTGTAGAGCCACACCTATTGTTGTTGTTGTTAGTAGAATACCCTTCTTGTTAAGGGGGAGTGTTGAAATAATGCAACTTCGAAGAATATTGTACTTGTATTATTCCTCCTTCGGGAGATGCCATTAATGTAAAAGATCATGTAAAAGTCATGAGGTAAAACCTCCATTGTAAGTCGGATCGTTGGTACCCAAAAGAATGTAATATAAATATTATATTGAGTCTCCCTAGAGAGGTCGGCCCAGTTAAGTTAGTGAGGCCGACGTAGTTAGGTTAAATGTCAAGTAAAAGGTAAAGTATAAATAGAGAGTGTTTCCTCTCATTTGTACCATTCACTCACTCAAGCATTGCGCACTAGAGGAGAGAGGAAGACTGCGAAGGAGGAGGAGGATAGCTCTTGGCTCTAGAGTTTGGATTTTGTCTCTATTCTTTATGAGACTTATTTCTTTGGGCATAGTACTTTGGTAATCTATATTGAGGAAGTTCTTGCTGGGTTTTCTTCCCCTTGAGGGTTTACCAAGATAAATTGTTCTGTACCTTGTGATTGTGTCTTTCAGAGATCCTATTTATGCTGTTATTGTGAATATGTATTAAATGCTAATGAATTAGGAATCTAAGTTATTACAGCATATAAACTTAACACAGTCACAATAGCAGCTGATAACCCTGAGGAACTCAGCAGGATTTGAACCTGTGACCTATGGCCTCCCCTTTGGCAACATGCCTTGGGCAGATGATTCAACCAATTGAGGGCTTACATGTCAAGGATCTATATGAAGACAACAAACGTCGATGTACTTGGAGAAGTAAAGCAAATCTATATGCACAGGAAGGTAATATCAAACACTCTAAATTTATGATATGCACACTATAATGAAATATATTTTGAATATAAATAAAGCTAGGCTCTACTGTACCCAGTGAACAAAATAAAAGCAGCAAAGGTATTGTACCTGACGAGATTCCAGCAGCTGCACCAGCTGCAACAAGGGCTATTCTTCTTTCTCTATTATTTTGCATGGTTTCAGCAAATCCATGAGCACAAGATTTCCCAATGTCCACACTAGGGCCTTCAGGTCCTAAAGAGCAACCAGTTCCTAAAGTGACAGCAGCCTGAATTGCCTTAATTGTCGGGCATAATATTCCTAACAAATCAAATCTCCGCCTTTGATGAGGCCTTGACTGCTTAATCTGGTCAACGATTTCCAGTAGCCCATGCATCACACCAACAATAACTCCACCAGTTACAGGAATTAGCATTATACGGTGCCAAGTATCAGCAAGTCTTTGCAACCGAAGCCAAGCAGCACCTTCATGTGGTGTTCCTGCCCATGCCCATTCGTGTATTATATGTACCTGAAATAGGAGAATCTACATATTTATCCAAAATAAACTCTAACAATAATGACATAGGACAATTAGTTAACTGAATCATGCAAAGATAAGATAAGGTAAATTTATTAATGTCTATCCAAAATAAACTCTAACAATAATGACATAGGACAATTGGTTAATGAAACATGCAAGATCAGATAAGATCATTTTATTAATGTCCAACAAAGGACCAGAATACGTAGGACAATGGAACTCAAAAGTACAGCCAGTATAAACAGACAGCGGGATTACAAATGCAACTCCTATCACTACTCTACCAAAAGCAGAAGAACAGTTAAACAACTAGCCAATATAAATATAAGAGCAGTGCTGAAATAAAACTATGTCCAGCATAAAATGCAGACATCAAGATGTGCTGGAACTAGAAACTGAATGAAGACAGAGAAGAGGAAGAGGGGGCTCCCCATGAGAGTAATCAATCACCGTAGAGGGGTCAATGCACTATCTGATGATGTCATACAGAGAATACCCAAGGACAAGGGGGCCTGGCTGTGTAATGACTAATCTGAAGAGGAGCTCTACGGTCCATTACTCTTAACATCCAAGGCTGAGGTGGTGAATCTCTGAATGGAACATTATCTGCTCAAACAAAACCGGAGAACAGTACTGTATTGTGTTGCCAATATCGTGATATATCGCGAGTTTTTCAAGGTGCCTATACAAATGCCATAAAAAATCACAATATTTTCAAATTGTTGATATTATCGTGATAAATCAAAATACTGCAATATTTTTCTATATTCTTGCAAGTCGATAGAAAATAATAAATATTGCCATGTCCAAGCCACTAACCTTTTAAAGTCTGTTTTTTAGTGTTTTTAGCATCATTCTTAAAAAACAAAGGCAGGCGATTGAAAGCATGGGAGTTTCTCACCATACTTCATTGAGCTAACAAGGGAAAATCAAGTGTTTTCATCACCATTATTGGAGCTGTTGTGTAGTGGGGATTGATTCTGATCTAATGTTTCCATATTATCTAGGTCTGATTTTTTATTTGCAGCTTTCTTTTGTGTTGATTTCCATTTCTTTTTGTGCCCCAGGTTTAATCAGTCTCCTACAAAAAATGTCAAAGGCATTAGATCCACTATGTTTATATGGTTAGCTGCTTGACCCTCATAATCAACAGAAGTTGAATTGCAAGTTGTGTGGGAAGGAAATGAACAGCTGAATACGTCATTTGAAACACCACCTTCCCAAAATTACAGGGCATGAAGTAGAAATATGGCCCGCATCTACCTCAAAAGTCATCCATATTGCGTCAATCAATTCTTGATATTGGTAAAAAAAAATGATGAGAGGGAATCACTAAGGCTCAAAATTGCACATGGAGGAGTTGCAAGAAGCTCAAGAACCACATGCTTCTCCGTAGTGGGAGAAACTCAGGGAAGTGAAACCCAATACTCAACCACACCTTTCACAGTGCCTCAACAAGATCACTTGTCTTTGTTTCGAGGTCCATTCCTAGTGCACAACCTTCTAATAGGTCATTGGTTAAAATATGCAAAAGCAGGAAGCCGACAAGATTGTGGCCAAATGTTTTCTATGGAGTGACATTTTTTCAGCAATGCCAAGAACAACCTATCCCACTAGTGAATGTTTGAAGCCACTACTATTGTTGGCCTGGGGTACAAGGGCCCTACCTATGAGGAGTTGAGAGGGCCTCTCCTTCAAGGTGAAAAGTCTAATTGCACATGCATATTGGATAAGCTTATGAAATCATGGGAAATCACCAAATGCACCATGATGTCTAACAGATGGACAGATGCAAAGGGAAGGACCATTCTCAATTTAATGGTTAATAGTCCCAAGGGGATGATGTTTATCAAATCTATTAATGCATTTGCATATGTTAAAGATGCACAGTTATTATGTGAGTTGTTCTATGGATTCATCCAAGAGATAGGTTCGCAGCATATTGTCCAAGTCATAATAGATACGCTACTAATTATGTAATTGTTGGTCAGTTGCTTATTTAGAGATATGACCTTATATTGGACTCCTTGTGTTGGCCACTGCATTGATTTGATTTTAGAGGACATGGGCAAAAAAAAATTGATCAAGGATATCATTGAATCATATAGGAGCATCACAAAATTTATATATACTCATGCGTATGTTCTTATAGCCTTACAAGGCAATTTATGTGGAACAAGAAGTTAGTGTATCTTGCCATCACAAGTTCCACCATAAGCAAAATTGTCTTCCCCCTCCTCACTTCTATGTTAGAGGGGAAGTGAATGTTTCTTTCAAATCAGTATGAAGCCTATGGATTTAGCGATAAACCGAATAGGCAAGCCATGCCCAAACTAGTTTACCAAGAGAGTTTTTGCATGGGAATGCATAAGATGTGTGCCATTAGCAAACCCTTGGTAAAGGTCCTTCACTTCATTGATGGTGACAATCGGCAATGTGCTACTTGTATGAGGCCATCAATAGAGCCAATAAAGTCATCCATAGATACTACAAAGATAAAGGGGAGGAGGGGTTAAAGAAACAATCTGAAATGTGGGAGTTGATAGATGAGTAACAGAATAATACTCTCCATTATCCCAGTCATGTAGTCGGGCTCTAACTCAACCCCATATTCTCTTACTCCTGTGGTTTTTTATTTGATGTCCTAGTTCTAGATGGATTCCTCCAAGGTATTCAGGGGATGGTGTTGATTCCTGTTAAATGCTCGAAGATTTCCAAACAAATGGAGGTATATAAGTTATCCATCAGAACATTTGGTTATGGCATGGTTGTCCAAGATAGAACCACTAGAATGCTAGGTAAGTTTCAATTTGTTTCAACTTTCAAATTTCAATGTCTTTCCTTTATATCTATTTTCTAATCAATGGAAGTATAATTTGCATATTTGCTTTTTTTATTCGTTGTAGATGTTTGGTGAGCAAACTATGGCAGAAGAGTAACAGATTTACAAAAACTTGGCATTTAGGTGATCCATCAAAGTTGCAACTCTTCGGGGTGTGAATGCAACTACAATATGTTTGAAAAAATAGAACTAAGAAGTGCAACAAGTTAGAAATGTTCAAATTATTTTTTTATTTATTAAAATTTATTAATTTATGACCCATCGCCCTCTAATTATAATATGAGCCTCATACAAGTTAGAATCTCAGCACCTTAATCCCATGGTCTATGTCTACTATAATCTTAGGTTGTGGGAAGCAAATTTACAAAAGGCCATTTCATTCAATGTGATTGACACCACAGCTGATTGGAGGGTGGGGACTGAGAGCCTTGTCATGGAGGAGGCACTTGAGTGGCTGGAGGATGTTGATGCGTTAAAGGAGGTAGTGGGGAAGTGGGAATGACAGGAGGATGTTCCACTTCAAGTGCAAACACATTTGGTCGAGGAGATTGAGAGTGTGTCATGCCCACTACCTCCACAGACACAAACCACTAGCAGAAGATATTTAAGTTCCACTTGACTTCCAAAGGATGAACTCTTTACCTTTGCCTGTAAAACGGGTAGAGAGAATCGATGATTCCATAGTATATTTATCATTGTAGAATCTGGATGTCTTGTGATGTTGAATCATGAGATACATTTATTTATTTTTCATGTGATCTTGTATCAGACTGTCAAAACTTAGGATATCTATTAGGATTTAATATCGATGTATGAAGTATCACTTGACATCTTATTTACCAGTTTTATTTTCACATTTATGTGCCAATTGTTTGTTTGATGTTGTTGTTGATTTGATGTTTTAAAAAAATGGAAAAATTAATATTTATTGTATTTTTTTAGTTTCTCGATATTTTCCCCAATTTTCCCAGTAATTATTATTTCAAACCACCAACATATTTTCCGACATGATATTTGCAACACTGCTCTGTACAGACTGAGTC
This sequence comes from Larix kaempferi, assembly GCA_027924585.1. Taxonomy (NCBI): domain Eukaryota; kingdom Viridiplantae; phylum Streptophyta; class Pinopsida; order Pinales; family Pinaceae; genus Larix; species Larix kaempferi. Next base: position 11,321,849 of record BSBM01000877.1, read on the forward strand.
TGGGTCTCAGCCCCCTAAAGTTGGCTTGTCTACCACCCTAGTGGGATGTGTAAAGAGATCTAGAACCAATGCTCCTCAAAAGTATCCTAGAGGTTAATTAACCCATCAAGTGAGATCAAGCAAAAATCCAAGTTCTCACTAATCTAGTGTCTAAAGTGATCTAGGCCTCAACATGTCATTTGTTGCTCCTAACATATAGGACAACAGGGAATAAAGATGTGAACCCCCTAATGGGAAACCAACCGAGGAGGTCCACCAAGGGTTTGTGACCTGTGTCCTAACACCTCCCTCATCAAAAGAGTCAATTATCACTAGTCAAGATAGAGAAAAACGGTGGAGGGGGAGCCTCTTGAGTCTCGATAGAGGCAATGAAACTACCCTCTAATCTCATAATAGATGGGCCATTTAAAGATGAGGTGTTCCCCTAACTCAATCTCCTATATGCTGCATCACTAGCAAGTCCTCCCAAGTTGTGGGATGCGGCAATTTGTCCCAACACAATGCCAATAGAAGGCCACTCTAACTTAACCAAGCAAGATCCTAAAGTCATGCATTTAATGTATGCTCACTCCAATCTGACAATAAGTTCATCCTTATGTTGTATAAAGTAATTCGAATATAATGCCATCATCAGACTACAGACTAAGTCACTTGACACGAGGACATAGGACACAAAGGACACGTGGACACCAGTGTTGGGACATGGTGACCCCGGAAACAGGACATGAGGGATGCATTTTATATATATATATATATATGAAAAAAATTACAAAAATGAAAATATAGACATAAAGATCCAAATTTTTTAGAAACTAGAACTTCTATAAATATTCAATACACATTACAAATTCACAAATCACAATACATGTCATAGACTCATAAAATTCGAAGTTAGGACCATAAATTGCTTATTGGAAATTTCTCATTAAGTCATCAAAATCAAAATGTACTCCATAGATGTGGGAATGCCACTTGCAAATACAAAATAGGGTAGATGGAAGAATCTCATATGTCAGTAGTCCTCCTCCATGTTGGAATCAACAAAATCAGCACCACTGCCACTACTCCCTCCTCCATTGTCGTCACCCTCCCCCTCCTCCTCTATACCCAATCCAAGATCTGCATCTGCTAGTCTGGAGGATGACCCCACAAGAGGATCACCATCTTCAAAAGTGACCGACTCTAGCACTAGATCATTAAGATCCATGTTTGCTAATGGCAACTCAACATTTTTGTCCAAAACCATATCATCAAGAACACATCCCACATCTTTGTCTTTCCTTTCAACCACTAGTCCATCTACCTGTAAATAAGATGAAGGTTTGTGTGCATGTACACCATTGTCTCTGCCCTGGATTGCTCAAGCCTGCTCTTTTTCAAATTGTACAAGTTCACATATGTGCTCCAATTCCTCTCACAACAAGAGGATAAAGTAACCTGAGAGAGGACCCTCAAGGCTATAACTGCTATAGAATAGCACATGTTGCCCCATGAGTTGCCCACCAAGCATAGGACTTCTTAACCCCATGTCTCTAAGCACATCATAGCTTCCAAATCTCCCACTCTCAATGGAAAACTCTACGAAACCCTCCCCCACCTCATCAAGGGATGCTCCATCTTGATTTATCTATCTAAATGTTGTGTTCCTCCCCTGTGAAATCTCTCCATCCATGTTAGGAGGGAATATGCGTGAGGGCCCACCATTGAGCCACTCATGACAATAGAACCTGGGGTTCAATGAGTGGGCCAAACAATACAAAGGTGTACAATTCTTATCCCACCTGGTTATAAGAATATCATTAATGGCAATAAATAAGTTATTTGTTGATGTCCCATACTCAAAGCACTCATTTTGTACAATAATGGTCTTCACAAGCTAAATCATGGAATCCCACCCCTCATAAACATCCCCTAAGATGGGTGAGTCTGTTAGATTTTTAATATAGCAATATAACTTTCATTATTTGCAGCGAGAACAAAATAGGATCACTGAAAGATATCCATGCACAGAAACAAAAAGACACAAATTTTATCTTGGGAAACCCTTCTACTCAAGGGAAGAAAACCCAACAACCTTTCTTATTCAGAGATATAATTGAAGATATAATGTAAATCCATGTACAAGAGTAATCACATACACAAAATCTAGGGAAAACCCTAGAGACAAATAAGAATCTCTCCAAAGATAGCGAAACCCCAAGAATTAGCCTTCTTCTCCTTGCTTCGTCCTTCTTCCTCTCTTGCACACTTGTGGAGAAGACTTGAGCAAATTGCTTGGATGAGATGCGAGTGAGGCGTCCTCTATTTATACTTGTCTTGAGGTTGACCTTTTCACTTTCGCTGGGGCCGACTTGTCTTCTCTTGACACGACCAACTTGCACATTAGCATAATAAATATTATTTTATTGTTTCTTCTTTAGGGTGACTTGAGGATGAGACCTCCCGAAGCTAGAAACACCAACACTCCCTCTTAGCTAGGGAGGTATCATCATGCTGAAACACATCTGGATATCATCTGAGCATAACTGTTGTCTTAAACATCTCGTCATCATAAGAAAGGTCTTCCGACACAACTCACTCCATCGAGAAGTATCATCAACTCAACTCAGTCCATCGAGGAGTCAACAACTCAACCCAATCCATCGAGGAGTCAACAAGTAACAACTCCACTCAGTCCATCAAGGAGTCAACAACTCAACCCAATCCATCAGGGAATCAACAAGTAACAACTCAACTCAATCCATCAAGGAGTCAACAACTCCACCCAGTCCATCAGGGAGTCAACATGCAACAGCATGTAACAACTCAACTCAGTCCATTGAGGAGTCAACAACTCAACCCTGTCCATTGGGGAGTCAACATGCAACAGCATGTAACAACCCAACTCAGTCCATCGAGGAGTCAACAACTCAACCCAATCCATCGGGGAGTCAACATGCAACAGCATGTAACAACTCAACTCAGTCCATCGAGGAGTCAACAACTCAACCCAGTCCATTGGGGAGTCAATATGTAACAACCAGCTCCCTCTCTCTTCCTCTCAAAGGAAGAGTCACACCATTCTCCCTGTCTCAGAGAGAATGATAAATTGATACTACAACATCAATCCTCCCTCTCAACGAGGGAGACATTCTCCACTACTCCAAGCCGATCACGGAAGTATACAAACTTCGCTCTGGGAAGAGGCTTGGTGAAAATGTCGATAGTTTGATCATCAGTAGAGATATATTGGAGCTGAATTGTTCCCTTCTGTACCATGTCTCTGATGTAATGGTACTGGATATCACTCCAGGCTCCCTCTAGAGCTATGCTGCAGACTCCCTCTGCAAATCTGCATCATACTCTCCCTTTGGAGCTGCTCACTGGCTAGTCCATCAGCCTATACAAGGTGTCACCCCAAATGCCAATCTGAACTGCATCCTGAACACTGGCTCTGCACAACTTCTCACAGCAGTGTAATGCAAATATTTGGTTCGTTGTTATCCAAATACATCAATCACATGATCAGTTGTCTATTCAAGGTAGGATCTACCAAATCTTACTCGGAAGCTGAGTCATTCAACTTCTTCAGATTTGTCACCATAGGTGTAGCCATGGACTTACAGTCCATCATCCCAAATCTCCTCAGGACATCAATAGTATACTTCCCTTAACTCGGGAAGATCTCATCATGTCTTTGTCACACACACCTCTAATCTCAAGTAATAATGTATCAGGTCAAGGTCCTTCATCTCGAACTCAGAGGCTAACTCCCTCTGCATCTGTCAATGAATCTCTCCGTCTCTATGGGGAACAGCATCACGATCAAGGAATCATCATCAGCAATTTGTGCCACCTGCACATGCTAAATCCTGAGCAACTGCTCTAACTGAACATATATATATTACACCTCCTCAGAGGTCAACTGAGTAGTTCTCGTCCTAGAGCATTATGGACACTCAGGCACAAGTAATGCTCTAACCACTTTTAGAGTCTGCCATGATTCCAACTGGAAGCCAACTGCTCTTCATCTCATCCCCACATCTCAGGTAGCATGTTGAAGTAACTAAGGAACTTTAGAGAACTCATCAGCTGCTACTAACTGCAATTCCTCATGATTATCGAAAGGATGAACATTTGTAGTAAAGAGAGACCAACATTCGTTGGAGCCTCCTGCTTCCAACCATCAATCTCCATATGAGATCCTTTGGACCTGTGGGTTATGGGTCCACATATGACTGAATGTACTAGGTCCACACTTGACCCACCCCTAGCCAAGTCTCATGGTCAACACTGGTGAAATGCTCGATGCTCAACCTCTAGGAGGATAGTGTGTGCAACTGAGGATTAATCTTCCCACCCCATCACGGGATGTCCGAAAGAAGGTACCGCCCTACTCTGAGTTATTCACCTCTAGCCAAGTCACATGGCCAAGTCACCGAAACTCTGAAATAACCATGGAACCAAGAGCAAGTTTGACCTCCCTCAACCTCTTAAGCATGATAAATGAGGAAGCAAACCAAGAATCTGCAATCTTGAGCAATGATAGATTTGTGTACTCTTTGTAGATTGTGAGGGCATTGGTGTGGTTTTGTACAAAATGGTTGATATGGCGTGCATCATCAATAAGATTGCCAATCCATGTCGCATCTGAAGGAATAGATTTGAGTGCTAAATTCAAAGAATGAACAGAGCAAGGTGTCCAAAATACCTATGGATATTCAGTTTCCACAATCATGCCAACAGCCTTGCAAACAGTTGCATTCTCTATGTTGTACACAAGAATCAATACCTACATCTTCAATGACTTTGATGAACAACTCACCCATATATTGTGCATCCTCATATCCCAAGAGCACCCACTGCTTTCAAGAACACCGATCCATTTAGGGAAGACACCATGAAATTGATGAGTGGATGGTGTGGTGCATCTGTCCATCCATCAAAAACAATACTGAAACCAAATGAAGGCCATGATGATTTAATGGGCTCTAAGATTTTATCCACCTCCCTCTTTGCCTTAAACAGCAATGTGCTTCTAAGCTTCTCTAAACCAAGAGCCACATAACCAATTGGAGCTGATTCAACTAGACCTCGACACATCTCAAAAAACAATGGTGACCATGCAACATTAAATGAAATGAAGTTGAGATAGAAAAAGAACCCAATGGTAAGATCTGTATTACAAAAATCGTCGATATATCGTCCACATCACGATATATCGCGATGCTTAACCCCAGGCAATATATCGGCAATATATTGGCCCGATATATTCGGCAATATATTGTTGATATTATCGCGATATGTTGGAAACCTAATCCTACGGGATTATGGTTTATCCTGTAAATATTGTAAATAGTTTAAGAAGACCAGGAGTCTTCGTAGGAATCCTAACAGTTGTTGGAAGATGGAAACCAATAGCCCCTAAGAAGGTAATAAATAAGGGTTCTCCCATTCAATAATAATGGGAGAACCCTTATTCTGAAAAAATAAAGGTTTTCACGATATTTTGAAAACATCACGAGTCAATGGGGAATATATTGCCCAGTCTGTAGATTGACTCATAAAGCGATTATCTGCCCTCTGTTTTGGTCATTTGCAAATTGAAATGTGGAGGGGAACCAAGAAGGAGACCATCATTTTGAATTGGGCCAAGGAGGGGAAAACAACTCATTTCATTTGCCATCAAGGATTGATTTGTGGAGTGGGGATTGAAATTTTCAGCAATCGTCAACCACATTTCAAGGTATGTAAATGAATCTAGCTATCATTTCTAATTGTCCCAAAGCAAACTTTGGTAGTTTTGCAATGTCAATAAGTTTTCCCTCTTTAAAAACAAATTTTAATGGAACATTTACCATGGATTTCCCTGTCGTTTTTTTAATTTGCAGCAGTCATGTATGCTCAAAAACATTTTTCTTGCCCTAAGTCCATTCCTTTCCATACAAAAATGCCCATGAGTTTTTCCTCTTCAAAACCAAGTTTTAATGGAAGAAATCTAATTGATTTGTTGTTGTTTGTTTAATTTGCAGCAATTATGTATGCTAAAAAACGTTTTTTTACTGGTTATAGGTTCAAACTTCATTTCTTTCCAAGTTTCCATACAAACATGGTGAAGGCTAGAGTATTGTAAACCTATCGAGCCTCATAATCGCAGAAGCTTACTTGCAATTTGTGTGGGAAGGAAATGAGGGGGGGAATAAGTAGGAAACGTTTGTTGTTGTTTGTTTAATTTGCAGCAATCATGTATGCTAAAAACGTTCTTTTACTGGTTATAGGTTCTAACTTTATTTCTTTCCAAGTTCCATACAAACCAATGTTACCAGACTTGGAATCGGCCATAAATCGGCAAGGCAAAAGAGCAAAGAGTTTGAATCGGATCGGGAAAAAATCGACAAATACAAAAATTAAATATATACACATATTTTGAATTGAAAAAAAATCATAGATATTAAAAATAGCCATGTCCATATACTGCAAGATATCAACAGATGTCCAAAAGATATCAATAGATGCCAAAAATATATCAACTTTTTCAACATTAGATTCATTAATATTAATATTATTGACATATAAATAATATTTTATTATATATTAACATATTATATATAATTCTATATTTGTTTTAAAAAATTATATTTAATATATATAATAAATAACATTACGATATAATATAATTTAATTTATAACATAAAATAAACCAAGGTATATAGCATATCAAAAATCAACATATATACAGAAATTAAGTGTGCCTTGCGGTCGGATGTGATGCCCGATGCTAAGTGCTTGTCAATAGAATGCCCGGTGTTGAGAGCCCAATGCTGATTGCCCGACAAAATAGAGGTTTAGCCAAGGAAAGCCAGTCCCACTGTCATTTTGACACGCCATTCTGAAATCCATTGTCGAGCAAACAAAATCCATTGTCGAGCCCCCCCATAGTTGTCGAATCTGTCGTCACTGGGATGGAGGAGAGGAGAGAGCTCGAAACCCTCGAAACTACCACCATCTACCGTCGACCACAGTCAATCTGAAGAGGAGAGAAATTGAAAACGGTGAATCCTGCAACTTAGAAATCGATCAACCTGAGTTAAACTTGTCCCAAGCTGGTTTGGATCGTTTTGCTGCAAAGCCGAGTCAAACTCATGAGTTTTCCAGTTTGACTAGCGAGTCCTATAACACTGATACAAACATGGTGAAGGCTAGAATATGGTGAGCTTGTTTGAGCCTCGTAATTGTAGAAGCTTACTTGCAATTTGTGTGGGAAGGAAACGAGGGGAGGAATAAGTAGGCTCAAGTACCACCTTGCACAAATTACAGGGCATGAGGTGGATATTTGTAAAAACACAACTCCAGAAATCATTCATAAGGCCGAACTCTCAATTGAAAGTATTGGGAAAAAGAAAAATCAAAGGGAAGCTTTGAGACATGAACTTGGATCGAGAGTGGCTTTAGGATACGGGATAGTTGCACACATTTTAGGAGGAGGGGGGAGTGGGGAGTGAAACCTTCTCCTCACCTTCCATAGTGCCTTCAGCTACATCACCTTTCTTGCTATATCCGTGTCCGGATATACTCAATGATTATTCAAGCGAATAATCCCCCAATGGAAAATAACTCCATTTGATAAAATAATAATATATAATTGATAAAGGATGATTTAATAATTTACAATGAGGCTCGCTTTTATAAGCTTGAGCGTGTATAGTGAAGGGTTACACCCTTTCACTTAATAATTAATAACTTTAATTAACATATATATAATATTCATAGCATTGCCACTCTCTTAGAAAGGCTTTGTCCTCAAAGCCTTATAATTTTGTTGCATTGTTCTTTGCGATGCCATGGCTGATGAAACATGTCGATACGAACTGCTAAGTGTAGAGCATAACTTCCGATACATCGACGGATCAATCCATCCCAAATTGACTTGTTGTGGACTAATGGGATTTCCTACTGATGTGTCGTCAGGAGATTTGATCACATTAGTACCATTATCTTTCGACTTTTCCCACTTTTTTAAATATCGGTTTTTATGGTTGGGGTGTCGATAAGGGACTTTCACGATGTCATTTTCGTTTTCGGATGTCGCCTTTAGAGCATTGATCTGAGTTGGAAGTTGTATTTTCGTCTCTTGAGGATTTAAGTTTTTGTTCTGTATTTTTTCCAACTTGTTTTCTAACTGCCTATTATCATTTTGAAACTTCTTAATCAATTCGACTTGCGATTTTCTGTCAGCTTCAGATGTCTTAAGTTGTTCCTTAAGATCTTCATTATGACTTCTGATACAACTATTTTCTTCCTGTTTGTCTAGAAGTTTCCCTTCAATGTCGTCCAAAGATTGTTCTATCTTCCGACTATTTTTCAACTTCTTAATTTTTGTGATTAGTATCTTGTTATGATTTCTTAGTCTAAAAATTTCTTCAGCATTGTTAGATAATGCTTTATTACTCTTTGCGATCTCTGACTTATGTGTCTTTTTAGAGTCGTCATTTTGTTGTTGAAGAACTTTTATCTGTTGTCGACACTGGCCGACCTCTGATTCTTGACTTTCTAATTTATGTCGTAACTGCATTAGTTCTTCATCTTTGTCGCTAACTATTTTGTTCAAGCGTATTATTTCTGCTTCGTAATTATTTATTTCCTTCTTTATATCTTGATTTTTGGCAAGTGCTTCCTGTGTGAAAATATGAGATGAGGCATCTAGCACATTTGGACTACCGACTTGGTCCTTTTTTTGCATTAGTCTTTGTAACACCTCCATTAATGTATTATGGTTCTGCGTCATTTTTTGGTTTAACATTTTTTGTTCCTTGCTCACAATGTCGAACTTGGTCATCCTTAACGTGTCTCGACTTCTTGATGAGCCTTCCTTTACTTTGACTTGATTTCGTCGATGATAAGTGTTCTTCGACTTCTTTGATGATAAGGAGTCTTGCTTGGACTTTGTCTTTAATTTCTTCTTTGACTTGGTCTTCTTTGGCTTGAATTTGCTTTGTTTCTTCAAACAATTCTTATTTCAAAAGAATTGATTTTTATTTTTTTTTCCTTCGATAATAATAATTATTATTAAAATTTAATAATAATATTATATATATATATATATATATATTCTTATAATAATAATTATTAATTAATTAATTAATAATATTATTATCTTGACTTTTTATAAACTATATATATAGTTAAATATTTTTTTTTTCTTTTCCACAAATTAAAATATTAACTATATAATAATATTATTATAAGTTTAATATTTAATTTCAAAAATAAAAATTTAGGTTTCGAATGGGAGATGGACGGCGGGGGAATGCGGCCAAGGTGGTGGTTGCCAGTGGCGGTTGAGTGAGGCAGGCGCAGGTAGAGGGTGGGTGGGGAGAGCTGGACGAGAGGTGGGCGTGGTGGCTGGTCGAGAGGTGGCGCTGGATGAGGTAGGGTGGCGATGGTGGAAGGCGTTGAGGGAGGTGAGTGCAGAAGGGAAAAGCAGTGGACGCAGACGTGGATAGGGCTGCGCGGAATAGGTAGCGAGGGGCGGAGAGGCGTGACGAGGGAAGGGAGGGTTGGAAAGGGGGAGGGGCGTGGAACGAGGAGGCACAGATGAGATCTAAGAGGGCGTGAAGGGCGAGGCGAGGGGAAGGGCAAGGATGGAAGGGGCGGGCAGAGTTGTGATGGTGGAGGGAGAGTGTGGGCGCGAGGCCGAGTGTGGGCAGGAGTGTGGGTGGAGATCTGGACGCAGGTGCGAGGGAGATGGGAAAAGGCGTGGTCGATGGGGGCATCTGAGAGAGAGGAGGCTGCGCGGGAGAGGGACGAGTCTGTTACGAACGAGAAGGGGCAGCAAGCTGTGAGAGTGGAGCGATGGAGGCGTGGAAATGGAGGGAGATGGCTGATGGTGGCACGGGTTGTGATGGATTAGAGTGAAGGGCTGGTAGAATGTGCAGGCTTGCGTGGAGGTGGAGGTGTTGGTGTGTAGCAGCACCGAATGGAAAACAGTGGGGAAGAAGAATAGGTGGACGAGAGGCCAAGGGCCTATATTCTTGGTCAGAGACCACTGATGTAGAGAAACTCTACTTGGATGGTTAAAAACCAGAATCGGATGCCCGAGGAAAGGGCTCTGATACCAATGCTATATCCGTGTCCGGATATACTCAATGATTATTCAAGCGAATAATCCCCCAATGGAAAATAACTCCATTTGATAAAATAATAATATATAATTGATAAAGGATGATTTAATAATTTACAATGAGGCTCGCTTTTATAAGCTTGAGCGTGTATATTGAAGGGTTACACCCTTTCACTTAATAATTAATAACTTTAATTAACATATATATAATATTCATAGCATTTCTTCATTCCGAGATCCATATTTGGTGGATAACCTTCTATAAGGTCAATGGTCAAGATAAAGGAGAAACAAAAAGACAAACTTGTGGGTCGATGTCTTTTATGGAGTGATATTCCATTCAACTTTGTCAAGAACCCATTTATGTGCCCATGTTTGAAGTTGTTGATATTGTTGGCTTGGTGTATAAGCCCCCCACTTATGAGGAGTTGAGAGGGCCCATCCTTGATAATTAAAAGGTCAACTGCACTCAGAGGTTGTAGGAGCTTCGAGATACATGGGAGGTCAGAGGATGCACTATGATGCAGATGGTTGTACCGATGGGTAGGGCATGACCCTTCTCAATTTCTTGGTTCATTGTCCCCGAGTTAAATTGTTTATAAAATCCATGGATGCATCCACACATGTCAAAGATGTGGCATTATTATGTCAGTTGTTGGATAGGTTCATCCAAGAGATAGGTATGTCAGTGGTTGGATGGGTTCATCCAAGAGATAGGTCCACAGCACATTATCCAAGTCATAACGGACAATGCTACAAATTATGTGGTCGTTGGCAAGATGCTTATGGACAAGTGTCCTACATTGTTTTGGACTCCTTGTGATGTTCATTGTATTGATTTGATTTTAGAGGATATGGGAAAAATTGATTTTATCAGGGATGTCATTGATTCAACAAGGAGCATCACAAAATTTATATGCAATCATGCATTTATGCTTAGCTTGATGAGACAATTCACTGGTGACAAGGAGTTGGTGTGTCCTGCGATCACACGCTTTGCCACTAGTTTCATTTCTCTTCAGTCCTTCCTGACTTCTTTGTGGGACTTGCAAACTATGTTTCTTTCGGCTATGTGGCGTGCTTTTATCAATTAGCAACTAACTGGAGGGACAAGCCATATTCAGGGTAGTGTCATACCAAGAGAGTTTTAGGGATGGGGTGAAGGAGGTATGTATCATCAACGAACCTTTGGTAAGGTTCTTCTCTTGGTTGATGGAGACAATCCCACAATGGGCTACCTGTATGAGCCCATGGATAGGGCCAAAGAGGCTATCAGTGCCTATTATGAGGACAAGAGGGTGAGGGGAATTAGAGACAACAATTTATATGGAGGGTAATTGATGAGCGATGGAACTATACACTCCATCGCCCCATTCATGTTGCAGGGCTATACCTCAACCCCACATTCTCTTACTCCTATGGCTTCAGGTTTGATGCAGAGGGTAAAGGATGGATTCTTGAAGTGTATCCAGAGGATGGTGCCAAGTGGGGCTGACCATTCAGAGATTTCCAAAGAGCTGGAAGTCTATACGAGGGCCATGGGAACATTTGGGTTTAAGATGGCTATTATTTGTTAAATTAATGTACCTTCAAAGAATATTCTACTTGTACTTTATTATTGTAACTTCGTCGAGGATGTTTTACCTCCGTTCGGAGATATCATTATTATATTTGGTCATGTAAAAGTCTTGAGGTAAAGCCTCCATTGTAATTCGGATTGTTAGTACCCTAAAGAATGTAATATAATATTATTTGAGTCTTTCTAGGAGAGGTCGGCCCAGTTAATGAAAGTGAGGCCGACCTAGCTGGGATAAAAGTCAAGTAAAAGGTAAAGTATAAATAGAGAGTGAGTTCCTCTCATTTGTACCATCACTCACTTGTGCAGTTCGCATTAGAGGAGAGAGAGAGATATATGCGAAGGAGGAGGAGGATTGGCTTGGGTCTAGAGTTTGATCTTTTTGTCTCTCTTATTTGTGAGACCTATTTTGGGCATTGTACTTTGATCATCTATATTGAGGAAGTTCTTGTTGGGTTTTTTTCCCCTTGAGGGTTTCCCAGGGTATATTGTTTTGTGCTTTGTGATTGTGTATCTTTCAAAGATCCTTATTATGTTGTTATTGTGAATAATGTATTGAAGGCTAATGAAATTGGAATCTAGTCTATAGTAGCATATAATCTTAACATGGTATCAGAGCTAGCCTGAAAAGAGCAACTTTCACAAGGTAAAACTCTCTCTCTCCGAAGTGAAAAAATTAGGGCTTCTCACAGAAGTGCAATTTTTTAGTGCAATTGGCATAGGGAAGTGCGCCTCTCCAAGATCGAAATTTTGGTACCAAGATCGAAGTTTTTCAGTGGGTGAAACTCCCAGAAAGTCAAACCCTAGTCTGGCTCTAGACCAGAAAACCAGAGAGAGCCAAAAAACTGTAGATCATAATTTCGCAAGTCAATTTTCAAGGGTGAAATTTTGGAATCTTCAGAAACCAAGTGTACCAACATACTCGCCTCAGTCAAGTGCATCTTTTGGTGAGTTCAGTTTTCAATTTTGAGGAACTTTAATTTTTGGTTATTCTATGCTCTCCGGGATAAGATGGCCCCAACCACTAAGCTTGATGACAAGTTGGAAGGCATATAGAACTTTCGTGCTTGGAAGTATAGGATTGGACTCATTCTAGAAGAGAATGATCTTTCAAAGTTTATTAAAGAAGTTGTACAAGAACCCGCAGAAGCTGAAGCCAAGGAAAAGCATAAGAAGGATATGATTAGAGCCAAGAGGATCATAGCAAATTCCATCAAGGATCATTTGATTCCACAAGTGTCCTCCAAGAAAACTCCAAAGGAGATGTTTGATGCCCTATCAAGGATGTATGAAGGAAAGAACATCAATCGAAAGATGAATTTGAGAACCCAACTCAAAAGCACGAAGATGAATCCAGGTGAATCTATCCAAGATTACTTTACTAGGGTTTCTCAATTCAAAGAACAACTAGAAGCAATTGGAGATAAGCTTGATGAAGATGAGTTGGTGATGACTGCTCGCAATGGTTTTACTAGACCTTGGGACTCTTTTATCCAGACAATGTGTGCAAGAAAGGAAAGTCTACTACTTGAAGTTGTATGGGAAGAATGTATCCAAGAAGAGGCTAGAGTGGCAAATCGAGAAGCACTACTCAGAGATAATGATCAAGCTCTAGCCACCCATACTAAGAGAGGAAAGGGAAAACCTCATTTCAAGAAGGAGTTTCATCCTCCTAAGAAGTTTCAAAAGTATTAGAAGGGAAACTACAAGCGAAGAGACTTCTCTTCTTATCAATGTTTCCATTGTGATAAGATGGGACCTTTTGCCGAAGATGAAGAAGAAGAAGAAGAAGGACCTCCCAGGAAGCTACCAAAGGAAGAAATCGAAGATTATGTTTTGTAATAGTGGTGCTTCAAAGCACTCTCTCAAGCTTGATTCAGGAACACTGATGATGGAGTAGAGTTCACCATCAGACATTCCAGTAATCCTTGCAAGGAGACTAGGATCAAAAGAGATCCGACCAAACAAACAAAGATAAGTATTTGAATCGTCATTTCATCAAATTGTTTAAATGATAGTGTCCAGTTGTGTACACATTTATTTAGGATGTGTGTTATGCATGTTAGAATGTTTGCAATGATATGCATGTGATGGGTAAGTAGCCTATGGTGCTATACAACATTCCATTGCTACTTATCTAGAGTGAAACCTCTTTGCTGACATATTAAAAGTAGTGCACGCTCTTAATAATGTCGTGGTAGAGATGGAAGGCATCTAGAAAGTTACCATATGAATGTACGATGTGGATGAATGTTGTGTTAGCATAATGACAGTGTAACTTATGTTTTATGCATATGTTTTGGAAACTATGAAATGTTTCTAGCCATGCTACTAAATTTGACTACTAGGAAGTATCGTACACGATCACCTACAAATGAAGAGTGATGAGACTTGTTCTGTAGAACAAGTGACGATGGTTCAACTATAAACAAGACTAATGAAATCAAGCAGAGGAAGTCGACTATGACGAGATGTTGCTCTAGTAGCCAGACTCATGGTGTAATCAAAGTAGATGAAGATATCGAGCAACCTCCAAGACTCAGAGAACCACATGTATGCAGATTGAAGAAGACTTTGTACAGGCTCAGAAGTCACCCATGGATAGAATGATGAGATCAAGGATCACCTAGAGTGATGAGACATCAACCTTTGCTACAAGGTTGAAGATGAGAAGCTCATAAATGGGTGCAAGAGAGAACTTGCAACAAAGTTCAAGATCTTGGTATCCAGTGACTTAGAAAGATGAAATAAATGGATATACAAGATGGAAGTATTGTGGCTCGTGGATTCTCTCAAAAGGAAGGAATCAATTATGAAGAGACATTTGCTCCTGTAGCAAGGTACACTTCCATTAGAATCATCATGGCATTTGCAGCCACGATGAAGTGGAAGTTACACCAGATGGATGTGAAAACAGCTTTCCTGAAAGGTGTCATTGAAGAAGAAGTGTACATAGAACAGCCACAAGGTTTTGAGGTTGAAGACAAAGAGACGCATGTCTGCAAACTGAAGAAGGCTCTGTATGGGTTGAAGCAAGCTCCAAGAGCTTGGTATGGAAGAATTGATAGTTTTCTGACGAGCTTGGGCTTTACCAAGAGTAAATATGACCCTAACCTTTACTTCAAGGTTATGGATGATGAACCAGTCATATTATTGTTATATGTGGATGACTTGTTCCTGACAGGTAATGAGAAGCAAATCTCAAAGTGCAAGAAGAAGCTCGCTGCAGAATTCGAGATAAAAGACCTTGGCTTGATGCACTATTTTCTAGGTCACAAAGTATGGCAGAGCCTAGAGGGAAGCTTCCTTAACCAAGGGAAGTCTGCAATAGAAATCTTGAAAAGATTTGATATGTTGGAGTGTAAAGCCATGGCCACACCCATGGATACAAGTTTGAAGTTGTTATCTAATGCTTCGTCAGAATTGGTGGATATGACACTATACAGGCAGATTATTGGGTCATTGGTGTATGTAAGGAATACCAAGCCAGATATATGCTTTGCTGTGAACACCTTGAGTCAGTATCTGGTTGAGCCCAGACGTGTTCACCTAGTAGTTGCAAAGCATTTGATGAGGTACTTAAAAGGTACAATAGACTATGGCCTCAATTATTCTAGAGATCATGAGTTCAGACTGTATGGGTATACAAATTCCGATTGGGCAGGAAGTGTCTCAGACAGGAAGAGCACTTCAGGCAGATATTACAGTCTGGGGTCAGCCATGATCTCATGGCTAAGCAGGAAGCAATCCAATGTTACTCTCAGCACTACAAAAGTAGAGTATATTGCAACCTATTCTGCTAGTTGTGAAGCTATATGGCTTCGGAAGTTGTTATCAGGTTTATTTGATCTAGAGTTAGATACCACAGTGATTCTATGTGATAACCAGAGTTGTATAAAGATGATAGAGAACCTTGTGTTCCATGATAAGTCAAAACACACAGAAATACGGTATTTCTACATTCATGATATGGGGAAGAAGGAAGCTATAAAGCTCCAATACGTGAGCATGGATGAGCAGTTTGCAGATGTGTTGACTAAGCCTCTGTCTCGTGTGAAGTTTGAGCACTTCCGTGACAAGCTTGGTGTAGTCCGTAAGGACTTCCCTCGAAAGGGGGAGTAGTGTTGATGATGTTGTGGCGCAATGGGATTGATCATCCCTAGACAGTGATCCCGTAATTCCGAAAGGAAGGATAGTCTTAAATGTTGATCCTGAGTTGTGATGGGATTGATCATCCCTAGACAGTAATCCCGTAATTCCGAAAGGAAGGATAGTCTTAAATGTTGATCCTGAGTTGCAATGGGATTGATCATCCCTAGACAATGATCCCGTAATTCCGAAAGGAAGGATAGTCTTAAATGTTGATCCTGAGTTGCAGTGGGATTGATCATCCCTAGACAGTGATCCCGTAATTCCGAAAGGAAGGATTCTCTAAGATATGAGTGATGGACTGAATCCCTGGTTCCGAAAGGAAGGATTGTCCATGATCCATAGTTCTGAAAGGAAGGATCACCGATGAGTGTTGGACTGGAATCCCTGGTTCCGAAAGGAAGGATTGTCCATGATCCCTAGTTCCGAAAGGAAGGATCACCAGTGTTGTTGGACTAAATCCCCGGTTCCGAAAGGAAGGATTGTCCATGATCCCTAGTTCCGAAAGGAAGGATCACCAGTGTTGTTGGACTGAATGCCTGGTTCCGAAAGGAAGGATTGTCCATGATCCCAGTTCCGAAAGGAAGGATCACTAGAGTTGTTGGACTGAATCCCGAGTTCCAAAAGGAAGGATTGTCCATGATCCCAGTTCCGAGAGGAAGGATCACCAAAGTTGTTGGACTGAATCCCGAGTTCCGAAAGGAAGGATTGTCCATGATCGCAGTTCCGAAAGGAAGGATCACCAGAGTTGTTGGACTGGATCCCGAGTTCCAAAAGGAAGGATTGTCCAGGATCCCTAGTTTCGAAAGGAAGGATCATGTGTGTTTCAGGTGATGATGCTCCTGATGATATTCCAGTATTGTAGATGAGGATGCTCCAGTGCTGCAGATGATGATGTTCCAGGATGCTTAGTGTTGTAGATAATGACGTTCCAGTACTGAAGATGAGGATGCTCCAGTACTGCAGATGTTCCAGTATTGTAGATGAGGATGCTCCAATGCTGCAGATGATGATGTTCCAGTGCTGAGGATGAGGATGCTCCAATACTGCAGATGTTCCAGTGTTGAAGATGAGGATGCTCTAATACTGCAGATGTTCCAGTGTTGAAGATGAGGATGCTCCAGTGTTGTAGAAGATGAGGATGCTCCAGTGTTGTAGAAGATGATGCTCCAGTGCTGAAGATGAGGATGCTCCAGTGCTATAGAAGATAATGCTCCAGTGCTATAGAAGATGATGCTCCAATGCTGAAGATGAGGATGCTCCAATATTGAAGTTGATGATACTTCATCTCTATATTGAAGATGATGATGCTGATGAAGAACTTCCAATGATTTATAGATGTATCAACCAACGTTCCAAATGATGGTGATGATGCCCCTCCTCCCTCCGATGATGTTGTGTAGAGTTACACACGTAGATGTTGTTGTTAGTAGAATACCCTTCTTCTTAAGGGGGAGTGTTAAATTAATGTAACTTCAAAGAATATTCTACTTGTACTTTATTATTGTAACTTCGTCGGGGATGTTTTACCTCCGTTCGGAGATGTCATTATTATATTTGGTCATGTAAAAGTCATGAGGTAAAGCCTCCATTGTAAGTCGGGTCGTTAGTACCCTAAAGAATGTAATATAATATTATTTGAGTCTTTCTAGGAGAGGTCGACCCAGTCAATTAAAGTGAGACCGACCTAGCTGGGATAAAAGTCACGTAAAAGGTAAAGTATAAATAGGGAGTGAGTTCCTCTCATTTGTACCATCACTCACTTGTGCAATTCGCATTAGAGGAGAGAGAAAGATATCTACGAAGGAGGAGGAGGATTGGCTTGGGTCTAGAGTTCGATCTTTTTGCCTCTCTTATTTGTGAGACCTATTTTGGGCATTGTACTTTGATCATCTATATTGAGGAAATTCTTGTTGGGTTTTCTTCCCCTTGAGGGTTTCCCAGAGTATATTGTTTTGTGCTTTGTGATTGTGTATCTTTCAGAGATCCTTATTATGCTGCTATTGTGAATAATGTATTGAATGCTAATGAAATTGGAATCTAGTCTATAGTAGCATATAATCTTAACATTAGTGACAAGAAGAACATAATGCTAGGCAAGCTTCACTTTGATTATAAACCATGGCTATGCAGAGTAAATCTATTGTTTGGAACAGAATCTGCGTTTAATAGGAGTAATCAATCGACGTTTCGATCCATACGTTTCGAATCTCAGTCAGAATCTCCCTTCCGTAGAGAGATAAAATATTATTATAAACCATGGCTACGCAAAGTAAATCTATTGTTTGGACCGGAATCTACGTTTAATAGAAGTAGTCAATCGATGTTTCGAGCCATACTATTGGATCATCTTCAGGAGACAAAGCTGGCTCAAAGGTAAACTAATTCCAAGGTTCTTTATTAAATACAAAGAGCAACCCTTAATTAATCGGTGTCTCTACATTTCTTCAGGAACCCTAGATTGTTTACCTTTAGAGCAATCTTGAAGAGCAATCTAGTAAATCTATTGTTTGGACCAGAATCTGCGTTTAATAGAAGTAATCAATCGACGTTTCGATCCATACTATTGGATCATCTTTAGGAGACAAAGCTGGCTCAAAGGTAAACTAATTCGAAGGTTCTTTATTAAATACAGAGAGCAACCCTTAATTAATCGGTGTCTCTACATTTCTTCAAGAACCCTAGATTGTTTACCTTTTGAGCAATCTTGAAGCTTCACTTTGTTTCAAATTTCAATTTCTCTTCTTTCTTTATTTTTTCGATGTCTTCTCTTATGTTTCTCTAATTCATTGTAGATACTTCGTGGGAAACCTATGGCTCAAGAGTACCTCATCTACAAAAGCTTTCCATTCAGGCGCTTAGCCAGACATGTAGCTCTTCTAGTCGTGAGCGCAACTAGAGTGTATTTGAAAAAATACACACCAAGAAGCGCAACAGGCTAGAGAATTTCAAATTAAATTTTAGATTCATTATAACTTGTAATTTATGTCCCTTTACCCCCTAATTTATGTATTATGATTTAATAAATTATGATCCTCATATAGGTTGGATACCCAACGCCTAAATGATATGATCTACGTCTACTACAATATCAAGCTGTGTGTGAAGCAGATTGAGAAAAAAACCTGCATGGTTTCCATTTCATTGGATGGGATTGACACCACTGCTGCATGGAGGGCTGAATCTAAGAAACCTATTATGGAGGCAGCCCCTGATTGGTTAGAGGATGATACACAAGGCATGGAGACAGGGGAGGATGAGGAGTTTGGTAGTGTGCCACAACCAGAGCCACCAGTTCCATAGCCACAGTCACACTCAAAGGGAGTCGAAGATAGACCCATCGGTAGCCCGTAGCACTGGCAGTGGTAGAGGACTTGATCAGGGTCTACCTCATCATTCTTCAAGTTCTTCTACAGTACATCAATTTCCAAGGTCTTCTAGAGGACGTCAGAGTCCACTACGATCGCCAAGTCCTTCTAGCTCTAAATGAAGAGCCATTACTAGAGCGATTACCTTTGCTCGTAAAAGGGGTAGAGGGAATCAATAGTTTATTTACTTGATTTCATTGTATATGAGATACAATGATTGTATTTTTTGGTGACTCATGAATCAGGGACTCAAGATTTAGGACAGGATTCATTTTTTATGTGTGATGTATCACTAGATGTCTTATACATCTTATATAGCGGTTTTCTTTCCATATTCATGTGGCATTGTGTTCATTTGATGTTCTTGTTGCTTTCAATGTTTAAAAAATGGAAAAAACTATATTTTTGTATTTTTTAAGTTTGTCGATATATTGTCGATGTTTGCCGATATTTTCCCCGATAAATCTGATACGTTGTTTCTGGACCCTCGATGATATATTCACCAACACGATATTTGTAACTTTGGCTAAGATCCATCTCCTCTCGCTTCTCTTGTTGGAAAATCTTGTCCAGTGGACCACTTGGAGTTGGCCTCTTCTTGTTGGTTGAATTTCAACCCCACTCACATATCTGCTAGTGATAGATGGTTTCCTAAAGAATGTAGGATCCTCATTTTTGGTTTCCTACTTGTTGTTGCCACCTTGTTCAAGCCAATTGCATCCTCTCTTTCCATCTCCCTTCGTTGGGTAAGAGTCACTACTGTACATGCTCCAAGACCACAAGGAAGGCCCAACAAATAGCCACGAACCCGGTAGTCGGTGCTCTTGAACTCATTCTTGCAAAAATTACAAGTCCAAAGCACATTCCCTCCCACAACCAACTTTGCCCCAAGGCCCTTGTTTCCTTGTTACACACTTCCATAAGGGGTATTTCTTCTCTTGGGCCTACTGTCTTGCAAAATCAGGGTTATTTGCAGCATTAACAGCTCCACTAGCAGCAAATGGAGCACTACTAGCATTAGAGACATATAAACTTGGAGTTGGAGGAGAAGGGGAGACACCAACAAGGTCATTCTTCCCTTTCCTTTTCCCTCTACCAGCTACCCTTCATGATTGAGCCATGATTTCTTGGCAACGAGTCAATAAAACCATTGTTGTTTGAAAACTTGCAAATCCGGTAGTTAAATCCACCTTGAAAACACTTGAAATCCCTTCTAAACCTACTATTAACCTTCACCTGCAAATGAAACCTATGTGAAATCTCAACATATGCATGCAAAAGTGACAAATGAAAGTCAAAATCCGGGTTAAAAGGAGTCACGGATCACTTTCACGAGAGACACATGTCCTAGAACCCGGATACATCTAGCACATACCTGACATGTGTTTTGGATGTGTCTTGTTTCAAGGCACATCCAAAACACGTGTCGAACACATGTCCTCACATGTCACATGTCTGACACATGGGATGCAGACATAGTGGCCTTGAGGACATGTCCTATTACTTAGCTCCATGATAAAGGTGTTTCCAAACAGTGGAAACACCTCCCAATCTACCGATGGCATTTGTATTGTTGGGAAACACCTCCAACAGGATCGTTATTGATTGGAGGTTTTCTTGTAGCCCCACGCAACTGTGGGTGCATTTGAGTCATTTTTTGATGATGCCCATTATGAATGACCATCATGACAATGATTCTCTCCTTGGACAATAAGGGACCTGCTCTTGGAAACAAAACTACAACAACCACAATAAAACAATACAGAATGAACAAATAGAAAACAAAAACCATGCTCAAGCATAGGAAGGTGGCCGTAGGAAGTGTTATGCATCAGATTGTCTGAAGCGTTTCTTGCAAATGTAGCAAAGTGAGGGGTTTATTTTTTCTTTGTAAACGCCAACTTTTCGGGCTATATTATGTAGAGTGTTGATTTTGGAGCTAAATACCCTTGATTAGGTCATGGTAGGTCCCCTTGGTTTCCACCTCAAGGAGGTGTTAGCATTGTGGCTCTACTGACTACCGTTTGGGTGGGTGTTTGGTGCCCTTGAGGCAAATCATTGGGACACATGGCCATACTCATATTTTGCTTTATAGAGGTGATTGTGTGTAAGGGTTGTCATACCCATTTTAGCACACCTCATTTTGCCCACTTGGACCTATTGTTTTAATTCCAAACCCCTCCTCCTGGTCTCCAGACCCATAAGCGTCCTTCCTTAAAGAAGAAGCCTACATTGTTAATAAAGGAGGGCGATGAGGGAAAAACATTTGTTGGTGTTAGTTGGGGCATGATGCCCTCTTTTTGGCTCACCTTGCACTAGGTGGAGCCTAATTACACATTTTTATTCTTATTTTATGTCATTGTATGGTTTAGTCCCTTATTTGTGGGTGCACTAACCTTAAATTTATAATTTGTCATTAACTTTGTAGGCTCAAATTTGTAAAAGGTTGAGGGTTGTCTAATACATAAAACAACCTCACCTCATTTGTAAATCATGGACAAGGGTTCAAATTATGTATTCTTTTCTTTTTCTCCTAGTATATTGAAGAACTTGAAGCTATGCGCACCTCTCTCTTGGATGTCTTTTTTGCTTGAAGGATGAATGGCTGATGTTCTAGGGTTTGATCCGCACATGCTAAGTTGCTAGACTAGTTGTAGAAAGTCATACTCAAGGGCGACCTAAGACGCACTATCTTGCTCATTCTTGGTTTAATGTTGGTAAGTTTATCTTCTAACCCTAGTTTAACGTTGCTCTTGAAGTGCTTTGGACCAAGTTAGGGTTTGTTTGCTAGCATTTTATCAACTTGCTTGAGGAGACCTTCTTACCAAGGAGCTCTCCATTGTTTTGTTGGGCCTTGGACTTCTCTATTTTCCCTAATTAGGGTTTTGCTACCTAACCCTTGAGGTTGCTAGCTTAGCCCTAGTTGCAAGTATTGAATACCATCTTAAGAGGAGGGCCATTAGCCTCGATCTCTCATAGCCCTAGGATTTGAGACAAGAATCTAATACCCTATCTATCAATCCTCTTTTTGTCAATCTTTACATGTTTTATTTTATGCAAAAAATACATAAACATACTTCATTACTCGAAAAAACCCTAAAAATCTAAATAAATTCAAAAAATCCAAAAATAGTTATGAATTGGTATTTCTGGTCCACCCTAAAATTTCGCCCTAGGGTTTTATCCACAAACCCTATAGGGCGTCCTCTTATGAGGAAATGCATTGGGATAGGTGAAACCCTCGTAATTTGCGAATTAGAGGGCATATGGTATTTCTTGCTTGTCCTACAACTTCACCCTAGTTCAATTGTCCTCTTTTCCTTGAGGGCACACTTATTGGAATGGTTGCCTCGAGAAGTGTGGCATTGCCTTGGGAGATGTGAAATTGCCTTGAATGGTGTGATATTATTTGGAATTTGTGATAAAGTGAATAACTCCATTATTGCATGATTATTGTGTCTTGTTTAAAATTGTTTGACTCCGATAAGGCACTGATCATAGCTATTAAGGTTTTGTGGAATGTAGTTGTGGCTTGTTGGTGGTTGTAGGTATCTTTCATTGATTAGTGTCTCCCCCTAGGTTCGGAATTACCTGAAGTGTTGAGAGGTTAGACTGTGATGACATTGGGTAGAACTCTCTCGAGCTTACCATCACTAACACTAGGTCTACATAGCCTTGTTTTGCAAAGGTATGTTAGTTTGAGCGGTAACATTTATGGCGTCGTTGTCGAGGACGCTTGAGGATTGTTGCACAATAGTTGGGGCGCGTTAAGTCAAATCTTTTCACCTCCTTGGCATGAACGACAGATTTTGTAAAAAAACATTCTGTGAAGTCTGACAACGCTATAACATTTTTGGCGCCGTTGTCGTCGACCTCAAAGAAACAGTGGCGACGTTCCATTGAAGAGGGATTCCCAAGTTGAATCCATTTATCCTTCAGAATCATCCAACATCTTTCGTGTGACTCAGGTACGTTCTTGTTTTGTACTTTGGTGAGGTTTGTTTTGATCTAACTTAACGGGTCTCACCTGGCAACCCCTCTAAAGTAAAATAAAGAGGTACTCTACAAGAACAAGTCCAAGAGGTAAACTTTGCTTTGTACTTTGATAGGATTATTGTTAAAGGCTAATCTTGCAGGTCCTATTTGGCAACTCCATTGAAGAAAACAAATCAAAGAAGTGCAATTCAAAAAACAAACCTCTGTTATTAGTAAGAAGATGATATGGCGTCCTTTGATGAAATACAGGCGCACAATCGATATGCTCCATTGGATTTCTCAAATACTCAAGGATATCCAAATGAGACAGATAAACTTGGGTGGAGCAAGTCCATCCCGATATTTCATGAATATGAAGATACAGTTGTAGAGCATATTATGATGTTCAGAGAATTTCTTGTGGCATGGGATATTATGGAGGAGGATCTCGGAATGAAGAGCTTCGTAATCTCTTTTGATTTGTTGAATAACAAGGATGTGGGAGATTGGTATGATGAGCTTCCTCCTAAGGGGATACCCTCACTCTTGCAATTGGTCAAGGCATTCGAGGAGTGGGATACTAATCTTGACGAAGAAACTATTGAGGCCATGATTTCCCTTCCCACAAAGGAGCATGTCGAAGAAACCCTTGAAGACCTTTTTGCTCCTCTTGATTTGTTGAGCACTTCAGATGAGTTACCAAAAACGTTCATGATAGAATCTTGTGATCATGATGATGATCCCTTGGACCATGTCAAAGAGTTTCTAGAAAATACTCCAAATTTTGGTATTCAAAAAGATGAACACACATACATGAATTCATTTGTGCTGCATTTGCAAGAAGAGACCCTTGCTTGGTTTAAAGTCCTGGGAAAAGGTACAATATCCTCACTTGCAAAATTGATAGAGGTATTTTGCAGCTATTGGTGCCCAAAAAAAAGCAAGAGATGGATGCCATACGTCGAAGAGGCGAAGGACTTGTTCAACCTAAAAGAGCACGAAGCAGAACTCCTCGAAGAAATCTATGATGAAGATTGAGCGTTGGAAAGCTTGATTGAAGAAACCATTAATCAAGATCTTATCGATAACATTCTAAGCCCCGCGTCCGAAGAAGAAGGTATCCCTGAAGACGAAGATGACAAGGCTCAAAAAAATGAAGACAAAGAAAGCTTGATTGAAGAAATTGAAGACCACAAGGAAATGGTGAGTTCTCCTTACAGTCGTTTTGAAAAGTTCCTTGCTCCTCCGATCTACGACCCTTTGAGGCCTGGCAATGTTATATTAGAAAATTTAGACGAAATCTACAAACCTTTCCTACCATTCACAAGAGAGGAAGGGGTTAGTCTAAATCAAGCCGAGCCGGATTTTCATACAGGTTTCAAGCAATATGAAGCAGTCTTTGTCGAAGAATCATTTCCAGCTAAGAAAGATAACAAAGATATGGTTGATGAATGTGTGGTGGATGCTTCTCCTTATCCTTTTGATGATGATGGTTTGGTGAACCTTCCTTTCTCTTTCGCCCATACAGACAGATATTTTGAAGATGAGAGGTTTGAGGGCATTTCAGTTAAAGAAGATGGTGGTTCACCCTCTCCTAAGGTGGATCTCAACCAGCACTCTCAGCTATGCTTCTCAGAAATTGATGCAAGTTTTGGACAACCAAAAGATCCTAGGAATGAAATTGTTTGCTCTCAAAGCAATAAAGGGTCATATACGGCCTTCACCACCAATGTTGTTGCTTGGTTTAGGAGGATGAACTTCGATGGGGCCAAGTCTCAGTCAGGTATGGGTGCAGGTATTGTATTAACTTCTCCTTGTGCTGATAGTCATTGTTTTTCTTTTCCCCTAGAATTTGAAGGTACTAACAATGTGGTTGAATATGAATCTCACTTGCTTGGCCTTGAGTTAGCTAAAGATTATGGGATTGAGTTTTTAGATATTGTTGGCAACTCTAACCCAATTGTGATGCAAGTCAAAGGAAAGTTTGCATGCGAAAACCAAAGGTTAAAAAGGTACAGGGATCCAATAAGATTGGCCACAAAAAATTTCAATGCCTTATCTTTACAAGTGATTCCCAGAGCTCAAAATCAGCTGGCTAATTCCCTAGCAGCATATGCTTTCGTTCTAGAATCAAGAATAGTGCATGTAGTTTACATACCTTCAGTTCCTGGTAACCTTGAAGATAGACAATTTTTTTATGATGACAAACAGATGCACAGGTTTATGAACAACAAGGCAAAATTGTTTCAACCTATTCATGCATGGTTCCTTGATAGTTTTGAAGGTCGTTTGGGGCAAACAGATTCTGGAAGACAAGTATATAATGGCGTCAATTTCTACTTGAGCCCAGTTCAATCATGGATAGAAAAAGTTTGTGAAGGTAATCCTTCCCCATGGCAAGAGCTTGAAGGCTTCCAGGTTCCCGATCTTGTTCATCATTCCAGCCCATTTCCGACAGAAGTAGTACCATCTATTCGGCTCATCATTGATGTCTTTGGGTGTGTGTCAAATGACCTTGAGGCAAATCACTGGGACACATGGCCACACTCATATTTTGCTTTGTAGAGGTGATTGCCTGTGTGAGGGTTGTCATACCCATTTTATCACACCTCATTGTGCCCACTTGGACCTATTGTTTTAATGCAAAACCCCTCCTTCTGGTCTCCAAACCCATAAACATCATTCCCTTAAGAATAAGCCTATGTTGTTAATAAAGGAGGGTGTTAAGGGAAAAACATTGTTGGGATTAGTTGGGGCATGACGCCCTTTTTTTGCCTCACATTGCACTTGGTGGAGCCTAATTACACATTTTTATTCTTATTTAATGTCATTGTATGGTTTAGTCCCTAGTTTGTGGGTGAACTAACCTTAAATTTTATAATTTGTCAAACTTTGTAGGCTCAAATTTGTAAAAGGTTGAGGGTTGTCTCATATAAATAAGACAACCTCACCTCATTTGTAAATCATGGACAAGGGTTCAAATTATGTATTATTTTCTTTTTCTCTTGGTATACTGGAGCACTTGAAGCTATGCACACCTCTCTCTTGGATGTCTTTTTTGCTTGAAGGATGAATGGATGATGTTCTAGGGTTTGATCTTGCACATGCTAAGTTGATTCTAAGACTAGTTGTAAAAACTCATGCTCAAGGGTGACCTAAGACGCACTATCTTGCTCATTCTTGGTTAATGTTGGTAAGTTTATCTCCTAACCCTAGTTTAACATGTTCTTGAAGTGCTTTGGACAAGTTAGGGTTTGTTTCCTAGCATTCTATCAACTTGCTTGAGGAGACCTTCCTGCGAAGGAGCTCTCCATTGTTTTGTTGGGCCTTAGACTTCTATATTTGCCCTAATTACAGTTTCGCTACCTAACCCTTAAGGTCGCTAGCTTAGCCCTAGTTGCAAGTATTGAATACCTTCTTAAGAGGAGGGATGTTGGCCTCGATCTCTCATAGCTCGAGGGTTTGAAACAAGAATCTTATACCCCATCTATCAATCCTCTTTTTATCCACTTTTTATCAATTTTACATGTTTTATTTTATGCAAAAAATACATAAACATACTTTACTACTCAAAAAAACCCTAAAAATCTAAATAAATTCAAAAAATAGTTGTGATTTGGTATTTATGGTCCACCCTAAAATTTCGCCCTAGGATTTTATCCACAAACCCTATAGGGCATCCTCTACTAAGGAAGTGCATTGGGATACCTGAAACCCACGTAATTGGTAAATTAGAGGGTGTATGGTATTTTTGGCTTGTCCTACAACTTCACCCTGGTACAATTGTCCTCTTTTCCTTGAGGACACACTTTTTGGAGTGGCTACCTTGGGAAGTGTGACATTGCCTTGGGAGACATAAAATTGTCTTAAAAGGCATGATATTATTTGGAATTTGTGATAAAGTGAATAACTTCATTGTTGCATGATTATTTTGTCTTGTTTAATATTGTTTGACTCCGATAAGGCACTAATCATAGCTATTAAGGTTTTGTGGAAGATATTTGTGGCTTGTTGGTGGTTGTAGGTATCTTTCATTAATTAGGGTCTCCCCCTAGGTTCTAAGTTACCCTAAGTGTCGAGAGGTTAAACTATGGTGACATTGGGTTTAACTCTCTCCCGAGCTTATAGTCACTGGCACTAAGTCTACATAGCCTTGATTTGCAAAGGTATGCTAATTTGAGCAGTAACAAGAAGCACACAAAAGTTCTAAGAAGAATATGAGAAAGGTAAGACTTTGAAATTTGAATGCACAAGGTCCTACTATAACGAAGATGATATAGGAATGTTGAAGCAATGTCTTTTAATATGAAGGGGATCACACGACCACTCTTAGGAATAAGTGGAGGAAGTGGAGGAAATATTGTGAGTTAGACCTTCTTCAATGCATGTTACATGGTAGCTTGTACAATAGACATATTACAGTAATGGTGGTAGGATCCTAAAATAATATTTCATGAAGATAATGAAATGTTTGGATGTGATAGGTTCCTTAAAAAGTCATTTTATAATGATCCCCATTATTAAGATCCAATGTGATATTCATTCTAAGGCATGAACCTAACCTTGGAAACAAAACCATGAAAACACAAAATCAAATAAGAGTAATACAGGACATAAATTATATCCAAGCAAGAGGAGAAGCTAATAAAGAAGAACCTCAAATTGTCTTGTGAGTTAGAAAGTGAAGCTGGTAAATTATATCCATGTCTTGTGAGTTAGAAAGTGAAGCTGGTAAAGAAGAACCTCAAATTGATGTAACTACTTGCTTGATTTAATTTTTGATAGTTTTTTATAGAAGATTGAAGTATTTGCTACCCACCATTGTTCTTATGCATATTAATTGGATGCATTGCCATTTGCTCTCCTATGTTGTTGGAAATTGATGCTTGATGTTGTTGATTTTTCATGTGAGTCGTCCATACCATGCTATAATCCAATTCTTGTATATGCACTCAAATCTTTCTCTGTGTTGCGCACCTTCATTATGATATTGATTTGTTTAGAATGTGTCACATGGTTCTAACGGTTAAATGACATTGTGTGTAATGAATGCCCTTTGTTGCCCAAGTCTTTTCTTTGCATATAGTGCCATAAAGAAAAGATTTACGATGATAAAGTAAATGGTTCAAAGGTAACTTTCCCAAGTAGCATTAAAAAAAGTTTTCACCCTCTTGATTTCCTTGATGCCAACCATATTCGAAAATATTTCTTGCAATGAGATACCATTAAAATATGTATGGTAACGTTCATGCCCTTGTTACTTTTGCCTAAATATTCTTTGATTGGGTGGAAATTTACAAAACGTGTCACCTTCTAATGTCTAAACAAGTCTTGATTCTTGAACCAGATGATTAAAGGGGATATCTGTTACCAACTATTTTGTACCATAGTTGGACTTCTTGTGAGCCACCAGTTTTATGAACATATCAAGTGTTCATCATCAGTGTTCAGAAGTTCATAAGACTTTTTCAAGGACTTTTTGCCCCTTTGTAATAAATTGCATGTCCAAACCCCCATGGGGGAATCGTAATAAGTTGGTCTAAGCATGGTTATTTTGTAAAAGGCTTGGCCTACCTTAGGTTTGGCTATCAAGGGGATACTCTAGAGTGTTTTTTCCTTAGGAATTATGCCTTACGCTTCAGTGGCATATAATTCCTGAGTTTTTCACTCATACCTCCAAAGCTGGAGTATTTACCATGATGGTCGAACCTTAGGAGGTTATTAAAGCCTATGTGTCTATGTATTTTTCACATGCTAACCATCAATATTGAGTCATATGGACATGCACTAGGTCGCCTAGGATTTTCTTTCAGTTCGGACAAAAATAATTTTTCCCGTTTAATGGGGTTTTTTAATCATTTAATTAAAAAACCAAAAAGTGATAAAAGTGTGGTTAGCATGTGAAATTTGCCATGGGGGTGCTCATTTTCTAACCCAGAGCACCCACAAAACCCCTAATCTCGCTTTTCCTAAGTTTTGAGTGAATATTATTCACTTTAATAAAAATTCTCTCTAGAATATTAAAAGTGAATTATTTAATTAAATTAATAAAGTTTGGAGAAAAATCAATTTCTCTAAAATTGAGGGATTGAGGCCAAATAAAGGCCCAGTTGACATGGCAATCACTATCGAAGTGCAATCCAATCAACTCAGAACACATTCAGTCAGCACTTGGAGCACTGCAAGCTCTTTTGCCTTGGGAAATGCGCCCTCTCCTCATGATGGGTGACTTTGCTATGTTGGAGGATGAGGATTGATTTGGAGATGGTTTCAAGGCAAGGAGGGGTCGCCCCTCTTGTGAGTTGGAAGCCACCTCACTTCCCAAGCATTAGTTAAGGCTTTGTTCAAGCCTTGGTTCACTCCCTCTTCAGAGATATGTGCCACCCAATCCCTCTTGGCTCATAAGTGCGCCCTCTCTTCCTCTCTTGTGTTATAAAAGCAGGCTCTTGCTCCCCATTGTAGATGGATGCAAGGAACCTCTGCTTAATCTGTATTGTAAAGTTTGTTGCCTTCGGCAACCATCGGAATAAAGTTGAAGGCTTTGGAGGCTCATGAAGTGTATCGAATATGTGCATGTGTTGATGTTGTGAGGCAATATTATTGCAATTTATCCATGTTTTGCATAAACTAGTAATTAGTCTGGCTTAGAGGGATCTCTGTGGCACATAGGGTAAGCATTTGAGGCTTTCAAGTTGCTTATTTACCATTTTATCTTATAGATCCAAGAGTTTATGCTTTATTCAGTAGTATTTCATAATCTTTTGGATTTATAGCGGTGGAATGTACCAGATCTAAGCTTGTTGTTGTAAGTTTGATAAGTTGTGCAGGTTGTTTGTCCCAAGTGGAAGGTTGAGCTCAGTTGCATCTTCCATTCCTGTGGATACTCTGCAGGATGAACACATAAGCTCTTTCTTTCTCCATTAAACAACTCTCCAAGCTTGCAAAAGATTCAAAGCTTGAGCAAAATCTCTCTTCTTCCATCTTTCAAAACTCAATACTCTCTTTTTTAGTTACTATATTTCTTTACAAGTAAATCGAATCTAGAAAGGTTTCATTATTCATCATTTACTTGATTTCCATTTCTAGTTTAGATCTGAATGCTAGTTGCTTTAGCACTGAAAAGCATAAATATTTCCTAAATTTTTGTAAGTGCTAGATAGTACAACTTTGTGATTATACTGACATACTAACACTTTAACAAAAATTTCTGTTTGCTGATTTTTGGGTTTTACATTACAGGAAAGCAAGGAAAAGGACAATTCTAAGATTTTGAACCATATTTTTCCCCTTTCTTCATTCCCTTGATTCCCCTTAGCTTTTCTTAAAGCTTAAAGTCTCTTGAATCTCGCAATTTTTGCGGATCAAGGGCACTCTCTATCAGAGAGTTAATAAAAATTTGTAATTATTTTAATAAAAGGGCGAGTGGGATTATGGCTCCCACACCCCTCTTCTTCCCCCATTTGGGGGAAGCCCGTATCTATCAATTTTTACTATTTGCTTTCTTAGAGTAGTATCATGCTAGGCTAGTTTCCATTTTTACAAAGTTAGAATTAAAATTAAAAAGCTACTGAAAAGCTTTACTTTGCATAAGTTCACTTTTCTTAGAATTTTATTTTTCGCAAAGATTGAAAGTTATTTGAAATATAATTTTCTTAAAGTTGCTAAAAGTTTCTATTTCACAAGTTTAAGTTGTTTCAAATTTTACCTTTTTGCAAAGTTCAAATTCAATTGATTTTCACTTCTAGTTTTGTTCCATGCTAAATTGAACACTAATCCCCTTGCTTTCCTGAGTACAGTCTTTGGCCTGAAAGAGACTCTTGTGTAGTAATTAGATAGCTTCCAGTTTTATGCTTTATTTACTTTATGTTTCTTTGCATCTATCCTTTTTGTTGAGTCTTAAGACTCTTTGAAAATCTCTTGAATCTTGCCCTTTAAGGATCAAGAGTGCTCTCTATCGGAGAGTTCATCTTAACTAAAATCTCTTGAATCTCGCCTTTGCGGATCAAGAGTGCTCTCTGTCGAAGAGTTTTAACAATTGGAATTAACATTTGCATGCTCCGCGTATGATCTACCAATCACAGGCTTGTCTGAGCTTTGGGATATCAAAAGCGGTTGTTTGCACTCTATAATTTTTTCACATTAATTAATCCACTCACTTTAATAAAATCAAATTCCATAAACAAACGAAAATCTGGCGTTACCGTTAACTGATCAAGTGGGGAAATTTTGACTAAGGACGCAGGAACAACTGGGAGGCGACCTCAGGGCACAGTTAGACTACACCCTTGTTGGTGTAGTGTTTTGCTGGTGTAGTGTTGAACACCGCTCTCGAGACTCCATTCCAGCCCACATGTCTTTGTACGAAGCCACTTAGATCATAATCCGGACATATTCCCCGTACCGCAAAGTATATCGGGAATTCCCCTTCCCCTTATTAATCAACTCATCCTCTAAAAAATCATAAATAAAATAAACCAAGAACATTTGCACAACAATCTTTTCAGCACAGCACTCCAACGATCAGTGACTCCATTAGCACTGGTCTCATTCACTTGCAGCAATTATTTCAATATTGTTATCTTTATCTTAAATTGTTGTTTACTTTATGTTGTGAATGTGTTTTAATTTATGTGCAAGCAAACTTGGTTAAATTTTGATTATTCACTTATAAAAAACCTAAATAACACTCTTTCCCATCATCAAACATTAACTTAAAAAGACTTAGTAACCTCTTTTTTAGTAGGGTCTACCCCCCTTGGCTTTGTTAGGAGTTTGCCTAAACGGAGAAGTAAGGATCAGGTGACAACACTTGACTCAAGACTTGCCCCCAAGGCCACACCGAGCAGCTTGGAAAGATTTATGTTGCGCTTCCCCCAGGTGTGCATTTCTAT
Source organism: Larix kaempferi (assembly GCA_027924585.1). NCBI lineage: Eukaryota > Viridiplantae > Streptophyta > Pinopsida > Pinales > Pinaceae > Larix > Larix kaempferi. Next base: position 11,353,907 of record BSBM01000877.1, read on the forward strand.
GGCAACAGTATCTATAGGTAGTGCATCCAGGTCACTCAGATCACCCCCGAAGATCTATAGGCTACAATGTATCAACGTATCAAATATGTATCTTCATTTTATTATTGTAAGAAAGGAGAATAAAAATAAGAAAAAGAAGACAATAATAGAATAAAAAAGACAAAAATAGAAAATTGAAGAGAGAAAGAAGGAGAAAATAGAAATATGAAGTTGCAAAGACACTAAGTAGTTAAGGTCAAAGCCAAGGTCTGGACTACAGTTCATGTATTTATTCATTGATCATTGGTGTTGCATGTGGGTTATTTATTACTGTAGAAAGAAATGTTCAAAATTTCATGCAATCGGGCAATTAATGCAAACATGAATTTTCACCTTATTTCTAAAAGTTTTCTTAGATCTTAGCCCTAGAATTTTCAGTCTTAGGATTGTTGTAAATTAAAGTATGAAACAACAGTGAAAAGATCACAATAATTCACTTAAAATAGCCCCACACTTCACATTAATTCCAAGAGAAAAGATACCAAACAATGAGTTAATTTTTAGCCCCTTCTAGGGCAACTTATCAACCAATAACCAGATCTGAAAATGTACTTTTACAGTAGTCACAGCAGTAAACTCATCCCCTTATATTCTTTATTAGATGTCAAATCACCAAGACATAAACCACTATAAATGGTAGTGCATAAAGAACATATGTAGCTGAAATTCAAATATGGAAAATGCACAAGATATGGAATGCTGAAACTTCATATATAAGTTCAAGATAAAGTACAAGTACATACCATAGCCTTCTCCCAATGCTAGTACAAAAACTCCAACTATCCAAAAATCCCTAGCTCAGGTAAAACAATAAACCCTAGCTCAAACAAGAAGATCCAATGTGCAGGAATCTCTTTAACAAATCCTCCATGGCAAGATGTCCTCTTCTCTTTTTCATCAATCCACCCTAAGGTTTTCTTTAAAAACCCTGATCTCCAATCTCCAAAGATAAAACCCTAACCTTAGAGCTCCAAGATGCTCCGAAAAACTCCAAGAAGACCAAGAAACCCTACTGCCTTGAGAGAGAGAGAAATAACAAGTGTATGTGAAGATCCAGGAAAGAGAGAGAAAGCCATGATCATCACCAACATCTCCAACACAAGAACCAACCCTAGTCACAAGAGCAACTCCAAATGAAGAAATCCCATCTAGGGTTCATAACTCTACCTAGGATGCATGAGGAAACCTTAGCGACTTCCTCCAAGAAGCTGAGTACAAAGAAAAGAGTACAAATCAATGGAAAAACTCAATCCTTCCTCTATTTATATGAGGTAAGGGAAGCCAACAGTACTATGTGGACACAAGCCCTTACAAGCAATCTACATGAGCCCTTGTAGGCCAACACAAATGAGATGTCTACTCTAAAATACATGTGTCATGCTCCAAGGCGATGTTGTACACAATGAGTCCAAGGTGATATAGTTACACAAAGCAAGTCCACACCAATCCATCACAAGCCTCCACAAACTCCTTCGATCCTCCTAAGCAATGTACTCCACTGGGTCAGCTACCCCCTACAAGGACACTATTGAAGTTTCGGGCATCCCTGAGCCATCTCCAATCCTCTGAATAGGAATTCAAGCCGCCACATGCCATCTAGGGCTGGAAGCCCTCCTCCATGATGCAAAACACTCCTCATCATCGGTAGGGCATTCTCTAAACAAGTGGCTCCTTTGTGTGCCCATCACAAAGGGCATCCACCAAACTACTAAGAGATTTCCAACGCCTAAGCACCACCATTCGAAGTTCATGCATCCTCTAAGCAAGCAATCGCAACCGTGCATATCCATCATGGACCATCTCTCATGTTGCAATCCATCTTTGACCATCAAGGGGCTAATCATACACCAATGTACCCCGATCTCATGAAGCACCCCCAAACATGGTGTAAGCACTTTCGGAGTAACCCAAAAATCTAAAAAGAAAGTGGCTTGGTGGGAAAGGGTGTTGTTGCAAGAGATTACTTGTCAGTTATTACTTTTTTTATATGCACAAGAGACCAAATAGAACACATAAGAGTACATGAGATTACTTGTCTGAGATCAATGTCTAGTGAGCACATAAGGTGCTACCTTGGCCAAGTCTTATCACAAAGGTTAAACCCCATGAAAATTTCAGTCTATGAGATTTTCACTCCCCCATACCTAAACCGAGCAATGTCATTGCCTTCCTCCAAAGGGCCAATCTTATTGTATTAATGCTATAATTAATTATATTTTTGTACAAAATTTCACACCACGAAATAAATATATTATTTGAACACGAGTAAATTGATTATTGTTTAAAATGTGGCAGTTATCACAATCCTCTGAGCAAGAGACAAAACAATTCACTACATAAGTTATCTAGCCCTAAAGATAAGTATTGTGTTTGGTCCAACAGTCATGGATGTCCAACTTATCAGTATCAAAAACAACCAATAGCGTAGCACACACAATACTTATTTTGGAAAACTAACTAACTTCATATATACATGCATGAAGATGTTTTAGAGTAAAATAAAAAATTGTTGTCTTTTATGAAAAAAAGTATAAGTGCCTTTAATAGAAATAATGTCAAATGTGACTAACAATAGTTGTAATCTAAGGGGGGGAGAATGTAATATGCCTAAGGCCCTAAACATCAATAGGTGAAGATTGACAATCAAGGATATAATTATATACAGACCTATAATGTATAAGGGTTAGATCTTGTGGAAATATAAAAAAAATGAACCTTTGAAACTTTAATATGTTATTATGAGGGCATAAATAGTCATAATAAGATATAACAGTACCATGATTTGGGTTGTAAACATGGTTAAGGATTATCCTCTTAATTGAGCTTTAAAACTCCTAATTATGTTTATTTATTCTTAAATAGCAAATGTGGACTGTGCTCACGATGAGGTTGATGAAGTCTTGAGTCATTAACCATGGTTCATTATCCTTGTGGTCTATGCAACGTGAATGGTGTATTGAGATTAAGGTTGAGGGAGTATTGTGTCTTGATTCTCCACTAGGGTCCCATTCTCATTGTGGTTTGCCCCACTCGAATGCCATGTTAAAAAGAAATGGCGTTGAGTGCGCATCTTTAGGAAATTTCACAGTAGTGCCAACTAAATGTCTTTTGAAAGGACAATGTGTTCTTAAATATGCCAAATGAATATCTTTCGAAAGGAGAAGACTCTATATGCTATGCCCCTCTTATAAGCTATACTAAGACTATTATGACCATGAAACATGCACTCAAATACAAGAATTAAAGTGTTACCTAGTTTCAAGATAACAACAGCAGATATGTTAATAATAGGGAGTTGTTTGTTTCAATACCCAAAAGCATTTCGGGCTAAGATTAATTATAGCAGTATAATTTTCATCTCTTTCAACTTATAGACAATATAGGATCACTGAAAGAACAACTATGCACAGAAACAATAGACACAAGATTTTATCCTAGGAAAACCCAAACTCGGGAAAAACCCAGCAACCCTTTCTTACTCAAAGATTTAGTACAATAAAGATAAAAGTACAAGAAGAATAGATGCCCAAAGAAAATTGTTGCAAATGTCTTATGCTACCCAAAAAGTCGAACTTTCTTGCTTGAGCAAACTTGCTTGACGTATGTGATAAATGGGAGGGCGACTCCTCTATTTATACTACACTTTCGAGTGATTTTTCCAACTGGGCCGACTTGACTTCTTTACTGGGTCAACTTGTCTCTTTTGTAAATATAAAAATACATTTTATTTATTTTGTAGGTCGGCTTTAGCTTGTGAGGATACCTCACGTAGCTACAAAAACAACACTCCCTCTTAGCTAGAGAGGTATCATCACGCTGGAACACATCTAAGCATCATCTGGTCATCACAACTGGACTCGAACATTTGGGCATCATCTGATCATCACGGCTGGACTCGTACATCCCGTCATCTTAAGAAAGGTCAACATCGTCCATACAGGACAACATCCCACACAGGGATCCAAGTATACTCTACACAAGAGTCCTCTCCACCTAGGAGAATGTTCCTCATAAGAACAGTAGTCCTCACTGGACTAAGCTCATCTTGATCTACACAGGACCGCCTGTCCTAATTGGATTGAGCTCTTCTCGGTCTACGTGGACCGCCTATCCTACCTGGACTAAGCTCATTCTCGAGCTACAAGGACCGCCTATCCTACCTGGACTAATCTCTTCTCGGTCTACAAGGACCACCTATCCTACCTGGACTGAGCTCTTCTCGGTCTACAAGGACCGCCTATCCTACCTGGACTTAGCTCTTCTCGGTCTACAAGGACCGCTTGTCCTACCTAGACCAAGCTCATTCTCGGTCTACAAGGACCGCCTGTCCTACCTGGACTGAGCTCTTCTCGGTCTACAAGGACCACCTGTCTTACCTGGACTGAGCTCTTCTCAGTCTACAAGGACTGCCTGTCCTACCTGGACTAAGCTCATTCTCGGTCTACAAGGACCACATATCCTACCTGGACTAAGAGCACTCCCTCTCACTAAGGGAAGCATTCTCCAATACTCCAAGTCTTTCACGGAAGTATGCAAACTTCACTCTGGAAAGAGGCTTGGTGAGAATGTCGGCAATCTGATCATCAGTCAGAATATACAGGAGATGAACTGCTCCTCTCTGTACCATGTCTTTAATATAGTGGTACTTGATCTCGATATGCTGCAACTGCTCCCTCTGTGCTGGAATCTTTCGCTCCCTTTACACTAGAGCATACCAATTGTAGGTTGTACTACTGGACATTGTTGCTCGTCCATTAGTGTCATGTCTCATCAAGTGAGTCTACTGAGATGAACTTCATGTTCTCTCAATAACACTGGATGGCAATCTAGACTCCTTCTGGATCTGTGTTGCAGATTCCCTCTGCAACTCTGCATCATACTCTTCCTTTGGAGATACACACTAATTCCTTAAACTGCATCCTAAACATCAACTCTCATAAGCACAGTTCCTCATGAGAGTATAAGTATATCATAGATTCAATCAACTATTACCAAATATGAATCGGAAGCATACTCAGCTTCTTCAAATTTGTGTAGCCATGAACTTATGGTTCATCACCCCAAATCTCTCAACTGTGTACTCCCTCTGACTGAGGGATATCTCATCTGGTCTTGGCCATACTTCAAGAAGTAATGCATCAGGCTAAGACTCTTCATCGTGGACTCAGAGGACAATAGCCTTTGTACCTTTCAATAGATCTCTCTGTCTCGGTGGGGAACTAATCACTGTTATACAACATTATGATCAAGGAATCATCATCAGCAACCTGTGTCATCTGCAAATGTTGAATCATGAGCCACTGCTCTAACTGGATATATGTATACTGCACCTCCTCTAAGGTCAACTGAGTGGTTGTTGTCATGTTGATTCTCCACTTAGGCACAAGTAATGTTCTACTGGAAGCCAAATGCTATTCATGTAGTCCCCACATTTTAGGTAGCATACTAATGAACTTTGAATAGCTTTTATGTTGCTACTAACTGCAACTCCTTATGTTCATCGGAAAGATGAACACCCATAGTAGAGAGATACCAATCATCAATCTTCATATGGGATTTCCTGGACCTATGGGTCATGGGTCCACATAGGACTGAATGTACTAGATCCACATATGTCTGCTATTACTGCTGAATAGTCATCACATCCACTGTCGCTGCTCCCGCTGTCATGGAAGCCATCTTGTTATCTGATCTTGAGAGTCATTTCTGAGCATCATGCTCCCTCTCAAATACTGAGTATCAACGGGATCTTAATCTGGCTGACTATACATCCATCGCTTGCTCTTCAGAACAAGTCCCATCATCCTTCTCTTGTAGGTCATGGCATATGGTCTTTCCCTACAAATCAAATTTCATCAAATAGTCAACAACATTGCATAATCACGAGAAATTAAATCATATTTCAATGACAATAGTTCACACAGTCATGTAAGCATCATAGCCAATGCTTCAGCACAACATCCATCCATATCCCAAACATACTTGGTGACTATCTAGATGCCTTCCATCTCCACCGGAACATACTGTCAGGAGCGTGCACTGCTCCAATATGTCAGCAAAGAGGTTTCATCCTAGACTAGTCCTATCTAGGGTTCATGGAATGTTGTGCAGCACTACAGGCTGCTTACTCAACACATGCACAATATAAGCCTACTGCTTGTCAATCTCAGTCATATAAACATGCTATATCATAAGAAGCCTAACACACTTCCTGATTCTAAGAATACAAATCTGCATACAACTGTTATGAACATTCAAATCTTATTGACAAATGATAATCTAGATACAAATACTTATCTTTTATTGTTTTGTGTGGGCTCCCTCTTGATCTCTGCTTTCTTATAGGGATCACTAGAGTCCTTAGATATTTGTCTTCTTTCTTGGAAGCTAACTGCAACCTGGACCTTCATACAACACTAATGACAATCTCCTCATCTAGGGATAATGAAATCATTGGTGTACTAAAAGAAATACTCCTTTCGACAGTCATCATCTTCTGCATTCCTTGACCTCTTTGGTGGAGTTTCCTCATCAACATCGGTTGTAGAAGCATGTTCCTTCCTCTTCTTTAAAGTACATTGATTCTTGTAGTGGTCGAACTTCCTACAACTGAAGCATTGGATCTGTGAAAGATCTTTCTTTTTCCTTTGATTAGGGGCTGGACTTCCACCTTTATCCTTTCTACCAAAGGTCCTCTATCCTCTTTTCTTTGTGTGTGTAGCAAGAGCTTGATTTTCTTCATGAAAGGCATGATCATTGCCTCTAGCCACAAGTCCGATTTCTTCTTGTGTACAGTTTGCCCTCTTTTCTTTGTGTGTGTCGCAAGAGCTTGATTTTCTTCATGAAAGGCATGATCATTGCCTCTAGCCACAAGTCTGGTTTCTTCTTGTGTACAGTCTGCCCACAATCTTTCAACATTTGGTAGCTTAGATCTTCCAGTCACACTTTGAATGAAAATCTTCATGAAGTATGATGCAACAGAATCGGATCTAGACATCTTGATGTTTGAGAGTTGTTGCCTCAGGGCAAGAGCCCTATTAATATTTGTGTTCTCAAATAGCTTCTTCAAGGTGTCAAACATTGCCTTTGTCGTCTTCTTCTGAGAAATTTGAGGAATCAAATGATCCTTGACTGAATCCATTAGGATCCTCCTTGTCTTGGCATCATTCTTCTTTCACTAAGTCTTCTCCGCTTCTTCTTCAGGTTCTAACACTCCATTCACAATAAAATTTAGTAGATCATTTTCTTCTAGAGCAATAAGCACTCTAGACTTCCATGAATGGAAATTTGAAGCTCCATCAAGCCTATCTTCAACCTTGATGCTTGAAAAAGTGAAAATAAATTCCATGTGTTTCAAGAAAAGTTAATTTTTTATGCATTGAAGCTAACATGCAGTCATGGGGTTTGGACATTAAACTCTATGTTAAAAATAAAACTTGAAACCAGGTTGGGGTTCCAAAATTTTCAATGGTCCTCTAGGGAAAACTCTATACCATCATGCACTTTGCAAAGGTTGATATGCTCTACTAAGAACTCTTCTACATGTAAACACTATAGGCGTTGAAAGGCATTTAAACAATTGGGATCAATGATGACAACCCTCACTTATCTTGGACAGAAATTAGACTTCAGAAGAATATGTATACAGTTCATACATATGGCCATAGATGCTTGCTTCCGTATTCACAACAAAAGGATACTTGCTTCCATATCCATGATAGTTTGCCTAGGACCCTATATGCTACATGATTGACTACAAGCAATCTTGTACATTTTATCTTAGTGTAATCAGGGATGATTGCGACATTGGCAATATTTTTTTCCTGAGAAATATAGTCCCTCACTCACCTGCCTATTGAAGTGTTCCAAGTGAGGATGTCGGTACCTTGCTAGCCCCCTACAAATTCCCTCCCTCTTCCCCGGTTTTCCAAATGGAGCGTGGTAGTAACTGTCAGCCAAAATACTGACTCGACACACTAAGGAACTCGATGGGATTTGATCCCGAGACCTCTATGAACTTTTGCATGAGACCAGTCAAGCTAACCCTTGGGCATAACATTGTCAATATACATGTGAAATCACTTATATGATAATAGCATGTCTAAGTATCACTCGCCGAACGAAAATGATCACATTGATATTGTGCAGGTAATACACATTGATTGCCACCCAATCTTCTTGCCAAGGGAGAAATGTTTTTTAACAATCAAATCACAAATGAAAAACATAAGGGTATCTGATAAATAACGTCTTACAGCAGACATGCTTCTTAACAAACAACTTGCATTGCTTTCAAAATCTTATCGCGCAAGCAGACATGCTTCATAACAAACTAACTTGCATTGCTTTCAAAATACCGTCACGCCAGAAATAGCGTTCACCAAATTACATTGCCTTGGGCATCCAACCACATGAAAGGGACTAAAAATATAAATCCCTTGCTACATTACATTACATTTTAACATCCAATGGTTCAGGAAAGGAAAAACAGAGATCGATTTCACATCAAATTGCACTACTTTAGATGGCAGAGAGGCTTTGAGATACAAAGTCTCCTACAAAAGTGTACTACAGAGAGCATCCGTTGATACTGAAAAGACTCCACAAAGAAAAATCGAAAATATCCTTACCCCATTATTGAATGCGGCAACGAACAACCCAGTTCCCAATCCAAGCAGGCATCCAATCAGCAGCAAAGCCCATTCTGGAGGCGCACCTTCGCCGAGCCGATCCTGCGAGACCACCTGAGTGCTCAAAGGAGGACGACCTTCCTTTGGCACATATCTTCTACTCAACAACCTTCTGATTGATCTCCTCCTGTCAAAACTCCTCGCAGCATCTTTGTCAATATTGTCAGGTGGCCTGCTCACCAACCTCTGCACCTCCAAATCTGAATCTGAGCCTGAGGACTGTGACCTTGACAGAATCTTGAGGTCACTGTGATCCCCAGACATCATGAAAAATCCTGATCTGTCCTAAATGGCATTAAATTCTTGCTGCCACTGGATGTAGTCACATGTAAATAACCACACTAAAAGTCTTCTCAATTCTTATCTACGTAGCCTGGATCATGTCTCAAAGGATTACTCAACCACCTGTCCTAACCCTCGGTTAATCTAGGGTGTCAAGTTTTTGCCGAAATTTTGACAAAATCGGATATACCCACTGGGGAAAAATAAATAATTGTGAGGGCAGAAAATCGGGTTCTTCGATACGCCCCTGATCAGCTGTAAAACATGTGAAATTGCCACAATGGGGTGCTTAATCAGCCCCCGAACTCACCGGGTTTGCGCCTAAATAAGCCTCTGGACGTACCAGAGCGGCTGCTAAACCGGTGGAATTGCTACGGGATGCCATGTCTACGTGAGACCGCACCGAACCGACAGCAGGAATTTGTGCATGTTTTAATCAGATCTAAGAAGAATATGCAGCCTGAAATGGTCTGCATATTTGTATCGGAACGATCAGAGCAAAAGTCGAGTTTTAGTGGAATATATGTATATAAGTTGACCCTTCGTAGAAATTTATATATATATTTATATATTAAATTGAGATATTTGTGTATCCATTTTACTTTGAAAACAAGCATCACTTAATTCTTTTGTCTGTGACTTCTTTATACATATATGTATGGTGGTTTGTTAAGTGCGGTGCGTTAATTTTCGCAAATTTGGTGAAATAAGTTGGAGTTTCTCATCAATTCATAACTTCGGTTGATTTTTTAAAGATTTAGAAGTGTGTTTTACTATGCACTAAATCTCAATTCAATCATGGTAGAGGTAGAACTAAGTTTGTGTTTGAAATTTCTATTAAATTTATGTAAAATTTGTTTCTAGAAAGACATATTTTTGTTAAAAGAACATAATATTTTGTCAGATGAGTGTTGGTCGTGTGGTCAGGATGTCTATTTCTATTTATCTACGGCCAGATTCGAATCACGCTCATGATTGTTTGACATGTATCTGATTGCACTGGCCCCATCTTGATTCCCTTAGGAATAACAGGAAGGTGTGTTTATTCAAATGAAAAAAAAAACATATTATTTTGTGATATTTATCTTGTATGGATTTAATTTCTTCCAAGAGAGACATGCTTAGTGGAGGTTGTCATCGTTATTGCACCGAGTGAAACAAGGTGCTCTACAGCCCAGTATGGGGGAGATGTTGTAACGTGATGTAACGTTTGTAACAAAATAACAAAATAACTAAAAAAATTCATGTCGGCTCATAAAATAAAAAAATTATGAAAAGTATTTAAAAAAAAAAATCCATGTTGGTTCATAAAATAAAATATTATGAAAAGTAATTAAAAAATAGATGTTCGTTTATAAAATAAAAACTTAAAACTTAAACCCGGATCTATCAATCAAAAGAGATCAAATTTCTTGAGTTTAAATTTAAAAAAAGAAATACACCTCAAGAAATTGGATCCCTCTCGGTGCTTGATAGATACGGGTTTAAGATGGATCTATGTTGGTTTTAACAAGTCAAGCAGTGCATGTTGTAAATTATGATATTGTATCTTATTTTTTGTTTGGTTGTTATATATCATAATAAGCTAATAAGTGAGCAAACTCATTCTCTTTCCGGTGGAATTTTGCCCCCAAATCTATTTGCCAAAAGTCATAGTTTCACTTGTTTGGTAAAAGTCATAGTTCCACCTAATGGATGGGAACTTTGGCCGTGAAACTTCACCCAAGGGTTTTGGCCTATTTTAAGATGACCAAGATCCCAATTTGAAAAACAAGTGAAACTTTCCCTTGCAAAGATTTAAAAATAAATAAATAAATAAAAGAAAAGCAAAATCAAAAAATGAAAAAAACAAAAAACAAAATGGACTCACTCGAATAAGGTTTAATATATCAAAGATACAAATAAGATGTTGGGGTCAAGTGCAACTCTTGCGTGATTTTAATAAAAGAGTAATATATTGTCATGGTAGCTTAGCCAAACATGAGTGCTTATGTTAAAAGGTTCACCCTTAGGGACCATTTTGCCATCGCAAGCAAGCCACCTATAGAGTCTAACCTTTTTGGCCTATAGGCAATGCAGACAATGCTTATCTTGGGTTTAAAAGAAAAACTTTAAAGGGCCCAAAATGAAAAACTTACTAACTTGAAGTAAGTGGACCTTACTAACCAACCAAAAATGAAGCATGTGCATGTATCATATTCGCCATGTTGCTCCATAGATATGTTGGCATATGGGTTCCTGGATCGCAACACTTAGCAACAACACACTTTTTTGTAGATGAAAGGTGTGTGATTAATCTTCCCCCTACCATTCAAGTAAGAAATGTATTGCAGTGCTTAGAGTGGAGTGCCATGCTACGACAAAGAGGAAGGTCCCAACTTGAATGCTTGGAAGGAGAGAGGAGTTGTCAGTTGGTGTCTAGAACAAACCTAGAAAATGAGGGGAGGGTGAAAGGAGATAAAGAGGAAAATAGGCTACTAGATTAATTAGGTTCGAGAGTTGAATTATGTGTGATCTAGGGCCATAGGTGATTATGTTGTGTCGATTTCTCTTATGTATTAACAACAATAAGTAAATAGAACAATGAATTAACAAGATATAGTAAAACAAACTAGGGTTTATTCTCTTTAGGTCTCTTGTGTGCTGACAATCTACTTACATGAAAGAAAGAGAAGAACATGGGAGAGAAATGAGAGAAATGCAACCTAGTTAACCCGACTTTCCAATTCAATGCAAACAAGAAGAACAAGAATTGATTGGGTTACTTCTTTACTTATGGCGAGTAAGCAAACAAGAGGGGGATCTCGAGATTTATAGAACACTTTGGCTAAACTATAGTTCTTAACTAAGCTTTGCAACTAGACTAGCAAAGCAAATGAGAAGTTGCTTGCACTGAGAAAATAACACATACAATAAATAGCCAAGGAAGGGAAGATAACCTACTTAATATACTTATACATGTTGTGACCCCCCTTGCAAAAGAGACTTGGATACATTGTCTCTCAATATATTCAATGAAATGGAATATACAAGCAATTAACCACATAGAAAATGTAAAACCCTCAATGTAAATATGGTGACCTAAGCACCCTCATTGAGAGGGTACATTCCTCACTCATAAGCTGTGATGGAACCTCCCTTGTAGGGGTGATATTGGAAGAGCAAGATGCAAGAATGGGACGACACCAAACACATGCTAGAACAACCATCAAATCCAACAAGGGATATACCAAACCATTGAAGATCATCCATTGAGCAAGTCTCCAACTATTGAAGGGTTGCAGGTGATAGAGGATCGAAGTAGTTTGAGAGTGTGAAAGGTGAGAGCAAGAGAGCCAAATCAAAGGTTTGTTTTCAATTCAATACAGTATCATCATATAAGAGAGTAATGTTGATGTATATGTAACTTCGGAATGTATTTCACCTATGTATTTCATTTATGTATATTGTACTCCTATAGAGATGTTATTATTCCTCTATACAGAAGTGTCGTCATTTGTATTGACAAGTGTCGCAAGTGTCATAACTTGTCGATGGGTTATTAGACCACCATGTGTGGGTTCAGCCCTAATTAAGTTAACCATGGGTTATTAGGATAAGTTAGACAAGTCGGCCTGACTGGTTTATTGGGCAGGACAGGACAAGTATAAATAGAGATCGGGAGATCTCTATTTGATCATTCACTTACTCACTCTTCCATCACTCGAAAAGTGGCGCACATGTGAGGAGGAGGATCAGCTACTAGGAGAAGACTATCTCTTGTACTTTGGTTGTATCATTGCTCTTTCTATCTCTGAGGAAGTTGTGGGGTTTTTCACTTTTATGGTTTTCCCCGGTGAAACTCTATGTGTCTATTGTCTCATGTGATTGCTTGGTGTGATTGATATGCATTGTTATACTTGATATGTTGTACATGTTATTCTCTCAGTAAAGATCCTCGAGTATATTGAATTAATGCTAAAAAATTAACATGGTATCATAGCTAGCTTGAAAGAAGGCATGGTATGGCATGTACGACACTTGTTGCACTTGCGATGAGAGGGCTTGATATAGCAAAAACCAGTCATCGTAGCACTTTCGCTATAAATCCATTTTGGCGAAGTTTTCGGATCTGAAACTTTTACAGGTCGAAGATTAGATCCCCATGTACCTTGTGTCCAAAGGACAACTCCTAATTCGTTGTACTTTGTGTTTTATGATCTATACAATCTAGGGTTTCTGCCTCTTCTAGATCTGAGTCATAAACAGGTGACCTAGGCAAAAAGGTCATAACTTGGGCTAGGAAGCTCCAAATGAAATTTTGTAACAAGTGACAGGTAGGGCACGGACTGTACTTTCACAAGTTGAAGGTTCAGAGACCGAAAGTGAACCAGTGACACGTGGCACTCCGTACAAGTTCGCTCTCCTGTTTTATCCCATAAATAGGTCACGTTGCAACACTTGGCATAGCTCTTTCTCAGAGAATCCAATTGAGGTCAAACCTACGAGGTTGGAAAGATGACAGATCGGGCTACCACAAGTAGAAGTTTCAAACCCTGTGGATTCGTAGTTTCAGAGTTACACCAGAAGCAATCAGGTGCATATTTCTATCAAAACATAATTGGATTTTGAGCACCTTCATTCATGGCTCCGAGAATTAGGGTTTTAGAGAAAGTTGGAATTTTTGTAATCAGAGACCACGACTAAATGCTACTCTTCAAAATCGAAATTTAGAGACCAAGATCAAATTTTTTGGTTGGGAAAAAGGCCAGGCTTGATCAAACCCTAGTTCAGACTTTGATCGAAAAAGTGGAAAATTAGGGCTTCTCCAAAAGTTGGAAGTTTTTAAGTCTGTGACCACGTCTGGAAGCTCCTCAGAAAAATAGAAGTTTAGAGCTTTGGATCGAACCTTTTGGTTGGGCAGAAGGGTGGGCTTTATCAAACCCTAGTTCGGGATCCTATCTAGAAGATCCAGAAGTTTCAAAGGCAATTTTGAGGGGTGAAACTTTGCAGTTTTCAAATTCTGAGTATACTAGCTTGATCAACTCATCAAGGCACATCCTTCTATCCTTTCAGAAGTTTGAAATTCAAAGTTTGAATTTTTAGGGTTTCTCTGACGAACCCTAATCCAGCTCCAGATCCAGTTTCTGCAAATCAAGTGGATTGGGTTAATCCTAGAAGAGAATCATTTGGTCAACTGCATAAGTGAAGAAGTTCCTGTTTCAGAGGGAGATGAGGCTAAGGCCTTACATAAGAAGATCACAAGCAATCTCGACAGGTATGACTTACACAGGTATGTTTCGAGATTTGTTCATGATTAAGTTTATGGTATGTTTGTCTTCATATTATTACGGTTAGTACAATCTTGATTAAATTTAGACTTGTCGTATCACCTTAATAAAATTATGAATGCATGATAGAATATATTCATTAGGGTTTTGACACTTATGCATTATGGTGTTGTATGAGGTTTATGTTGTCCGCTAACATGAAAGGTACACCAAGAAAGACAAATCATGTTCTAGTTCAAGAACATATGATTAGGGTGACATGAAGACAAAGATTCATCCATTGTCATGGATCACATAAAAGATCTATTTACGAGGTATGTATAACTTGGTTCTATAATGGTTAACTTATGAGATATGCAGGTTACTAGCACAAGTCAATGAAGAAAACAAGAAGACATCATATGGGTATGTTAGACATAGCTAGCTAACATGCTAATCCATGTATGTTTTTCCTATATCAAGTTAAAATCCTACCTTGTGTTAGGATATCTTATATAATTATACTTGGCATGATTGATTATGATTATTCATGAAGTTATAGGTTTGAGTAATCATGGGTTTAGGCATATTATGTTTCTTACTTTAATTGATGATATGAGTAACCAGAAGAGTCCTATATAAACCTTGAATACTAATGTTTATTATCTGTGTTTAAAATGATCATTACTATACATGTTTAAGATTATTGTGTTTTTGATAGTATTGAGATTATACTAATAAATGTATGATTATGTATGAGATCTCGAGAATATCACAATAATGATACTTGTAAGCATGCATAGTGATCGAGGATGGATATAAGTTCAAGGACATGTAATCCAAGAAGCAAAGATCAAGAGGGAGCACACTCCAGTAGTTTCTGCAAGGATGCAGATATTCAGAAGGAGTCGACCACTTCTCACAATCCACATCAGAATAGAGTTGTAAAAAGGAAGCAAATACTGAGAGGGAGTCAACCCAACAAACAAACGAAGATAAGTATTTGAATTATCATTTCTTGCATATTTGATTGTTTAAATAATACTGTTCAATGATGTATATACTGATGTTCCTAGAATTAGGCTGTGTATTTTGGCATATTAGAATAATTGCATTAATGAACAACATACTACTAATATGCATGTAATGGGTAAGTGGCCTATGGCACTGTACAACATTCCATTGCTACTTATCTAGAATGAAACCTCTTTACTTACATGTTGGGAGTAGTGCAAACTCTTAACAATGTTCTGGTAGAGATTGGAAGGCATCTAGAAAGTTACAGGATATGGATGAATGTTGTATTGAAGCATTGGCTAAAATAATTGCATGACTGTATGACATATTGATTTATGTGTAAGAATTTGTTCTAAAAACTATGAGATGTTTCTAATCATGCAATTTAACTTGTTTTGTAGGAAAGATCGTATACCATCACCTACAAAAGAAGGACTACAACATTTGTTCCAGCAACAAAGATATCTATTGAAGATATTGAAGATATTGAAGTTCCCAGGATCTGGGATGAAGTAATGGAAGAATGCCATGATCTGTTGATCATGAAGAATGATGTTTGGGATGTAGTCCCAAGACCTGAAGGGAAGTCTATTGTGACTTCCAAATGGATCTACAAGATCAAGCATGCTGTAGATGGCAGCATAGATAAATATAAAGCAAGATTTGTAGCTTGTGGCTTCTCCCAGAAATAAGGGATTGATTATGAAGAGACTTTTGCTCCTGTGGCCAGATACACTTCCATTAGATCGATACTTGCTCTAGCTGCAGTGATGAAATGGAAGATACACCAGATGGATGTCAAGACATCTTTCTTGAATGGTATAGTCGAGGAGGAAGTGTATGTGGAGCAGCCACTTGGTTTTGAGACACATGACAGACAATCATATGTGTGTTAGTTGAAGAAAGCCTTGTATGGCTTGAAGCAAGCTCCCAGGACCTGGTATGGCAAGATAGATGGCTTCCTATCCAGTTTGGGCTTTACCAAGAGTAAAGCAGATTCCAACCGTTACTACAAGGTTGAGGAAGGAAATCCAGTGATACTACTATTGTATGTGGATGACCTGTTTGTAACAGGTGAGGATATATTGATTGCTGACACGAAGAGGAAGCTTGCTGCCGAGTTCGAGATGAAGGACTTGGGTATGATGCACTACTTTCTAGGTATGGAGGTGTGGCAGAGTGCAGATGGAATATTCCTTGGACAAGGGAAGTATGCATTAGAGATCCTAAAGAGGTTTGGGATGATGGACTGCAAGGCCATGGCCACACCTATGGCATCGAACCTGAAGCTTTTGTGTGATGCTTCATCTGATCCGGTTGATGTCACTATGTATCGTCAGATGATTGGGTCCTTGATGTACTTGACGAACACGAGACCAGATATTTGCTTTGCGGTGAACACATTGAGCCAGTTCCTGATGGATCCGAGGAGTGTTCACCTGGTTGCTGTAAAGCATATTCTGAGGTACCTGAAGGGTACGGTTGATTATGAGCTCAAGTATGATGTGAATCAAAAGTTCAACCTAGAGGGTTATGTTGATTCAGATTGGGCAGGCAGTGCTGCAGATAGGAAGAGCACTTCCGGGTGCTGCTTCAGTATAGGATCAAGGGTGATCTTTTGGTTTAGCAGGAAGCAGTCCTACGTAGCACTGAGTACAGCCGAAGCAGAGTATGTTGCAGCTTGTTGGGCTAGTTGTGAGGCAGTATGGCTTCGAAAGTTACTGTCTGAGTTATTTGATCTCCCGTTGGATGCTACTGGTATCTTTTGTGACAACCAGAGTTGTGTGAAGCTGTCTGAGAACTCGGTGTTCCATGACAGGTCGAAGCACATAGAGATCAAATATCACTGTATCAGGGATATGGTGCAGAGAGGAGCAGTGAAGCTCCTGTATGTTGCGACGGATGAGCAGGTTGCATATGTGTTGACGAAACCACTAGCTAGAGTGAAGTTTGAGTACTTCAAAGGGAGGCTTGGTGTTCTTCAGACTGATGACACTTCAAGGAAGAAGTGATGGACACATTTTCAGAAGCCATTCCAAGCATGGTGGTAGGAGGATCCTCCCATGGCTGTGGATGTAAGTGCTGTGTGACGAGT
Organism: Larix kaempferi; assembly: GCA_027924585.1. Classification (NCBI taxonomy): domain Eukaryota; kingdom Viridiplantae; phylum Streptophyta; class Pinopsida; order Pinales; family Pinaceae; genus Larix; species Larix kaempferi. Next base: position 11,371,279 of record BSBM01000877.1, read on the forward strand.
ATCACGACGATGCTCCAGTTACTGCTTTGGATATGATCAGTTGGATCATGTATATGATATGCATCAGGTAGATGCATGATATGTATCAGGTGGATACATTGTATGATCAGGTGGATCATGTATGTGATATGCATCAGGTGGATCATGTATGTGATATGCATCAGGTGGATGCATGATATGTATCAAGTGGATACATCGTATGATCAGGATGATCATGTGTGATGAGTATCAGGACGATGCTTTGAATGAAATGCATCAGGACGATGCAGTGATGATGATCAGGATGATCATGTGATGATGTACATCAGGATGATGTATGGTGAGTATCAGTTTGATACTCTGTGGCCGTGGAACAGGTTGTGTAGATAAGCATATAATCTAGCCCTAGGAGATTTGCAGATGCTCTTGCTAGGTTTTTTCGCTGGCATATAATAGCTCCCTAGGAGATCTGGCAAATGCTCTTTCGAGGTTTTGCTTGGAGGGACATATAATAGTGCCCTGGGAGATTTGTAGATGCTCTTGTTAGGTTTTGCCGCTGGCATATAATCGCTCCCTGGGAGATTTGGCAAATGCTCTTGCTAGGTTTTGTCCATGGCATATAATTTCTCCCTGGGATATCTTGCAGGTTGTGTTGGACAAGTAATGAGTCCTGAGATGCTCTTGCTAGGTTTTGCTTGGTAGCATATAATGTCTCCCTAGGAGATCTTGCAGGTTGTGATGGGCACGTAATCAATCCTGAGATGCTCTTGCTAGGTTTTGCTTGGTCACATGTAATAACTCCATGGGAGATCCGATAGGTTGAGCAGTGTGCTCGTAATCAGTCTTGGGATGCTCTTGCTAGGTTTTGTTGACACATGTAATAAGTCCTAAGGATTCCACAGTATGGCCAGTGATGATGAAGACCTGCAGGTGGTGGGCCTACATCCAGTATGAAAAAGGACTGGCTCTGTAGAACTTCCTATGACGAGTAGATTCAGAGATTGATTGAGATAGCAGCAACGATGACGATGACAATGATCCAGAGAAGAAGACTTGTGCTAGCAGATCTGTGTCGAGAAATACCTTCCTAGTTAAGAGGGAGTGTTGATGTATATGTAACTTCGGAATGTATTTCACCTATGTATTTCATCTATGTATATTGTACTCCTATAGAGATGTTATAATTCCTCTATACGGAAGTGTCGTAATTTATATTGACAAGTGTCGCAAGTGTCGTAACTTGCCGATGGGTTATTAGACCACCATGTGTGAGGTCGGCCCTGATTAAGTTAACCATGGGTTATTAGGCTAAGTTAGACAAGTCCGCCCCACTGGTTTATTGGACAGGACAGGACAAGTATAAATAGAGATCGGGAGATCTCTATTTGATCATTCACTTACTCACTCTTCCATCACTCGAAAAGTGGCACACATGTGAGGAGGAGGATCAGCTGCTGGGAGAAGACCATCTCTTGTACTTTGGTTGTATCATTGCTCTTTCTATCTCTGAGGAAGTTGTGGGGTTTTTCACCTTTATGGTTTTCCCCAGTGAAACTCTGTGTGTCTATTGTCTCATGTGATTGCTTGGTGTGATTGATATGCATTGTTATACTTGATATGTTGTACATGTTATTCTCTCAATAAAGATCCTAGAGTATATTGAATTAATGCTCAAAAATTAACAAGTAAAGATGAACTCCTAAAGGAACCTTAAACAAGGAATTATGAGAGCACTTACATGGATGTGGGAACACCCTAAGGGCATAGGTGATCATTGGAATAGTCATTGCACAAGGTGTCTTTTTATTCAAAAGGATTCGCAATCCATGCCTTTTAACTAAGGAACCATTGGTTCCATGAGCATGTCATACATATTTATATAAAAAATACCCTCTTTGATTTGCAGGCTACGAGAGAAAAGCATCATGTGGTATATAAAATATGTAGTTCACACCATGTAGGGGGAATAAGAAGGGCTAAGTAGAGTTTGATCAAGCAGACCCCTTAAAAAAGTGCGCCCAAATGGATCTGGGGATGTTGAGGATGAAGGATGAGGCATGTCCAACTAATTAGAGTACAAGTCAAGGGCACAAATCCCAACACTGATCAATTCACTCATAATATGTCTCAAATTCAGCACCCATGGGGTCTAACGAGGCCAAACATATGACTAAAGGCCAAAGGTAAAAGGGGAGAAATAAAATGGGACCTTACCATAGTGTTACACATCCTGTGATATCCACTTACCTAGGCTATCACAAAGTGACTTGAATAAAGGTAAGGCAACACAAGTGAGATGTCACAAGGAAAAGTGGAAAAACCATGTACGGTAAATACAAAATGAGTACTCTCCACACCCACATATGAGGGAGTACCAGTGAGAAGATTACAGAGTTCAAAATCCACACACTACATATTGCCTCCATGGTAGGATCGTCGATCTATCCATAGAGATTAATAGGAGTGGGTTTCCACAAAGATGAATCAAAAGCAATGAAGCAAAATAAGACAAATAAAAAATAAATATGGAAACAATAGGTAAAGCAAAGATGCAAAGAAGGAGAAAATGCCCATTGCAATCGCAGTATGAGCTAATATCTAAACGCAGGGAGGGAATCATCTCATGTGATGAGATTGACTTAATAACCACCATGGATGTCACAATGCCTTGATATTGATGCAAATGCAGAACTACAAGTGTTGTCCATGTGCATAATGATGACAAGCAAGAAGATAAAGAAAAAAGAGTGAGACAAGCAAATGACTAGTGACAAACAACTCATGTCCACAAGGGGGAAATGATACATAAATCTAACTACCATGCAAGCAAGTAGTAGATACAGTACAAAAGTAAACACATAAATGGTAAGATGATAACGAGAGAAACAATTTGGACTTACCTCGTCATAAATATTGCAATGTCAAATCATGTAAGGGTGTGCTAAGAGAGAGGGAGCCTGCTAGGTCATGTTATAAGTTGGATGTGAGCTATATAAAAGTAGAAGTTGAAAATCAAAGTAACAAACGTAAAAATGAGAAACATTAAAAGACAATACTTACATTTACTCGAGCATCGACAATGACAACTGGGAACCTTTTGTAGTATGATAGAGATAATGTGTATGAGGTCGAAATGCCAGAGATACAACAATATTTTTAGTCATTTGACACATGTACTAGAGGTCTGAGCTAACCCATAGGAAACACAAGACAAACCATAGGCATCATAACTTAGCATATCTATACCACATCATTGCTCATGGATAACACTAATTGTGCATGTTGCAACAAACAAAATAGACCTACAAGATAATGTGAGGTTTGAATGGAAAGTGGGGGAGAGGAGGAATACCTCAAGTGATGCATATGAAGCTAGCCATGACCTATCCACAACGAGGTGGGGACAAAAGTGACAGCAAAAGGTGTCCATGGATTCTTATGACACACAAAGACCAACACCACAAACTGAAACCCAAGTTGGATCGTCAAGGCCCTAAAGGGTTGTTATTAGGCCTTGCATTGCCTTGACATTTGTTGTCCATTAAAAAATTCATCATCTATGTACATATAGGTAAGAATATTTTAGAACATAGAACAATATGGGGAGTGTCACTTTAACATGGTTAGCCATTAACATCATATAAATATCATGAAGTCAATGTGAACTTTAACCGCCAAGAGTCTCCAACTTAAGGATAATATGGGGAAAAGAAGAAGAGGTGAAAGAATTCCTTACCTCAAGAGAAAGGTATGGACATAATAGGGGGAAATATAATGACATTGAATATGTTAGTGAAGGAAAAACATATGAGAGGCAACAACATTGAGTAATCCAGCAGAGGCAAGAGAGGGGAGAAGCAACTCAATGTTTGAAACAAAGGAAAAACAGGTGAGAGGAAACAACACTAAATAGTTCAATGAAGTCAAAATAGGCAAGCGATGATAACACCAAATAATTCAACAAAGGTAAAAGAGAAAAGAGAAAACACCATTTATTGGTTAGTGAACGAAAGGTGAGAGAAGGTGGCAATAGTGAGGTCAGAGCAACATTGCATTGATGGCAATCATATGAATGTGTTAAGAAGGACTATCACCTTAAACAAGAGACAAAGGAGACTAGATGATCAATCCCCATTGGGATTAATTACCTCAAGTTGCGCCATAAACTAAGGATGTATTCTAATGGATATCAAGTCATTAGGGAGAAAGCAACAAAGAAGAAAGAGGATAGGAAGGGTGGCAACCAAGATAGTAAATGTGAGCGAGTTAAAGGAAAATTAAGACAAAGAGATGATGAATAAGCATAAGATATAAAAGGTGAAAGAAAGGGGGAGATCCATAGGGAGGTACCCAAAAATTTATAGGGAGAACATGTCAAGGTGACAACCTAAACAATCATCGAAAGGTAAGACATAGGTTGGGTGGCATAAGGGAAAGATGGGTATCTCAAAAGAGAGGAGATATGAGGAGAGTATTTAACCCGAGTAGATCAATAAATGAGGGGGAGAGGTAGAATTAAGTGGTGAAGGAACCCTAGAGGTGCACAAGTAACACTCGACACTTCCAAAGTGGAGTCAATGAAGAGTCAAACAAGGGACAAGTCATATGAGGGTTTTGTAGATACGAGGCAAACATCTCGAGGGGTGAGGACAAGGAACTAGACAAAAGAAACCAAGGGTCAGACCTCGAGGAGAGACATAGGGAAAAGGGAAAAAGGATCAAGGTCATTGCTTGAAGGAGAAGGATTTACCTTGATGGAAGAATAAGAGCTCATCCATGGAGGTGTAGGGGATAAATCTCATCACATCTAGCCACGAGTGGGTGAGAATGATGTTTTACTCCATGCCCTCGTAAAGCTCATAAAAATAGGTATACACTATCTTGGGAACAAGGATCGTAAGGGTTGTAATACCCCAACCTTTGACCCACTTATGTAATCTTGTATATTTTGATGCAGAGGCTAGAAGCCATAAACAATGGTACAAGGTGGCCAAGACATTCTAAATATGTATATTTTTAATATTAATTTAAAATATCTAACAATTGTAGAGGAAGAAGGACGAATAAGAGGTGGGGGGGGTATGAATCCACAAGAGGGGAAGCAACAGTGGGATAAGGGAAAATGATCCTAATGGCTTTAGCTTATTTCCCTAGCCTTAGCCATTTAACCAAAGTTCCTAAACCATGACTGGGGATCATGCCTGGATTAAGCCACCTGGAAACCAAAATCCCTTGCATATAAAAAGTGAGAGTTTTATCTGAAAGAGGGTTCATTCATCCGGTTCAGTCATTTATCCATGGAGGAGATAGTTGTTCACTAGTGGGATTGAGTTAGGTTTTTGTCTACCATCCTCCTAAGAAGGAGGCTCTACTGCGAATTATCTTGTTGAGGACTCTTGTTGATAACTTGACCTATCCATGCCATTGATCCTAAGAGACTAGTGTTAGGGTAGCGTTCCCTTGTATAAGAATTTGACCTGCAGCTAGTGCGTTGGAGTCCCAATTCAAAGACTTCTTATCTGACCTGTGTTGGAGTGCCAGAATGAAACTAGAGTGTAATACCCCCATTTTGACCCTTAGAATGCATTGGCTTAATGTGTAAATATTGTGCACATGCGATGTATAAATTCCTAGTGTGGAGCTCAAGGCCAAGGCCCCGCTAGTGAATTCTCGGCTTTAAAAGGCAAGTATTTTATATTTTGTGGACCATGTGTTAGTAAACCATGGGAATTGTAAAATCATGTAAATATTTATGATGTAAATAAAATTTCAAGAACTGGCTATGGAAGCAACTAAAAATGAGGAGGCGGAATGTATCCACTAGGGAGAGGTGAGGGGTTGGGGGATTCAATCCTTTGTTTCCAAGTGTCATTTTGAGAAGCCATCTTGACTGGCCTGCTAACATTTAATCTTTTTAGGAAGAGGCAGCTGAGAAGTCAACCCATGAATTTAATGGAGCATGGCCATGCTCATAAATTCGTATTGCAGGTTATGGGCTCAGTTTACTTGGCCCATAAGTTAACTTTCTCATGGAAATTCATTTTTCTATCATCCTCATTCCATTCTTGACCAACCAGACATCATTTTTCAACCATTATGCATGCCTAGCAATGACGAATTTCAAAAATCATAACAAGAGAAGAAGTCACAATTTTGGGCCCCAGAAACGTCCAAAATTTGATGTGAGTAGCAAAATCCAATGGGGGATCCATAGACATAAACCCTGGGGCGAAATTGAGAATGCCAAATGCCCAAAAATACATATGAAAACTCAGATTTGGAAGCTTGTAAATTCAATTCCGTTTTTGGGAGTCACGTGGCCAGAATTTGGAAAATCCAAGAGTGAATCAAATTGGGAGAGAGATCAGAGATTAGATTTGCTTGATAAACCCAGTGAAGTCAAGAATCTATGTGGATCTAGTAGCTTGGACCTTTCTATTCCCACCCTGAAGAGCACTGGAGAGAAGGGGCGCCCGAGGGACTTTGTAGCAGAGAAGGGGACCTTCCTTATGTTGGGTGTGGTAGGTATTGTGGGTTCCAAGGTTGTTTGAGACCAGCTGAGATGCATTAGCTTTGTGGTTGAGCTCACCGTCTTAGCAATCTCCTTCCCTATCTCCCTGCATGCATGACAAACCCAGCTGTTTGTTGGCTTAGCATGAGTGATTGTGCATGTGCCTATGAGTGAGCTTCAGTAGTTCCTCCTTAGTGGATACATAGCCCAGCTCGGGGGTGGTCTCTCAGTTGAAATAATATAGACTGGACAGAGACTTATGGTTGGGTGGAACGTTGCTCTCCCATAGCCATTTGCTTGGACAATTTCCATTAAAAGATAAGTGTTCACTGTTGTTTTTAATTATGCCCAAATGTATGTATTATGGGTGACTGTTGATTATGTTAAATTGAATGAATGAGCCAATTTGAATTGATGCAATTGAATGCATGTGACTAACATAAGATGAGTATATTTTTGTGCATGAGTTTATTGTTTTGCATGTGATGAATATGATGATACATGCATATTGTGTGTGTAATTGTTTTTAATTCCACCGTGTATTTTTAATATGCATTGCACACATTTAGATGTTATTGTGTTTAAATTTAAATGAAATTTGATATTACGACCCAAGGGGAGAATCTTAACACACCGTGGATCCGTCATGTTGTTAAAATTCAATATGCTAAGACAGAGAATATCAGTATTACATTCCATTTCACAACAATAGCATATACAGGATCACTAAAAGAACAACAAGCACAGCATAAACACAAGAGATATAGATTTATCCTGGGAAACCCTCATGGGGTAGAAAACCCAGCAAAGCTTCCTCAATATAGATGACCAACAAATACAAAGATGTAATCCCCAAGCATGAGCTCCTTCTTCTCCATAGAAGATCTCTCTCTCACCTATGCGCTAATCACAAGTGAGTGAATGTGTGTTAAATGAGGAACACACCTCCTCTATTTATACAGTACTTCGACTTGACTTTTACACTAACTAGGTCGGCCCCAACTTAACCACTTAACATAATGTGACAGGGCCGACCCCACTAGGGTGGTCTAATAACCCTTTAACTCGCATGACTCATACAGGGCCGACCCCACTAGGGAAGTCTAATAACCCAAGTTACCACATTCTCCACGGAGGAATAAAACATCTCCGGATATACAATAGAGTCTCCATGGAGGTATGAAACATCTCCGGAATAATAAAGTACAAATATAATATTCTTAGAAGTTACAATATCTCAACACTCCCCTTAACGAGAAGAATATTATAACAACATCTGCAGGAGCAAGGAGTCATCAACTACATGATACATGATACATCTATAAATCATTGGAAGCTTTCTTCATACATCATCAGTAACTCAAACAGTTACTGGAACATCTTCAAGGTCTTCAATACTGGAACATCAACATCTTCAGTACTGAGTCTTCATCTTCTGTAGCACTCGAACAACTACAGTAACATCATCATCTAGATCTCTCGATCCACACCATCAACATCTGGATCCTCTCGATCAACAGCATCAACATCTGGATCCTCTCGATCAACATCATCAACATCTGGATCCTTTCGATCAACAACATCATCTGGATCTCTAGGTCAACAACATCAACATCTGGACCCTCTCGATCGACATCATCATCTGAATCTCTGGATCAACAACATCATAGCAGCATACCCTGCAACACACACGATCCTTCCTTTCGGAATTACTGGATCAATCAATATTTAAGGCTATCCTTCCTTTCAGAATTATTAGATTTACTGTATAAGGATGATCAATTCCATCACAATCAACATTTAAGACTATCCTTCCTTTCATAATTACTGGATTTACTGTCTAGGGATGATCAATCCCATCACAATCAACATTTAAGCCTATCCTTCCTTTTGGAATTACTGGATTTACTGTCTAAGGATGATTAGTCCAATCACAATCAGCATTTAAGACTATCCTTCCTTTCAGAATTACTGGATTTACTGTCTAAGGATGATTAGTCCAATCACAATCAGCATTTAAGACTATCATTACTTTCGAAATTACTGGATTTACTATCTAAGGATGATTAGTCCAATCACAATCAACATTTAGGACTATCCTTCCTTTCTGAATTACTGGATTTACTGTCTAAGGATGATTAGTCCAATCACAATCCACATTTAAGACTATCCTTCCTTTTGGAATTACTAGATTTACTGTCTAAGGATGATTAGTCCAATCACAATCCACATTTAAGACTATCCTTCCTTTTGGAATTACTGGATTTACTGTCTAAGGATGATTAGTCCAATCTCAATCACATTTAAGACTATCCTTCCTTTCGGAATTATTGGATTTACTGTCTAAGGATGATTAATCCAATCTCAATCATTTTGAACCAAGCGCTCAAGGACGATGTAGTCCTATCATGTACATTTTGAACCAAATGTTCAGGGACGATGCAGTCCTATCATGTACATTTTGAACCAAACATTCAGGGACGATGCAGTCCTATCATGTATGTTTTGAACCAAACATTCAGGGGTGATGCAGTCCTATCATGTACATTTTGAACCAAACGTTCAGGGACGATTCAGTCCTATCACATCCATAAAGTCTAAGGACCATTCATCGACCTCATCATCGGTATCATTGATCTCATCGTCAATATCATCAATACAGGTATCCACATCATCGACCTTACTGTCAATGCAGGCAATCTCATCATTGATACAAGTATCCACATCAACAATACAAGTATCCTCATCATCGACCTTACCGTCGATATAGGAAACCTCATCATCAATACCAGTATCCAATATATCATCATCAACCATATCACTTCCCCTTTCGAGGAGGGTCCTTCTGAACTACACCAAGCTTGTCTCGGAAATACTCAAACTTTACTTGAGAGAGAGGTTTGGTCAACACATCAGCAACTTGTTAGTCAGTGCTCACATACTCGAGCTAGATAGCTCCTTTCTGCACCATATCCCGTATATAGAAATATCGGATCTCTATGTGCTTTGACTTATCATGGAACACTGGATTCTCTGTCATCTTGATACAACTCTGGTTGTCACACAGGATCACAGTGGGGTCCATCTCTAAGTCAAACAGTCTTGATAACAACTTCCGAAGCCATATTGCTTCACAACTAGCAGAGCAAGCAACTATATATTCCGCTTCAACTGTGCTGAGAGCCACACTAGACTGCTTCCTGCTAAACCACGAGATCATGGCAGATCCCAGACAATAACATCCATTCGATGTGTTCTTCCTGTCTGATACACTTCTAGCCCAATCAACATCTTTGTAGCTATACAATCTGAAGTCATGATATCCAATATAACATAGACCAAAGTCTATCGTACCCTTTAGGTACCTCATCACATGCTTTGCAGCTATCAGGTGAACATGCCTAGGTTCCACTAGATATTGACTCAAAGTGTTCATAGCAAAGCATATATCTGGCCTGGTATTCGTTAGATACATCAATGACCCAATAATCTGTCTATACAGAGTCATATCCACTAACTCTGATGAGTCATCAGCTAACAGCTTCAAGTTGGAATCCATGGGAGTGACCATGGCTTTGCATTCCAACATATCAAATACTTTCCTTGGCTGAGAAATATTCCTTATGGGCCTTGCTATTCTTCCAGAATTAGGAGGTAATGCATCAATCCGAGATCTTTCATCTCAAATTCTGTAGCTAGCTTCTTATTGCTTTCCATGATCTATTTCTCATTCCCTGTCAAAAAGAGATCATCCACATACAGTAATAGTATGACAGGTTCATCATCCATAACCTTAAGGTAAAGGTTAGGTAAATCCCAAGCTTGTCAAGAAGCTATCAATTCTCCCTCTGTGACTGAACATCATTCACACTCTGCATTGAGTGATCTTCTACATATCTATCCGTGCCATCTCTTGTCAGATGGGTCTACTGATATGAGCCTCAAGATCATTCAAACTCTGTGGTGAGTTCCTTCTTGCATCCATCTAAGAGAAGAATGTCATCTGTATATAGAAACCATCTTCAAGCTTGTAGCAAAGGTTGAAATCCGCATCACCCATGGTGATCATTGAGCTCATCAAATGACTGTCGATCATGGGTACCCGTACAAAGCTTTCTTCAATTGAATCCTGGGAGCTTTCTCGATTCGTACTTCTTCTTTAATTACACCATTAAGAGAATGGTCTTATCTAGCCACTTGGAGCAAACATCTCGTCATGATCCTCTTCCTCTTTCTAAGAGAATCTTCTAGCCACGAGCCTTCTATAGTATGTTTGATTTGTAAGTCTTCTTGTTGAACATCCATCACTTGTTCGGTGTTCATCATTCTTTATGATCTTTCCAACAAATCAAAGTTAATTACATGATTAGTAATACTTCATAATCATCAAATTATGTTGACATGATAACCTATTATGCATACAGATATGATTCACATAATTATGCAACTATCTTGAACAATACTTTGGCACAACACTTTTCCATATCTTGTATGCATACAGTGGTTATCTAGATGCCTTCCATCTCTACTAGAACATGCTATCAAGAATGTGCACAGCTCTCAACATGTCAACAAAGAGGTTTCATTCTAGATAAACAACAATGGAATGTTTGTCCAACTTACCCATCATATGCATATTAATAGTGTACTGTTCAATGCTATATGAATGCTTACACTATGCATGATATATTCTAAGAATACAAATATGCATACAAATATTACAAGCAATATCATTTACTATTTCAAAGATTCAAATAGCAACTCAAATACTTATCTTTTATGTTGTGTGGTTGCCTCCCGCTTGATCTCTATATGTCTTTGAACTTCTATTCATCCTGTACCACTATGCATGCTTAAGTGTGCACTAGTGTCATCCTCATGATCTCATACATAATCATACATTCATTAGTATAACCTCAATACTATCAAAACATTATGTATGGTCATGATCATTTCATACACATGTATATTTACCTAAGATCCTAACACAAAGTAGGATTCTAACTGATATAGGAAAACATACCTGGATTACCATGCTTGGTTATGTCTTAACATACTCAAACAATATATTCTTTGTTCTCTTCAGCGATTTAGAGACCTTGTGCTAGAACTTGCATATCTCATAGGTTAAGCATAGTAGAACAAAGTCATACATATCTCGCAAGTAGAGCTTCTATGTGGTCAAAGTCTATGGATGAGTCTTTGTCTTTATGTCATCATGGTCATAGAACTTGATTTGTCTTTCTTGATGTACTTGTATCTTGTTAGCAGACAACATCATCCTCATACAACACCACAAGTGCATTAGTACAATCATAAGTGTCATAATCCTAATCAATGAATGTCTTCTATCATTCACATGCATTCATTACCAAACAATCATAATTGTACTAACCTCAATAACATGAAGACAAACATATTATGAACTTAATCAAGAATCAGATTTCAAAACATACCTGTATTTCCTCAAGTCATATCTATCAGGATTGCTTGTAGTCTTCTTATGTAAGGCCTTAGCCTCAACTCTCTCTGGAACTGGAACTTCTTCACTTATGTAGGTGTCCAATTCATTCTCTTATAGGATTAACCCAATCCACTTTGACTTGCTGAAACTGGATCTGGAGCTAGATTAGGGTTTGTCAGAGAAACCCTAAAAATTCAAACTTCTGAAAGGATGGAAAGATGCGCCTTGCTGAGCTGATCAAGATGGTATACTTCAATTTTGAAATCTCCAAAATTTGACCCCTCAAAATTACCTTTGAAACTTCTTTATCTTCTAGACAGGATCCCGAACTAGGGTTTGATGAAGCCCGATCTTTTGCCCATCCAAAAGGTTCAATATTGTGTTCTAAACTTCTATTTTTCTGAGGAGCTTCCAATCGTGGTCACAGATTTCAAAAACTCCAACTTTTGCAGAAGCCCCAATTTTCCACCTTTCCGATCAAAATCCCGAACTAGGGTTAGATCAAGCCCGACCTTCTGCCCAACCAAAAAATTCGATCTTGGTCTCTAAATTTCAATTTTTATGAGGAGCATCCAGCCATGGTCTCCGATTCCAAGAATTTCAACTTTCTCCGAAACCCTAATTTTCCACAGTAGTGACGATCCAAAAATGAAGGTGCTCAGAATCCAATTCTGTTTGGACAAAAATATATGCCATATTGTTTCTGATGAAACTCCAAAATTTTGAATCCACAGGGTCTGAAAATTCGGTCTGTGGTAACCTGACCTGTCTTATTTACAACCCCATAGGTCTGGCCTCAAATGGATTCCTTGAGAGAGAGTTATGCCAAGTGTTGCAACGTGACCTATTTATGGGATGAAACAGGAAAGCGAACTTGTACGACATGCCATGTGTCACTGGTTCAACTTCGGCTTATGAAAACATTACCTGTGAAACTACAACCCATGCCCTACCTGTCACTTTATACGAAATTTCATTTGGATCTTCCTAGCCTGAGATATGACCTTTTTTTCCTAGGTCACCTGTTTATGACTGAGATCTGGAAGAGGCAGAAACCCTAACTTGTATTGATCACATCTCACAAATTACAACGAATATGAGGATGTCCTTTGGACACAAGGTACAAGGAGATGTTATCTACGACCTGTAGAAGTTTCAGATCCTGAATCTTCTCCAAAATATATTTATAGCAAAAGTGCCACGATGACTGGTTTTTGCTATACAAAACCCTAACTTGCAAATTGTCACAAGTGAGACAAGTGTCGTAAGTGCCATACATTTCCTTCCTTCAGGCTAGCTCTGATACCATGTTAAAATTCAATATGCTAAGACAGAGAATATCAGTATTACATTCCATTTCACAACAATAGCATATACAGGATCACTGAAAGAACAACAAGCACAACATAAACACAAGAGATACAGATTTATCCTGGGAAACCCTCATGGGGTAGAAAACCCAGAAAAGCTTCCTCAATATAGATGACCAGCAAATACAAAGATGTAATCCCCAAACATAAGCTCCTTCTCCTCCATAGAAGATCTCTCTCTCACCTATGCGCTAATCACAAGTGAGTGAATGTGTGTTAAACGAGGAACACACCTCCTCTATTTATACAGTACTCCGACTTGACTTTTACACTAACTAGGTCGGCCCCAACTTAACCACTTAACATAATGTGACAGGGCCGACCCCAATAGGGTGGTCTAATAACCCTTTAACCCACATGACTCATACAGGGCCGATCCCACTAGGGAATTCTAATAACCCAAGTTACCACATTCTCCACGGAGGAATAAAACATCTCTGGATATACAATAGAGTCTCCACGGAGGAATGAAACATCTCCAGAATAATAAAGTACAAATATAATATTCTTAGAAGTTACAATATCTCAACACATGTTCCCTCCGTCGGTCTATTCTGTGGGAGGGGACGTGACATAGAGGCTACCCGAGGGACTATGGGATCAAAGAAGGGGACTTGTTCTTGGCATTGTACAGGTTGATGGGGAAGGAAAATTGAGGATTGGGACAACTATGGAGGGGGTTTCTACACTGGGGGGGTGCATGAGGGGTGGGTTGCAAGAGTAATTAAGATATGTAGAGGGTTGGAAAGAGATTTACCCTTGTGAACTGGTAACCACAACTCGAGGGTGGCCTGTCAGAGTAAGATGTGGATTGATAGAGCCTTCACTTACAACCAATTGGACAATTGAAAGATAAGTGCATTACTGTGTGTGAAATGGCATGGCTAAGTTTGTTCTTATAAATTGTTGGTTTATTGTTTGTGGTTATATAATTGCATGGATTTGTTTGCATGGTATGTGTGATTCATGCTTAGTATTGCCGATAATGTGTATGTTATTTGAGTACCACATGGTCTCTATGGAGGAATGAGGTTGTTGGGTATGTGACAAAATGATATCAAAGCCAAGGTTTTCAGTACTAGGATTGCATGGGCTGAAATTTGATTATGCCTCCAGAATTAGAGGTTGCACACAAAGTGTTTGACAAAATGCTTATGAGGAGTATTTCGGGGAAAATTAGTATGGAATCCTCCAATTGTTCAATTCAAGGCTTAACCAAATAATGTAGCATCTATTCAAATGGTTAGGCCAAATTGGGGGCATATGAAGTAAAATATTAGAGTTTCAGAGTGGGTTCTGTGTGATTTGGGAAAAATTATAGTTTGTATGGTAATTGTTTGATGGAATGTCCCTATGGAATCGTGGTATTTAATGGCAGGTGTTGTCATTATAACTAACATGAGATCTAGCGATAAAAATCCATATTGGAGAGAATCCAGGTTTGATGAATTTTGGGAATAACTTGAACCATGGCCAAAGAAATTATTATAGCTATGTTAATGGTTGAAATTACCAGTTCTATTATTGGATGAAAATTGCTAGATTTGATAGTCAATGGACAAAAAAATCTCCAATCAGAGGAAAAGGGCAGTTGTTACTCGTATAAGTGAGGATTCAATGGACATATGTTGAGAGAAATATGCTAAGTGTAACATGTTTAACCATATGATAACACACATACATGTATACACATGTACATCTGTGCATACATACATATGTGCATACATACATACAAACATACATACATACATTCATACATACATACATACATACATACATTCATACATACATACATACATACATTCATACATACATATGTATGTATGTATGTATGCATACTGGGAGATGCAGAGATGTTTAGGGTTCTGCAGCCCTAAGGGGCTGCAACCTGCATCAAACTTTTTTCACCCGACGGATTATTGACGATGACACGAATCCCTATGGCTCTACTGTACTCGTCACCAGTCTCGGGATCGCCTTACCATGCATCAAACAAGGTGGATTACTCTACAGATCCATCTGAGGGTAAATCTATTTTTTACCATGGCAGGGTTACCAAACCGCGGCTTTCTACAAATAGTCTCGCAGCAGTTTTCTAGCCGATTGCAACCACTCTAACATCTGGTATTGGAACGGTGAAGGTTTTGACACCTGGGGCTGGGTTATCGATGGCCTCATCACCGGATTTTGCCATTTCGACCCCCCCGAACACGGTTCTCAACAACCCCGGCATTGTTCATCCTCTTGCTCCGACGCTTCGAGGCTCAACCTTCTCACTTTTCGAACCTTCACCGCTTCCTTGCACGGGCCTCTCGCTCTCTACTGACTCCACCATCATTCACTCGGTGCCTTCCTCGGAGGACTGGTATTTCGGCACACCCTTCCTCTCAGATCTATCGGAGCGCGGATGGCCTTTCAGGGATTCGCTTGAATCATTGGTAACTTCCTCCACCTCTGCTGAGATACTCGCCTCAAATCTCGCTGAAGATTTCATTGAGTCACTCTTACAATCTCTGACACTTTTTCGTCCTACCCCAACTTTGAATACTGTTGCGGGTTTCAGTTCTGCTATTTCACTTACCAGGAAACATGAGGTCTCTCCCCCACGGAAGCAAAAAGGGAATTTTCTGAAGAACACACGCAACCCACTAAACCTAGTCTGCGGGAAAAACGTCACAATGGCAAACTCATTGCACATGGTGGAAACTACAATTGTTGGGCATGCTAGGGGGGAATTTCCACAGCTCGGAGGGGATAGACAAGTGGGTCGCTTCAAATTGGTCGGCCCTGCTCGATTATAAACCTGAGATTATGGTACTCTCCAGGGGCTGGTTCGTTTTCAAATTGAAAACAAAGGAAGACGTGGGTTGGGTCTTACAAACACATTGGAGCTTGGGTAATACACCCATTCTTTTCAAAAATTGGACGCCTTTGTTTAATGCAGATACTGAAAAGTTTGATGTCATTCCTGTTTGGGTTCGGCTATCGGGTCTTCCCTGGGAATTATGGAACCAGGAATCTTTTAGAGATATTGGAAATGCCCTGGGAGTCTACATTGATTCGGATATGAGCTTTTTACACACCTATAAACTGTCGGTGGCCATAATCCTAGTATCCATCAATGTTCATGATGGTCTTACAACTTACTTTCACCTAGGGGCAGGCTCAGCGCATACATAAATTGGACTATGAAGGTGTTCCATTTCGGTGCCATAGGTGCCATGGATATGGTCATTTGGCCAAACATTGTTGTCTTCCCTTCAATCGAAAAACAGAGTACTCCCACAAGAGGATGGATGGCATCGACCCAAGGACATGCATGGGTCTGCAAAAAGCGGGCCGTTTAA
Organism: Larix kaempferi; assembly: GCA_027924585.1. Lineage (NCBI taxonomy): Eukaryota > Viridiplantae > Streptophyta > Pinopsida > Pinales > Pinaceae > Larix > Larix kaempferi. The sequence goes on from BSBM01000877.1 coordinate 11,387,950, forward strand.
ACGAGGATATGCGGACACATTGTGTTTCTCCCCCCCCGAATTGACTCCAGTCCCCCAAATAGATACCGGTGCTACTACTCTTAATTTACAAAGACCACCGGAGGATTGCGCCACTCTTGGTACCAATCTGCAGCCGGCACTTTCTGAGAGTGACGACACTCTCCCTTCTTCGGGTACGCTTGTGTTTCCTCCTACTTTTTCCTCCTCTCTTGAATCTTCTTTTTTCTCTTTAAATTTGGACTCGGCTGGCACTTCTGCACCACCCTTCCCCACTAATATTGAAAACCTCCCCCCTCCCCGTTTTAACACCACCGACTCCCCTACACATGTGGTCTGCACCATGGACCTCCCGACATTGGCCACTCTTCCCATTAACCCTATCTGTCTCCATCTATGCACTCGTAACATTCGTGTCCTCACATCTTCCCATCCCCTCTGTACTGGATTGGGCACAAACCATTTGCCCCATAAACCGTCTATAGGCTGCGGTCGACCCACCCACTTATCTTTGACACGACAGCGGGCTATCCAGGATCTCGCAGATGGCAAACAGAAAACCATTGATAGGGTGCTTAGAGCATCAATAGCCCATGTGGGGTCTAATCAATGAAACTTATGGCTCTAAACTGTAAGGGTTTGGCAAGTAAACCTAAAAAACTTGCTCTTAAATGGTTGATTTCCCTTCATCAGCCGAACATTTTCTTGTTACAGGAAACTTTGGGGTCTGAAGCAAATGTTATGGTTACCCCCATTTCCCTTTTTTCCACTTTCGATTTTGTTGCTATTAGTGTGCGTGGCCACTCGGACGGACTTGCCTTGGGTTGGAAAAAATCTCCGGTTAAAGCTTTAAACTCCTGGGGTTTTTCCTTTGTCCTGGGGGTGGAGTTTTTTCATGCCGGTTTGAACAGGTCTTTCTTGGTTCTCAATATCTATGGTCCCTACCTGGCCCGGACTGCTTACTGGGATACTCTCCGCCAGAAATCCTTTCTTAAGGAGGGAAACTTGATCCTTGGAGGGGATCTAAATTTCACCCTAGGCTCTCATGAACTTTGGGGACCCCTTGCACATCGTGATTCCCTTACAAGATACTTTGATCTACTGTTGCAGGAAACCCGTCTTATTGACATTCAACCCTCGAAATTGAAGCCCACTTGGTCAAATCGTAGAACTGGAGATGGAAGAGTTGAAAAGCGTCTGGACCACTTCCTGCTGGCTGAAGGGCTGGTTGGTCAAAATTACAAGTTTCGTCAATAGGTGGACTCGGGTGGGATTTCTAATCATCATCCCATTTGCCTTGAAACCTTGGGCAACTCTAGAAAACCATCCAGTCCTTTCAAACTTTGCGTTGCCTGGATGAAAGAGGAGGAGGTTTCAAATATTATAAAAAATTCTTGGATTCCTTATCAATAGGGTGAGGGATCGTTTGTTGCTCCACATTTTGTCAAAAATATTACTAGAATCAAAATTATTTTGAAAGAATGGGCTTTCCAAAAGAAAGAAAGAGACGAGCTAGAATTACTTCGTGTTGAATTGGAACTCGCTCGATTACAGGACACTGATGGGGGCAGTTTCCTCTCTGAGGAGTCTACTGCCACACTCAAAACCCTGGAAGGCATACCCAAAAAACTCCTCCTGGAACAAGAGGCAATATGGAGACTAAAGAGCAAAGCCATCTGGCTCGCGAGTGGTGATGAAAACACACAAAAAAATTCAGGCTTATGCAAAGGGCAGGAAGGCACAAAATACCATTTGGTATCTACATACTGAACAAGACAAGGTCATCACCTCTTTTGAAGATTTGGCCTCCTTGGGCACCACTCATTTCAAAACTCTCTTCTCTGACCCCCGACGAGCAAATATTGCTGAATTCATTTGACTCTCACAATATTTTCCTAGATCAGTTTCATCTGAAGATAATCTGAACCTTTTGGAGGAAATCTCGGAGGAGGAACTTAAGGAAACCATGCACAGCTTTCAAAAAGACAAGAGCCCTAGACCTGATGGATGGACGATCGAATTCTTCCTGGAATATTTCGATACTATTGGCCCAGACCTATTACTACTAGTCGAAGAATCTAGAATTGGAGGCCACATCCACCCGCCCTTAAATGCCACTTTTATAGCTCTTATTCCAAAATCGGATAAGCCTACTTCTATGAATGAGTTCCGACCTATCTCCCTTTGCAATATTACCTACAAGGTCGTGGCAAAGATCATGGCAAAACGACTGAAATGTGCGCTCTCGAAATTCATCTCTAAGGAACAATTTGGCTTCCTGGAAGGCAGGCAGATCCATGAAGCCATTGGTGTCGGACAGGAAGGATTAGACTCTAAAAAATGAAAGGCATCAAAGGTGCAGTCATCAAAATTGATCTCTCTAAGGATTTTGATAGGGTAAATTGGCTTTACCTGCGAATGTTAATGACACATCTAGGTTTTGATTATGCCTTCATCAAATGGATGATGAGTTGCATCTCCACAACCTCATTTGTTGTTCTCATCAATGGATCACCTACTACCTTCTTTAGCGCTGAAAGGGGCTTACGTCAAGGCTTCCCACTATCCCCCCTACTTTTCCTTTTGGTGGCAGAAGGTCTTAGTCGTGCTATTACTGATTCTATTCGTCAGGGCTCATTCCAGGGTAGTCGCATCACCAACAATCTTTGCCTCTCCCACCTACTCTTCGTGGACGATATCCTACTCTTTTGTGATGGTACTATCAGGGACGTCGAACAACTTGACCTCATCTTGAAACTATTTCAAGCGACAACAAGAATGGTCATAAAAATCCTAAAATCCTCTATAACCCTCTGTGGGTTGACTGCTGATGAACGACACAGGTATCTCACACTCTTTCCCTATGAAATCTTATTGTTGGATGAAGGCTTGAAATACTTGGGTTTTCATCTCAAGCCAAATAGCTACAAAATTTATGATTGGACCTGGTTCATTGCAAAATTGGAGAAGAGGCTGCTGATTTGGAGCCACATATGGCTCTCTCGAGCAGGTCGTCTTGTTCTTGTTAAATTTGTACTGGAGGCCATCCCGATCTATTGGATGTCATTGGCTTGGATCCCAAAGGGCATCTTGGAAAAAGCTAGAAAACTCTACTTCTGATTTCTTTGTTCTGGACACTCAAAAACATTTGTTTCTTCTTCGGTAAACTGGGAGAGGCTTGCGCTAGCAAAATCCTTGGGGGGTTGGGGCTTGAATCATATTCACACTTTCGCAACATCACTGGCTGCAAAGGTAGGCTAGAGATTAATTACTACCGATAACCTTTGGACGGAGGTGGTTACACAAAAGTATATTGCACCTGACACTCTTCTCCACTGGCTGCGAAATCCTCTTAAGCCATGGCATGGGATTTCTGTTATTTGGAAAGCTGTTCTGGCAACTCTCTCACTCATTACACAGGGGCTTTCCTAGAAGGTGGGAAATGACACTCATATCCGCATTGGATCAAACCCTTGGCTCGAGTGCCATAACAAACATATCCTCCATATTCCTCTCATACTTTTCCTGAATCAACAGGGTATTTATCACTTACATCAAGTTGCGGATCCCCTTACTACATCCCTCTGGCAACAGGGCTGGAGGAGCTCGGTGGATCTGGAGATTTCGGATGCCCTAGAAATTCACTGGAATGAGTATCTCATTGCTTTAAGACTCTCACATGCACGGATATCCGATTCAACTGACGAACTCATCTAGTCACCGACCTCAAATGGGAAATACACTCCCAATTTGGGCTACAAATTGTTGATGGAACAAAAACATCAACCTGTGGAGAGACTTTGGTGGTGGCAAAAGATTTGGAAATCCCACTGTCCCTCAAAATAAAAAAAATTCATGTGGTGCACCCTTGCCAAATAGATTCCTACTTGGGACCGAATTAAAAAATATATATATTGAAGGTCCAAGTTGGTGCACACTCTGCAAACAGGATGATGAAACTCCTTTTCACTTCTTCATTGACTGCCCCTTCACAAAAAGTCTATGGTTTGTATTAAAAACTATACACCCGGTTGCGTGCTCGTGGGACGGGAATACTGTTGAAAAGGCTTGGAGACATTGGCATGATGCTTTGATTACATACGTGCTTTACCTTTGATTGCAATACGGAGTATCTGGATCGCAAGAAACCAACAGATTTTCCTTGGCATTTCCACTACCCCTTCTATCTTGGCAAACCACAACATTTCAATTCTCTCCCATTTCCCTCAGGAAAAATTTCAACTTGTTCCCCGCAACATCACTGTTGAAATCATAAATCACTCATAGCCTTGGGCTTATTTCGATGGTGCTTCTCAAAATGAACTTTGTGGTGGGGGCACGATATTGTTTCTTTCTCATCACCACTCATACAAGATTTACATGGGGCTGGGAAGTGGCTCAAATATCTTTGCATAACTCTATGCTCTAAAACTTCTGCTTACTTTTTCTCTGGAAAAACATTGCACACACTTACAAGTTTTTGGTGACTCCATGATTATTATCAACTGGATAAATCAACTTCAGTGGTGCCACAATTTGCTATTAAGCACTATGTTAGCAAATACCCTGCGATTATCTGGTATTTTTAACACTCTCAGATGTCAACATGTCTACAGGGAAAGGAATTGTGAAGCTGACAACTTATCAAAGAAGGGTCGGACCCTTTGTTACACCTAAATCTTGCCATCATGATAGTCAGTGTAAACATCCCTGAAGTTCCTTTGACTAAGTCATCAACTTGGAAGAGATACTAACCTCTTCCTGTTGGGTTTTGAGAGGTCGTCACAGGTCATCTTAATGCAACCTGTGACGTCACAAGTTGTCCTATTGCAACCTGCGACGATGTCAATTAATTGGATAAAGGAGCATCTCCGAGCCCATTCTCGAAGGTGGTTGATGTGGATCCCTATCCCTAGCCTATAGGGGAGCTGGAATTCGGTTCCCTAGCCCTTTGGTGGGATCCCTATCCTCTCTCCTACCATATCCTCTTAGTCCTATATAAGTGAAGGTGATTCCCATTCCAAAAGGAGGAAGCCTATAGTACTTGCATGTTGGTGAAATTAGCTTAGAGATCTCTATTCATCTCTTGGGAGACCTATACTTCCTTTGGAGGCTTTGGCATTGGCTTGGTTGGAGAAGGATTGCTACGTTAAGCCTTGGTTGTAATCACTTTCTTCTATGTACTTTCCCTTTTTATACAGTAATACAAATGCTTTCCACCAAATGTTGTTGCATTGATGATGTTTGTGTAGTTTGCATGCTTAACTGCTTACTTAGCTCTATTATTGTTTAGATGCATTTTACTACTTGTGTTGTTCTGTATGACTTGACAGGTTTTGCAGCTGATATCTGAAGACCATAAAGCTTGAGACAACATCAAGGAGAAAGGATCAGCGATCTGAAAGGTAAGGCATCTAGCCACTCGATCTCTAATTAGATCTAGGAAAGTTATTTCTATTCTATCTCATTTGTTCTAGTCTTGCATTAAGCCTAGGGAGATCACGCCTTGAGTCCACTCTTGGTAGATTGTTTGATAACATCCTTCTACTTGGACAGTGGAAATTTTTGGAACAGGGCAATGGAATCTTCCATGAATACTACCACAGGCCTTTTATCGAAGGGACTGAAACTCAAAACCATTGATGAGACTCCAGATTTATTTATTTATTTTTAGATAACTACATATATAGCGATTATATGGATACTTTTGTATATAGTTTTCATCGGGATTGAGCTCCCTTGACAGCTCGCAAACTCTACTTTCATGATGATTTTTTGATACTAGAAGCTAAAAAGCTTATTATCGAAAGGGCTCTTGGAAGCTCTTGTACAACATGTAATTTGATTATCTTTAATGAAATTACACTTTTTTCCTTGGAAAAAAAAAATGTATGTATGCATACTATTTAAAACCATGACTATTCAAAAGATATGTTTTGAGTGTTGAGTGGACTATTCAAAACCATGAGAAATTGGATGGTTGCGACTATACTCATGGGACATGTATCATGGATTAATGACTTACACTACTTAGATAATCCCCAAAATAATGATATATCATATGTTGGACTGTGAAAACACCTATACTTAAATAAAAAAGAGTTGAGGGAGCTTCGATTGAATCATTCATAAGGCACAATATTGGCTAAGGTTTTGCAAATGGGGTAGAAAGCTAAGTGGGCTTGATTGTGGGGAAAAATTCATAGTTAAGAATGCATGAGCCATAAGAGTCTTGGGATGGGTGACCTCCAGGAATCCCCAGTTACAGGGTGCAAGCCCTAGAAGTGATGATTGATGTTATGTGATTCATTTTACTAGTCTCAATCCCACTTCTTCACCCCTATGAGCATCACCCAATGCAATGAATGTTGAGTGGACTATTAAAACCATGGGAAAATGTTCAGTTGCGACTATACTCATGGGATATGGGTCATAGATTAATGACTACATTAACAATTTGCTTGCAAAGTTTGGGGAAATTTAGTTGTTTAGGCATGGGAAGGATTTGAAAGGATATGACAAAATTTTCCGTTGGAGTGAGAGGTTGTGGAACTTCATATCAAGATCATCTTGAGTTGGTTATGCAATTGTCTAATAATTGTGGTATGGTTTGTTAAAATAGAAGAGCCAAACATAGGGTTAGGGTGCAAATAGCCAAGCTTAGATTTTTGTAGGACAAAGGATAAACAAGGGCATTAAGGTGGTCAATTTAGTCGTTCTATCATATGTAGTAGATTGAATTATAGACCAAGCTTTCCTTCTAAGTTGAACAATAAGAAACCCTAGATTCAAAATCAAAATCAATGTAGAAGGAAGGGGCCACAACTAGGGTAAGTTTGGGCACTTTGTCAATTCAAAAATCGTGGGAGTAATCCTTAATTGGTGGAATATGTGGATAAGAGTCCACTCGATGAGTTTTTTAAACAATTATAAGACAAAACCCAACTCCTACAAAATTGCCAAATATATAAGGGGACATGAAGAGCCTACCTAGTAAGCGAGTGGATATTGGTAGGTCGTGGTGTGCTTTCCTCCGTTGATGGTGGTAGTTGAAGTCCTATTTGCTATCGAGGATCTCACTGTGTGGCTAGAACACATCAAACCATGGCCTTCTAATTATATTGTTTACCCCTTTTAAAATAGACAACACGTGTGAGTGTTTTAATTTGTAGGTTATTCCCTCCTTTTTGTTTCATTGCATCATTCACTTTCATTTTACACTTTTGGGATGGTATAGATCGACAATTAGAAAGCATTTGTTTTCCATTGCACCGGTTTAAAAAAAGGATTCCCTATTGATATGTCGGTGAGGGAATCATTTTCCTTCATCGATGTATCAACCTAGAATGGCGATATCCTTGTGATGCATGGAAAAATTGTATACGATGATTTTTTTGGGGATAAATGATGCTTGGAGACAAAGGCATCAAAGTCATTTGTGTGAAATGAGCATTTCTTTCCGATTTGACCTAGGTAAACCTCCTTCTCTCACGATGACGGTGAGGAAAAGGGTTGAATGTTCAATCTTAGCAAAGGATTAAGTGACCAGGGGTCTCCTCAAGAACATGCAATGTGACAAGATTGGTGAAGGGGTAAGCGATAAAATCTAGTTGAAGGGTGCACCAAGCTTAAAAATGATAACATGATTAAATGAAGAACTTATTGAATAAAACATACCAGCCAAAGTGCCATAGTCAAACTGAAATTGATGGAGCATGACCGAGGCAAAGTGCATTTGGGTCTTTGATCCTTGATTCAAAAATTTAGGTGGGGCCCCAAGTTACATGAGTTGGGAATCTATCGAGGGATCAACGTAAAGGAAGAAGCAAATGGAGAAGGGAGGTGAAAGCATGAGTGAGTGCTTCATCAATTCCGCTTCCCGTTAATGTCTTGCGATGTCTTGCACGAGGTTGTGACTAACACTTGTACAACATGCCACTAATTCTATGTATTGTTTGAATGAGCAGGGAAAACATGATTATAGGTCCTTCCACGAATAAAAAAATAGGGGATTCACCTCCATTTAGGGTGGTCGTTATTTTGTATATAGACCCCTTTATCCAACTTGGTCCCCTCATTAGTTAGATGATCAATAATAGAATTGTTATGCCAATGAACATGTAGTGGATTAGAACCCTTAATATAATTAAGATGCTGGTAGATCCTCTCAAAATTTCTAAAAAAAATTGTGCCCTCCTCGACACAACGCTTCCTTACCTGCTTGATGACAAGAAGAAAGTCATCGATAATGAAGTTCTTATGAATTTGAAGGTTGAAGACAATTTCCAATCGCATGTACAAGGCATATAGTTCCACTTGGTTATTTGTTTCCTTGTCAATTCCCTAAGAAAAAGTAATATATATTTTTCCATAAGAGTCCAAAAGATCTCCCCCCACACTTGTCGCCCCACTTCTCATTCTATAATTTCAACACTTCAAAGGCTACAAATTGTTGGAACCAAAGGTTATGTAGGTTCATCACACCTCTGGATCCTTTGGAGACAGTCAATCGAAAGACAATAGTTGATTAGTAGAGTAGTCGACTTGAGCCTCGATTGATCAGTCAATTGAATGGTCGATGAGGCAACGTATGTCTCGACTAAAATAACTGATTAATCTACATGAAGTTGCAAATTTCATAGAAACACTTAAAACCAACAACCCCTAATTGTGTACCAAATCATCCTCACTTCAAGGAAATAATGCATTGTGACGTTCTAATCATAATGTGTTATGCTTAAGTGTTGTAAATGGTGTCTTTAGACACCACACCTCTTCATGGAATATTTATCCCTTTTGTTATTTTGTTTTTGTTTGGTTGTTCAAAGAGGTTTCCCAACATGGTATTAGAGTTGTTGGTTTCGACCTAGTCTATTGTCTATGAATCATGCTCCGTTGGATCTAAGGTTAATCGAATCTGGGCTAAAGATTTGTCGATGGATACCTTTTTCTTTGAACTTGGATCAGATATGTCTGAAATCATAAGGATGGCTTCCAAGATAGAACCTATTATTATAAATGGCCATAACTATGCAATATGGATGCTAGATATCGAAACTTTGTTGAAAAGCAAGGGACTATGACAATATACTAAGGTTGTTATTCCAAATTCGACTGATGACCAGGCTAAATTTGTCATCAACAGAATGAAGGATTAGGTAGTTGGGGTCATTATGACTTACATTTCAAGGGAGATTCAATTTTATAGAAGTAGGAACGACTGCCCTCATGTCGTTTGGAGTCAGTTGAAGTCTTTATTTGGCAAGGTTAATGAAAGTCAATTGATGCAGATAGAGAAAGATTTTATCTCTCTATAACCCCATTCAATTGGAATGATTTAGGACTATTTGGATTGCATCAAAGAGCTATAGTTTAAATTAGGTGAATGTGGCAAGAGTTTTACGAAGAAGGATGGACAACTCACTGTGTTGGTCTCGATGAGTCTGAGGACACCTTATGATTTATTATGCTCTTCATTTTGCACCAAGTGGATGTCAAGCAAAGAATATGGTAAGGATTTCACCTTTGATACATTATGTGATTTATTGATCAAGGATAAAAAAAAAGCTGCTCGATGAAGGGAAGGTTGGTAACAGACACTAGGCTCACTTGCTTAAAGGCAAGGTCAAGCAAAATTACAAGGAACGTGGTCGACCGAATAAACAATTGGAATGTATCTACCATCCTACTAAAGGAAATATCGATGAGTCGACATCGACTAAGAAGGATAGAAAGAAGAAAACATATCACGATTATGGAAAGTTGGGACATGTGGAGAAAACCTGTTGGAAGAAAAGATAAAACATCTTGAAGAAGGTGCGTCGACTATTCCATCGATCAACCGACCTACAGAAAAATTCACCTTTTCTATTAGCACTTCCCAGGCATTACATGCTCACACCACTCAGACTGAGTAGATAGTGGATTTTGGTTGTATTCATCATATGGCTAAGTATTCATCTTTATTGTCTTCCTTAAGTGATGCTCTAGAACAAACGATTTATGTAGATGATGATTATGCTCTCACGGTTGCCCAAATGAACCCAAATATGATTAAAAAATAGCTTAGAAATGGCCTCTGTTGTGATGCTCTTCCTACAATGCGTTAAAATCCCCATCTTAGAGAACTAATCAACAACAATAAACACACGGACATTACCATAATAGGGTTGAAGGGAGGTCGGGCATGTATTCCATGGAGATATATTCATGAGGTCTCTCTGGGGTGGGCAGAGGAGTGTATAACCCTTGCTTCTTGATTGTCGGTTTCACAATGGCACAAGTGGTGCATGATCTGATATATTTGTCGACGTTGTGCCATAACTTTGGCGTGTAGAAGAACTTTTGCAATACTACCATTGTCTTCTCTATGTCGAAGTTCCCTACCATTTGATTGTAATTTGCCTCCCAAATCATCTTCTCCATTGGAATATTCACCAATACTAAGAGGGGGGATGAATCACTATTGAGCACTTTTCACCATTTTTAACCTTAAGCACATCAATAACATTAACCATTAACAATGCCATTCATGGACACATAAAATCATACACAGTGCACAAGAGATTTTACGGGGAAACCCTTATGGGAGAAATCCACAAAATGTTTTTCTTATATAATAACAAGATTACATTCATAGGAAGCACCAACTTCCAAGATTCTCCAGCACTAACTGGAAGGAGGCACCAACCCCCTGATTTATAGGCTCCAACTTGAAGGAATCTCCAATTCCCTGATTTACCAACACCAACTGGAAGGATGCACCAACCCTCTTTTTTCTCTAGCATCATGTAATGTCCCTTGTTAGAAATTTTATTAAAATGGCAATTTTTCACTTTTTTCCCTAGTTTGACCTTTGACTAGTTTTGAGCTCTATGTCCCCAAATTGCTCCAATTGCTCCCAAATCTTCTGAGAAGGTATATGGATGATGTTAGAACATAAATATGTATTTCAGGGATGCTTTTGGACCTTTAAAATACTTCTGCAAATCCTCTTTCAATTCTGGCCAATGTAGGGAACTTTACTAGTAATTTCCTTTGACTAGTATTGGTCTCTAGGTCTCGAATTGACTCCAAATGACTTCAAATATTCAAGGAAGGTGTATGAATGATATTAGGACTTGAATATGATGTTTAGGGATGATATATGGCCACAAAAATACCTTTTCAAACTCTCTTAAGATTCTGGACCAAGTATGCAATTTTACTAGTAATTTGGGGTTCAAATCCCCCTAGGGTTAGTACTGAAAATGGCTTCCCAAATGCCTCCAAACCCACTCAAATTTATGAACAGAGGTAGGGAATGTATTAATGATGTTATTAAGGTCTCATGTGCACCATTAATTTATTATTATATCTGTTCCAACCCTCTCCCATTCAACTGCAAAAATCACCAATTCGACCCTTGGGGAAATGGCACTATTTCTTCTCCCAATGCAATTAAACTGAGTAAAAATACTTCAAATGCTCAAGTACAGTACATGAAACTTGTAAAATACATCCATGGCATTCCATTAATCACAAATGCATCAGATAATCATCCATTCATTCGAAATCATCAACAATACATTGGTTCACAACAAGGTAGTGGGGAAATGGCATTGTTCTTCCATTAAAAATGAGATTTATACATTTCTACTTGAATTTCGACCTGAAACTTTCTGGAGATGAAGAAAAGAGTATTTAATTCATATTACAAAAGAAATGGGGCATTAGAAGCTCCCCCAAAGAGTACAATAGCTCACCAAAAACGCCCTCCCTCAAGGATAAAAAATATGCCATCAAAACTGGAAATGGTTGAAGGAGTGAGCTGCAATAGAAGAAACCATGAACTATCCTGTAGCTTACACCTGTAAATAAAAACTCCATTAAAGATCCAAATGAAAGGTCTGAATGGCCTTTCCAATTACCGACTTGGATGGGAATCTTTCACCCTCAAAATTGGCTAAGGTAAGAAACTAGTCATCCACTAGCTCTCCCTCTTCACAAATGCAATTGCAAATTCTACAAATGATCAAAAATTGGTTTCATTCTTTGTTATTGACATTTATAAAGTTCTAATGTCCTCCATGGGTCGAATTCCTTCCAAGAGACTCATGCCAACTCAAGTTGGGAAGAGATTCCAAAGAACGCCACTTGTACAACAATTCCTAGTCTCCCATTTCCACCAAATCACATGTGGAAGCATCTTAGCTGCCCTAACACCCTTGAGCGCCCTCTTGGAGTCTATTTTTAGCCCTGACATGTAATATATGCCATATGTCAGCCTTCAGGTTTGATTTGTGTCATAGGTGTCATAGCATCTTCATCATTGTTGTCATAGAGCTAGGGAATCTAGCCCAAGTGTCTCACTAGCTCCAAATTGCCTCTTCCTCTTCCATGGGAGTTACTCTTCCTCTATATTTCGACCTTGGATGATTCATGCCATGAATAATACCTTTTGGACTCCCCCAAGTATGTTACCATTCACCTTGAATTCAAATTGGTGAGAGAGTGATGCCAAATGTAGTGGGGAAATCTAGCCATATGTGGGTCCCACTTCCTCCATGTGTCTTCATGATGAAATGCCACTTTGATTTTCACTTGTATATATTTATTTATCTCCTTTATTAGATATTTATTCCATCCTAATGTTCCAACATCATTTATTATCCCCATTATTCACAATCCCAAAGCTTCCACCCCAAACCTAGGAAACTAGTAATTTCCCTCCTTGGCAATTATTTGACCTTTAGCATCAATTTGACAAACACTAATGAATATGGCCATTGTGATTAGGCCATTGTGACCCAATGCCAATTTTGGGACATGACACACCAACTCCCTTTATGAGAACCAAATCACACTTTTCAGGCACCAAACTGAAGGAGACTTCGATCTCATGTCCTTGCCCCGTCTTGCCACCCTGATATGAATAAGAATGTCAACTTGTCTCTATCACTGTCTTTGTGTCCCTATTCTCGTCACTATCTCTGTCAACCCGTACCTGTATCACTGTCTCTGTCAACCTATACCTATATCAATGTCTCTATCAACCTGTACTTGTATCACTGTCTTTGTAACGGTCGTTGTCACAATCACTGTCACTATCTCAACCTGTACAAAACCTTCTTAAATAGAACCAGAAAGATGCCTTCAAAGAGTGTAATCAAATCCCATAAATAATCACCCATAGACTTCATTTGTTTGCTTCTTCAAACCTTTAACATCATTATAAACTTCAAACCCTAGGTCATTCTAAGAGAGGAACCCTAGATCACGCCAATAACATCACACTAATCCATGCGACCAATATCACCATAAACTATGCCAAGATAATCACTATGATTTATGCCAAGATCATCACCATAACATATCAAGTTCACTATAATCTATTAGAGATAACACCATCATGATCTATACCAAGATCATCACCATAATATATTCCAATAACATCATCATGATCTATGCCATCACCATGATCTATACCAAGATCATCACCATAATCTATGGAAGTATCATCATAATATATGTAAGTTCACAATACTCTATGAAAGACGTTCAAAAATATTCACCAAGAGAGAAGATCTAAGATTCATACCATAGCAAAGATAACAATATGGACCCTAGTCCATGAGAGACATGTATCATCCCAAGAGAAGCCCATGAGCAAGAACCATACCTTTTCTAAGATTAAAAATAAGAAATAAACCCTTCACCAAAAGAAACTCTAGAACATTTCATCATATATCCCTTACAATAAGCTTTCCAATGAGCCAAGAAGGTTGTAGGTCTAATACCATATGAGAAAGTTATGAAAGTTTTCGGGAAACTACTTGATCCTCCTCAAAATTTCACTCTTCTTCTCTTGAACTTTCGTCCTTCTCTTGAATATTTTGCAATTTTATCCTAGAAGTTGCACATTATAAAAGAGATACTTGAATGATGATAAAATGAGAAGTTTAAACTCTTATTTATACTCTCCAAGATGCCTTTAACTTATTTTAGGGCAAACATTGTATTTCTCCTTAAAATCACGATATCCATATTTTAAGGGGTCTTTAATGAATCAATCCCAACTTCATGGACCACTTTTAGATTTTTAACATGGAAATTCATCTTTCCTTCTAGATCACTCCAAAACATCATCAAGGGGCTTTTGGGCCATCTCCTCATCATCACACTTAAGTGGACAATTATTTAGTCCTTTCATGGTCATGTGGACCCAACACCATTATTTTTGGGGTTATGTGGACCAAATCACCATTACTTTGGGGGTTTATTCATATTTCACACCATCACGGTCTTGTGGACCAATCCTTATTACTTTGGGGGCTTCTTCTCATGGTCATATGGGCCAATCATCTTGTTCATGTGGACCCAACAAGTTAATTTAGGGGCTTATTCACACTTTACACCAATATTACTTTGGAGAAACTATCATGTCCCAAATTTTGCATTGGGTCACAATAGCCTAATCCCATTGGTCATATTCATGAGAGTTTGTCAAATTGATGCTAAGGGTCAAAATATTGCCTAGGAGGAAAATTACTAGTTTCCTAGGTTAAGGGTGGAAGCTTTGGGATTTGACATAAGGAGGATAATAAAGGATGTTTGCACATTAGAATGTCATAAATATTTAATAAAGGATCTTAATAAATATATACAAGTGAAAATCAATGTGGCATTTGATCATGAACACACATGGAGGAAGTGGGACCCACATATGGCTAGATTTCCCCCTACACTTGGCATCATTCTCTCACCAATTCGAATTCAAGGTTAATGGTAACATACTTGGGGGAGTTCAAAAGGTATTATTTATCGCATGACTCATCCAAGGTCGAAATGTAGAGGAAGAGTAACTCCCATGGAAGAGGAAGAGGCAATTTGGAGCTAGTGAAACACTTGGGCTAGATTCCCTAGCTCTGTGACAACAATGATGAAGATGCTATGACACCTATGACACAAATCATACATGAAGGCTGACATATGGCATATATGACATGTCGAGGTTAAAAATAGCCTCCAAGAGGGCGCTCAAGGGAGTCAGGGAAGCTAAGATGCTTCCACATGTGATTTGGTGGAAGTGGGAGACTAGGAATTGTTGTACAAGTGGCGTTCTTTGGAATCTCTTCCCAACTTGAGTTGGCATGAGTCTCTTGGAAGGAATTCGACCCATGGAGGACATTAGAAGTTTATAAATATAAATAACGAAGAATGAAACCAGCTTTTTATCATTTTAGAAATTTGCAGTTGCATTTGTGAAGAGGGAGAGCTAGTGGATGACTAGTTTCTTGCCTTAGCCAATTTCGAGGGTGAAAGATTCCCATCCAAGTTGGTAATTGGAAAGGCCATTCAGAACTTTCATTTGGAGCTTTAATGGAGTCATTTGTTGCAGGTGTAAACTATAGGGCAGATCATGGTTTCTTCTAATGCATCACATTCTCTCAACCATTTCCAGTTTTGAAGGCATATTCTTGCTCTTTGAGGGAGGGCATTTTTGGTGAGCTATTGTACTATCTGGGGGAGCTTACAATGCCCCATTTGTTTTGTAATATGAAGTAAATACTCTTTTATTCATCTCTAGAAATTTTCATGTCGAAATTCCAATTAGAAATGTATAAATTTCATTTTTAATGAAAGAACAATGCCATTTCCCCACTACCTTGTTGTGAACCAATGTAATGTTGATGGATTCGAATGGATAAGTAAAATACTAATGGTTTATTGATGAATGGAATGTTATTGATGTATTATACAAGTTTCATGTTTAGTATTCAAGCATTTGAAGTCATTTTACTCATTTTATTTACATTTAGAGAAGATTTGGTGCCATTTCCCCAAGGGTCGAACTAGTGATTTTTGGTGCTGTTTGGGAGAAGGGTAGAACAGACTTAATAAATGATTAATGGTGCACATGAGACCTAAATAATATAATTTATACATGACCTACCTCCTTTAAGAATTTCGAGTGGGTTTCGAGGCATTTGGAATCCATTTTCAGTACTTACCCCAGGGGGATTTGAACCCCAAATTACTAGTAAAATTGCATACTTGGTCCAGAACCTTAAGAGAGTTTGCAGAAGTCTTTTGATGGTCATAAATCATCCCTGAACATCATAATCGAGTACAAATATCATTCATACATCTTCCTTGAATATTTGAGGGCATTTGGAACCAATTTGAGACATAGAGACCAATATTAGTCAAAAGGAAATTACTAGTAAAGTTCCCTACATTGGCCAGAATCAAAATAGGATTTGCAGAAGTATTTTAAAGGTTCAAAAGCATCCCTGAAACACATATTTATGTTCTAACATCATCCCTATACCTTCTTAGAAGATTTGGGAGCAATTGGAGCAATTTGGAGACCTAGAGCTCAAAACTATTTAAAGGTCGAACTAGGGAAAAAAAGTGAAAAATTGCCATTTTAATAAAATTCCTAACAAGGGACATTATAGTGGTATCAAAGCATGGTCCTTGCACTTGTGGATTAGGTACGTACAGTCAAGAATAATTGGCAACCATGTCTTACTTTTATGATGAATCCTATGAGTACAATTCTTATGAGGAATATGCAAATGCTTATGAGCAATATGAAGTAGAATGCGAATGGTACGAGGAAGAGGTGCCATCATGCAACACTTCTTACAATTTTAGGAGAAATGAAGATTATTATTATGACTTTAAATCTGATGAAGATGAGTGTGTCACACCGAACAATGATAATTCTATGAATGAGTTATGAAGATGGAGAACAACATATAAAACCTTGCCCCAATAATATCAAATATATCAAGAATATCTTGCTTTGAGCAAAAATACACAAAATGCCATGTCTTTTGAGTACTATGCTGAACATATTTTTGCAAATAGGCTGAAACATGAAGATGTGGAGTTAGTAAAGAAAGGTTTATGCCCTTCTTGTAAAGAACCTTGGAGAGAGTATCATATATGTGTGCATGAAATGATGTCCTGCTTGAGGAGAGCTTTTGGGAATTCTTCAAAAAGAGATTCCAAATATATTGATCCTAAGGAAAACTAGGGGCAAAATGCATCAGCTTGCTTGAAGGAGCAAAAGGAAGAGACATCACAAGAGCATGAAGAAGATTCTATTGAAAATATGGAAGATCATTTCGAGACACCTTCTAGCTTAGACATGAACCAAAGAGCATCTACTGATGGATGCCTAAACTATGAAGGAGTACCTACTGATGGGTGCTAACACCTCTATGTTGGTGACATAGATATCACTTTTGAAAGTGTTGTTGCAAGCCCAAGTTTCATTAAGCACGATAACGAAGACCTTGTAGCAGTTGGAGAAGAACCAAGATCAACTTCCCCATCACCACTTGAGCTTCATGAAGTTGGTCCAAGCAAAAATGAAGAAGATGAGGAGGCTCATTTGCAAGAGCCTCATTTTCTTGAAGGGTCCTTAAAGATGGAATGAAAAGAAGATCCAGAGTCCCCCAACATTCTCCATGACACTCAAGCATTGGTGTCAAATTCTTGTTGGAGAGCTACTTCATTGGAGGAAACATCATTCCTTGAAGACATGGAGAAGATTCAAAGAGAAATGTGCCACATCAAAGGTAATTTCATGTCTTTGCTTTTTGATAGAAACCATTTGTTTGAGCTTAATGAATTGTTACATAATGCATACTTGAAGAATAATGAGGATAATCATAAGCTCACAATTCAAAATGAGCAACTTCTTGAAAAGTTGCAAGATACTTGTTTTTCCTCCTATGTTTCGGATTGTCAAATGGTCGATTGTTTGGAGGATTCTCATGACATGGTGGATCATGAGAAATGTGGAAATTTGAATGTGCTTAATGTGTTTGAAGATGAACTTGAAGAGATCCAAACACTTGATGTGGTGGAAGAGGAACTTGAATTGTCTCTTGATGAAGGTTATGCAATTTTTAAAGAAGAGCATGATTCCTCTACATTGGAACTAATCTACAACAAAGGTTTCACACTTTTGAAGTAGCTGCATGATACTACCCATATGGATCCTTTCCATGATGAAACTCCTGCATTTTTTGATCATATGGATGATTTAGTTCACTCTCCTACATCCTACAATTCCATGTTTTGCAGCATTAGTCTCAATGAAGAATGGGTGAAAGGGTTCTTTTTGTTGGTGCCACATGAGGAGTATGGAACTCCTAGATTTACCTTTTATGATGATATGGTTGGAGCACATTCTTACTCACATTTGGAGCAGCATCATTTCTTACTTTATGATGATGCACATCTACATGGATGCACCTATGATATGCATTTGAGTCACTTGAAGACTCATGGTTTTTCTTGCTCAACACTTGGTTCATTTGATGTTGGAGGAACTTCATCCAACACTTGGGTGAATAGATTTATGATTGGAGAATATTTTTATTGGCAGCCACATACCTTGTTATATCTTTACGATTCTCACATTCATGGATGTATGGGTGATACTTCTTTGAGTCATTTGAAGTCTCCTTGTTTTTTTTTCTCATTATTTGGTTCAGATTTTAGTGGAGATTCTTTATTCACTTCTTGAATGAAAGAATACATGGATGAATATTTTGATGCATATCATATCCTTTTGGAGCAGCATTATAGGACATGGGATCCTCACCTATGTCATTGGAGCAAATTTGATTGGTTACTTGCTGATTGTATGCACTTGGAAAATGGTGGTCTACTTGCTTGGAGGTACAAGCACTTTCACGACTCTTTGATGAAGCATATTTTTTATGTACATTCTCATTATGTTTTTATGTACTTTGATGATATATATTTTGTACTCATGATTTTTGGAATAATGAATACAAGAAAATGGGATCCGGGGATCCTCTTATTTGATGGTATGGGTTGGAGAGCACTCTTAATTGTTGGGGTGCAATACAAGCAATGGGACCCTGGAATAATTTTTGTTTCATTGGTTTCAAATTTTTTTGGGAAATAAGTAGTATGGGAGATGGATTTCCCACTTAATAAAGTGATTTTTATCATAGTAGTGCAGCATCAAGCATGGTGGTTCCTCTCTAAAATCTTCATGGAATCTCAAGACTCAAGGTTGGGCAATTCAGTGGCAACTTCAAAGAATTATACAGAAAGCAGGTTCTTCAACACCCATGTTTGGAATTGCTTGAGGACAAGAAATATTGGGAAGGGAAGATTTGTCATGTCCCAAATTTTGCATTGGGTCACAATAGCCTAATCCCATTGGTCATATTCATGAGATTTTGTCAAATTGATGCTAAGGGTCAAAATATTGCCTAAGAGGAAAATTACTAGTTTCCTAGGTTAAGGGTGGAAGCTTTGGGATTTGACATAAGGAGGATAATAAATGATGTTTGCACATTAGAATGTCATAAATATTTAATAAAGGATCTTAATAAATATATACAAGTGAAAATCAACGTGGCATTTGATCATGAACACACATGGAGGAAGTGGGACCCACATATGGTTAGATTTCCCCCTACACTTGGCATCATTCTCTCACCAATTCCAATTCAAGGTTAATGGTAACATACTTGGGGGAGTTCAAAAGGTATTATTCATTACATGACTCATCAAAGGTCGAAATGTAGAGGAAGAGTAACTCCCATGGAAGAGGAAGAGGCAATTTGGAGCTAGTGAGACACTTGGGCTAGATTCCCTAGCTCTATGACAACAATGATGAAGATGTTATGACACCTATGACACAAATCAGACCTGAAGGATGACATATGACATATATGACATGTCAGGGCTAAAAATAGCCTCCAAGAGGGCGATAAAGTGAGTTAGGGCAGCTAAGATGCTTCCACATGTGATTTGGTGGAAGTGGGAGACTAGGAATTGTTGTACAAGTGGCGTTCTTTGGAATCTCTTCCAACCTTCAGTTGGCATGAGTCTCTTGGAAGGAATTCGACCCATGGAGGACATTAGAAGTTTATAAATGTCAATGAAAAATAATGAAACCAGCTTTTGATCATTTGAGAAATTTGCAATTGCATTTGTGAAGAGAGAGAGCTAGTGGATGACTAGTTTTTTGCCTTAGCCAATTTCGAGGGTGAAAGATTCCCATCCAAGTTGGTAATGGGAAAGGCCATTCATAACTTTAATTTGGAGCTTTAATGGAGTCATTTTTTGCAGATGTAAGCTACAGGGTAGATCATGGTTTCTTCTAATGCATCACATTCTCTCAACCATTTCCATTTTTGAAGGCATATTCTTGCTCCTTGAGGGAGGGCATTTTTGGTGAGCTATTGTACTCTTTGGGGGAGATTATAATGCCCCATTTATTTTTTAATATGAATTAAATACTCCGTTATTCATCCCCATAAATTTTCAGGTCGAAATTCCAAGTAGAAATGTATAAATTGCATTTTTAATGAAAGAACAGTGCCATTTCCCCACTACCTTGTTGTGAACCAATGTAATGTTGATGGATTTGAATGGATAAGTAAAATACTGATTGTTTATTAATAAATGGAATGTTATTAATGTATTATACAAGTTTCATGTTCAGTACTCAAGCATTTGAAGTCATTTTACTCAATTTATTTACATTTGAAGAAGATTTGGTGCCATTTCCCCAAGGGTCGAACTAGTGATTTTTGCTGCTGTTTGGGAGAAGGTTAGAACAGACTTAATAAATGATTAATGGTGCACATGAGACCTAAATAATTTACTTTATATGCCCCCTAACTCTTTTCATAATTTCGAGTGGGTTTGGAGGCATTTGGGAAGCCATTTTCAGTACTTACCCCAGGGGGATTTGAACCCCAAATTACTAGTAAAATTGCATACTTGGTCCAGAACCTTAAGAGAGTTTGCAGATGAATTTTGATGGTCATAAATCATCCCTGAATATCATAATCAAGTACAAATATCATTCATACACCTTCCTTGAATATTTGAAGGCATTTGGAGCCAATTTGAGACATAGAGACCAATACTAGTCAAAGGGAAATTACTAGTAAAGTTCCCTACATTGGCCAGAATCGAAATAGGATTTGCAGAAGTATTTTAAAGGTCCAAAAGCATCCCTGAAACACATATTTATGTTCTAACATCATCCATATACATTCTCAGAATATTTGGGAGCAATTGGAGCAATTTGGAGACCTAGAGCTCAAAACTAGTCAAAGGTCGAACTAGGGAAAAAAGTGTAAAATTGCCATTTTAATAAAATTCCTAACAAGGGACATTACAGAAACCTTAGGGACTTCTTTAAGGGCTCACGCTATTTCTGTACAACTCAAAGTGTCTTCTTGCGAGGGCCATACGTAACCGCTACGCCATAAGGGGACTACTTTGGAGTTATATACACTCATGCTTGGATTTTGACATCAATGACAACCTTATTCAACAATCTCTCCCTTTGTCATTGATGGCAACCATCATACTACCCTTGTCATCATGCTCCCTCTATCATCATGCTTCTAATATTTCTCTCCCCCTTTAACATCAATGGCAAAGGGTAAGTACCCCTGACAATATCTCTCCCCTATGATCTTGTCTTGTTGCTCACCACCTACTTTTCTGCTAAAGATTATGTTAATCAATTTGGAACATAGGTTATTACTCCCAATTTATATCAGAGATACTCAAATGTCTCCCTAGGAAGGGGCTTCATGAATATATCTACAATCTATTTTTTGTGTCACAATATACTCCAACTTGATGTTCTTTAATGTGATCTATTCCCGTAGAAAGTGAAACTTGATAGGAATATGTTTTGTCTTGGAATGCATCACTGGATTTTTGGAAATGTTTATAGCATTGGTGTTGTCACAGAGTATTGGAATAGGCTCATCATATTTCACCTATATGTCTTGCAGAATTTGCTTCATCCATAGAACTTGAGTACAACATGACACTACTGCAATATATTATGCTTATGCCATGGACAAAGACATCGAAGATTGCTTCTTTCTCAACCAAGCCACTAAACAGTCACCTAAATGGAAAGTTGCTCCACTTGTACTTCTTCTACCATCAACACTTCTTTCCCAATTTGCATCTATGTAGGTAACCATCTCCAACTCATTTCCTTTCAGATACCATAGTCCAAAGTCTGTTGTTCCTTTAAGATATCTGAAGATCCTTTTCACCGCTAGAACATGAGTTTCCTTTGGAGTTGTGAGCCGAATAAATATTCGCTCACACAATTAATATTACCAGAATACCTAGAATATTAGATAAGCCATTAATAGGACAAATATATATTGATAATTGAATAGATAAATGATGAGTATTACATAGGTTTGGTCGCCTTTAAATATGGTTGAACCATTAAGATGAGGAGACATGTCTTTTCCTAATAACCTAACTATTAACAATTAACTATTTAATTATTATTCTTTATTTATGTTCGTTACATTGCCACTCTCTTAGAAAGGCTTTGTCCTCAAAGCCTTATAATGTTTTCGCATCATTATTTGTGATGTCGTGGCTAACGAAACAAGTCGATATGAACTACTAAGTGTAGAGCATAACTTCCGATATGTGGATGGGTCAATCCATCCCAAATTGATTTGTTGTTGACTGCTGGGATTCCCTACTGATCTGTTGTCAGGAGCTTTTATCACATTAGTACCATTATCTTTCGACATCTCCCACTTTTTAGAATATCGGTTTTTATGGTTGGGGTGTCGATAGGGAATTTTCACAATGTCATTTTCTTTTACAAGTGTCGTCTTTTGAGCATTGATCTGAGCTGGAAGTTGTATTTTCGTCTATTGCGGTTTTAAGGTTTCGTTCTGTATCTTTTCCAACTTGCTTTCTAATTGCGTGTTATCATTTTGAAACTTCTTAATCAATTCTACTTGCGATTTTCTGTCATCTTCAGACTTCTTAAGTTGTTCCTTAAGATCTTCGTTATGACTTTTGATGCAACTATTTTCTTCCTGCTTGTCTAGAAGTTTTCCTTCAATGTCTTCCGTAGATTGTTTTATCTTTTGACTATTTTTCAACTTCTTAATTTTTGTGACTAGTGTTTTGTTATGAATTCTTAGTCAAAATAGTTCTTCAGCATTGCTTGCTAATATGTCGTTGATTTTCTTAATTTCCAGCTTGTGCGCCTTTGTAGTAGTGTCGTACGTCTGCAGGAGTTCTTTATTCTTTTGCTGATGTTGACCTATCTCTGATTCTTGACTTTGTAGCTTCCTCTGGACTTGCGTCAATTCATTATCTTTGTTCATGACGAGCTGGTTTAAATGCTTTATGTCTTCTTCTAAATCATTATCACTTCTATATGGTGATTCTTTGTTACCTTCGAACTTTTTGTTTTTGTCTTCAAGATCTTGATTGTGATTTTTTAATCGAGATATTTCTTCACTCTTAGATGATAACATTTTCTCGATGTCTTGATTAGCTTTTTTCTGCTTTTGGTTTTGATCTTTTAAGCGACGATTCTCTCGTTCTGTTAATTGATCAAGAATGCTCCGCTTACTTATCTGAAATTGTAGATTTTTATTGCTTTCTTTGTAGTATCCTAATTCACCTTCCAATTTTTGTATTTGCGACTGCAATTATGATTAACCTTGATATTCTTCCATAAGAAAATATTTGCTACATATCGGACATGCGCGATTGTCATTCTCAAAAAGTGTCGGATATTGGAATTCCATTTCGCAATAAGGACACTTAGTCCATAATTTGGATTTATACATGGAATCCATAATTGGCTTCAATGACTTCTTTAATATCTTCTGAGACTTGATATCCGCTCTTTTTAATACCTTGTTTGACTTTAACTTATGTGGCGATAAATAATTTTTGATTTCTTGACGATTGCTTTGACTTCTTCTTTGATATGTTCTTCTCTTTTCTTCGATAATAATTGTCACAAAATCTTGACTTTTTATCTTCTTTCTTATTAGGTTAAATAACCTTTTTTTCAAAAATAATTATTATTTCAATAATAATAATTATTAATTATTATTATTATTATTAATGTCTTATGTAAACTATATATATAGTTTTTTCTTTCTTTCAGAAATTGAATATTTAAACAAATAAAATTATATTAATATTAATGTTTTATATATATACTTTTTTATTAGGGTTTACAGGTATGCGATGGGAAAGAGGAGTCTGCAATGATGAAAGGTGATGTGGTGATAGCAGCGAAATGGAGATGTGAGGTGTTGCAGGCAGGGAGGAAGGATGGCGTAGGTGCTATGAGAAGGAGCTGAGGGCAACGCAACGAGGGGAATGGCGATGGACAAGCGCTTAGGGCTATGCAGGGTGGAGTTTGAAGGAAGGGGCGGCATGAGGCAAGGCTGCGTACACAGAAAATGGAGGGTTGGAAGGGCAGTGAACCTCGAAGGAGATTGGAGGGCGTGTAGGCGAAGGGACGCGGTGGTGGAGCATGAGATGAGCGTGTGGGGTGGCTGCACAAAGAGCAACGTAGAGAGGTGGCGTGGAGGGCTTGCAGCAGGAGGGCGCGGGCAGGGAGAAGAGCTGGGCACAGGGAGGTGGAAGAGATGGTGACTGGGTGTGTGGGGCATCGAAAAAATAGCGAGAAAAATAGAGGCCTGGAAGGAGAGGCGACGGTGGAGAGGAGGGATTGTGGTAGCAAGGTACGTAGGAGGCACGAAATGGAGCTAAGTGGTAGTGATTATGGAGAGGGAGAGGACGCGAGGGAAATGAGCAGGCGGGGAGGAGCAGGTGAGGTGGCACGACTGCAGATGGGGGCGCAAGGATGCTATTGAGTGTGAAAGGAATGGAGCTAGGGAGGGATGCTGCATTGGAGAACAGAAAAAAAGGAGGGATGGTGGAGAAACAAGGTATGGCTGGGAGTAAATGCGTCAGGATGGTTGATGGACATGAGCGTGGAGAGTGCAGCGAAGGGGGCATGGAATGGGTTACTGAGGTAATACGTGAGGGAGAGGGAGGGAGTTTGACGGTGGTGTGGGCAGCG
Source organism: Larix kaempferi (assembly GCA_027924585.1). Taxonomy (NCBI): domain Eukaryota; kingdom Viridiplantae; phylum Streptophyta; class Pinopsida; order Pinales; family Pinaceae; genus Larix; species Larix kaempferi. The sequence continues at coordinate 11,412,839 of BSBM01000877.1, forward strand.
TGATTGGAGTTGCAAGGTGGAGAGAGGACGCAAATGGGGGACGTGCACAGGTGTGAACTGGACAAGTGGATAAGGGTGAAGACGAGGGTTTTGGGAGTTACAGAAAAATGCGGCATGGAGGAATGGATGAGCGGAGTTGTGGAGGTGAGGATTGGAGGATGTGCGAGGCTTGATGGAGGATTGTAGTGGAGGAAAAGGATGGTTGTTGCCGGGCGTGGAGAGGAAAGAGGAAGAAGGATGGGTGGAGGAGGCATTGAAAAGGACAAGGGCTTGCTTCTTGGTCAAGGACCAAAAATACCAGAGAAACTCTGATTGGTCAGACAAGGTCTGTAATTTAGCCAATAGCCGAAGTAGAGATGCCCAATAAGGGACTCTGATACCAAATGACCCGAATAAATATTCACTCACACAATTAATATTACTAGAATACCTGGAATATTAGATAAGCCATTAATAGGACAAATATATATTGATAATTGAATAGATAAAGGATGAGTATTGCATAGGTTTGGTCGCCTTTAAATATGGTCGGACCATTAAGATGAGGAGACATGTCTTTTCCTAATAACCTAACTATTAACTATTAACTATTTAATTATTAATCTTTATTTATGTTTGTTACAAGTTGCTTGAAATCTTGTAACTTGTCCAACTGCCTGCATAACATTTGGTCCTGTAGATGTCACATATAGTAGACTGCCAATCATTCATTTGTAGAGTCTCTGATCCAATTCTTTAGATTCATCATCTTTGCTTAACTTGCAACCGGTGACCATAGGAGTACTTACATGTTTGCAGTCTTCTATTCTAAACTTTTTCAACATTTCCTTGATGTACTTGGTTTGGGAAATGAAAATGCCATCATATAGATGAGATATCTGGAGTCCCAAGAAGAAAGTTAACTCCTCAAGTAAGGACATTTCAAATTCGCTTTGCATATCCTTGGAAAACTTCCGACTCAACCTGCCATCGTGACTTCTAAAGATAATGTCATAAACGTACAACTCGATAATAATCATGTTCTCTTGATCCACTTTTATGTAGAGATTATTGTCTGCATTTCCTCTTCTGAAACCCTATTATTATAAGTACCTATCCAATCTTGAGTACCAAGCTCTAGGAGCTTGCTTAAGTCCACACAAAGCTTTCTTTAATATGCAAACATTGTCTTCCTTTTTTGATAGAAGGAACCCTTATGGCTGTTCTACGTAGATTTATTCTTCTAATTCTCCATTTAGAAAAGTTGATTTTATGTTCATCTGATACACTTTGATCCTTTTGGAGCATGCATAAGCCAATAACATTCCGATTGCTTCCATTCTGGCCACATGAGCAAAAGTTTCATCAAATTCTATTCCTTCAACCTGAGCATATTCTTTGCATACAAGCCTTGCTTTGTTTCTGGTTACCTATCCATCTTCATTAAGCTTGTTTCCAAAACCCCATTTTGTACCAATCACATTTTTATCCTTCAATCTTGGAACCAGATCCCATGCCTCGTTCTTCTCTATCTAAATTAGTTCTTCTTCCATGGCCTTGATCCAGTTTTCATCATTTATGGATTCTTGAAAGCTGCTTGGTTTAACTGTGGATGGTAAAGATAAGTGTCCTTGTTCTGATATTTGTGCTTGCCTTCTACTTTTGGTTTCTATTCCAACACTCTTATCCCCAATAATTAGTTATGATGGATGCTTTTTCTAAACTCCTTGGTTAGGTGACCTATAAGGTGTTTGAAAAATTTGTCGTGTCCCAGAAGGTGTTTGGAAATTTTGATGTGTCCTGGAAGGTGTTTGAAAAAATTGTCGGTTGCTTTCCTCTTGTTTTGCTTATGGCTGCTTCTCTTCTTCTTGTTGTTCTTCTTCTTCCTCTTCTTATAGCTTTAGTTCTTCATTTTCATGTTCTTCAAAGATATTCGACTCTATGTTTTGTTTCTTGGTATTTGGCAAGATGATTTCATCAAACTTTAAATTGATACTTTAAACTATCTTGTTGAGTCTTATATTATAGCACATGTACGCTTTCCTTTTCCATGAGTACCCAACAAATATGTCTTCATCCACTCGAGAGTCAATTTTTCCAATCTTTTTGTCTTCCCTTTTTATGTAGCATTTGCTTCCAAGCACTCTGAAATGTTTGGCATTGGCCGGTCTTCCTTTCCATAGCCCATATGGAGTCTTGTCATTGTTACTTCTAAGGAGTCCTATGTTCAATACATGAACAACTATATGTTGTTGCTTGTACCCAAAATACATCACTTAGGTTGGAGTCATTCACCATAGTTCTCGCAATTTCTTGTACAGTTTTGGTTTTCCTTGCAACAACTCCATTTTGCTGAGGTGTTCTAGCTACTAAGAATTCCCTTTTTATTCCATGTTCTTCGCAGAAATCCCAAAACTCATTCGAAGTGAACTCACCACCATTGCTTTACCTCAAGATGTTGAGTCTCAAATCAATTTTATTTTCAACCATTTCCTTGAATATCCTGAAACATTCAAATGATTCCAAATTCTTTTTGAGGAAGCAAACCCCATGTCATCCTTGTGTAGTCATCAATGAGCAACATGAAGTATTGCTCACCTTCCATTCCTTTTGTCTTCATTGGGCCACCCAAATCACTATGTGCAATTTCCAGTGGCTTTGTTGTGGAATATTCCTTTGTCTTGAATTCAACCTCTATTTGTTTTCCATGTTGACAATGCTTGCACAAATAATTTGTTGGTTTTGTAATTTTCGACATTTCTCTTACAACGTGCTTCTAATTGATCTTAACAAGGTTTTCAAAGTTTATATGATCCATTCTCTTTTTCTAAAGCCATCTTTCATCTTCCTTTCCCAAACAACAACTTTCTTTCCCAATTTTATTCAAGAGATATATGTTGTTTGGAGTTCTTGTTGTTGTTGCCACCAGTCTACCTATTTTTTCTATTCTTATTTCACATTCTTTGGAATTGAATATGACTATATGTCCCTGGTCACACATTTGGCTAACACTTAATAGATTATGCTTCATATTTTCAACAAGGAGGACATTCTTTGCCAAAGCATCTTTGTTTCCAAGACTAATTGTGCCTTTTCCCAAAATTTTGGCTGAGTTATTATTTCCAAACGTGGAAGACCCTTCCTTTTCTTTCCTCAATGACACAAATCTATTTTTGTCACTTGTCATGTGCTTTGAGCATCCATTGTCAAAACACCATTTACTTATTATGTTTTGGGCTTGTAAGGCAACTCCACATTCTTCAACCTACAAGTCTTCTTGTTTCCTTTTCCAAATTATTTGGTGTTCTCGAATCTGTCTAGTTTCCCTTGAAGACACAACCAACCCAATTTTGCAATTTATGGTTGTGTATCCAAAATTGTTACACTTGTAACATTCAGTTTCATAATTTAGAGCTCCAAATCTATTATAACTTCTGTCAAAAACCTTACGCATATTTTTGAGATAATTGCCTTCATAATGATTCCTGATGTTTTCATAGCCATTCACATTCCATGTGTTTCTACCTCGTGCACAGGCTCTACAATTCATAGCCTTATGTACAAAATTATTACAAGAATAACATAAGGCAATAAAAATAATTTGGTACATGGATGTGAGTGGTCTTATAGTTGGTGTAGATCGTATGAAATCACAGTCTTCATTTTGAGTCTTCTTCATTGCTAGTGGTTGCTTCCATGTTCCACTGAACGCACGATCTTCTTCTGGATTCTTCTTAATTGTTGGTTATTGTATATCTTCCTTCGTAGCCTTAGAACTCTTGATAGCATCTGCATAACTTCATTGTTTTGATTCACTTCCGGTCATCCTAGAACTTGAACCCTTATCAACATCATTTTGATTGCATCCAAGACCATACTTATCATAGAATGGGCTTTGGTTGTTGATGATTTCATCTAGTATTTTGGTGTTGTTTCCAAAGTTCTGTTGGATGTCCTTCTTTTGTAATTCCTTTATGAGTGAGACTTTTTCAACTTCTAGCTCTTCTTGTATCGTCTCTTTTTCTTCCAGTTTTCTTTTTGAGTGTTCCTTCAATCACCTTGGCTTCTTCCAACTGAAATTTTAGATCCATAAAGATCTTCTTTATTTCTTCAGGATTTATGTTGGAGCTTTGAGAACTTTCCTTTAGTTCACTCAACTCTTCCTTTAGTAACTTGCTTTTTTTCCCTTTCTTTTCTTAGATCAATTAAGGCATTGAGCAATTTTGCCTCAAGATTCACTTCTCTTCCTCCTTCATAGTTTTCACCTAGCACATTGTGCCTATCCATTATTCCTACTGAGATCTACCTTCCAGTGGTTAAACAGTTCCTGAAGGAATCTGCTTTGATACCAATTGTTGGAATATTCACCAATACTAAGAGGGGGGGGTGAATCAGTATTGAGCACTTTTTACCTCTTTTAACCTTAAGCATATCATGTAACATTAATAATTAGCATTGCCATTCATCATCACATAAAACCATCGCATAAATTTATACACCGTGCATAAGAGATTTTACGTGGTAACCCAAACAGGAGAAAACCACATAATGATTTTCTTATATAATAACAATATTACATTCATAGGAAGCACCAACTGAAAGGAGGCACCAACCCTTAACTTACAGGCTCCAACTTGAAGGAAGCTCCAACTCCCTGATTTACCAACACCGACTAGAAGGAGGCACCACCCCCTGATTTATCTAGCACCAACCAAAAGGAGGAACCAACCGCCTTTTTGAGCACCAACTCACACTTTTCATACACCAACCTGAAGAAGACTTCGATCTCCTATCCTTGCCCTGTATTGCCACCTTTATATGAATAAGAATGTCAACCTGTCTCTGTCACTGTCTCTCTGTCCCTGTTCCTGTCATTGTCTCTGTCAACCTGTACCTGTATCACTGTGTCTGTAACTGTCACTGTCGCAATCATTGTCACTATCACTATCACAATCTCAACCTATACAAAACCTTCTTGAATAGAAACAGAAAGATGCCTCCAAAGAGTGCAATCAAATCCCATAAACAACCACGCATAGACTTCATTTGTTTGCTTCTTCAAACCTTTAACATCATTATAACATTCAAACCCTAGGCCATTCCAAAAGAGGAACCCTATATCATGGCAATAACATCACACTAATCCATGCTAATATCACCATAAATTATGCCAAGATAATCACCATGATCTATTCCAAGATCATCACCATAATAACCATAATATATCAAGTTCACTATAATCTATGCAAGATAACATCATCATGATCTATGCCATCACCCTTATCTATACCAAGATCTTCACCCTAATATACACCAATAATATCATCATGATCTATGCCATCACCATGATCTATACCAAGAACATCACCATAATCAAAGCAAGTTCACAATACTCTAAGCAAGATCTTCAACAAGATTCACCAAGAGAGAAGCTCTAAGATTCATACCATAGCCAAGATAACAAGATGGACCCTAGTCCATGAGAGACATGTATCACCATAAGAGAAGCCCATAAGTAAGAACCATAACTTTTCCAAGATGAAGAAACAAGAAAGGGCTATATGATGACATCTCTCATGCTCGCTTGAAGGAACATAGATGTAGTCTACATAGCATAAAATTTTATCCTGGACATCAAAGTATGAGACTGGTTTTCCTACACACAATGTTAGATAGGTAATAAAAATTCTAGGACGTTGTAATGCAATTTGACCCACCTAGAGGTGTCATGTCCACGAGAGTTGAACATGGTAGTCAGCGTTGTGATCGAAGGTTGGTAGAGGTAGCCTACAAGATTATTTGTGTTTCCCTTGTTGTACTTGAAGTTTAGGTTGATGTTTGATGGACAATCCACTCGAGGGGATGCGAGCCGGATCTCCCTAGCTCAATGTGAGTCTAGAACAAATAGAACAGACTATAAACCACTTTCCTAGATCTAGTTAAGGATCAAGTTATTAGATGTCTTACCTTAAGTTTGTAGCCCCTTTTCCTGGATGCTGTTCCACACCTTGCGGTAATCAGATCTAAGTTGCAATACCTACCAAGATACACAAAACAAGACAAACAAGTAAAAAGCATCTAAACGATAACAGATCTAAGTAAACAATTAAGCAAGTAAACTACACAATATCATCAACACAACAATATTGGTGGAAAGCGTTTATATTACTGTAAAAATAGGGAAAGTACATAGAAGAGAACGACTACAACCAGAGCTTAACAAAGTAATCCTTCTCCATCCAAGCCAATGCCATATCCTCCCAAGGAAGTGTGAGCCTCTCAATGGATGAGTAGAGATCTCTCCAAGATGATTTCACTAGCATGTAGACATTATAGACTTCCTCCCTTTGGAATGGGAGTGAGCTTCACTTATATAGGACTAAGTGGATAGGGTCTGGATAGGGTAGGTTGAGATATGGTAGGAGAGAGATAGGGGATCCTCCCAAGAGGTTAGGAACCGAGTGCCAACTCTCCTAAAAGGTCAGGGATAAGGATCCATGTTAGCTGGCTTTGAGAATGGGCTCAAAGAAGCTATTTTTGTCCATTAACTGACATCGTCGCACCCTGCAAGAGAGCAAGATGCAACGTCACAGGTTGCATGAGGGTAGCCTGCGACGACCTCTCAAAACCTAGTATTAATGGGTCTATATCTCTTCCAGGTCAATAACTTAGTCAAGGAAACTTTAGGGATGTATACACTGAATCCCAAGATGGTAGGATTTTAGGTGTAACAGAATGCCCCTCAAAGCATGAAGCTGTTGAAAATTGGACAGGTGAAATGCTTTGACAGAAGGAATGGCAATGGCTTGTTGGATGAAGGACGCTGCTACAGTACAACCGACTATGAGTACACTGTCTCATATGATGTACAACATGGCTGCCGATCAATACAATGCAGATCCATGGTAGTAAAGACCGACTGAACACAATCACGGCTACTAGACACAAGCGTAGATCCATGATGAAATGATAACACAGCCACGCCCAATACAAATGTGATCCGTATGATATGACTCAATACAATCTCCATCGCAACCTGGGTAAAACATGACTCCCCAAGGTCTTCAAGTTGAACCCGCAATGATACGAATCTATCGATGTGATTACAAATGTCTTGACGTCGAACATGGTAGAAACAACTTGATTATCGGTCATTGATGTATACCGTTAAGAAGCGTGAGGGAAATCACCATTGATGTCAATGAATCCCAAGGTATCACAATAAATATCATCAAGCATGAATAAATGAGCTGAAGTCGAACACGAGATGAAATCTTTCAATCAAGAGTCCATGATGTAAACTCATGTTGAAAGCGAGGTAACCTACCATTGAGGCATGTAGGGCCAAGGTACTTGGTTGGTTTCTAGATTCAATCCTCGGATAATGATTTGAAGTCGACAAGGATGAATCCGTCGAAGGAGGGCCATGATGTATCCCCAATCATCAACACGAAACATGACAAAGGATGTGTAGAGCAGATCGGATGGTACATTAACATGCAAGACTGACTCGGAGTAGATAGACATGATGGAAGGTGTACTAATTGCAGATAATGAGTGGTGATAATATTCTTGAACATGGGTGTGGCATGCCTTGGCAATATTGACTTGACGAGTTATGGTACCAACCCCTAATGCAACTGATGATGGAAACATTCTTTGAATGACTCAAAGGAGTAACAAGACTCAGGAAGTGGGTGTGAAACTCTAGGACAAACGGACGATCCAAGTGCAGTATGAAAATGCAAATGAGTGCCATGTTCAAGAAATGACTAGCTACTGCCATTGATAAAGGGTGTAACATAAAATCTTTCCTTTTTCCCCATCATTAATGATGAGTGCCTCATGTGTTTTTTACGAGCTTGATGAGGGTAACCAGATGCTCGGTATAGCTCATCTCATAGATGAGTCCAATCCCAAATATTTTTTGAACCTAGGATAGGAGGGGTTCATCCCATGACGGGCCCTTCAATGTAAAAGTTTAACGAGTCCATAGAAGGTAAACTCGGTCGTCATTTCATGTTTATAGAGTTTGAAAGGAACTAAAGAAGACTCCAACGGTACTTTTTCGTAAAGTTAGCCTCATCGCCCGAAAAAGGGTAAAACAATGCAGGAGAGGACTCTTCCAGTCATGATTGGCTGGAGTATACCTTTTTCGTAAGTAGTGCCCCCTGATCCAAAAAAGGGGTAAACTATGACTAGGGAGACGACCATTCAAATTCTTTAACAAGCGTGAATGCGACAAGTTCGTTGGCCAATCTTTTTGTATTTCGAGAGCCCGAAAAGAGCTTAAAGATAGACTCTGGGGGGGGGTCCTTTTCCGTAGGAGTTTAACGAGCCCGGAAAAGTGATAAATCGTAACTCGGTAACTTATTCTCAAGGTTTTAAGAGCACGAGAAAGAACAAAGAGTAAGCTTGTCATCATAAAATAATTACAATCTAACGAATACAAAATAATGACAAAACATTCAAGGGGTTGTTCATACCTGAAAAGACCGTTATAATGCGAGAATGGCGCGCATAGAACACTTAACAACTCATGCACACTTGAAAACTAGGTCAAAAAGTCAACTGAGTATTCAAATGTCATAAAAATAATCCAAACGATAGCAAATGACCTAAAAAGCATCGAAATATTTGAAAAAGAATATGTCTTTTGTTTTTAAATAGAAGCAAAAAACCAAATATAGTCACCATTGTTCATTTGCCAAATTTGGGAGAAGAAGTGCCATTTAGAGCCAAAACTTCACTTGTCGATTCCGAGAGCTGCGAGCAACCATTTCACCAACCGTTCGGAGTAGGTAACTCTAAACTTCATCCAGCATATTTTCAGTGGTTTACATTTTTTATTTTAGTTCATTTTTTTGGGTTTTGAGGTGATTTGTGGAGGGCTATTGCATCCTCGGGTTGTCGCAGGTTGCCCTTTCGGGATCTGTGACAAACCTGGGTAGTCGCAAATCCCGCAAAAGTGGATTGCGACGATGTCGTATTGTCAGAATTGACAGGGTGCGACAACGGAAACGTCCAACCCAACCATCAAACCTAGCCCAAAAAATGGCCTTTCTGTGGTTGAAGTGAGTGCTAATGATGTTAAAATGCCCTTTTTGGCAGGTTAATAGCAGCCAATCATGGTCTTGGAGTGGCATCAACAAGAACACGAGGTAGATGACGTACAAGCTACAAGTGACCCACTATGTGTAGAAGCACTAAGGAACTGTGGTCTCCTAAAGTTCTTCCAGATCCAGGGCATGAGGGCCCAAATCCCATTGCTAACACTTATGCTGCGATGTTGGGACGCGGCTCAGCAATATTTTGTGATCGGTGAGCACATACTTACCATGGATGTCGAGGACATCTACTTTTTGACTAGATTGTCCCGGAGGGGGGACAATGTAGCTCTCACCAGATCATGGGGGAGTGATCAGACCGTGGATGACATGATCCTACAGCATTGTACTCCTCATACTCGTGCTTCTAGTGGGAAGATTCCCATCAAAGAAGTACGGGAACGTCCGTTGTGTGCCATACTTTTTACCATCATGAGGATAGCAGGGAGCTAAGCTCCTCACCTAGCTACCAAGTCTCAGATGTTATATGCAGAGGACTGCATGTCTCCGAAGATCTTCAACTGGTGCGAGGGACTCCTCGCAAACATCCGAGCTCAACTGACTAAGTGTCGGCGTGGAGAGCTCAAACAGTTTGGATATGGGTCGATAGTGATCTTGTTTCTATTGGAGCGGGTTCCCCTCTTGCACCTGCAGGTACCTTTGGATGACAGGGATCTTAAGGATCCTCACATGGCTAGATGGACAGAGGTGATGGCTCGCCATGGTGGGGGCCCCATCATCGGATATGGTGTTGAGTTCTTCACCTGGTTAGAGGGCCAGTTGCTCATGGTAGAGGACTACCCGTACAGTGGTATGGAATATAGAGATGACCAAGACTTGGCACTGCCCAAGGGAGCAGTATGGGGAGATATAGGTAAGAACAATAACCCTTGTACTTTTTAGTTTTGTATATTTATGATTTTTTTGTTATAGTGCTTGACTAGTTAACAACATGTGTGTGCAGATGTGGGCCCCGTACGACCAGTAGGAGTCTCTCTTCTTGCGAGGAGAGAAAGAGGAGAGGGAGTAGTCATGGCTCCAGCCGTACATGCTTCCATCATGGAGATGGAGGATGTCTACGCGAACTTGAGTGGGTTGACGTTAGATGTTCCAGAGTCAATAGTGGATGAGTTACCACAGCCTATGCAGGGGTATACGGTAGGAGCGTTTGCGCACTTCAATGCGCTGCTTCGCAGGGTCGCGAGAGCGGTTGACTGCTTCCATACTCAGCATGCTAGAGCTATGAGACCTAGGGGTGTACGGGCCAGGAGTTAGGCCTTATGTTGTTATTATGTATGTACTGAGAGCTTAGAGGCCTCAGATTTTGTACTATTGAAGGTGACAAGGCTTCAGATTTTGTATAGATTCATTGAAAGCCGTCGTGCTTCAGATTTTGTACCGGCACTACTTTTTATGATGATATATATATAGACATTCTGGCGGTTTTATACATTATGTGTTTTAAAATGGATGAATGGTGTGGTCTTGTTTATGTGTTTGCTTATAAAATGAGTTATTTACATGTTATGTCTACTTTTAACAGTTCATAAATATGCTTATGTGTGTGCAATGTACCAATCTAAGATGAAGTTGGCCATACAGTCGGCAACTGTGTTCACGTCTTGTGGAATGTGCAGGTACTGAATGGACTCGAAGGACCTTTCCAGAAGACGGACTCGTCTATAGAGACGGAGTAAGATAGGATCGCGGATGGCGTAGACTCGGTTAAGATGAGAGACCACTAGTTGAGAATCCAAGTGGATGACAACGTCGTCCATACCCAAAGAAGTAGCGTCAGTTAGGGTTCCAATGACTGCTTGATATTCTGCAGCATTGTTGGTCGTGAAACCTAGACACATTCCCCCTGAGCTGATGAGCTCGCCAGTAGGTGAATAGAGTCCCCAGTATGGTCGTCAGATTTGTTTGATGGACAATCCACTCGAGCGGACATGAGCCGGATCTCCCTAGCTCAATGTGAGTCTAGAACAAATAGAACAGACTATAAACCACTTTCCTAGATCTAGTTAAGGATCAAGTTATTAGATGTCTTACCTTAAGTTTGCAACCCCTTTTCCTGGATGTTGTTCCATGCCTTGCAGTCGTCAGATCTAAGCTGTAAGACCTGCCAAGATACACAAAACAAGACAAACAAGTAAAAAGCATCTAAACAATAACATATCTAAGTAAACAGTTAAGCAGGTAAGCTACACAATATCATAACCACAACAATATTGGTGGAAAGCGTTTATATTACTGTTAAAATAGGGAAAGTACATAGAAGAGAATGACTACAACCATAGCTTAACGGAGTAATTCTTCTCCATCCAAGCCAATGCCATATCCTCCCAAGGAAGTGTGAGTCTCTCAATGGATGAGTAGAAATCTCTCCAAGATGATTTCACCAACATGTAGACACTATAGACTTCCTCCCTTTGGAATGGGAGTGAGCTTCACTTATATAGGACTAAGTGGATAGGGTAGGTTGAGATATGGTAGGAGAGAGATAGGGGATCCTCCCAAGAGGTTAGGAACCGAGTGCCAACTCTCCCAAAAAGTCAGGGATAAGGATCCATGTTAGATGGCTTCGAGAATGGGCTCGAAGGAGCTATTTTTGTCCATTAACTGACATCGTCGCACCCTGCAAAAGAGCAAGATGCGACGTCGCAGGTTACATGAGGGTAGCCTGCGACGACCTCTCAAAACCTAATATTAATGGGTTTATATCTCTTCTAGGTCAATAACTTAGTCAAGGAAACTTTAGGGATGTATACATTGAATCTCAAGATGGAAGGATTTTAGGTGTAACAGTTGAACCATTGCAAGTATGTGGACCACTTTTGATGGTGATCATTCTGTAACTTCCCACGTGTCTACATGAACTTTGGGCTCTTGTGATTTGTGTGCAATATCAACTCTTTCCTTGGGATGCAATGTTTCCATTGGAGACAAGCTTTCTCAATGGAGTATATATCCTTGTCATAAGTGGGGTACCTATGAACTGCATTAGAGAGTGTCTCACTATGATAGGACACATAATATATGTATTGAGTGAAGACCACATCAATAACATAATCGATGGCATTTATCTCAATCTTGAAGGGTAGTTCCAGGTCTGGTAGCGTGAGTACTAGTGTTGAACAAGTGTGTTCTTTTATATCCTCATATGCTTTATGTTGTGACTCGAACCAAATGAACTTGGATTTGGCCCCACCCTTGGTCACTTGGATTACAGGCTAAGCGATATGAGAGAACCCCAACATGAACTTGCGATTGAATCTAGTGAGGCCAAAGAAGTTGCAGAGCTCTATTATAGTCATTGAGGATGGCCAATTGGAAATGAATTGGATATTGGATGTGTCCACATGCACCCCGTGTTCATCTATTATGTATCCCAAACATTAAATTCTCTCCATGTTGAATGAGCATTTCTCCAAATTAGCATATAACTTGTGTTGTTGCAGGTTGCTTGGAATCTACTAAATGAGATGCAAATGTTCGATGTGAGTTCCGTTAAAGATGAGGATGTCGTCCAAATACATGACCACAAAAGAGTTTATGAATGACCTCAAGATATCATCTGTCGTCCTCATGGATGTTGTAGGAACATTAGTTGATCCAAAAGGCATGACCAACAACTTGAAGAGGCCTTCTTTAGAATTGAAGGTTCTCTTCAAAACATTGGTTTGCTCAATCGGTACTTTGTGGTAACCTGACTTCATATTAGTCTTATTGACAAACTTGTAACCCTTAAGCTGATCATGAAGATCATCAAAATAAGGGATTGGATATCAATTCTCGATGGTGATTTTTTTCAGGGCTCTATAATAGATACATAGTCACCATGTCCCATCCTTCCTCTACACCAACGCAATTGGGCTTCCACAAGATAAGGGGTGATGCCTTTAATACTATCCAAGAGATATTATAAAGAGCATAAAGTTGTTATTTAACACTACATGTGGGATATTATCCCCAATAAAATGTTAAAGGATAAGGTGGAGGGTGGATTTGGGGGAATTTGAACTCCGTCCTTCTTTGCAAAAGTGTAGCACCTTGCCACTAGACCACACACTTAAAGTGTGCAATGAAATGGACTATGTTGTATTTGAATGCAATATAATTATATGTGGAGCAAGTGGGCAAGATAACGTTCTTTGTTGCAGTAAGAGGCCATGGAGGATTGAAAGAATAGTGCTATTGTCTTTGTATAAGAACCTCGATGACTCTTTTGCTTATTGGAGGCCATTATTTGATGCAAAGAAGACATAATAGTGTATTTTGCATCATTTTCAAAGGATCGGTCCCTCTTTTAAAGTGGACTTGGAGACATAGCCCAAGTGGGTGAACACTATTATCAATTTGTTAATTATTGTTTGTGTTTGTTATTGTTCTATTCTCTATTATGTTATTTAAATCACTGATTTGAATTTATTAATTTTTTTAACGAAATTGCAAAAAAATGAGCAACTTTGCATCAGAACTTAAGTTAGTGTAACTGTTAGGTGTGTGAGCTATCTCAAGGAAACACCTAATATTAATTATCGACCAGGATCAATAGACTTAGAGTTGAGACAAAATATATTCCTAGGTAGAAAGGGATCTTAGATTTCGGCTTGTCAGACCTCAGAGATATTTAATAAAGAAGAGATCAAAAGATCTTTCAAAATGAAAAACCGAGTCAAACTCTAAAACACACAATTACTAAGCTAACCTAACCAACATATTAAAACAATATCAAATTATACTATCTTATGTAAGAATTAGATGATAGAAGAAGAACTACTTCTTATAAGAAAGGAGACTGAATTCTAATTAGAAGAGTAAGTTTGATAAAACTTAGAAATATAACTATGGAATCATGGCTTATTCCCATCCATACATAAATGATAAAAGACTGATATGATAACAAGTGAAAAACTTGATTAGTATAAAAGCAAGTAGGAAACTTTGATAAGAATATCTGATTATAGTCCAAATTTTATGTCATGAACATATTCATATGAATAAAATACCAATCTGACAATAGAAGAGATTTTAATAACCTTAGAAGAGGTGAAAATATCAACTATCTAAAACAAAGCTGAAACAACAACTACTTAATAAATCAGATGTAAAGAATTTTACTTTAGAGGAAGATTTAGGAGAAGGAAGAAGTACTTCATTAAAGAACCTATATAACATAAAACAAAGTTAAATTATGTATAAACTGCTAAACCAGAATCAAGAAGTATTATATTTAAATGGGCAGAAGAAACTAGATTCTGAAGAAGCTGAAATGATGTAGAAAATGTAAAAGTATGAATGACGATCTGAATGCCTATCTAAATGAAGGAAGAAGATTTAAACTAAGAAAAGGAAGAATTTTGGATGACTTAGTTACCAGTTGGTTAATGCACATGACCTTATGATGTAAAGGAAGTAATGAGTAGATTGTTTAGAAGATAGGGTGAGGGAAGAAGTGATCTATATGAGAGAAAGACTAGCTATTTCTACTTCATCCTAAAGCAAGTTTAGTTTGAGATTGGAGAAATTCTGATACTACAGAGGAAGAACTACAAAGTTTAAGAGAGGAGCTTAACTATGGGAAGGCTCAGAAAACTTAGCTAACTTTATTCCAAATGAACTCAAGTAAACTAAATTTCGTAAGCAAGACTATAGAGGCAAGCTAGAAGAGATGAATGCAACCTAACCTATCAAGTAGAGGAGGTGAAATAAATATGACCTATCCTATGGAGAAAACTTAGCTGAACCTAAGCGTAATCGGTCACTTAATTGTATGCTGCAAACATTGTTAACATAAGTACTTCACAAGATGCATATAACATAACATAGAGCTCTTCATTCATATAAACAATAAAACGTGAGTGACAATAAACTACATAACATAAATTTCATCTATGTGAATAACAAAACAACAATTTGGATTTCAAGATGTAGATATCATGTATAAGATAGATGCAGAGATGAAATACACAACACACGTTATCTGCAAAAACGAATACAAACTATACACACAGACTGGAGACTGTTGATCGTTGAGGGGCCCGTCTCAGCAAGCAGAGGCCGAGTCTTTATTAATCAATCACCATACATGCTGCCAGATCTTCAGTAAACCAGAACAGATATATATATATATTGAATTAACAGTTACAACATCCCTGTGTTCATTTGCAGTCGGAGAAAGATCAATAAGACTAACTCTGTCTCAGTCATGTCAAATAGAAAACGAGACTTAACAATACACAACAAAACTTGACAAGACTTAACCAGTTTCAGAAGTAGGAACGCCTATATATACGATTACAATCTGGAGAGCAAGTCGACCCTTTCAGTGGTCGACCCTTTCAGTCTTCTAATAATAGACAGTCTTTAATATAGGAAAACGACTCTGTCCAGCATCCCTTGACAACACATAACCAAAAACGGTTCTGCTCAGCATCTCATGACCACTCATATGCCAAGGAACGACTTCATGATGACTCAGAACAGCACACGGAAGGTCCCCCAGGGTCCACGACATCATTCTTCCACGCAATAGCTGGAGAGTCAATTCCTCTTCAACGTGCGCAGAAGTGGATGCGGTGTCAAGTTGGGCGTATAGGAGGAAGAATCTTCTAGAACTCCAGTTCACAAACCACCAGAACCACGTCCCGAACAAAATCCACGCGCCGGTTCATCTTTTAACAACCCGAGCATACCTCAACCAATGAGTCCTTGGGTCGAATGCACGTCCGAACGGCGAGCTGAATGAACATGACTCCAGTAAGCCCCTAATTGAAGGTTCCGTTGAGAGCCATCATCTGTAAAATAAGAATAACATCATTAAACAAGCCAGATAATCGTTAATAAACCAAAATATGGCGAATCTTGCCCAACATTCATAGGATGTATAAATAAATTCATACCTGTCCCATTCGGTGGTCTAAATGGCAAAAAGAGCAATTTATGATATCAAAAATGATGATAGAGCCGTCATTCAGAGTTTATTTATTGACCAAAAACAGTGACAAAGTGGGCACCAACAATAACGAAGCAGTTTTTAACACTAATTTTGGATCAATTTGGTATTAGAGCAATAGATAAGGGATTAATGTTGATTTGGATTTGCACAAGCATTGGTATTGCATAATGTTGATTAGGTCTAAGCTTAAGCATGGAGAAAGATCGCTTGAAGAGTATAATTATGAGACATGCATTCCAACAACAAGCAATGGAACACAAAAGGGAAGAAAACCTCAATGAGTCTGAAAGAATGTTTTAGCAAATCCTTATTGGAGGTGAAAACCATGGTGGAAGAATTATATAGAGGCGAAAGAAGAATGAAGAAGGCCCAAGTCAAGGTAAAGGAGAAGGAGGTGGCGGTGACCCTCCTAAAAGGAGTTGTCTAAAAATTTGACGATTTCACTTGGACATGGACTTTTCACCGGAATCCGACATTTTTTTATTTTGCAAAAACTTACTTTAAGTGTGTTTTAATGGCGATTTTGATGGTAAAAATGGATTCAACACCATCAAAAACCCTTGGGGCACCCAAAATTTCAAAGTTTGAGAGTTGTAACCAGGATTTTTTTTTAAATTTGTTGATTTTTTCCAAAATCGTGCCGGAAAAATCAAATTTTCTCGTTTGAAATTGTAGAACTTTTAGAATAAGCGCTCCTAAAATTCCTCCATCTCTGCCCTCTTTTTCAAGTTCAAGTTCCTCTTCAGTTTCACATAAGAAACAACCAGAGAAAGGTGATTCTAATCTTCCTTTGTTGAAATTAGAAGTGAAATTTGATTTGCCAATGTATGATGGAGAGCTTAATGAAGATAAATTGGATAATTGTATCAAGCAGATCCAAGTACATTTCAGGGATCAAAAGATTGTGGTCAAAGAAACAAAATTCCAATTAGCTACTCTTTGATTATGGGGCATAACACTAATCTGGTTGGAGAGTAAGAGTAAAGAAGGTAAAGTGATATCTTCCTAGTATGAATTCATAGTTCATTAAAGAAGCAATGTTATCCCTTGGGATATATGCAATCGACAATAATGGATTGACAACATTTGACAAAAAGTTGGTAGCATCTAACACAAAAGAAGGGACGAAATGTACAAGACTAGACTCCAGAGTTTAGAAAAAAGGCATTGACATTGGGCATTCCTCTTTATACGCAAGAAACTCTTTTGAAGTATACTGGCATGTTGCATAGTTATTTGAGGCATACTATTCTTATGTTTAAGTTGATTAATCATAATGAAGTTTGTGTCCAATATACCCATATTGAGTAAGCACTACAACAAAATAGCCCTTTAGGGGCGGTTTTGGATTGCGGGGGTCTTGGTAAAACCCCCCCACAAAAGTTTTTTCAGACCTTTGGAGGCGGTCTTTTAAAACCGCCCCTAAAAGTCATGGAAATTGGACTTTTGGGGGCGGTTTTTTTAAAACCGCCCCCAAAAGTTTTGAAATTTGACTTTTGGGGGCGGTTTTTGGAAAACCCCCCCTAAAAGCTCAATTCTCATAACTTTTGGGGGCGGTTTGTCAAAACCCCCCCTAAAAGTCATGAGAATTGAACTTTTGGAGGCGTTTTTTTTGGAACCCCCCCTTAAAAGTCAAGAGAATTGAACTTTTGAAGGCGATTGTTTGAAAACCCCCCCTAAAACCACAATTCTCATAACTTTTGGGGGCGGTTTGTCAAAACCTCCCCTAAAAGTCATGAGAATTGAACTTTGGGAGGCGGTTTGTTTGGAACCCCCCTTAAAAGTCATGAGAATTGAACATTTGGAAGCGGTTGTTTGAAAACCCCCTTAAAAGCCCAATTATCATAACTTTTGGGGGCGGTTTGTCAAAACCCCCCCTCAAAGTCATGAGAATTGAACTTTTGGAGGTGGTTGTTTGAAAACCCCCCCTAAAGGTCCAATTCTCATAACTTTTGGGGGCGGGTGTCAAACCCCCCCCTAAAGGTCCAATTCTCATAACTTTTGGGGGCGGGTGTCAAACCCCCCCCTAAAGGTCCAATTCTCATAACTTTTGGGGGCGGGTGTCAAACCCCCCCCTAAAGGTCCAATTCTCATAACTTTTGGGGGCGGGTGTCAAACCCCCCCCTAAAGGTCCAATTCTCATAACTTTTGGGGGCGGGTGTCAAACCCCCCCCTAAAAGTCATGAGAATTGAACTTTGGGAGGCGGTTTGTTTGGAACCCCCCTTAAAAGTCATAAGAATTGAACTTTTGGAGGTGGTTGTTTGAAAAACCCCCCTAAAAGCCCAATTCTCCTACCCAAATTGATAATCCTCTTTATTAACTCAAATGGGAAAAAGTTTTTGCAAAGTTCGACTCAAGATTTGGGTATCATCATATGAGAGTGGAATAAGTTAGCGTACCAAAGACTTCTTTTAGAACTATATATTGGCATTATGAGTTCCTAGATTTCCCCTTTGCATTGACAAATGCTCCATACTTTTCATTTAATTAACAAATGATGTGTTCCAAAAGTATTTAGACAAGTGTGTTTTGGTATTCATTGATGACATCCTAATATATTCTCAAAATGAGGAGGAACGTAACACTTATCGCATTTCTTCCTATTGTTGTAGAAGCTACGTGAATACCATCTATATGCTAAGTAAAGAAAATGAAAATTCTTTAAGAAGGAGATTAAATATATTAGGCTTGTCATATCTAAAGAAGGATTAAAGATACACAACCTAATAAGGTCGAAGCTATGTCTAGTTGTCCAACCCCAAATAATGAGACCAAAGTAAGAAGCTTCTTGGAATTAGTTCAATATTATCAAAGAGTTCTCTAAGGATTCTAAAAAATGATAAGATCCTTGCCAAAGTTACAAGATAAAGGTGTCAAATTTATGTGGAAAACCATACATGACGAAAGATACCGAGAACTTAAAGAGAATTCTCATGACAACACCTATAATGATACTTCCTTGCTTTGATAAGGATTTCTTGGTATGCATAAATGTGAGTGGTGAGAGCATTTAGGGAGTGCTCATGAAGGAAGGAAAAGTGGTGGAATATGAGTCTAAGCAGTTAAACAGTCACAAGCAAAAGTAAGAAGATCACGACAAATTGGATCTCTTAGTAACAATAGATTTCCATGCCCTAAATGCATGGAAATATTATTTGATTGATAGAAAGTTTGAATTATGAATATATCATGAGATCTTGAGATACTTGTAGACTCACCCACCATTGACTGCTAGTTAGGGGTGATGGGTGAAGTTTTTTGGCAAACTATGATTACAAGTTATTTCACATAAAAGGGGAAGAGAATCAAGTGGCATATGCCTTGAGTTGAAGATGCCATATATATGCAATCTCCCAAGCTTAATAAAATTTAAGGACACTGATAGGAGGTGATCCAATGATGAAAAATGTTACCAAGAGGTGTGTGAAGCTCTATTAAGAAATGAGAGTTGGATGGAGAAGGAAGTCAAAAATATGAAGATTAACATTTAGTTGCAGTGAAGCACTACTGTGAAGAAATCAAATGTATGTGCCAAATTTAAGAGGTTTAGGGTTCCATTTGGCCCATGATGCTTGTATTCACTAAGGTACTCATGATATCAAAAGATCTACCTAACTCTAAATATAATAAGGATTAAAGGCATACACCATAGATTTTTCTATGGAGAAATTAGGTTTATGTGCCAAAGTAGACAAAGTTAAGAATGTTAGTATTCCATGAGTCCCATGGTGCCCCTTATTCATTGGAACACTTGGGATATCAAAACACCTACCTAACTATGAAGCAAATGTAATACGAACCAGGATTAAAATCATATACTAGAGGTCATGTGGCCATGTACCTTGAATTCTATTAGATAAAAATAGACCATCAACACCCAACTAGAAAATTGAATTCCTTAACCATACTTAACATTCCTTAAGAAATAACATTATCCTTTGAGGTTCATGTTCCACACTTGAAGCCCTAGGACATCACACATGCCTTGTATGATACAATGGCCATTTCAATAATAAATATGCCAATGAATGTTCTCATGGTCTAGGGTCAAACATCATAGTCTAAGTCCATACAATTTCCCTTACACTACTACAAAATAGGACATTGGTGAGGGGCATGCTTGTGACGGGCCTTAAAGGGTCGTCACCAATGTCACAAATGATGACAAACCTTAAAAAAACGTCATTGCTATTGTATTTGGAGACATTCATTTAAGGTTTGGCACCAAAACTCTTTTTAGTGACACTTTTTGTGAGGGTTATTAAAGGCATGTTTCCAATTCTCTCTTTAGTGACACTTCTAGTGACGTTCCTTTAATGGCCCTCATTAATATCCATTAGTGAGGGTCATGGTTGCGACGGACCTTAAAGGGCCATCACCAATTTCACATATGATGGTGGATCCTAAAGAACCATCATTATAATCGTCTTTGGAGACATTCCTTTAAGGTTTGTCACTAAACCCCTTTTCAATGACACTTTGGGTGAGGGTTGTTAAGGGCACGTTACAAATTCTCTCTTTGGTGACTCTTCTAGTGATGATCCTTTAATGGCCCCCACTAATACATTTTTTGGTTACTTTTAGTGACAATAAAAAATGTAATTCTAATGAGTTTTTAATTGATGATGCTATGTGACCATTTGTATAGGTATTATGTGTGTTTGAGTTAAGTTTCCCTGGCATTCATTCACCATGGTTCTCTTTGCACCTGAGTTCAAAAATATTTAAAGTAGTGACATCAATCCAAGTCATTAAATTCCTATCCATGCAAAACTTGTAGGTAGCTATTTATTCTAGTTGCATACATCATAGCTATGCATTTTCTTCAAGGCATGACAACCAAGGAACATGAGAAAACTCCAATGACATAAGCACAACCAAGGCACATGAGCATGCAACACTATGTATGTGTCTTATGGCCTTGAAAATGACATAGGGAATAAGGGCATGCCTTAATCCATAAACAAAAATTTGAGACATCCAAAGCCATGAATAATTCCTCGAATCACCACATATGACTTACCAAGGGTATCCTTAGCCTCTGATAAATCATGCAGCTAGTTCTTTCATGTCAACATTTTAAGCATTATATATTGGGATATAATATTTAAGGATTGTAACAAAGTGTTATAAAGGATAGAGATACAAATTTTTAATATAAAAAAACATGAGCTATAAATATAACCTTCACTAGCATAGTTCAAAACTTAAAAATAGTCAAGAGCCCAACAAAAACAGAGGCAAAAGCCCAACCAAAAGCACTAACAAGTGACTATTTCCAATCACTGACAAATATTGATCAATAAGCGCAAGTCGATCGATACCCAGGCCAATCGCATCCATGATCCATATATTCCTGCCATCCATACCCATTTCATCTCGATTCCTACACTACAAGAAAAAAGGTCATCGGTGAGGGTCATGCCTGTGATGGACCTTTAAGGGTCATCACCAATGTCGCATATGATGAGGGTCCTTAAAACGACGTCATTATAACTGCCTTTTGAGATGGTCCTTTAAGGTTTGTCATTGAATCCCTTTTTAGTGACATTTTTGGTGAGGGTTCTTAAAGGCTCATTATTGATTCTCTCTTTGGTGACACTTCTAGTGACAAGATTTTATTATCCCTCACCAATACTCTTTTATGTTACTTTTCGTGACTATAGAAAAATGTTTGTCACCAATTATCATTCTAATGGGTTTTGGATGACACTATGTGACTGTGGCTATATTTTTTTCCAAAAGGTAGCGGTTTAAGACCAATACTGTTATGGAGTCTTTGTAATTAATATTTTTCTAAGGTCATTCTGGTCACAGTACCCACTCATAAGATCTATAAGAAATCTCTAGTGGTTTTCGATAAGAAACCGTTAGTAATTTATAACCATTCCAAAATGGATCTATAAGCAATCTCTATTGGTTTCTCATAAGAAAAATATATAAACCATAACCTAGTGACCTTGGTCATTGGTTCATCTCTAGATTCCTTGGTAGAACCATGGGAATTATTTAGTTCTCTAGTGAAGTTCATCTCTATGGTTTATTTGCTTAATATTTGACCCTCAATAGCCTGTAAATGGCAACTCCTTCACTATCTTAGTGTTGCTCGACTAAGTTCCCTCTTTCTATGAAAAAATAAATTGTAAAGTGAATTTTATGAATCCATGAATTGGCTAAAACATATTTGTATTCGATATACAAGTTATGTAGCCATCTTATCCCCTCCCCCATTTCCTAGGAGGCCAATCTATATGCTAACGGTTAACTTTCTTTGGCCATTGAGTACCATGAAAGTGCCCACTTTTTGAGTAAAAGTAAATGTGTGAATCTATAACATGGCTAAAACATCCTTCCATTGTATTTACAAGTTATGTACCCATCTTACCCATCCCCGATTTCGTAGGAAGCCACTATGCTAAGGATAAGCTTCAATGGGCCATTGAATTCAATAGTGTGTAAAATTATTAGATTCAAATTCTATTTTATATATGGAAAAAAAGAGTTCGTTTTAAATACTATCAAACATAATAAGTGCTTTACATGGCTTGATTACTCTAATTTGTGTAATCCTACATTTGCAAATAAAAGGTTATATGAATAAGGTATAAATGAAGATTGCAAATATGTGACCAACTATGGATGTCTTGAGGTGGTGCATCTTACACCATAAGCAAGCAACCCATTTATAACTCTCTTCCCCATTCTACTAAAACTTTTCAATTTGAACACTGTATGCATAAGCACTAAGTTGTCTATGTCGTTCATGAACCCTTGCACATCTAACATAACTTCCCTCTTCCTCTTGCCTCGAAAAGGACAAGTTCTAGAATTTCAGGTTAGCTATTAGTAGGTTAAGAATCCTTTGAGCTCGAGCAAGAAGATTACAAGTGGAATCCTATCCTTATCAACCCTAACCTTGTTGTTAAATTTCATGGATATTCATCCCTTAAAGACAATATAACCATTTAATGCTTAACATGGGCATACATCCTGCTACTATTTTATTTTATGGTTTATGTGGAGCAATTAATTGAGTTAATTTTTAATAGAATATGTGTGTGCCAAGTGTGTTGAGAGCTAGGTAGTTTGAGGTTTATGTTTTCATTTATGTACAGGGTTCAAACATCCCTTCATGCTCAAGAGGCATCCAAATTCTCATGGTGATTCAAGGAAGAATACTAATATGACTTAGGCTCTTATATTGCAGCAACCACTATCCACCGGGCCTATTTTTTCTACCAGACAACATGTTGAATGAAAATAGTGCCTAGATACACGTGCATTTATTGACCTAGATCCATCTACTCAGAACCAAGTGGTATGCTCAGATAATTGGCATCCAATGACACCCCTTCAAGTATGATCATGACAAGCCAACCACCACACGAGATCCACCTATTTCACCAATGAATGATTCTTCGTTCTATTTTTTTAACTAGCCACTTCCAATCCCTTGTCCGATAATTATTGGGATTGATAATAAAACCAAGGTACTTAAAACCAAAGTCAAATTTTCTTCACCTTGTGAGTGAGTTTAATGAAGCAAGGAACCTTGGATTGGGTTTCCTAGTCCCTTTCCTCTAAACTACTACGCAACCATCAATGTTCCTATTCTCGTTCTCTTCCACTCGCACATGTTTAACATTAAGGGGGTTGTCCCATAGTTAATGAGAATGCTAATGACATTGTTTGTTAGTGAAAGGGGATATTCTCATAGTCTATATTTTGGACCCATCCATTTTCCATATAGTCCAACTCAATAGATTTCAAAAGGGCCTAGGAGGCATTTGTATAAACACAACTTTGAGCATATTAGGTATACTTTGGTTTCACGACTGAAAGTAAAAGGTGTTAGCAGTTGTTGCGCATTAATCTCTCTCTCTCTCTCTCTCTCTCTCTCTCTCTCTCACACACACACACACAGACACACACACGTATATGAACACATGGTATTATCAACGTTGTACATTCATCTACTCACACATGCCACTCTTGATTTAAAAAACTTACAAAAGCACTCCTCTTTTGGGAAGGCATGAAAAATGACATCCATATAACTTTTGTAGATGAATGTGAAACCTATCAAAGGAACAAAGGTGAGATAGTGAAGACCCTCGGGGCATTGCAACCACTATTTATCTCTACCACTTATAGGCCAACCTTTCCATGAATTTTATAATATCCCTCCCTAGAGCTAGCAATAAATCTATCATCATAGTGGTAGTTCCATCCCTGTCATCTCAGGGCCTTCGAATGACATTATAGGGATAAATACCATGCCTTTGTCTCCAAATAAACCATTGAGACATCTATATCCATGCATAATTCCTCAAATAATCACACATGACTTTCCATGGGTATCCATGGTGCTATGTATCTAGGTCATGTGGTCTTAGGGGCTTGGACATGGCAATGTAGGAGATGTGCAACTCAAGTGCTAAAGAATCTTCTAAACCATGTAGGCTAAGAAGGTTTCCTCCACCAATAATAGGTGGAATTTTGGGGATATCACTGGCCTATGGTTGATGATGTTTTTTCCATTATGTGGTTTTGAGAAATATGTATGTGTCCTAGGGCTTTGGGAAATATCCTATGGCAAAGAAGACACCTCAAACTAGCACACACAACCTCTACGTGGGTATATGTATGGAATTAGGTGGTTTTCAATAGTAGGTGTAATTCTTGGGTCCCTAGAGATGTTCAAGCGATGAATCGCATGTCTTATATCCTAAAGGAATTTTTGAGGCATCTAATTCCTAAAGGATGCATTGAAGCACCACACTTGACCTCCAACAGAATTCTTTCCCTCCGAGTGGGGATGTTAGCTCCTTTATAAGGTTCACATCATTAGGTATGGACCTTAGGTCCTTGACATGTTCAGGGATGGAAACCAAAGCCATGACCACTAAAACTAAGCTTCTAGGAATCCAAGGCTAAATGACACCTTGAACCACTAGCCATGATCTCCAAAGAGTGTCTCTAGCCTACAAGCTATGGGGATATCTTTGTCATTATGAGGTTTAGGATCACCTTTAGGAAGCTTTAATCCCCATATATAGGTCTTGGATCTAGATAAGGATCTACATAAACCCCAAATACTCAGATTGCTAACAAGTTCATGGGTTTTGTTGGTGCAGGTTGTAGGTACAGGTCACTGATTGATGGATAAACATTTATCTTTTGTTAACAATAAAAATTTGGAGAATGAATAATTAGAAAGAAGAAACTTATATGTATAAAACCAATATTGATATATATTTTAACTTGCATAGATCAATTTTTCTCCTTCAAGTACGAAAGGGTTTTGTAAGAACATAGACAAATATGGCAAAATAATACTTAATCATAAAAAAAAACTTAATATATAGATATTAGGTTAGGGTTATATATAATATATAGTATTAATATAATATTTTTTTTAAGATATAAATATATTATATTAAGATATAATATTATAATATTAACATAGAGGGAAAGCCAAATTGGAAAAAGAGGGAGGGAAAGCCAAATTGGAAAAACAGAGAGAGAAAGAAAAATTGGGGCTTTTTGTCCACACGGGAAGAAAAATTGAGGCAAACGAAATTGGGAAAATTTTGGGTACAGGCCAAGAAGGCCAAGCACACTAAGAAATTTGGTGCGGAGGGCCAATTGGAATGAAATTTGGACCTTTCCCTAACCAATAAACTGTGGTATTTACGGGCTGTTTTCTTCAGCACAGTTATTATACGAAGATTTGGTGTCATTGACAACTTCACTGCTCGACTTCCAAACTGTTCAAGTTAACCAAGTAACATTCATACCTTCTGTGCAAAACGTGCTTCTAGCTTCTCTGTATATGTTAATATTATCATTCGAGGGTTCCTGTAACCCTCCGGGATTTCTAATACCCCCTCTCTAAGACCAAGACCTCAATGCAACTCCGTGTTTTTGTAGGTCCAAAAGGGGCCGCTATGTTGAGCTCTGCTCGCCCTACCTACAATAGATTTGCAAATAATTTCCAAAGAGAGGGATGGTGTCGGGTTAGAGTAGCGAGGCAAGGACAGTGTGTGATCACTTGTATCGACTGCTGCACCGAAAGAATGGATGCAAAGGTGAGTTAGTTCCTCTAACGCCTTCAAATTTCTGAGTAATGTTTCTTATAATAGCAGGCATAATTTTTAGTCAAAGCTAGGCTATGTGAACACTAACAACATTTCTTTCAAAGCCACACTATGTGGAGATTAACAGCATGGAATTTTCTATCAAAGCTACTTTATGTGGAGATTAACAACAAATTTATTTTAGTAACTTTTTTATCTGAAAAAAAAACCATGTAATTTTCTATTTAATATTAAATCGAAGTTACTTATCTCCAGAGAGAAACCTTTTTCATGGTCAAATAGGTGACAAAAGAGTCTATACAAAACGGGCATAACCATAAAAAAAAACTGACAGAACTGTCAAAGATACCAAAAAAAACCTCGCAAACACCAAGGACATCAAGCAACTATCAAAAAACTAATACCAAGGGACATCAAAAGACCCTATAGGAACCAGAGTCCCATATCTCATCACCAATACATTCCTCAAAAAGAGAAACCCGTCCTGATGCATCAATTCTCTTTTGGAAAGAAAGTCAGCCTGCTTATTATAAACCCTGTGGATATCAGAAATGGAAAAGGGAACTAGTAATTGAATTAGATTTTGTACTCTCTGCTTCCAATGTTGAATGCAGAGCCCATAATCCTAATAGTTCAGCAAAAGTATTCGAACCCTTGCCTATATTCATCCATACATTTATAAAATGATTCTCTTTGATTTCCAGAAAAATACCAACACCAGGATACCTATTTATGCTAGCACCATTTTAAACACATGTTACCATATTATTCGCCTGAGAAGGTCTTCTCAATATCTTCGTCTTTTTTCTGAGGAATCCTTTTTATGTTCATTACAGGCTGCCAAAATCTTTAAGATAAGACCAAACAGATTAATCCCCGAGTCTTCAAATATGACCCTGTTGCGAAGTTTCCAGTGACTCCTTTAAGTAATTATAAAAGCTGCTTTGAAATTTATAATATGGCCTATTAAAATAGGTTTTTACATAATTTATAAAGTTTTAAAAACATGAAAAACTAATCAATACATTGATGTTTGGAAAATAAACCATGGTCCATAATCAATTGTAGAATTTAGACCAACTTTATTCTACATTAAATCTGCAATCAAAACTACATTAATATGGAAAACTAATCAATAAGCTAGTTGATTGCTTCTTCAGTTTTGATTCACAGCTGAGTTTTGCAACAAAATGAGCTGCATCAGGCCCCAGTCCACGGAGAGATTTTCGTGCTAGGGGCACAGCATAGGGCCAATTGCATGGGCTGTGCTTCAGCAACAGCGTCTATTGAGGATTATATATTTGGGCTTGATCTATTGTTGATTATATATAGGCTTGCTGCTTGGTAATCAATGTGTAAAGACCTGATGACCTCTGGTTTATTGCGGAAGCCTTGGTTGCAACCTGCATGTCCAGATTCTTTAGTGTTATGTTGCATCAAGGATTAACCATTTGAGTAAGTGCACCTTCTGCTGGATTTTCCCTTTCTCCTCTATCCTTTCTTTTCCACAACATCTATCCATTTTTGCTGTAAAGCAGGTAATTTTTCCAATCTAGGAAATTATTATAGTGAAGCTATTAATAATAACCAGGCATGTAAACACAACAAACTTCAGTAATATCCGAATTGTTACGAACTGCATAAAACAGAATTAAAAATATATTTAGATGTCCCGAGTAATAAGAGACTAAAACACTATTAGTATTAATTTATTGAGATTCATGTTAAGTATCAGTGATATTTATCTCCTAATATGTTACTGGAAAATAGAGTGCAAAACATCGGAATCCTTCCGTATGCTACAATAGAAACTCACTTGTGCACCAATTCCTTAGTCACTGCGATCAATGATATTCAAGTCACTGCCAACATTGTTATTTTTCTCATCACTACCTGTACTGTTAGCAGCGCCAGTTGCACCCTGCAGCCTCACAGCCTTTTGGGCCAGTCTAGCAAGGACTGTATCATTGCTTTCCTCTTTGCTGTCAGCATTGTTCTCTGGGTCCGCTGCATTTTGTGGCCTCAGAACTTTTTGAGTTGGTCTACTACTGATACCGCCACAACAACTGGCACTTGACTGAAACAGAGAACTAGTCCTTTTGCAAACCTCTTATGATAAAATTCTTATTTCCAACCACATAAAAAATGTCAAACTATTTGAAGCCATTTGCTTATCATTACTGTGAAATCTCATAAGGAAAAATATATTACAGAAATTAAGGGGGATTTTCATTATGCAAACTTGAGTTTTTGAATCAAGAATAACGTCAATTATCGTTAACATCCAAATTGTACATGTCTTGCAAAAGGTGCCCAAAAAAGCTCCATAAATTTCTTAAAGGAAAGAAGAGAGTACATACATTCTGGTGTCTCTTCCAAACATGCTTCCATATATTCTTTAGCTCATTCTTCCTAAGAGGCTTGATAAGGAAGTCCACGGCACCCATACTCAGACATTTGAAAATTAAAACCATAGAAACATGAGAGGACATCACTGTACAGGCCAAAACATTATTAGTTGAAACATCATAACAATAAGATGACATGAGTGTCAGACTCTGCAAAGAAAACAAAGAGAAACTGTTCAAATTCGAAAACATATTTATTACAGGAATGTGTTTGTAGGTTCGGTGACTCATGATTTTGCTCAGAAGGCCAATTCCTGAGAGAGAAGGCGTCATCACTTCTGTCAAGACCAAGTTGAAATGGTTCCTCGTATCTTCTAGCAGATCCCATGCTTGCAAACCATTTGCAACAGCAGTTACTGAAATAATGCCAAAGCCAGCAAAAAGAATCATTTAGATGAACAATGTGAATAGAATGTCACTGGAGAGAAAATGAATGCTTTGCAAATTGCCAAAAAAGAAAGAATAGACGCATAAAATCCCAAGGCACCATATAAACAGGTTTGTTGGTCTCCATCGATTAGATTTGCTAAGGAGATTTTAAAAATAAAAAAGAACTGTAAAAAACTGCTGTGACAGAAATTTACACAAGTACGTGACACACAAGACTTGTATTTTCAGTTTAAGGTCAAGAAGGACTACTTGTGCTCACTTCTCTTCCACTTTCATGTACCTCTTCCGGCATTCTTTTGAGTTAAGCTATTGTTCCATGGAACCTAGTAGCCCAGGAAAATGGAGTAGGCGGACTCATGAATTATCATTTTCTCTTAGCTGGGAATGCTGAAGAGTAAAAAATTGCTGCGAAGGCTGGAGAGCGAAATCAGAAGATTGTTGCAGTAGAAGGATGATTTCACAACAAATTCCTATCCTGTACAATGTCAAGCCAGCACCCTATCTTACTACAGGTCGGAAAAGAGATGGTAACGTATAGTTTTTTCCCTTTCAGTGGCTTCATTCGTCGGTCCGCCTGCTCCCAAATATCTGAAGCCAAAGTGATTGCAGATTTTGGTTTTAAATTCATGGTTCTCATCCAGGGAGTCTAGACCACTTAAAGAGGTTCTCCGTTAACTATTCTAATTTTAGGGTTTCTGAAAGTAATATTCTGATTCTAATGGGTTTACGAATTCTTCTCATGCCGATGAATTCCACCAACATCAGCACTGGGTAAAAGGTTAACAAGTTTATCAATTCTTCTTATGCTGATGAACTCTAACAAGATCAGCACTGGTAGAAGGCTAATAGTCTAGTATTTCGTGAGCTTATTGACAGTAGATAAATGTAAGATAAAGATAATTGGGAACCATTAACACTCATGATCAAACCTAAACAAGACATGGAATAACATTTTATTATATATCATGCTGCGTATTCAATGCTACTGCATTATTTGTAGATCAATGATAATTTTGTTAGCCATGAGGGTCAAACCGAGTTAGTGAAAGCATGATGGTGCTACAACCCCCATCAAGGTTATTTTCCTCAAGAGAAGTGACCTACACCCCACCTGCAATGATTTTGTTGAACCACACAAGCAACATTAAGTCTGGATGGGTCTGTGGTGTAATAAGGAAAGTGGGGCATTGCTATAGTCCCTGCCAAGGTTTCTCACAAGAACTGTTGTGTAATAAGGAAGAACTATGAAAAAATGTTGATTTTGTTGAGGTTGAGTGTGTGAATCCATCTTCAAACCTTTCATTTTGGGGGCTCACTTGCTGGTTTCTAGTAAACAAGTTTTAAATATTTCTCAAATTATAATTAATTGTATTAATGGTGAAGGGTGACCCTAAGTAGTTGATGGTAATTGTGGATGCATTTGGTGAAAAAGGGATGAGGCAATTTGTGATATAAAAAGACTATTTTCGAACTGATCCACAATCACAATAGCTGAAGATTATACAGTGCTTGTTTATTTCTCAAAATGTGCACATATAATGCACTTTAACTTGGCACATACAACAAACACTAGATCTGTCATAGGATTATATCTTGACCTCACACTTGATATTAACCTCAAAATACCAGAACTGCTTGTATCACATATTTTAATGATGAGAGTACTAACTTCATGGGTATTACTTTTTCATCTAGGATGGATATGTCTTAGGGATTCCTGTAGTTTTTTATTATCATCTATCTACTTACCAGCCCCATTGGTTGCTATAGCTCATTTCTAGGCATAATAACCTCATTCTTTTTTCAAGGAAATACTTCTTCCCTTAACATTCCCTAACCAGAGTAGATGCCTAAAGAAAGGAGGATTCAAAGAATTAAGTACTAATATGGATCTAAAAACCATCATAGATATATGTCACTATATTAATAGCTCATAAATATGGACATCATATAGATAATGACCACAAACCACAAGGGGGCCAATGAGGCCTGATACCAAAAGAGCAGCCTTTTCCTTTAGATTGTATGCCAAAAAATAGAAATGATCACAAACAGGGGTGAAACAGAAGTGGATGAAGTGCTTGAAAACTGCACTGTAATAAGGCTCACCAGCTACACGTATAGTTGAAAAAGTGAATATATATCTTATAAAACATTGATGTAAATTGATAAATTATTTGCTTCACATAAGAATGCCTTGGAATCTTAGACATAATTCAACTTAGCAAATTTTGTTTTCTAGTAAAGTGAGAATTTATATCTCCATTCCAGCCTTGATAACTACAACAACTTCAATTATAATCAGAGAAAACTTCATTCATTGATAATATAGCCTCTATATTGTTGGCGTGGAGAAGTTTTCCACCTGATTGATAGTGTTCATGGGGTTTTTTCCTCTCAAAGCTTCAGAGATAATTGGATTCGCAGTCTCCATTCCTAGCATCCAAGGTGGAGAAGAAGTTCGTGATGAGAGTAATGTGCGCTCTGGAATGCTAGTTGTGAGAAAATTTAAAACTAATCTGTGATGGTGTTCCCTGAGCTCGTTTCTTGCTAGAGCCACCTATAAGCAAAAAATTGAAGTGATGATATGTCAATAGTAGCTTTGTTGAGGAACTTTCTTTCTCTCTCTAGTGCACTTCTTTAGCGCCATTTTTTTTCTTTTTACGACAGGTTTTCGAGTTGGTGTTTTGGTTTAATTTCAAGATTGCCTCTTTTTTTTATCTCAACAAGTAGATGCCGATAATGAGTAGGTAGGACCTCAACAATGATCATTTCAGGTGAACACAAATTTCTAAAGAGGAATGGCTTCCACTCTACAGTGGCAGGCTGCAGTCCCTCTATACACTACAGACAACAACTACAGTGACTAGTACCACTAGCAGCCTAAATCATCTATAATTCTGCACCATCCTCTGCCATCTGTAGACAGCAACTACTCTAAACTCTTCAACGTTTTTGTGAATGCACATTGAACACTGTGGATTCCTCTCTACAACAGCAGGCTGCAACCCCTCTATAGACTACACGAAGCAACTATAGTGATCAGTACCACTAGAAACCTAAGTCATCTACAATTCTGCACTATCCTCTGCCATTTACAGATAGCTACTACCCTTGCATTTTTGTGCAACATTAGTAAAACATTTTGTAAAATATTTTAATGTTATGTTTCATGGACATGCTTCTAAATTTTGAACAAGATCATCATTTTGAAATATATGTTTAACATTGGCAAGAAATTTCATTTTTATCATATATCTTTAATGAGCCAATTGAAATTTATTACACATTTAAATTTTGAATTTTATAGTTCCTCAAACTTAGTGTCAATATTTATTGCCTAGTTTTGCACTGTCAAAATTTTTCCCAACTTCAAGGTTGCCAAACTCAAACATAAACTCAAACAATGTGACTTCAATTGTAAACCTATGGAAACACCAATTGAATTGGGAATCAAATTGACTACATATGTGGAAGATAAACTAGTTACTGGAACACTGTACAAATAGACTGTTAGTAGTCAGATATATCATATACCTGATACTCAATCTGATATAAGCTATGTAGTTATAGAAGTCTCAACTTTAAAGATACATGGATAAACCAAAAGTCTCTAATTGGAAAGCAACAAAGAGAATCCTCAGGTATATCGAAGAAACAATAAATTTTGAACCCGAATATGTTAAGAATGACAAGTTTGAACTGGTTGGCTATGCAAATTCAAACTGGTTGAGATGTGTAGATGAATGCAGATCAACGACTTCATTTGGTTCCCTGGTGATGGGTGGAGTGCCCACTCAAAACATTGGAAAGTTTTAACACTAAAACATAGTTCAATTCCAGAAAATCTAGTCATAATTATGTCCAATTATGGAAACCTTCGTACTCAAATCTTCTATATGCTTTAAATGGGATCATGGATGATCTCATGGATTAAGAAAACGCAGGAAACAGTGGCACTTTCCTCAACAGTAGAAGAGTACAAAAGAGATATGTTGGAATCCTCCGAAGCAGTGTACCGTGTGACAGAGAAGAATATTGTAGACGATGTTTTGTAGGAAAACCTAACATTGTTGTAATGTGGCAATCAAAGTGAAATACAATTAACAAAAAACACTGTATTCAAACTTTCAAAGCAAGAATAAAGCACACCAAAGTACATTTCCATTATTGCACTGAGAGTTATAGGGGAGATGTTGTCACATACATGGCTAATGTTGATGTGGAAATATAACCCACATCAGAAAAGAATAACATGTCCAATCATAAAATCAAATATTTAAAACCAGCATAGGTCCATCTTAAAACCATCAAGCACCGAGAGGGATAAAAATTCTTTAGGTGTAAACTTTTTTATCTTAAATTTTTTACACATCAAGAAAAATTTTACACCTCAAGAAATTGTTTCCCTCTCGGTGCTTGATAGATCCGGGCTTAAGATGGAATGTTGGTATAAGGCAATTACAGCACGATGAACACCTGCATCCACCAACGTTTCGTCTTCTAGTTTATTCATATTGTCTATATTGAACAAAGTACATAAATTCTCATAGTGGAATAGACAAACAAGGAAGATGACTCATCTAGAATATTGGCCTTCCATGCAAAAACTATTGAGCTCCTCAACTGCATCAATATGTCATGTCTACAATAAGAATCACTGCACTATGTTATGAAATGCATATCAGATGATTGAAATTTGTGTCTGCAAATTGTATGCAAAATTTTTCAGCATTTTTGTTGTTTTAGTAAATAATCGAAAAGTTTGGAATTATAGTTCTTATGCCTTGTGAGGATTGCAAAGAGCAAGTTGCTCTTGCATGATAATTTGTAGATATTTGGGTACATGTGGATATCCTGTTACAATCATCTCCTGAACATTCTTATTGTCTTTTCTTGGACTTAAAAATAATGCAATATGGGTGTTAATATTGCTCATCTCCCTAATTCTTAAGGGTGCTAGCTCAATGGTAGAGCGTATGCCTTACAAGCAGGAGGTTGGTGGTTCGATTACTCCATACCCTATTGATATTCCAATATTGGTATTTTTAATAAAATTATTTTATTATGATTTATTATGGCTATAGAGGAGATTTCAAACTGTCTTTGTATGTTTCTACGAGGGGGGTTCTAAGCCACCTTCATATGTCACTACGAGAGGGGTTCAAAATTGCCCTTGTATGTTACAACAAGGGGGGTTTAGAACCACCCTTGTAGGTACCTACGAGGGGAGTTCAAAACCGCCCCTATAAGCCTCTACGAGGGGGGTTCTAAACTTCCCCTATACGCCTCTACAAGGGGGGTTCCAAACTGCCCCCATAGGACTATTCGAGGGGGGTTCACAACTGCCCCTATAGGCCTCTATGAGGGGGGTTTGAAACCGCCCCTATATTCCTCTACGAGAGGGGTTCCAAACCGCCCCTGTAGGTTTGTATGATGGGGCTTATGAGGGGGGTCAACAACCGCCCTCGTAGGTCTCTATGAAGGGGGTTCAAAACTGCCCCCGTAGGTCTCTATGAAGGGGTCTACGAGGGGGGTTTAAAACTACCTCCATAGACCTCTACGAGGGGGGTTTAACATCACCTCCGTAGACTTCTACGAGGGGGGTCACAAACCGCCCCCAAAAGTCACTTTTGGGGGCGGTTCCAATCTTGTCAAAAACCGCCCTTAAAGTGTAAAAATTTTAACATCGTTGCCTTTAGGGGCGGTTTTAAACCGCCCCCAAAGCTAAACACCCCCCCCCTAGGTCACTTTTGGGGGCGGAAGACACCCCCCCCCCCTGTAGGTCACTTTTGGGGGCGGAAGACAACCCCCCCCCCCCCCCGTAGGTCACTTTTGGGGGCGGAAGACAACCCCCCCCCCGTAGGTCACTTTTGGGGGCGGAAGACAACCCCCCCTAAAGGCCGAAAATGTAGTAGTGAAGGAGAAAGGAATTCCAAGAACAATTTCTCAAAGGAATCAATTGAGCTAGTTGAAGGCAGAGGAAAGGGGAAGATGAAGTGATAAACTACAAAGAAGAAAGAAAACGAGAAGCCTCCATGTTCACATTGCAAAAAGGAAGGAGATGATGTTGCTAACTGTTGGAAACTTCATCTACAACTAAATACAAAGTGGTTCGGAAACCATAAGGGTAATAAGCAAACCACGACTACAATCCAACAATATCTTGGATTGGATTTAGGAGATGAAGCCATGATCATAGCCATGGGAGTACAAGGTATATCTCCAGCTACTAGTTCTAGCACTAATTCTCATTCTTCAACTATTCATCATGAAAGGAAAAGAAGTGAGCTATTCCATGTTAGAGTTATATCGAAACATACAAATATCGATACTCTCTTTGATAGTGGTTCACAAGCTAATCTCATTTCTAAAGCAATCATTAAGACAATAGGACTTGAAACCAAGACTCATACAAAACCGTATCCTTTAGGATGGGTATGTGGAGATGTTAAGTTATAGCTATCTAAACAGTGTAAGCTCAGATTTGCAAGCACCTCTAAGTTCATGGGGAATTTGTGGAATTTTTTTGGGAAGTCTTACTTGTATGATAGGAAAGCTGTCTTCTACAGGGAGGAGAACAATTTTCATCTCAAAAAGGATGGGATTCGGTACATTGTAAGAGCCCAGTGTGTGGAGACTAACTTGTATGTTGTTATTATAGGACAAATGAAAAGGTTGGTAAATTAAGCAAGAATTGTGTACTCATGTCTATAAAAGCTAAGAATAATGATAAATCCACAACATTCAAAGGGTGTGATCCTAAACATAGAGATGAAGTAGTTAAGGCTGTTTATAACCATGGTTAAGTGTTTCGAGAACCACATGAATTACCTCCAAAGAGAGAGACACAACATGATATTTAGCTGCAATATGCAAGGATACAAGGCACACATAACAAGCCATTTTATCCTGGATCAAACTCATTAGCAAGTCCACAACCCATGGTTGAGAGTGAAGGCTTGATAGATCCATTAGATAGAGACCAAGCATAATCCCTCCAAAATAAAATTCCTGGCCTAGATGATGTTTCCGTTGAACTAACATCATCTAGGCCATGAATTCTATCTTTGATATAATGATAACATTTACTTAGGTCAATAGTTTCACTATGGTTTTCCTTACCTTAAAGGGTTATATATTGACTATTGGAATAACTATAGCATTATGTGCAGCTCCAATTTTTTTCTCTTACAAACATGACTACATTCAAAGGTTGTTTGCTCGGAAGACTTTTTGAAGATGGGAAAGTTACAACAAAAATAAGAATGCATACATTTCAAAGTCAATGGATGCAAATCATCTTAAGAAGGGCAATATGTTTCATCCAAGAAGTGCACGATGGATGGGTACTGAACAAGACAGGAATTTTACCCTCACTTTCTAAACAAAATCAATTTTTGGTGGTCCAAAAGCTTTTTAGTGGGGAGGATTGATTCAGGGGATCCCCACAACTAATCCAATCAGATGGTCTCAAATTCTGATGAAATTGTCTGCACATTGAAGAGATCATTAATAGATTTCCAATGCAATTTGAACAGGGTTAGATGGACACCATTTGCAAAAGATATGGCCCTCTTAAGTTAAAGGAAAACATTAAAAAAGTACAATTTGATGTCATGTTGTTGATTGTACATGTACATAATTCTAATAGGTGGACCAATCACATTCTGACGGGTGGACCAATTAGAAAGCAACACATGGTAGTTAATAATAAATGGGTTTGTTTGGTTGTTGCAAATGTTAATGCATTTGTAACTTCGGAATATATTCACTTGTATATTTTATATTGTATTTGTATTTTATTATTGTACCTCCGACAAAGATGTTTATTCCTCCGGTCGGAGAAGTCATTATTGTACTTGGGTCATGTAAAGTCATTGAGGTCAATCCTCCCATGTAAGTCGGGGCATTAGTTCCCCTAGAGTAATTTGTATTGGGGTGTTTAAGTCCCCTAAAGGAGTTGGCTCAGTCAACTTTAGTTGAGGCTGACTTGTCAAGTGGTAAAGGTAAAGTGAAAGGTAAAGTATAAATAGAGAGCTAGGCTCTCTATTTATTCACTCACTCACTCATTCGTACAAGTGAGAGAGAGAGAAGTTCGCACAAGTGGAGGAGGAGTAAGCTGTTGGAGACCATCTATTTGTTTTGGGGTTTTGTATTATTGCTCATTCTATCTTTGAGGAAGTTGCAGGGTTTTCTCCCTTATGGTTTCCCTGGTGAAATGCTTTTTGTCTCTTGTCTCTTGTGTTTGATTTGTTGTGGATGTTATTCTCTCAGTTAAGATCCTAGATCATATTGAATTAAGTGATGAGAAACTAACATGGTATCAGAGCTATCCTGAAGGAAGGCAATGTATGGCATTTACGACACTTGTTTCACTTGCGACAATTTGAAAGCTAGGGCTTTGTATAGCAAAACCTAGTCATCGTGGAACTTTCGCTATAAATAAATTTTGGCGAAGGTTCACTATTTGAAACTTGGACAGGCCGAAGATGAAATTTTCTTTTATCTTGTGTCCGAGTTTCAGCCTCATATTCGTTGTACTTTATGATATATGATCCGTACAAGTTAGGGTTTCTGCCTCTTCCGGAATGAAGCCCTAAACAGGTGACATAGGTAAAAAGGTCATATCTCGGGATAGGAAGCTCCAAATGGAATTCCGTAAAAAGTGACAGTTAGGGCACTAACTTTAGTTTCACAGGTCCGAGTTTCAAAGGCCGAAGTTGAAATAGTGACATGTGGCACTCCGTACAAGTTCACTATGTTGTTTCATCCCTTAAACAGGTCATGTTGGGAAACTGAGCATATCTCTCTGATGGAGAATCCAATGAATCTCAAACCTGTGGGGTTGGAAAGTTGACAGGTCAGGTTACTATAGGCAGAGGTTTCAGACCCTGCAGATCCAAAATTTCAGAGATACACCAGAAATAATACAACACATCTTAAATGGATCAACGGAGGAAATCAAAGAAGAGGAGGAAGAAGCTCACGCTTAGGGTTTTTAGTTTTTAGGTATGCATGACCTGATACAATGTTGGAGACACCTGATGCAACATTGGAAACTTTGAAAATGGATTTGGAATTCATTCATCATAGATGTTAATCCTCCATCAAAATGTTGTGGGAGGAAGTAGATTGAAAATTAGGGTTTCCAAGTAAGAAGAAACCCTAACAAAGTTGGGAGACTCGTAGGGCAGCAATAAATGAGGCTTAAATGGAACTGGTAGTCTATCATCCTAGCGCAATGAACATATATAAGATGTTTACAAGTGATATACCTTGGATGATTAGGGTTTTCACCCTTATAGTGAAGACTACAAGCAATCTCGACAGGTATGACTTGATGAGATGCATGTATGTTTTGAAATTTGTTTCATTTATCTGATGATTAAGTTTATGATTTGTTTGTCTTCATATTATTGAGGTTAGTACAATCTTGATTAATTTTAGACTTATCTTATCACCTTAGTAAAAGTATGAATGCATGTGAATAATAGAAGACATTCATTCATTAGGGTTATGACACTTATGATTGTACTAATGCACTTGTGGTGTTGTATGAGGATGATGTTGTCTGCTAACATGAAAGGTACATCAAGAAAGACAAATCCATATGACCATGATGACATGAAGACAAAGACTCATCCATAGTCATTGATCACATAGAATCTCTACTTACAAGGTATGTATAATTTGGTTCTACAATGCTTAACTTATGAGATATGCAGGTTACTAGCACAAGGTCTCTAAATCATTGAAGAGAACAAAGAAGACATTGTTTGGGTATGTTAGACATAACTAGAAAGCATGATAATCCAGGTATGTTTTCCTATATCGAGTTAGAATCCTACTTTATGTTAGGATCTTATATAAGTATACTTTTGTATGATTGATAATGATTATTCATGAAGTTATAAGTTTGAGTAATCAAGGGTTTATGCATATTATGATTCTTAGTTTGATTAATGATATGACAAACTAGAACAGTCCTATGGTCAAATAAGAATATGCATGAGTAAAAGAAGTATTCCCTGAAACCTTGAATACCAACACTTGTGATAAATTACCTATGTATGAAATGATCATGACCATACATGTTAAGATTACAGGATTATAATGTTTTGATGGTATTGAGATTATACTAATGAATGTATGATTATGTATGAGATCTTGAGGATGACACAATGATGAAACTAGTGCACACTTAAGCATGCATAGTGGTCCAGGATGGATAAAAGTTCAAAGACATATAATCATGATGCTATCACAAAGGGAAAATAGAGATCAAGAGGGAGCACACTCCATTAGTTCATGCAAGGAAGCAAAGATTGAGAGGGAATCCACCCAACAACCAAACAAAGATAAGTATTTGAATTGTTATTTCTTGTATATATGATTACTTAAATGATGTTGTTGAGTCATGTACATACTTATGTTCCTAGATTTAGGATGTATATTATGCATGTTAGAAAAGTTGCATTAATGAACAAGATACTACTAATATGCAAGTAATGGGTATGTGGCCTATGGTACTGTACAACACTCCATTGCTACTTATCTAGATTGAAACCTCTTTGCTGACATGTTGGAGTAGTGCACATTCTTAACTATGTTCTGGTAG
The DNA here is from genome assembly GCA_027924585.1 of Larix kaempferi. Taxonomy (NCBI): domain Eukaryota; kingdom Viridiplantae; phylum Streptophyta; class Pinopsida; order Pinales; family Pinaceae; genus Larix; species Larix kaempferi. Next base: position 11,452,406 of record BSBM01000877.1, read on the forward strand.
AGATGGAAGGCATCTATAAAGTTACGGGATATGGATAAATGTTGTATTGAAGCATTGGCTAAGATAATTGCATGACTGTATGACTTATGTTTTTATGCGTAAGAATTTGTTCTGAAAACTATGAGATGTTTTTAATCATGCAATTGAACTTGACTTGTAGGAAATATCGTATGCATAATAGGTTATCATTGAAATGTCAACATGATTTGATAATTATGAAGTGTTACTAATCATGTAATTGAATTTGATTTGTAGGAAAGATCTTGTGTTATGATCTACAAAAGAAGGATTATGAACACTTGTTCCGAAGAACAAGTGATGATTGTTCAACAAGAAGACTTACAAATCAAGCATACTAAAGAAGTACAAAGGAAGGCTCATGTCTAGAGGATTCTCTTAGAAAGAGGGAGAGGATGTTTGCTTCAGTGGCTAGACACACTTCCAGAGATAGATTACACCCATGGATGACAAGACCGTTCTCTTGAATGGTGTAAATGAAGAAGAAGTGCATATCCAACAAACTCCCAGGATTCGATAGAGAATCACATGAATGAAGAAAGCTTTGTACGGGTTCAATAGGTACCCAGGATCGATAGTCATTTGATGAGCTTGATGATCACCACAGGTGATGCGGATTTCAACCTTTCCTACAAGGTTGAAGATGGTTTTTATATACAGATGGATGCAAGAAGGAACTCACCATAGAGTTCGAGTGATCTTGAGGCTCATATCAGTAGACCCATCTAACAGGAGATGGCATGGATAGATATGCAAAAGATCACTTAATATAGAGTGTGAATGATGTTTAGTCACAGAGGGAGGACAATACTCAGATATAGAAAACTCCACTTCAGAGGGAGTAGATCTCAGAGTTAAAGAATCCTGTAATGATTCTTTTGATTAGATATGTGGCTGAGATTTTTCCTTAGCCAAGGAAAATGTGAAGTAGAGATCTGGGTATGATGCACTATTTTCTAGGCATGGAGGTGTGGTAGAGTGCAGATGGAATCTTCCTTGGACAAGGGAAGTATGCAGTAGAGATCCTGAAGAGGTTTGGGATGATGAACTGCAAGGCCATGGCCACACCTATGGCATCGAACCTGAAGCTATTGAGTGATGCTTCATCAGATTCGGTTGATGCCACGATGTATCGTCAGATTATTGGGTCTTTGATGTACCTGACGAATATGAGACCAGGTATTTGCTTTGCTGTGAACACATTGAGCCAGTTCCTAATAGATCCGAGACATGTTCACTTGGTTATTGCAAAGCATATTCTGAGGTACCTGAAGGGTACGATTGATTATGGGCTCAAGTATGATGCGAATCAGAAGATTAACCTCGAGGGTTATGTTGATTCAAATTGGGCAAGCAATGCCATTGATAGGAAGAGCACTTCGGGGTGCTGCTTCAGTATGTGATCAAGTGTGATCTCTTGGTTTAGTAGGAAGCAGTCCTGCGTGGCACTGAGTATAGCTGAAGCAAAGTATGTTGTAGCTTGTTCGGCTGGTTGTGAGGCAGTATGACTGAGGAAGCTATTGTCTGATTTGTTTGATCTCCAGTTGGACGCGACTTGTATATATTACGATAACCAGAAATGTGTGAAGTTGTCGGAGAACCCAGTGTTCCATGAAAATTCAAAGCACATTGAGATCAAGTACCACTATATCAAGGATATGGTGCAGATCGGAGCAGTGAAGCTCCAGTATATTGCAACGGACAAGCAAATAGACGATGTATTGACCAAGCCGCTAGCTAGAGTGAAGTTTGAATACTTCAGAGAGAAGCTTGGTGTACTTCAGATCGAGGTTCCTTCCAAGGGGAAGTGATGAGTCTGAAAGACGCAGATGCACATGGACTTTTTCGACGTGGTGGTAGGTTAGTCCTCCCATGGTCGTTGATGTAATTGTCGGGATTTTTCGACATGATGGTAGGTTAGTCCTCCCATGGTCGTTGATGTAATTGTCGAGCTTTTCTGACATGGTGGTAGGTTAGTCCTCCCATGGTCGTTGATGCAAATGTTGAAGCTTTTCCAACATGGTGGTAGGTTAGTCCTCCCATGGTCATTGATGTAATTGCTGAGCCTTTCACGGATGGTGGTAGGTTATTCCTCCCATGTCGGTGAGTGTAAGTGCTATGTTATGTGCATTTGGGTTGTGCTCCGTTGACAATGAGATGATCTGAAGATGTTGCGGTCACAATAGGGTACACAGGTTTTGCATATGCATATAATCAGTCCTGGGATGCTCCTTCAGGTTTTGCAGTGGCATATAATCAGTACTGGGAGATCTTGCAGGTTTTGCAAGTGGCATATAATCAGTCCTGGGATGCTCCTTCAGGTTTTGCAGTGGCATATAATCAGTCTTGAGAGATCTTGCAGGTTTTGCAAGTGGCATATAATCAGTCCTGGGATGCTGCTTCAAGTTTTGCAGTAGCATATAATCAGTCCTGGGAGATCTTATAGGTTTTGCAGAGGCATATAATAAGTCTTGAGATGTACCTACTAGATGGCTTGCTCGCAGAGATGATGAAGACCTACATGGATGCTAGGCCTACATCCAACATGAAAAAGGGTTGGCTCTGTAGAACTTCCCATGACAAGTAGATTGGAGATTGATGGTCGAGATAGTAGCAACAGTGGCGATGATGATCCAACTTTGATGATGATCCAGTGTCAAAGACTTGTGCTAATGAACTGTGTCAAGAGAATACCTTCTTAGTTAAGAGGGAGTGTTAATGTATTTGTAACTTCGGAAGATATTCACTTGTATATTTTATATTGTATTTGTATTTTACTATTGTACCTCCAATGGAGATGTTTATTCCTCTGGTCGGAGAAGTCATTATTGTACTTGGGTCATGTAAAGTCATTGAGGTCAATCCTCCCATGTAAGTCGGGGCATTAGTTCCCCTAGAGTCATTTGTATTGGGGTGTTTAAGTCCCCTAAAGGAGTCGACCTAGTCAACTTTAGTTGAGTCTGACTTGTCAAGTGGTAAAGGTAAAGTATAAATAGAGAGCTAGGCTCTCTATTTATTCACTCACTCACTCATTCGTACAAGTGAGAAAGAGAGAAGTTCGCACAAGTGGAGGAGGAGGAAGCTACTGGAGACCATCTCTTTGTCTTGGGGTTTTGTATTATTGCTCATTCTATCTCTGATAAAGTTGTGGGGTTTTCTCCTTTATGGTTTCCCTGGTGAAATGCTTTATGTCTCTTATCTCTTGTGTTTGATTTGTTGTGCATGTTATTCTCTTAGTTAAGATCCTAGATCATATTGAATTAAATGATGAAAAACTATCAACAAAGGATCACCTCACTCGACGTGGCTTCAACGTGGTACCCATCACTCTCCACATTTGGTTTTAATGTCATGGATGTTGCATTTTAAACTCCAGGTGTTCCTTAATCAAGGTAATAAGTTGTGTAGTATACATATTACGTGTGCTCAATATTATCCAAGAGATATTATACAAAGCATTAAGTTATTATTTAGTGTGACATGTGAGATATAATCGCTAAGAAAATGTATTTAGCACCAAATGTGGGATATTATCCCCAAGAAAATGTAAAAGGACAAGGAGGAGGACATATTTGGGGGAATTTGAACCTTGACTTTTTTTGTAAAAAGATAGCACTTCATCACTAGACCACACACTTCAAGAGTGCTATAATATGGACTGTGTTGTATTTGAACGTAGCAGAATTCCATGTGAAGCAAGTAGATAAGATAGCATTATTTGTTGCAGGAAGAGGCCGTTGAGGGTAGAAAGACCAACATTTTTTTTTTCTTCTAAAAGAACTCTAATGACTATTTTGTAGATTGTAGGTCACTATTTGATGTAAAAAAGACATAATGGTGTATTTTGCATCATTTTTAATGGATCAATTCATCTTTTGAAGTGAACTCGAAGGTGTAGCCCATGTGGGTGAACTCTGCTATCAATTTATTGAGTATTATTTATGTTTATTGTTGTTATATTCTCAATTTAAGTTATTTAAATTGTTGATTTTAATTTGTTGAGTTTTTTAATGAAGTTGCGGAAAATAAGTTTTTAACACTAATTTTGGAACAGGGAGCTTGGTCGAATGTGACCCTTTCAGATGAGCTCTCAAATCTAATGTTTATTTTCTCATTCTCCAGAAGAGAGTATTTGTATATTGGGCCATTAGGTAAAGGATCACCAACTATCAAATTAATAGAATGTTTGTCATGGCAGTGTAGAGGCACCCCTTTAGGTGAGGTGACAATATCTTTGTATTCCTCTACAATCTTGTCCACCTACTTCTATTGTGTAGAGAGGCCTTGTGGTTAGGTCATGGAAGTCGTAGTGACCTTCTGACCCAACCACAAAGAGGACAAAATTCTCATTTTGATCAATTACCATGTGGCATTGCTTGGCTGAGATCAAGGAGATCGTAATAGTCAGAACCACCACCGGTATCTTGTAGAGTTGGCCTCTCAAATTAACAATGACACTACAAGGTTTGGACTCATAAACATCATGATGTTTCAAATGTAGGGTTGTTCGAAAAGAACAACACACACTTCAACTGGGACAACATCATGTAGCACCTGATCTTTCAAGGGATTGATGCCATGGGACGGGAAACATTGTTGATCAACATAGATTTCTTATCCTTGGATCAACCAACCGATGGTGTATGGTTGGTGGTGTGTTGTTGTTGGAAGCTTTAATCTCTTGATGACCTCAAAATATATGAGGTTCTTATGGCTCCCGGTGTCAATAATGAAATGCAGCGGAGTCCCCTTAACCCACATTTGTGAATGGAAGAGGTGCTCCCCTTTCTCTGAATCCTTTGGCTCTTTTGGTTGGATATTTGTAATTGTAATGGTTGCATTAGGTTCCACATCATTGATCTGATTTCCCTTGTCTTGCTCTGAATCATAGTTTGAGCTAGAGTTTGTCTCCAAGGCTTTCATCTTGTATAATAACAATTGTTTCGAGTGACACTCATCAATGTTGTGTTAAGGGATTTATGGAACCCATGCCACTTTCCAGTGTCCTCCTTCGACTTATCATTACCATTCTTTACCTATGGCTTGGATTGGTTGTCATGAGGTTGGATATCCTTTCCTTGTAATTTCTTCTATGAGTTAGGGCCACCTTTGTTAGGATTTTGGTGTAGTTGATTTGCGGACCCAAACTTCCAGCAATTCTTTTGCTTAAATTTTTGCTCAATTTTGACAACATATTGATAAGAAATCTTCTCTGAATGAGAATATTTCCAAGAAATCCATCTTTATTTGGATGGACCTGTATATGCTATTGTGATACTTCAACATAAAGACCAAAATCAACACTTGGGGAGCAAAGTGGCTTAATAAAGCAGGGAAGTTGTCTTGATAAAATCAGTTATTTTCAGCATACCAATTTTCCAAAGTTCAATCCTTTTGACCCCAATTGGATTCATCAGTAAAATGGAAGCGATCCTGAGAATATTTTTATGGAAAGGGGGTAAAAACAGTGAAAACAAGCTTCCTTTTGTCAGCTGGGGAAAAGTTACCAAGCCGCTTTTAGAAGGTGGTCTCCAGATCATAGATATTAGAGCTCAAAATCTTGCTCTCGGTGCAAAGCTACTTTGGAAATTGGTAACAGGAAAGTTAACATGGAGCAAGCATGCTCTTTGGAAGAAATATTACTTAGGATCCCGGATAAGCTACCTTGATAATCCTCCAAAGGTAGTGAAAGGATCTCTGATTTTTAACATTTGTCAAAAAGCATCTAGGTTCTTCCAGCCTCTTCTATCTTGGATTCCGAGGATTGGAAAAATCATTCTTATCTAGGAAGACTCAATTCTTGGAAGGCCTTATTTAGACTCAATCTTAAACAAATCCAATCTAAAAATCCATTATAAATCTCTCAATATATTCTCCCTCTGGGATATTTCTGTCTGGAATGAGGATAACTCCAAGTCATGGAAGGAATGGAAATTCCCAGATTGCCCAAATCAGATGTTAGATGAGGAATGGATTTTGATTTCCTATCTTCATGGAAAGACCCCTGTAGCAGATAAGGTGAAGGATACCCGTGGATGGGGCTCAAGTTCTGGTTTTTACACAGCAGTAGAAGGTTACAAACAAATAAAAGCAACTCTGAATGTTCCCCCCAATCCAATTCTCTGGAAAGAAATTTGGAGATTTAAAAGTCTCCCAAAAGTAGATATGTTCATATGGACTTTGGCCCATAATAGCATTTTGGCAGGTGATAATATTAAAAAAAGAGGCTGGGAAGCACCGACGAGATGTCCACTTTGTCTGCTGTCAGAAGAATCAGCCGATCACATCTTGCTAAATTGTCCCTTTGTAGCAGGGGTCTAGATGTATGCCCTGGGCTCTTGGTCGACTCAGCTAACTCTTCCAGAGGTGGTTTCTTCACTTCTAAGTGAGTGGTTCTCTTTGTATCCTATTCCCTTATTAAAAAAGACAAGCTCAAAGCCTGTTGGTTGACTCTTCCTAAATTTATCCTTTAGGAACTTTGGTTGGAACGAAATGCCTGTATTTTCAGATAAACCTTCTCATGTATCCCATGTGGCTACGGAAGCACAAGCCCTGATGGGAGACTGTTTAAAATCTCTTCCCCTCCAAGAGAATAAATGTGCTTTGAACGGGGATGAAGAAATTTGGATTAATAAAATCCTCCCCTCCCCTCACTCCATTGTCCCTGCTAGCCCTATCCAACTGGAAAAATGGGAAATCCGGATGGATTCTCTAAATTTTAAACTTTGGAAGAAGTCACTGAAGGGGCACACCCTTTTCTTTGATGGTGCTTCCAAAGGGAATCCTGGGGAGGCAGGAGGAGGAGGGGTGCTGCTAGGCCCCAATGAAGTTCTTGAACTACAATACTCCTGGGGACTAGGAGAAGACACCAATAACACAGTTGAAGCCTTATCTTTATGGAAAGGTCTATATCAAGCTAAGATAAGGAAAGTCAGAGAAATCAATGTTTTTGGTGACTCAAGGATTGTGATACAAACTCTCATCACTAAAAAACGACCCAACAATATGAGACTCTGGCATATCCTTAAGAAAATTAAGATTATCACGAAATCCTTTCAAAGAATTGAGATCTTCCATATATTGCAAGATCTCAATGGAGACGCGGATCTTGCCGCTAATGAAGCAGTCCCTCTGAGCAAAGGGATCCTGAAAATCAATGGGATTACTAAACCCTTCACCATTCCACAAGAACTTCAGCCTTATGACAAGGGATCTAGAGACATGTCATCGAATTAAACATAAAGAAGGTGCTTTAATATGGGACAGGTGGAGAAATTAAAGCACGCGGGAGGACACATTGTGGTCTCAGGCGAGGACAGAACCGATGGTTTACAAGCCTGCGATTTATTTGGATCAACCCAGTGAAAGAATCCTCCATTCGAATAGAAAGGCTCCTGCGGGAGGCCTATTCGGGCTTCTGGTCAGGCGTCCGGCCAAGGCTATCAAACATAAAGAAAGGATGGCGATGAAGAAGGATATGGAAGGCCAGTTCGATGTGGAAGGATATGGATCCTCTTCTTTACCTCTTCGTCGGGAGAATGGTTATTATAGTCAGCAAAGGAATTTTTCCCACTCCATATTTATGTTATGGGCTTCCCTTATCAATTTTCGACAATTTGCATCGGTCTTAGTGGCTCTATGGACTGCCATCTGTGGTCCCTTATCATGACAATCTTTGTGGTGTTTGGAGCCGATTCAAAATGGTCAACTTGGAGCTGGAAAATCGCATTCTCAATCCCGAAATGCAAGTTGGGAGGCTCACACTGGATAATCAGGTTGAAAAAGAAGCACAACAGACCCGAGAAGCTCATCTCCCTGGATCTTCAAGCAAGCAAGGCAGCTAGACTGTGGGTTCTAGTATTTCTTTATATCCATATACCAGAACATTTAAACTTGGTATTACTTTTTGGCATAATGCTTTTTGAATGTCGTTCAGGCTGTTGGATTAGGAATAGATTAGCAGCCCTTTTAAAGTCTGGATTGATGGGCTCTAGTATTAGGCTTAGATCTCTGCTGGGGGTGCTGAAACTTGGCTTTCTGAACAAGACTTTATTATTCTGATGTATCTGTACCAAATATTTCTTCGTTGTTTCTTAATACAAATTATAACCCCTTCTGTTAAAAAAATGCGATTTGAAATATAAATACGAACGGTAGACATGCCTTACCTTTCTATCTTTTGCACCATGTTCTAAATCAATTTGTTGTTGGCTTAAACTTGTGTCATGATCCAAATAATCCTTTGTGATCATCTTTGCCAAGTCATTCCATCTTAATTCACCATAAACTTATTCACATCATTTTTTCCATCTCTTCATAAAATCAAGATTATTTACAATGTATACATGAATTGCTTCCCACTTTGTACTACCTATAACAATGAAAAGAAAAGTGTCAGTTAAACAACCAAGCTACAAACCACTGTACCAAAAACATGTATGGAGTAATTAAATAAATTACAAGATTTTACCTATAACGTTTTTTCCATCCACCATTCCCTGACAACACCTCACCTTTAATTTTGACGGTAGAATTGATATCCCAAAGGAGCGACACATCCATATCACCCACTACTTGGGGTAAGTACTCACTAAAATATACAATGGATTGATATAGCATATACCCTTCAACCATCGATCCTTCTGGACGTGATCTCTGTCTAACAAAGGCCTTTAATGCTTTTAAGTGCCTCTCCACAAACCACGTTGACCTTGTGTGCATAGGTCCACATATTTCAATCTCTTCAATTAAGTGTATCAGGTAGTGTTCATGTGCATTGAAAAAGGATGGAGGCGAATACTTTTGCATCTCACACATAAGTTGGGGAATTTAATTTTTCTAATAATCGATATCTTCCTTATGTATTTCTTTAGATGACAACCACCTACAAGTGCAATGAAACTCGATGTGTCAACATTCAAATATAAAGACAATAAAAGCAAGTATTAACCCTCTATTCAACTATAAATTTATACATACCTCATGTACTTGCCGAGATCATAAATAACCTTCTTAATGTTGTTGTCAAAGCTATTAGGCAGAGCTAGAGGTAGAACATATTGCAATAAGGATCGAACGCATTTTACTAACAAATAATGTATATACCATTACATATAACTTAACTGGAGATAAACATGAATTAAAAAATAATAATGTATATAACATGAAATAAATAACCAAAGTTGCAAAACATACGACCTTGATAAATGTATGCCAATCATGAGTTTTACCCCCCCCCTCGAAATCGCCTTGCTTTGTCAATATATTACTTATGTTTGAAGCAAACCCAGTGGGAAATTTTATCTTACGTACAACCTTTATTACATCAACACTCTCTTGCTCAGTTAATAACCATGGGAGATTGGTGTAATTTCCACTACCCCAGTTTTGATTCAAATGTTGCAATGAGTTGGATTCTTGAATGTCACTAATATTTTTTGCAATTTTTTCCTTGTTATTCCTCCCATCTACAAATTTCCACAAGCACTCTATGACATTCTTTTCAATATGCATTGTGTCGAACAAATGAGCTACTTGTAGGTGCTCATAGTATGGAAACCGACTAAATTGGGCAGAGTATTGTTTCAAACCCCATGGAAGCTAACCGTGGTTACGACCTTGGAGAAGTATCAATGACATATTAATATTTTATACTAATCACGATTAGAAGTATCATGAAAATCTATAAATAAAAACAAGTGACCAAGAACGAAATAATTAGCTACAAACAAATATTGCTTACCATGGATCTTTTGAAATGCCTTTTTCCATAGTTAAGGCGTCATTCTTCGTGGCTTTCTTCCAGTCTCTTCCTTTCCATTGAAGTCATTTTTTTTCGGTAATCTGATGCTTGTGGCCCTTATGGAGAAAATGTCTAAACTCATTGTACACCTCCTTTCCTAAACTTCTTGAACGTTTAGATGATGTTCTTGGGCCACATATTGGACTTACACATTTTCCCTTTGTTTGAATCCCTGCAATTTATGGAATAGCGTTAACATATAAAATTTCGTATATTATAAAATTAATTGCATGATAAATGATGCATAGAGATACATGGGAACTTTACATACCACAAAAATGTGTATGACCAGGTGCATCTTGAATTGTCTGTGTAAGTATTCCATGGAACTGAAATTGTTTTTGGCCTATAGGTTTAGAGATGTCGTACATACTGATACTAGACCATAATTTTAAAAGCTAGTCTATAAGAGGCTCAACATATACATCCATATCTTTAACTTGGTGCTTACCTAGTAGTCATTTCAAAAGTAACATGCATGGTTAATAAGTTCTCGTACATGCAACAATATAGAAAGATGATTGCTTATATTATGTTAACATTCATAAAAATAAGTACGTGGAACAATTAATGACAACATGACATGTTCTCTTTTAATTTCCATCCATGGAGGAAGGTTATTGTTTATAACAAAGACTGGCCTCACTGGGCAAATGGTTTTGAGCTCTGCAAATGGGTTGACACCGTCAGCTGACAATGAAAGTCTAACATTATGAGGTTCTTCTTTAAAAATTAGCCATCTTTCACCAATGTCACCGAATGCAGAACCATCTCCAGGCATTCACATGACACCATCTTCACTTATGTGTCGTGCATGGTAATCCATAAATTTTGCAATGTTTTACACTTGAACAATCGTTGAAAACGTGGAATTATTGGGATATGGTGAAGAACTTTGCGAGGCACCTTATTTATTACCTGATCAATACGATATCTACTAATTCCACATTCAGGGCACTCAATCTTTGATGCATGTTGTCCATAATATATGGCATGATCCTTGGGACATGCATCAATCAAGTTATACTCCATTCCTAGATCTTTCAAAACGACACACATTTCTCTGTATGTGCGAGGTAAAGTATTTGACGATGGTAGAAGGGTGTCGCATAACAACCTACAAATATATATAAATTAGTATAAAATTCATAATTGTTGACTAATAAATGACAAAATATATAATAATAATAAAACTAGCAATTGCAAATACAAAAATCGAAATATTGCATACCTTAACAATTGTGTCATTGTTGTGTTTTAAATATCATTCATGACCTCCAAGTTGACTAGCAACAAAAGAGTTGAGAAAAGAGTTGTCTTTGAGTCTTTGTGTAAGGATTTTTTTTGCTTTGTCAATAACAGGCACATCATGAATGTTTTCATACACCTCATCCGCGGGTACATTCTCATCCGTGGCAACAAATGTGTAATGTCCCCATTCAAATAAATCTCAGGAAGAGAAAATTCCACCAATCTACTAGTTTCCTAGGTTGGGGTGGAAACATTAAATTTGGAATAAGGAGACTAATAAACCCCAAATGGACTTTAGCTTGACATAAATATATTAAAAGGGGCTAAATAAATAATTATGTGTTGATGTATTTGTAACTTTGGAAGATATTCACTTGTATATTGTATTTGTACTTTATTGTATCCCCAACGGAGATGTATTATTCCTCCGATTGGAAGTGTCGTCAGTTGTACTTGCATGTGCCGCAAGTTATATTGTAAGTGTCGTAACTTATACTTGATGGGTTATTAGACCACCTTGATGGGGTCGGCCCTGTATGAGTCATGTGGGTTAAAGGGTTATTAGACCACCCTAGAGGGGTCGACCCAGTCATCTTTATGTTAAGTGGTTAAGTTGGGGCTGACCTAGTTGAGTAAAGGGCAAGTCAAGCTAGTGTATAAATAGAGAGTGTGTCTCTCTCATTTTACACATTCCATTATTCACTCACTTCGCATTAGTGAGAGAAGAGGATGATGCGCACAAGTGGAGGAGGAGCATGCTGCTGAAGATATATATCTCTTGGGTTTGATCATGGTGATCCTTGTATTGATGCTTATTCTATCTCTGAGGAAGTTGCGGGGTTTTTCACCTTCTTGGTTTTCCTCGGTGAAATGTTTTGTGTCTCTTGTCTCTTGTCTCTTATGCTTGATATGTTGTACATGTTGTTCTTTCAATTAAGATCCTAGATCATACTGAATTAATGATAAAAAAATAACATGGTATTAGAGCTAGCCTTAAGGAAGGCATGATATGGCATTTATGAGACTTGTTGCACTTGCGACAAATTGCAAGCTAGGGCTTGATATAGCAAAAACTAGTCATCGTGGTACTTTCGCTATAACTCCATTTCGGCGAAGGTTCAAGATCTGAAACTTTTACAGCTCATAGATAACATCCCCATGTACCTTGACTCAAAAGCACAACATCTGATTCATTTTACTTTGTGTTTTATGATCAGTACAATCTAGGGTTTCTGCCTCTTCCAGATCTCAGTCATAAACAGGTGACCTAGGAAAAAAGGTCATAACTTGGGCTAGGAAGCTCCAAATGAAATTCTGTAAAAAGTGACAGTAAGAGAACGGATTGTAGTTTCCCAGGTAAGTTTTTCAGAGGCCAAAATTGAACCAGTGACACGTGGCACGCCATACAAGTTCACTCTCCTGTTGTATCTCATAAACAAGTCACATTGTGACATTTGGCATAACTCTCTCTCAGAGAATCCAATCGAGGTCAGACTTGTGGGGTTGGAAAGATGACAGGTCGGGCTACCTCAGGCCGAAGTTTCAGACCCTGTGGATTCGTAATTTCAGAGATGCACCATAAACAATCAGGTGCATATTTCTGTCAAAACAGATTTGGATTCTGAGCACCTTCATTCTTGGCTTATCATTGCTACTGGAATTTAGGGCTTCGAAAAAAGTTGAAATTTTTGGAATCGGAGACCACGGCTGAATTCTCCTCATCAAAATCGAAATTTAGAGACCAAGATTGAATTTTTTGGTTGGACAAAAGGTCGGGCTTAATCAAACCCTAGTTTGGGATTTTGATAGGAAAGATGGAAAATTAGGGCTTCTGCAAAAGTTAGAAATTTTTAAGTCTGTGACCACGACTGGAAGCTCCTCAGAAAAATTGAAGTTTAGAGCTTTGGATCGAACCTTTTGGTTGGGCATAAGGGTGGGCTTTATCAAACCCTAGTTCGGGGTCCTGTCTAGTGAATCCGGAAGTTTCAAAGCAATTTTGAAGGGTCAAATTTTGCAGTTTTCAAAATTGAAGTATACCAGCTTGATCAGCTCAACAAGCCACATCTTTCCATCCATTCAGAAGTTTGAAATTTAAAGTTTGAATTTTTAGGGTTTCTCTGGCAAACCCTAATCCAACTCCAGATCCAATTTCAACAAATCAAAGTGGATTGGGTTAATCCTAGAAAAGAATGAATTGAACACCTGCATAAGTGAAGAAGTTCCAGCTCCAGAGGGAGATGAGGCTGAGGCTTTACATGAGAAGGCTACAAGCAATCCCGACATGTATGACTTGAAGAGATATAGGTATGTTTTGAAATTTGTTCATAATTGAGTTTATGATATGTTTGTCTTCATATTATTGAGGTTAGTACAATATTGATTAATCTTAGACTTGTCTTGTCACCTTAGTAAAAGTATGAATTCATGTGAATGACAGAAGACATTCATTGATTAGGGTTATGACACTTATGATTGTACTAATGCGCTGTGGTGTTGTATGAGGTTGATGTTGTCCGCTAACATGAAAGGTACAAATCAAGTTCTAGATCAAGAACATATGATCATGGTGACATGAAGACAAAGACTCATGGATCACATAGAAGCTCCACTTACGAGGTATGTATAATTTGTTTCTACAATGGTTAACTTATGAGTTATGTAGGTTACTAAGCACAAGTCATTGAAGAAAACAAGAAGACATTGTTTGGGTATGTTAGACATAACTAGCCAACATGATATTCCAGGTATGTTTTTCCTATATCAAGTTAGAATCCTACCTTGTGTTAGGATCTTATACTTTTGTATGAATGATTATTCTTGAAGTTAGAAGTTTAAGTAATCAACAGTTTATGCATATTATGTTTCTTACTTTGATTGATGATATGACTAACCAAAAGAGTCCTATGGTCAATAAGAATATGCATAAGTAATAGAAGTCTTCCCTGAAACCTTGAATACTAATGCTTGTGACAAATTACCTGTGTGTGAAATAATCATGACCATACATGTTAAGTTTATTTAGGATCATAGTGTTTTGATAGTATTGAGATTATACTAATGGATGTATGATCATGTATGAGATATTGAGGATGACACTAGTGCACACTTAAGCATGCATAGTGGTCCAGGATGAATAGAAGTTCAAGGACAGGCAATCCAGGAAGCAAAGATCAAGAGGGAGCACACTCCAGTAGTTCCTACAAGGAAGCAAAGATTGAGAGGGAGTCCACCCTACAACTAAACAAAGATATGTATTTGAATTGTTATATATATGATTACTTAAATGATGTTGTTCAGTCATGTACATGTTCCTAGATTTAGGATGTATATTATGCATTTTAGAAAAGGTTGCAGTAATGAACAAGATACTACTAATATAGTAATGGGTAAGTGGCCTATGGTACTGTACAACATTCCATTGCTACTTATCTAGAATGAAACCTCTTTGCTGACATGTTGGGAGTGGTGCACACTCTTAACAATGTTCTGGTAGAGATGGAAAGCATCTAGAAAGTTACGAAATATGGATAAATGTTGTATTGAAGCATTGGCTAAGATAATTGCATGACTGTATGACATATGTATTTATGAGTAAGAATTTGTTCTGAAATATATAAGATAGTTCTAATCATGCAATTGAACTTGTCTTGTAGGAAAGATCGTGTACCTACAAAAGAAGGACTACAACATTTGTTCCAACAACAAAGTTCAAAGAAAACTATCTATCGAAGATACTTCGAGGAAGAAGTGATGGGACACAATTGCAGGAGCCATTCCAAGCATGGTGAGAGGAGGATCCTTCCCTTGGCTGTGGATGTAAGCGTTGTGTGATGAGCATCAGGACAATGCTCTAGTTACTGCTTTGGATATGCATCAGTTGGATGCTTTGTATGATCAGTTGGATCATGTATATGTATATGCATCAGGACGATGCAGTGACGATAATCAGGATGATCATGTGTGATGAGTATCAAGATGATACTCTGGATGATATGCATCAGGACGATGCTATGATGATGATCAGGATGATGCATTACTTTCTAAGCATGGAGGTGTGGCAGAGTGCAGATGGAATCTTCCTTGGACAAGGGAAGTATGTAGTAGAGATCCTGAAGTGGTTTGGGATGGACTGCAAGGCCATGGCCACACCTATGGCATCGAACCTGAAGCTTCTGTGTGATGCTTCATCTGAGCCGGTTGATGTCACGGTGTATCATCAGATGATTGGGTCCTTGATGTACCTGACGAACACGAGACCAGATATTTGCTTTGCTGTGAACACATTGAGCCAGTTCCTAACGGATCCGAGAAGTGTTCACATGGTTGCTGTAAAGCATATTCTGAGGTACCTGAAGGGTACGGTTGATTATGGGCTCAAGTATGATGCAAATCAAAAGTTTATCCTAGAGGGTTATGTTGATTCATATAAGGCAGGCAGTGCCATTGATCAGAAGAGCACTTCGGGGTGTTGTTTCAGTATGGGATCTGGTATGATCTCTTGGTTTAGCGGGAAGTAGTCCTGTGTGGCACTGAGTACAGTTGAAGCAAAGTATGTTGCAGCTTGTTCGGCTAGCTGTGAGGCAGTATGGATTAGGAAGCTACCGTCTGAGTTATTTGATCTCCCATTGGATGCTACCTGTATCTTCTGTGACAACCAGAGTTGTCTGAAGTTGTCTGAGAACACAGTGTTCCATGACAGGTCGAAGCACATTGAGATCAAATATCACTATATCAAGGATATGGTGCAGAGAGGAGTATTGAAGCTCCTGTATGTTGCGGCAGACGAGCAGATAGTCGATGTGTTGACCAAGCTGTTGGCCAGAGTGAAGTTTGAGTACTTCAGAGAGAGTCTTGGTGTACTTCAAATCGAGATTCCCTCTAAGGGGAAGTGATGCGTCTGGAGACACAAATGCACATGAGCCATTCTCACATGGTGGTAGGTGTGTCCTCCCATGGTGTAGATATAAGGGTTGGGGCCATTCCGACATGGTTGAAGTGTGTCTTCCCATGGTCGTTGATGTAAGAGTTGTGCCATTCGAGGATGGTTAAAGTGTGTCTTCCCATGGCTGTGATATAAGTGTTGTTCCATTCCTGGCATGGTTGAAGTGTGTCTTCCCATGGATATGGATATAAGTAATGTGTCATTCCTAGCATGGTTGAAGTGTGTCTTCCCATGGCTATGGATATAAATGTGATGCCATTCTCGGATGGTTGAAGTGTGTCTTCCCATGGCTATGGATATAAGTGCGATGCCATTCTCGCATGGTTGAAGTGTGTATTCCCATGGCGTAGATATAAGTGTTGAGCCTTTCACGGATGGTTGAAGTGTGTCTTCACATGCCGGTGAATGTAAGTGTTGTGTGATGTGCATCTGGGTTGTGCTCCATGGACAATGACGGTGATCTGAAGACGATAAGGTGACAGCATGGTACACAGGTTTTTCAGAGGCATATAATTGGTCCTGAGATGCTCTTGCAGGATTTGTAGAGGCAGTGTAATCAGTCTTGGGAGATCTTGCAGGTTTTGCAGAGGCAGTGTAATTAGTCCCGAGGTGTACTTACTTGATGGCTTGCTCGCAGAGATGATGAAGACCTACATGGAGGCTAGGCCTACAACCAGCATGAAAAAGGGCTGGCTCTATAGAACTTCCTATGACGAGTAGATTGGAGATTGATTGAGATAGCAGCAGTAGTGACGATGATGCTCCGTGATCCAGTGATGATGAGCCAGAATTGAATACTTGTGTCGATATGTATTGATGACTTGTGTTAAGATAATACCTTCCTAGTTAAGAGGGAGTGTTGATGTATTTGTAACTTCGGAAGATATTCACTTGTATATTGTATTTGTACTTTATTTTATCCCCAACAGAGATGTATTATTCCTCCGATTGGAAGTGTCGTCAGTTGTACTTGCATGTGCCGCAAGTTATATTGTAAGTGTCATAACTTATACTTGATGGGTTATTAGACCACCTTGATGGGGTCAGCCCTATATGAGTCATGTAGGTCAAGGGTTATTAGACCACCCTAAAGGGGTCGGCCCAGTCAGCTTTATGTTAAGTGGTTAAGTTGGGGTCAACCTAGTTGAGTAAAGGGCAAGTCAAGTTAGTGTATAAATAGAGAGAGTGTCTCTCTCATTTTACACATTCCATTATTCACTTACTTCGCATTAATGAGAGAAGAGGAGGATGCGCACAAGTGGAGGAGGAGAATGCTGCTGAAGACATCTATCTCTTGGGTTTGATCATGGTGATCCTTGTATTGATGCTTATTCTATCTCTGAGGAAGTTGCAGGGTTTTTCACCTTCTTGGTTTTCCACGGTGAAATGTTTTGTGTCTCTTGTCTCTTGTCTCTTATGCTTGATATGCTATACATGTTGATCTTTCAGTTAAGATCCTAGATCATATTGAATTAATGATAAAAAAACTAACATTATGATGAGTAAATAAGATGGAAATTGACCATGGAGACACATTGGTGATGTGGGACCCACACAAATCTAGATTCCCCATGCCACATGGCATTCCACTCTCACCCATTCGAATCCAAGGTGGGGTCCAATGTTCTTGGGGGAGTTGGAAGGGAATAATACTTGGTAAAATTCCCTATTTTTACCTGATTGTAAATGAATGTTGCAGAAGTATTTTGAGAGTGTCCAAGCATCCATAAGCATCATTTTTATGTCTTAATACCTTCCAAACACATTCATACCCAATTCAGAAGCATTTGGATCCATTTGGAAGCATTTGAGTCATTACTAGTCTAAGGGTCGAATTGGCCAACAATTGCAATTTTTCCAATTTTACCAATTTTATTGAAAGGGGACACTACAAGTGGTATCAGAGCATGGTACTTGCACCTAATGTGGATGACCATTTATGAAGACAAGAAGCCAAAGAAATCAGTCCCCACCCTTAGAAACTGAAACTGGAAGTGCTTTTGGTGAAGTGGAAGAAGAAGGAGAAGAGGTGTATTCTGTTGAGACTATGGCTAAGGATGGAAAAGGAAATTATGATATGGAGGCAAAAGAGGAATTTAGTAAATTCATGAAACCATTCTTTGATGACATGACAAAACAGATCATGAAAGGGTTCGAATTGTTGGCTAGTCAAATTGGAAGCAAAGTGGCAGTAGGAGGCAGGAGTAGTTCTTCTTTCGAGGAAAAGAAGGCAATGGGTGAAAATATTTTCTCGAAGACAGGACCTCATAATCGACCCCATGAATTTCAAGTTCAATAAGTCCTACTACACCTACATTTCTTGAGGCCAAAGAAGAACCCAACACTCAACATGACATGTAAGAAGTTATAACAGAATGGCAAAAGTTGAGTGAAGATTGCAGAAGGACTCTACCATTTGATCAATACTTTAATGTCTCAAATAAACTCAAAATGAGGGAAGGTAATAGGACTCCCTTTTAGAATAAGGAAATGAATCATGCCATAGGTAAAATGCCTCTTCCTACTTTTGATGGCTCATCTCAAAGTTCTGCAAATACTTGGGTACAAAAACTAGATGTGTATTTTCAGCTGAATCCAGTGGTTGAAGATGATGCTCTAAAATTAGCTATTTTGCATCTCGAAGGAGAAGCCAATGATTGGTGGTTCCATGGAATTAAAAACTTGGGACATGATCAGGTTACAACCTATGAAGAATTTTTTCACAGAGTATTGGAAAGATTTGAGCAAAAAGACCCATAAATGCCTTTCAAAGAACTAGCCCAATTGAAGCAAGTTGGAACCCCTGCTGAGTATATGTTGGAATTCCAAAAACTATCAGTTAAGGTGGCTGATATATCTATGGTAAGGTTAGTATTGCTCTTTACTGAAGGTTTGGTTGAACCTTTGAAGGGTTTGGTTAAGGGCCACAAACCTATTTCATTCAAATATGCCATGAACATGGCAAGAGACCTTCAAAATGTGCTACCTAGGACAAGGTTTCCTCCCAAGAATTGGTGGTCTTGTCTATGTAGTAGTTGTCATAAAATATAACCAATTAGTATTGAAATATCGATCAATAATAAGAGTATTGAAAAATGAGAAAAAAATAATTTTTTAATAACTTACCAGGGGATGATATTGGTATCCCCCTTCCAAGTGGCCATACTCTAAGCAATGTTCCTGGTTGTTTCCCTGATAACTCTTATTCTTTTCATTCCTCTGCATTTAGTACAAGGGTAATAACATTTCCCATCATCAATTATAGCTTCAACACTGAAGGATTGATTCTGATAATTTTTCGGAATGTTGTTGCTTCTATCACCGTATACATAATCAATAGCTGTCTATATAGCAACGAGTTGTTTAGATCTGGTTGCAGATCAGTGAGCAAGATTGTTTGACATTTTGATATGCTTCAATAAAATACATTATCAACCACTAATAGAAGAAATACATAGATCAAATTGTTACCCTAATCATAAAAAATATTTCAAAAGTGGGTATCATTGATCCCAAAAAAAAATACTCAAATAGAAGGAGCTTAAAAAGGAAAACAAAAATATAAGCCTTAAAAAAAAACCCTATAAAATTATGCAATTATCCGGAAATTTCCTCACCCAGACCTCATCTATGACCATGGGGTCCAAATCTACCTAGACAATTCTCAGAACATGTTTCCCAATTCCTATCTTGTTGAAAAAAAGTGTTAAATGCACTGTCCCCAACACCCATCAATGTATCATTGAAGAAGAAGAAAACAAACCAAAATCCATGCCCACTTTTTAAGTTAGTAACAAAATAAGAACATAAACCCTAAAAACAATGAGTATTAGTTCGAATATCACATGGTCATCATCCCATCAAGTTGGATTCCATGCTTGAGATAGTAGCTCTCCTAGCCAAATTTCCAACCTAAAACCCTAGAGCCTGATTTTTATTAGTGTTGATCATTTGGAGAAACAAGTTGATGAAAAGGGAGAGAGAAAACTTTTCTTGAGCATGTCACCACCAGAGACAAAAGATGAATTGAACAACCTCGAACTCAAGACAAAACTACATTATTGTGTGTGATGACCTTATAAAAAAGGTGTTCTTTGTTTTCTTCATGTACACTTCCCATGCTGGAACCAACCTCCCTAGATGCCTCAGTGTTATTCATTGTGGTCGACTTAGATAATGTCATCGTCATCTCTTCCTCATGGGTGTGCTTTCAGAGTAACTCCGTGATTTCTTCATTGTGCTCCATCACAAATCAATTTTCTTGATTGTTTCCTTCCACTGAACTAAAGTTAGTCATGGCATCCCATCCTTAGACCTTGAGAGCTACTTGATCTTAGTCCCTGGTGACATCTTCTTCACTGTTAAACGTTCCTAACTTACAGGTCGGTGTTTTTCGTAAATTTGAGTTCCCTATCACCCATTGGGATGAGAAACCACAACCATGTATTGCAACGAAGGTGGCCTCCATGCTTGCTCTAATGACATTGAATACCTTCTCAAATCCTCACATCCATCTGACTCTTTGCCAAATCCAATCTCAGTGCTCAATATGCTCCCCATTCTCTCAAATTCTCGTGGGATGAGCATGTTTGGCAAGTTATGCAAGTGGATAATGAGGTGGATGACTAAGGATGCCCCGTGCGTAGATGTGGCATGTGGGAGATGAGGCGGATGAATATGGATGTCTCATGTGTATATGGACGGAGGACATTGGCTTTACGAATGGAAAAAGGATGTGGACTTGATGGTTGTCTAATGCCAATCGATGATGCACAAGCAAAAAATGTCCAATCCAAAGACATAAAGTCCATAATAAAACACACCTTCTGGTGTAATAATCTATAATTTGTGTGAAAATGGAAATGCTAGTATTTTCCCATCTCTCCATAGCATTTGGCACACTTATTTAACAAACTAGTATTACTTTCCCTTGCTTGCACTTGACCTCTTCATTCAAATCCCATAAATTTACTATTTCCATACAATCGAGAGTTGTAGGCATCCAAACATTTTTTCCAACCAAATGTGGGCACACACAATTCCTAAAAATGTACCACGAGGTCAAGAAGGAATTCTTTTGGGATGGTCTTAAATCTGATGTTCTAAGGTTCATGGCAGAATGTTTGGTTTTCCAACAAAATGAGGTTGAAACAGTTAAGACCCCAGGTATTTTACAACCATTAGAAATACCTTGTTAGTGATGGGAGGAAGTATCAGTGGATTTTATCACAGGTCTACCCAAGTCGACTCACATAGTATGCACACTGTTTTGCACTCTCTCACCCTTTTAATGCGAGTACAATTGCTACAACATTCATGGAAACAGTTCAAAAGTTACATGGAAACCTGAATATTATTGTAAGTGATAAAGATCCAATTTTCACTAGAAGATTTTGGAGTGGAATATTTTCTTGTTTGGGTACCCAGTTGGCTCACAATTCTTCTTATCATCCTCAATCTGATGGGCAAACTAAGATAGTGAACAAATGTTTGAATGTTATCTTCGTTGCCTTGCATATGATAAACAAACATAGTGGGTGAAATGGTTATCTTTGGCAGAATAACGATACAATACTTTCTTCCATACGTCATAAAATATGTTTCCATTTATGACACTTTATGGGTACCATCCTCCATCTATCACATCTCATTTAAAAGGAAAATCTAAAGTTCAAGCTATGGAAGATCACCTAGAGCATTTAAGAAGTTCTCCAATTGTTGAAGGACAACCTGGTTATGTCAAAAAACAGGATAAAACAACAAGCAAATCAACATCACAGTGAAAGGAGTTTTGAAGAAGGGGATTGGTTATTTCTAAGGCTACAACCTTACAAATAGATTTCCCTCGAGCAACTAAATAAAGACAAAAAATTAGCACCCAAGTACTATGTTCCTTATAAAGTGTTGCAAAAGATTGGTAGTATGGCTTACAAATTGGAGCTCCCTTCGTCTTCAAGGGTACACCTAGTTTTCCATGTTTATTGCTTAAAGAAGGTAATAGGAGACAAGATACCAATTCAAACTATATTGTCAGATCTTGATGAAGAAGGAAAAGTCATATTAGAACCTGAACAAAACATTGAAACAACGACCAAACAACTATGCAATCGGGATATCACTGAGTACCTCATCAAGTGGAAGAGATTACTAGTTAAAATAGGGCCCGATCATGGCGTATATGTCATAGGTCATTTGGTACATATATGTTATTTGTAATGTCCCCATTCAAGTAATTGCATAACAAGACAATCCCATCATTCCTACTAGTTCCCTAGGTTGGATGGATACATTTCGAATTGTAATAAGGGAGCAAATAAATTATGTTTATACATTAGAATAGTTCAAGTATTTAATAAAGAGGTTGAATAATAAATTCAAGAGAAATTCTAAGTGTCAATTGGTTTTGAAGACATATGGAGGATGTGGGACCCACACTAGCTTGATTTTTCAATGCCACATGGCATCTCTCTCTTGCCATTTCGAATTTATGAGAAGGAAAACATTCTTGGATGAGTTGGTGGGCTCATACACATGGAATTTAGCATCATAGATCGAATTTGGATGGAATGGTAACCTCCATGGAAGATGAAGAGTCAAACTAGAAGTTTGTGGACACGTGGGCTAGATTCCCTAGCTCCTATGACAACAATCATGAAGAATATATGAAATCTATGACATATTTTAGATCTGATTACTGACATCTGACCAATATGACATGTCAGGTCCAAAAATAGTCTCCAAGGTGGCACTCATGGGAGTTGGAGAAGCCAAAGAGACTCCTACTCGAATTGGGAGAAGGTGGAAGGTTTGAACTTGGGAGACAAGTGGCATAATGTGGAATCTTTCCTAATTGGAAATTCCTAGAAGCTAATGAGAGGAATTTGTACTATAGAAGGATAATGTTGCTTATAAAATACATGAATCAAGCATGAGAAGGTATTTTGATAATTTTGAGAAGTTGCATACGTGAAGAGAGAGAGCTAGTGGATGACTAGTTTCTTGCCTTAGCCAATTTCGAGGGTGAAAGATTCCCATCCAAGTTGGTGTGCGGAGAGGCCATTCAGGTCTTTCGTGGAGCTTTAATGGAGTATTTATTTGTAGGTGTAAGCTATAGGGCAGCTCGTGGTTTCTTCTAGTGCAACTCACTCACTCAACCATTTCCAGTTTTCATTGCATATTCTTGCTCCTTGAGGGAGGGCGCTTTTGGTGAGATATTGTGCTCTTTGGGGGAGCTTATCATGCACCATTTCTATTGTAATAAGATTCATATACTCTGTTCTTCATATTCAGAAATTTCTTAGGTCTAAAATACAATTGGAATGATGTAAATCTAATGTTTAATGAACAAACAGTGCCATTTCCCCACTACCTTGTTGTGAACCAATGTAATGTTGATGGATTCGAATGAATAAGTAAACTACTGATGTTTTATTGATGTATGGACTATTAATTATGTATTCTCAGATTTTAGTATTTAGTATCTAAGCATTTGAAGTCATTTTGTGAAGTTTCATTGCATTTGGGGAAGATTTGATGCCATTTCCCCCAAAGCCAAACTAGTGATTTTGCTGTTGTTTGGGAGAAGGTTAGAACAGACTTAATAACTGATTAATGGTGCACATGAGACCTAATTAATGTCCCTTAGACATCCCCTACCTCTTTTCTGAATTTTGAATGGGTTTCGAGGCATTTGGAGAGCCATTTTCAACACTTACCGTAGGGGGATTTGAACCTCAAATTGCTAGTTAAATTCCATACTTTGTCCAGAATATTAAAGGGGTTTGCATAAGTCTTTTGGTGGTCCTATATCATCCATGAACATCATATTCAAGTCCTAATATCAGTAATATACCTTCTCAAAATATTGGGAGCATTTGGAGCAAATTAGAGACCTAGACATCAAAACTAGTCAAAGGTCGAATTAGGGAAAAAAGGGAAAAATTTGCAATTTTAATAAAATTATTAAAAAGGGACATTACAAGTGGTATCAGAGCATGGTATTGCAACTGATGGTATTGAAAAGGAGCCACATAAATAAGCCACCACCCTCAGAACCTATTGTTGAAGAGGAAGTCATAGGAGAAGAAGAGCAAATTTTTGAAGAAATCATGACTAGGGATGAAAAGGGAAACTCAAAACATAACGAGGAATTTATGGAAGTCCTAAAACCTTTATTTGAATACATGAATAAAAATATGAAGAATGGATTTGAATTAATGGCTAGTCAACTAGCAGGCAGAGGAGTCATGGGAGGCAGCAATAGCTCACATTCAGAAGAAAAGCAGACAATGGGTGGGCATATTTTCTCAAGCACAGGACCCCATAATAGACCCAATGAATTTCAGAGCACACCAAGGCCTACTGCACCTAAATTTATTATACCCAAAGAAGAGCCTAACACTCAATTTGATCTTGAGACAATGGTGAAAGAATGGGATAAATTGGAAGAAGATTGTAAGAAAAGTCTGCCATTTGATCAGTACTGTATTGTTGCAAACAAACTCAAAAAGAAGGAAGATAATAGGTCTCTATACCAAAACAAAGAATTAAATTGTGCCATTTGTAAAATTCCACTCGCCACTTTTGATGGTTCCTCTCAAAGTTCTGCTAATACTTGGATGCAAAAACTAGATGTGTATTTTCAGCTGAATCCAATGGTGGAAGAAGATGACTTAAAAATGGCCATTTTGCACTTGGATTGAGATGCCAATGAATGGTGGTTCCATGGTCTCAAAACTTTGGGTCATGATCAGGTTAAAACATATGGAGAATTTGTTAACAGGGTACTAGAGAGATTTGAGCAAAAAGATCCAGAATTGCCTTTCAAAGAACTAGCCCAATTGAAGCAAGTCGAGACCCTTGCTGATTATATGATGGACTTTCAAAAATTATTAGTCAAGGTGGTTGATGTGTCTATGAAAAGGTTAGTATTGTTTTTCACTGAAGGTTTGGCTGAACCCTTAAAAGGTTTGGTCAAAGCCCACAAGCCCACTACATCAAAAGATGTAATGAGATTGACTAGAGATCTCCAAAATGTGCTTCCTAGAACAATATTTCCTCCCAAGCCTAACTTCAGATTTGAAAAGAAAACTTGGCAAAGAGATGCACCTGATAAGAAGCCTTGGCAAAGAGATTCATTTGAAAAGAATAAAAAAGAAGGACTAAACTTGGATGAACTTCGAAGAAAAAAATTGTGCTTCACATGCTTTCAACCATGGACACCGGGGCATAAATGTACTAAGGGAAAAGCTCAATACATAGAAGTATTTTCTGATAATGATGAGTATGAAGGGGGTATGGATGAAGAAAGACATATTTCAGATCAAGAGGAGGCATATGAGACAACATTTGAAGAAGAAATACAAGAAGAAAATCAGCCTTCACCAGACAAAGCAAGAATGGCAGTACTTTCAGCAGTGCCTCGCTATCACACTATTTGATGCAAGGGTGTGGTACTAGGACAAAGAGCTTCAGTTTTGGTAGATGGAGGAGCCACACATAACTTCATTGATGCATAGATGGTGGAGAAAAGGAAGATACCTATTGAACCATTCGATGGCTTCACAGTTATCATTCCCGGTCACAACACAATGCAGTGCAAAACATGGGTTCCAAAGTTGCAAGTCACCGTAGGTAACTATACTTTTGTTGATAGTTTTTATGTGGTTGATGTTGCTGATACTAATGTGGTTTTGGGAGTGCAATGGTTGTATTCTATAGGGGAGCATACAGTAAATTATCAAATTCCTGAGATGAAATTTCAAGATTCGAAAGGTGTACTAAGGGTTGTGAGAGGGAAACACACTTACCCAAATCAAGTAGTGAATTGCAATAGTATGAGATCTATATTGAGGCATGGGGACATAGAATGGGCTGTTGAATGTCATATCACATCTCCCAAGCCAAACATAAAGGTTGTTGAACACCCAAATGAGATAGAGAAACTATTGCAAAAGTACGAAATTTTTTTTAGAGATCTTCCACATGGTAGACCACCTGATAGGGGGGTTGAGCACAACATTGTTTTGGAGGAGGGTACTTCACCCATTCAAATACCACCTTATAGACATCCCAAGAAATTCAGAGATGAGATTGAGAAGGCCATCCAATAACTCTTAGAGTTGGGACTCATTAGACTAAGCTCTAGCCCTTATGCTTTTTCAGTAGTCTTAGTAAAGAAAAAAGATGGAACCTTGAGGATGTGTATATACTTAGAGCCTTGAACAAGAAGACAATCAAGAATAGGTATCCTATTCCTAGGATTGATGAGCTCATGGATGAGCTATTTGGGGCCAAATATTTCTCTAAAATTTACCTTAGATCAGGTTATCATCAAATTCAAATGAAGGAAGAAGATGTGCAAAACACTGCTTTTCGATGTCATTATGGCCACTTTGAGTTTCTTGTTATGCCTTTTGGATTGACTAATGCTCCAACAACATTTCAAGCATGCATGAATAGGATCTTTTGCAAGCATCTTAGAAGGTTTGTTTTGGTTTTCTTTGATAACATTCTCATTTACAGTAAAACTTGGGAAGAGCATTTGCAACATCTAGAGATTGTGTTGAAAACTTTGCAAGAACAGTCCTTGTTTGCTAAGATGTCTAAATGCAAATTTGGGATGAAGGAACTATTGTATATTGGGAACATTATTGGGCAAGAAGAAGTGAAAGTACACATGGAAAAAATCAGAGCCATCTTAGAATGGCCATCACCAAAAAACATTACAGAATTAAGGGGCTTCATTGGAATTTGCACATATTATAGAAAGTTTGTGAAAGGGTTCTCCAAGTTGACTTCTCTACTCATTGATTTGACTAAGAAGGATGCTTTCAAGTGGGATGAAGAGGCTGAAAAGGCCTTCCAAAAAGTGAAAGAGGTAATGAGTAGTTGTCCCATACTTGCATTACCTGATTTTTCTAAGCCTTTTGTTGTTGAATGTGATGCTTCAGGTGGAGGAATAAGGGTTGTCCTAAAGCAAGGCCAACACCCTATGGCCTTTGAGAGTAGAAAGTTGTAGCCTCATGAAAAGCTTTACTCCATCTATGACAAAGAAATGTTGGCCTTCATGCATGCATTGGCCAAGTTTCGATAATACTTGGTAGGAAGCAAGTTTGTGGTAAAAACTAACCACAATAGTCTAAGACACTTCCTCACCCAAAAGGATCTAAATGAAAGGAAACAAAAGTGGGTAAGCAAGATTCAAGCTTATGATTTTGATATTGAATATGTGAAAGGAAAGAATAACATTGTAGCAGATGCATTATCTCGAAGACCTTTTTCTTTCTCTTATGGACATTGCCAAGGATTGGAAAAACATGCTACCAGTTGAATATGCCAAAGACAAATTTGCTTGTGATGTACTAGATGGAATCAAAGGAGTTGATAACTACAGGATTTTGAATGGGTTGATATATTATAAGGGCAAAATTTATTTGGTTCAAGATTCAAAACTCAAGTACAAAATTTTGCAAGAAGCACATGATTCCCCATTAGCTGGCCATCCAGGGATCTTCAAAACTTATAGGTAATTAAGGAAGAGATTTTTTTGGAAGGGGCTAAAGGAAGATGTTCAGAAAGATGTTCAGGTATGTCAGCAAAATAAATCAAAACTTACATGCCCAGCTGGCTTAGTGCAACCATTTCCCATTTTGGAGCAAAAATGGGACAGTATCTCAATGGACTTCATCACTGGTTTGCCCAAATATTTGGGTAAGGATTGCATATATGTGGTAGTGGATAGGTTGGCAAAATTTGCTCATTTTTTTGTTGTTACATCATCTTTTAGTGCTACACAAGTAGCTGATATTTTTTTCAAATAAATCTTCAGATTGCATGGGCTTCCCAAGAGCATTGTAAGTGATAGAGATAGTAGATTCATGGGTGCTTTTTGGCAATAAATTTTTAGATTGGTGGGAACTCAATTGACTCCAAGTAAAAGCTATCATTCACAAACTGATGGAGGTGAATCAATGGTTGGAAGGGTACCTAAGAAACTATGTGGGAGAGCAGCAAAAAGCATGGGCAAAATTCCTACACTTGGGTGAGTTTTGCTACAACACCACTTTTCATATGTCCATAGGGATGTCTCCTTTCAAAGCATTATATGGTTATGATGCACTTACCTTTGTTGAAATTATATTTGGTGATAGTAGAGCCCCAAAAGCTAAAGATTGGGTGGAAGAGAGCCAAGAAATTTTAAATCTTTTGAAAGACAATTTGCAGGTTGCCCAAAATCAGCAAAAACAATATGCAGATAGACATAGAGAAGAAAGGACCTTTCAGGTTAATGATTTAGTGTATTTGATGTTGCATCCATATAAACAAACATCTCTAAAAAAGAATGGAGCAGAAAAGCTAAAACCAAGATACTATGGCCCCTACAAGGTAGTTCGGAAGATTGGGGAGGTAGCATATGAATTAGAACTTCCAGAAGGGAGTAAAATCCACAATGTCTTTCATGTTTCTTGTCTCAAGAAATCTCTTGGTTAGCATATTGTCACTTCAGAAATACTTCCTCCTTTGGATGATGAAGGTCATCTCACACTTGTTCCGAAAAATATTTTGAAGACAAGGAAAAGGAGATTGGGGAGCATAAGTATCAAAGAATACTTAGTACAGTGGAAAGATCTACCAAGTGAAGATGCCACATGGGAAGAGGAGAAGATTTTGTAGCATCCAAATCTGAAATTGCTTGAGGACAAACAATCTTGGGTGGGGAGGACTGTAATGCCCCCATTCAAATAATTGCATAACAAGACAATCCCATCAATCATACTAGTTCCCTAGGTTGGATGGATACATTTGGAATTGTAATAAGGGAGCAAATAAATGATGTTTATACATTAGAATAGTTCAAGTATTTAATAAATAGGTTGCATAAATAAATTCAAGAGAAATTCTAAGTGGCAATTGGTTTTGAAGACATATGGAGGATGTGGGACCCACACGAGCTTGATTTTTTAATGCTACATGGAATCTCTCTCTTGCCATTTCGAATTTACGAGAAGGAAAACATTCTTGGATGAGTTGGTAAGCTCATACACATGGAATTTAACATCATAGGTCGAATTTGGATGGAATGGTAACCTCCATGGAAGAGGAAGAGTCAAACTAGAAGTTTGTGGACACGTGGGCTAGATTCCCTAGCTCCTATGACAACAATGATGAAGAATCTATGACATCTATGACATATTTCAGATCTTATTGCTGACATCTGACCAATATGACATGTCAGGTCCAAAAATAGGCTCCAAGATGGCACTCATGGGAGTTGGAGAAGCCAAAGAGACTCCTACTTGAATTTGGAGAAGGTGGAAGGTTGGAACTTGGGAGACAAGTGGCATAATGTGGAATCTTTCATAATTGGAAATCCCTAGAAGCTAATGAGAGGAATTCGAACCATAGGAGGCTAATGTTAGTTATAAAATACATGAATCAAGCATGAGAAGGGGTTTTGATCATTTTGAGAAATTGCATATGTGAAGAGAGAGAGCTAGTGGATGACTAGTTTCTTGCCTTAGCCAACTTTGAGGGTGAAAGATTCCCATCCAAGTTGGTGTGTGGAGAGGCCATTCAGGTCTTTCATGGAGCTTTAATGGAGTCTTTATTTGTAGGTGTAATCTACAGGGCATATCATGGTTTCTTCTAGTGCAGCTCACTCACTCAACCATATCCAATTTTCATTGCATATTCTTGCTCCTTAAGGGAGGGCGCTTTTGGTGAGCCATTGTACTCTTTGGGGGAGATTATCATGCCCCATTTCTGTTGTAATAAGATTCATATAATTTTTTCTTCATATTCAGAAATGTCTCAGGTTGAAAATACAGTTGGAATTATGTAAATCTAATGTTTAATGAACAAACAGTGCCATTTCCCCACTACCTTGTTGTGAACCAATGTAATGTTGATGGATTCTAATGAATAAGTAAACTATTGATTGTTTATTGATGTATGGACTGTTAATGATGTATTCTCAGAGTTTCATATTCAGTATCTAAGCATTTGTAGTCATTTTGTGAAGTTTCATTACATTTGGGGAAGATTTGATGCCATTTCCCCCAAGGTCGAACTAATGATTTTGATGATGTTTGGGAGGAGGTTAGAACAGACTTAATAACTAATTAATGGTGCACATGAGACCTTATTAATGTCCCTTAGACATCCCCTACCTCTGTTATGAATTTCGAATGGGTTTCGAGGCATTTGGAGAGCCATTTTCAGCACTTACCCTGGGGGGATTTGAACCTCAAATTGCTAGTTAATTTCCATACTTTGTCCATAATCTTAAAGGGGTTTGCAGAAGTCTTTTGGTGGTCCTATATCATCCCTAAAAATAATATTCAATTCCTAATATCAGTCATATACCTTCTCAAAAGATTTGGGATCATTTGAAGCAAATTGGAGACCTAGACCTCAAAACTAGTCAAAGGTTGAATTAGGGAAAAAAGTGAAAAATTTGCAATTTTAATAAAATTATTAAAAAGGGACATTACATTATTCTTCCATGCTTCCCTTGCTACTGCTACCCAATCGGGTTATATAATCAAAATCGTGCAGAGTAATGCCTCAACATCCTCATATTTTATGGAGAGTGCATCTTCCACCACATTCTGGTTCCCTTTTTTATAGATGATTTCAAAGTCATATCCCAACATCTTGGTTACACATTTTTGTTGTTCTTATGAAGATAATATCTGTTCCGAGAAGTATTCAAGACTATCATGATATTTTTTGACCTTGAAGTGCCTACCTATTAGGTAAGAGGCCATTACTTAAGTGCATGTAGTATTGCCATCATTTCCTTCCCATAAACATGTTTATGTAAGTTCTTTCCCTTGATTGGTTGACTTTCAAAAGTAATGGGCCATCCTTCCTCCATTATAACAACATTGATTCCATTTTCTAAGGAATCGCATTCCACAATGAAGTTTTTTGTGAAGTCTGGTGTGGTTGAAATAGGAACTTTGCACATTGCTTCTTTAAGTTGTTCAAATGCTTGAGTTGCCTCTGGAGTCCACGAAAATGCTTCCTTGTTCAATAATGTTGTTAGAGATGATACTATTCTTCCATAGTTCCAAACAAACTTGTGGTACTACCCTATCAAACCTAAGAATCCTCTAAGATGCTTAAAGGTTTTGGGAATCGGCCAGTCCATCCTGGATTTAATTTTGTTAGGGTCTACCTTGACACCTTCATGAGATACAATATGACCCAAAAACTCTATCTCCTTTACCCCATAGAAACATTTGGAAGGTTTTGCATATAGTTGTTGCTCCTTTAGTAGTTGTAGCACCCTGTCAACATGTTGAACATGTTCTTCCCAATACTTGCTATAAATTAATATATTGTCAAAAAATACCAACATAAGTTTTCTAATGAAGGGCTTTAAAATGGAATTCATCAAACCTTAAAATGTGGAAGGTGCATCCGTAAGGCCAAAGGCATGACCAAAAATTCATAATTACCTTCATGAGTTCTGGATGTTGTTTTTGGGATGTCTTCTTCCTTCATTCTAATTTGATGATACCCTGAACAGAGATCCAAATTTGTGAAGTAAATTGCTCAATGTAGTTCATCTAACAATTCATCAATGACATGAATGAGAAACTTATATTTAATGACGATCTTGTTGAACTCTCTATAATTTGGACACATACGCTATGATCCCTCCTTCTTGTGTACCATTATCACTGGTGCATAGTAAGAAATTTGGTTAGGTCTAATTATGCCATCTTCTAACATTTATTCAACCATACGCTCAATTTCACTCTTTTGGCCATATGGGTATCTATAAGGTCTGATGTTAGGAGGAACACTTCCTAGAATTAAGTGAATAGCATTATCAACATCTTGAGTAGGTGGAAGACCTTTTGGAACATCTTCAAATACCTTGGAGTGCTTATCAATAACCCTTTGGAGATCCGTGGGAATAAGAGGCTTAGATGTTTGAACATCTAGTGAGCATAATTATGCAATCACACCTTGATGTCCCCTTTTCAACAATTTTGTGATACCAATAGAGCTTATCACATTGCTTGGATTCCCTGTGATACCCCTTAATTCAAATTCTTTTCCTTCCCAAGAAAATTTAATGAAAAGTTTTTGAAAATTAAAAGCAATTGTTCCCAATGATTTTAACCATTGAACCCCCAAGACAACATCAACACCACCCATTGGGATATCAATAATAGTTCTATTCAATACATACCCGCCCACAATAAGATTGATATTATGGTATTTCCATGAGCAGTTGATAGTTTCTTCATCTGCAATCATTACTTGAAATTATGGGGTTGAATATATAAAGCAATTTAGAACTTTGGTTAATTTACAATGAATTAAATTACGATTACTACCATAATCAATCAACACTGTTACCTTTTTCTTTTTGATATATCATTTTGATCTTGAGAGCTTGAGGAGTGCTAATTTCATCCAATGCATGACAAGATATGGTGGGAGTAATCTCTTATATTTCTTCAGCTAGATATGGTTCTTGTTCTTTTGTTTCTTCCTCTTCACAATCTACGTAGAATAATTATGTCGAAGCCGTTCTTTCTGGGAAAGACCATCCATGCTCCTGTAGCAGGATTCCTCGTCTATTGAGCCAACCATATTTTTCCACTTGTTCGATCTCTGTCTGTTGGTTTTTCATTTTTATCCGTCCACTGTGTCATCTGGTTCATTGTCCTTAGGTTTTCCTGCCTCGTTGTTCATTGTTCGAAGGTTTTCACGCTTTACAGACTTCCCATATGAGAGCCGCATTCACAGACTGCTCCTTCACATAGAACTCAGGGGTGCTCGCGCGAGGGTAATACACAGCTTCGAAGGGCTGCCCCATGGCAGCACGGGTGGCGGCCTCTACAACAGATTTGGCAGTAACTTTGCCTCTATTTCTACCGAAGTCGGAATTGTTGGACCTGATAAGCCTAAATCGAGTTATTTTGGTCCAAATCAACAAGATGACTACTCCGATCCAAAAGTCCCTGGTAGCTATAGAAGGTCTTGGCACTAGACCTGATCCTTCTTTGCTGGAGCAGTCTCGCCAAGCTTTAGCGTGCATCGAGTTGGAGTTATGCCAGAAATTGAAGGCCATCACCTCTCTTTTGGCTCCGCCGGGCATGGATGATGTTCAATGGCAGTCTACGAGGGTAAGTTCTGCTTATTTTATGAATAAAGTTAGTTTACCAGACAGTAAAACAACCTTAAATTCAGAAATACTCTACTTTTACTGCACATTGGTGAAATTATGATCTTGAAACTTATACTGATCATTAACATTTATCTTGTTTACTGTTGTTGTTTTACTGTTTTCATTAAACTA
The DNA here is from genome assembly GCA_027924585.1 of Larix kaempferi. Taxonomy (NCBI): domain Eukaryota; kingdom Viridiplantae; phylum Streptophyta; class Pinopsida; order Pinales; family Pinaceae; genus Larix; species Larix kaempferi. The sequence continues at coordinate 11,485,745 of BSBM01000877.1, forward strand.
ACATAAGTGTCAAACCAACTTGGATTATTCTTCACTATAACTCTCTTGTGGCTTATCATGTAATTTCATTAAACTTATACTGTTTAATGATCATGTAAACAGTAAAACAACCTTAAATTCAGAAATGCTCTGCTCTTACTGCACATTGGTAAACAAGATCATTTAAATAAGTGTCAAACAAGTATGCTCTGCTTTTTTGCCTTTCAGAAGTGTTGCGTCGCCGGCTTATTTGTGCTTATTAAGCATACATACATTTATTATCTAGATTTTGCGTGGCATGACCCGGCGGTGCAGTACAATAACTGAAGAAAGTTCATGTAAGGGTTTTAAAAATTGAAGACCAGAAAATTGCTCTGCTTTTTTGCCTTTTAGAAGTGTTGCGTCGCTACAAACAATGACACATGCTCTGCAAGAATGGTCTCAACATATCCATGACCTGATCTTCCTACAATAAGTTTTGGGTTTGATAAGATCTTCTGGAGAAACAACTGTCTTCGACACAGAAAAATATGGAGTGTGTAGTGGATGCACCGAATTATTCGATTATTTTGATTGTGTAAAGCTTTCATTTAAGAAAGGTAAGGCATCTGCGAACCGTATTGGGGAAGAAACCCGTAAAATCACCACAAAACCATCACAGTTTTCGGATATAGTTGATTTCTTCATCATTTTCCCATGGAGGAAGGCAATCCCCTTTCCAGTTTATTGGATGATAATTGCACCACATTGTTCTTTTGTCTTCTCTAACTTCGCAGGAAAAAATACCAATAGTTTAGTCTGTGCAGAGTCTGGATCCTCAAATTGGTAAAACTTAGGGTTTTAGTCGTTCATCACGACCGTTCATGAAGATGCCGAGCTCTTATGGGAAGGATATGCATGTGTACGAGTCCGATGAGAATGCTACAGAGTTAACCAAAGTTTCTCCTACACAGGAGCCCTAGGACTATGGACGACCTACCCTCATCAAAGATGTCTACAGAGATTGTCGTGAGTACCCTTGGTTCACTTCATTTCCTCATTGTTTTTGGAATAATCTTAAAACTAGTAATTTTCAGCTTATTTTATGCTTTTAATTATTTTATTTTATTCTGTTTACTGGATAAATAAATTCCCTCGCAATGATACAACTCTACTCCAAAATGTAATTTCTAGTCTTTTGTAGATTCAATGTTTTATACTACATTGTTGGTCAATCTTCATAAATCTGTGGAAAGATGTTTGGACTTTGGCATACACGAGGCACTAATCTCTGCTTCATTTTTTTTATGCATTGCACTATTGTCTTAACATGATTAGTTGTGGTTGGAGATTAGGGGAAAGTTGGAAACCTGCAGAAACAGACTATCAGGCTTTCTACTACTTGGAGAAAGCAGTTGAGAAGGTATATATTTTCACTTATTGCCAAGATGAAAGCACATATGTTTAAAGAAAGATACAAAATGAGAAAATTCTTGGCTTTTATTCATCCATGTTCTTCATCCATGTCATACAGTTTTCAAAACTTAATCTTTTTATGTGTTAAATCTGGTGGTTGGAAATCACTACAATCATGTTTCTAGATTTGCAGCTACAGCAGGGGGCTCTATTTTTACTTGGTGCAGTCTATTTAGGTGGAGGTTGTATCAAAAAGGATAGAAAATCAGCTGGTTGGTGTTTTCATAAAGCTACTCACAAGGTAAATTGGTCCACATGTACTTTTGTATTGAACAATATAATTATTGATCACTAAAATTGGAAATACCTGCATTCTGTGTCTGATATAATGCATTTAAACATGTTCCACCTCACTTAACAGTGTAATCTTCATTGTTAAGTATGCATTCATGCAGGTTTTGTTTGACTGTGCTTGGCACTCATTTGTACCATTCTACCCTGACATCATAGATAAGATAAGATAAGATAATTTTATTAATGTCCAACAAATGAGCATATATCGTGTTATGTTAAAAAGATTATTGCAGCAATGGGTGACATGTTTTGTGGTTTAGTAAAATTCTAATACATTTTGCGGGAATTAGATGTACTTCAAGATATTACTTAGATGAAAGTAATATAAGTACCCTGTAGCTGAACATAAAACTGCAATGGACCTTACTGGAAGCAATCCTCCTACGCTACTTGTGTTGGATCCAAAATGCGATATCAATGATCTTCCTTGTAGCAACCATTACACCTAGCCCTTGTATTCCTCTTCTCTTCAAGTTTATTTGAGAAAAAAATATTTTTCCTTTTGTTGTGAACAAGACCAAAAGTAATAATTTTTAGCCAGTTCCTTAGGTTTTAAGTTTTCTTGCAAATAAGCTTTTTGAGAGTAGTTGTTCCTCCTTCAAGGCTTTGAGATGGCCCTCTTTCACTGAGTATGTTTATATGGATTTAGAGTTCCAAAAAAAGTGGTATTTTTCTCCCTATAATTGATGGACCTAAACCTTACTGCTAGGTTGATGATTCTTCCTTTTCCTGCAGGGGGTGGGCCATGATGAAGTGTCTTTCCACCTGATTTCCATGAGATTTTCCCCTGAGTTGGGCATTGGGCATTGTATCCAATAGTCTCTAACCTTTGACCTTCCACGACAAATTGCGGCATCTTTTATTCCTATCAAGTAATATATGTTTGCTAAGGGCTGATGGCCTGCTCATGCATCTTCCCAAAATGTGGTTTTGCTTGCATCATTGATGAACCATAAACTATGGTTATCAATTAAATCCTTGATTTTCATAATTTTATTCCAAATGCTAAATTGTCTAGGCATGTATTCTTCTCCTATGAATAACTTATTACAAAATATCCATCAACACCTATGTACAAAACTCTAGTAGGGGGGGAGAAGTAGATTGCATAGAAGATGTCATGGTGCATGGAAACACTACCTTGGATGTGAAGCCACATATACCTAGCATGCTCATTATAAATGACTATACATACTCTACTTGAAGGGAGTCGCGGAGAAATTAGGCAATGTTGCGAGAGCCCCTAACACTGTTGTAGTAACATGTCTCATATCTATAGGTTAAAGATCAATGTTATGTGTTGATGGCCGATGATATTCGCTTGGGGCTCGCTTGGGTCTTGGTGAGGAAGAACATATCTTGGGTTCCCAAAGCATCATAGATTGTTCCCAAAGAAGATCAAAGAGCACCATTGTAGTTCAAGTAAGTAGGACCCACACCCCAACGAGGGCGTCATTTGGGCGGTTAGGTACATGACCACCCCAAGGGAGGAGAACCTCAAATAATAGCTTGAAGATCATGGATAAATTCTCACTTGGCCTTATTATAGTTTGATTTAGCACTTGACTGTGAAAGTCCCAACCCGTGAGTGCTAGGAAGGAGCAACTTGTCGATGAAAGCACCACTGTCACCTAAGTGTTCACTTCCCTCACTTTTGACTTGCTCTCAAAGATCAAGGGGGCTTCCCTAGGGTTGATTAGATAGTTCCTAATGAAGAGGGATTGACTTTAACTCGGTTAAATGTGCAAGTGAATTGCAAGAAGAGTTAATTCCCCAAAGAATATATTTGAGTGTGCAAGTTATTGATTTTCCAAGTAAATCAAACACTTTGAAATGAAATAGAAATACTTAAAGGATTTAGAAAGACTTAACATGTTATTGCTCCATCCATCCACTTGAAAATAATTCTAGCAAATCCATTCATGTTTAAGAGTCCTCAATTCTAAAAAATTGAAAGATAGTGCAAAATATAAACTCCACAATGACTAAATGTTTTGAGTGATGATTTGAAGTGGGTTTGTTGACTGCAAATTAATATGTATTCCATAATTAAGTAAATTGCAAGAAGTGATATACCCAATATGTTATTAAAGCACAATATTTTTTAAACCCAAGGCGAGACCTCTTTGATAAAGTTCTGAAGCAAGGTGTCACTCAAAGATTTTAGAATTGTGAAATCTTACATCCTCTTAGATTCAATTAATTCCCATATTTGTTGTTGTTATGTGAACCACTTCTACAAATGTGGATTAAGCCAATAAAACTCAAGATGCTTGAATATAACAAGTGCTCAATACGAAAGATTGTAGACAACCACTGAAAGTTAGACTTTGCAAAATAGAATTGTGGAAAAATAGATACAAGGTTGATTTATTAATTCACAACAATTAGTGTTCAAGTTTGTGAATTAACATCCCATGATTGTGCAAAAATGGAAGTTGAAAGGTATGTAACTTGCACAAGTAATTTCCAGAATTAATTACGAGTATGTAAATTACTTTGTTAGGGTGAATATACTTAGTTGAAAAAAGAGATTGTTTCCCAATAAATTAACCAAGAAACAACCACTCATAAAATTAAAGATCTCGCCTTAAAGAAAAGAAAATAAGTGATGTTATGCAAGAGGGGAAGAAAACTTATGAAATGGAATTCACCATGAAAGATTTTACAACTATTAGAGTGTGAAATCTGAAAATAACAAAGTGCTAATAGCTCACTAAAATTATAGATCTGAAAAAGTGAACTAAGGTTACTTTTTATAGGATTGTTATGCGTGAAAAGTGAGCAAAATCGACCATTAAAAATATGCAAAACTTATTGGAACTGAACAGATTTTTAGAGATGAATAGATAGCACAAAACACCAATTAAAATATGTATTTATTCGGCATTTAAGGGGCAGATTTGCTTCTGTTTTCCTTGCTGTTAGGAAATAAGTGCAAAACAGAAATAAAATTATAAAAATCAAGCCTAAAAATTGATGCAAAGAGGGTGAGAGTTACCTTGCATTGATGGCATAGAAATCTAGCAACTATAGCAGCCTTGAAGATTTAGATTTCAAGCTTAAAAAATGGGGGAAAATGAAAAGGTTTTAAATGTTTATGGTTGATAAGATGGAATGAAGGACAAGTGCCTTAAATCTTTGGGCTCATGGGATCATAGAAATAGTTTGGGCTTAATTTGAAAGTACTTGTGGTTGGAATACCTGCAAAGCATGTGACAATTCCATCCCAAGCATTTGGGGTTTGATGTAAAATTCCTTCCTAGGAAGGATCACCCTTTAGGTATACACCTCCAGCTATAGATCTTAGCATATACTTCCTATGCGTACTCAAACTTGCAAGACTCACAAATATACCACCTACGAGCAATTTAACGAAGGTAAAGCATATAAAAAAGTAAAGAGTGTTTCTTTTACTTTATTTCAATGGAGCAATTCCACTCTTCTATGAACTAGATCCAATAGCTTGACAATAGAAAAATAAAACATGTTACCTCAATGTTGCCTCTTTGTGTTTGAAATTGCTATCACTTGACTCCCACTTAGAAGTAACTCCCCACATTTGACATGCAAATGATATAAAGGAGGAGATGGTTCATAGGCCTAAACCATGCTCTAAATCTTCTCATGTATGCTACTACAAGATCACTGGGAGCTACTATAAACACTAAGAATACTCAATGAAGGGTGATATTGATCAATTTCTTGTCGTTATGACTGTTGTAACTACATAATATTGGTAAAAATACGTCCATTATGTGGTCAAACCAAAACTAGAACAGGCCTATGACAAGCTTATAATCCACCTTTATGTCAAAAATCAGGTGCACCAGGTGGTAAGGAGGTTTGCTGCCATCAAAATACATTCTACAACATTCAGATAAGGCTTACTTCAATCTGCTATGACATTCATTTTACTACCATTGTCAAATCTATGTGCCATGTAGGTAAACAAGGATTGAAGCATTTTGGAGCTAGCAGCCACTTCCTGACCTATGAAAGAAATTGATTTTCTGTTATGCAGGATTTTGTTCTATAGAAGTATGGGAAGTCATATTTGAAAAACTACTACATACCAATAATTTCCATTTCTTCTTATACAGCCAACTAACATATTGGCATGATTTATAACATTGACTGAGGTGTATAGGTTTTCTGACTTGCAATGTGAATGGACAAGATTTTGTTTCTTGTCTATCTAAAACAAGGTTGAAACGTATATCATTTGGGAGTATTTTAATTTTGTTTGAATTAAGAAATACTTGGCATAGTTTATAGTAAGCAATAGATCATCCTCTTAGTCTAAGAGAAGCTTTATGCAGACTTTTGATGAGTTTAATTTAATGCATGATTCAGATTTATTGTGAGACTGTTGAAGAGAAAGCATCGACTGTACAACATAAGTGGCAATTTAAGGTGCCTATGATAAGCTAATAATTGCATCAGGAGCCGAGCCTTTAACTTTTGGCATCCATGGAGTGATGGAGCATGCAATATTTCTTCATGAAGTTCATCATGCTCAACAGATCCATCAAAAGCTTCTATTGAACTTGATGTTATCTGATGTTCCTAGTAAGTAACCATTGACAAGGCAATCCAAGTTGAGAAATTTTGAGGGAAGTTGTGTAGAATGTGTTGTATCTCACACTGACTTAGCATTTAAGACAAACACACACAGACATATGAATTCATGTGCTAATAGAGGCTAGGTCTAGTGGCAAATTATTTACTTGGTCTTGTGATGTTGAATGCAAGGCATGTCTTGTAACCCATTTCATTGCATTTTCAATTCAAACAACCTACAGTGAAGTACTTATTTCGTCCTGTAATGTTGAATGCAAGAAATATTTTGTAATCAATTTTTTTCTATATTAATCTTCAATGCAAAGAATTTGATTTCCTTCCATGGATCAATCTACCATATACCTTCCAGTATTGTTTGAGGGTGGTGATTATTGGAATATTTTTGGGTCGTAGCAAACTTTGTTTAAGAATCCCACAATGGCAGGTTATCCTTCATGTTGTCTTTAATGATCAGGCTCACATCTTCATATCTGCAATTTGAAAATGAAAACTGATATTTCTATAAATTCCCAAGCAACTGCAAAGATTACATTTTAAATATGCATATTTTCAAATGATATGAACCTAGTCTTGTCTGGATGACTTTCTTGCAGAAAAATTTCAGTTGCTATTTTCTTGTCTTGTTCAAATTATGTCCATGCAACCACCATTATTCATAGTTCTTTTGATGTGTTCATTTCTACACACTTGAGTCTATACAAAGCATCACACCAAAGTAAATTTATGTTCTTTATTCTCTGATGTACCTTAAGTTTGACATAGTAGCCATTATAACAACATTTGTTGGTCAGTATAGCACCTTTCATTACTTCCTTACATAATGGACAATGCAATTTGGGTTGCAATTCACCAACATGACGGTTAGATGGGAACCAACTCTACATGACAAATTATTTTAATCATGAGATAATGATTGAGAAATCATGAATAGCAAATTGCACCTGGCACTTTTATAGACCTTTCACTCTTTGGCGTTGGTAATTAATAGAGGTTTTAAAAACTGCAACCATTCCATTTGGCAATCCATAAGAGCCATGGGGAGTAGAAACAAGCATTGATTTAGGAATGCCAGTTGGAGGCTTCACCCTTTTGAGGTCAAAATTGGGATCCTGGTTTGTTAGACAATGTTGGATGAAATGTCCTAGAGAAAACAAAGAAGATAGTGAAAAAGTATCCAACACATATAGCATATCACACCCATAGATGGAGGATATCTGTGCAGAGTTAGAAGTCTTGAGTAGTAGGCGGGGTAGTAGCTAGACACAATTCCTTTGCTACATGATGTGGAAGAGGAGCAACATGAATATTTACTTTGTCACCATATTGAGAAGTTGGTAGTTTCTTTTAGGCTTATCAGCACACCCTTAGGAATGCCCATCTGAATCATGCAGAATCTTCCTGTGTATGGTGATAGCTATGATGCCATGAAGTTTATATCAAAGGTTGTTGGACGAGAAATTGTTGTGAGAGACACTCACCGCTTCCATCATTTCAAGGATGGTTTGTGTTCTTGTGGTGACTTTTGGTGATGTTGTTTAGCAAGCAAGAACAAACTTGCAATGTTGTTCCTCTCACCTTAGCAAGCAGGGACCACTGGCATGGAAGTCATGCTTTTGTTAGCTTTATGTGTTCAAAAGTGGATATACATCCCTGTTGATATTCCTGTCACTAAAGTCTAATATGAAGAATTCAGCTCAACAATGCAAGTGATTGGTTCACACAAATTGCCATGCTGGGGCTTCATCTTGTGTTTCGGGTTTATCTTGAACAGTTAAACGTATTTTCCCAGGTTTTGTCTCTGTTTCTCAGTTTGTCAGTCTTATGTAGGCTTAACGTATAGAGTCCCACCAGTAAGCTAAAATTATTGCTCTTTACACAAATTTACTCTAAATAAGTGAGACAATGTATATAGGTTATTATTATGTGGATACTTGGTTTTGTATTGGCTTAGGCTGCAAAGCATATTGGGAATCTAAGGTGCATATTTGTGGCTTTTTTTTCTTTTCTTTTTTTTGTACGTTGAGATTTAAACCTTTAAAGAAACCTGGCTCTACGAAAATATCGGTTTCTTTCAACTCTCAACTTTAAAATTGTCTTTCAAGAAATGATTTTGTATATTTGGGTCGTTATTTTTGTAATATTTAATTTTATACAAGTCTTTTATAGAGTTGGAAGTGTTTCTTTAAAACAAATTCGTTGGTTGTGAAATGTTTGAGACTACCTACTTACAATGATGCAGACTATGGTAGGGCTCTTTTCCTATTTGATGGTAGGGTTTCTATACTCTTATTTGATCCCTCTACGTATGGCCGGATGAAATCGTCGGGGCCTCTAAAGGGTACTTCATTGATCCTCCATTTGGAGACGGATGACGTGGATGTGGCATTGAAGCGGTTAGTGGATGCTGGAGCAACTATTACTGAAGAGATTTATAGCTGTCCTGGGGTCAACGCTTTGGAAAGGTCAAGGATCCCTTTGGATTCGTATGGAGTCTTGCTGCACCCATTAAGGCTTCTCTCGAGGCCCAAGACCAAGCCTAGGCTTAGGTTTAGGGCTATGCATTTGGTGTAACATTTTTTCTTTGACTCTTGCCACCTCGTAATTTGAAATTAGGAATACAAGCGAAAAAAATAATTTACAGTTTAAATTTTGTAGCCTTCTATTTGGAGACCTTTGAGTTCGACAGAGGATTTGTAGATTTTCCCTCTCTCCTGATTGTCACTCTTGTTTTTTCAAATAGATTGATGATAGCTATTGTTCCAAACATGGAATATTTTGAATCCTGTTTGATATAGTTCTTTATATCCGTCGGTTTTAACACTATATGTGTGAGTGTTATGTGACCAGTCGTATTTGATATAATTCTTTATATCCGTCGGTCGATCGGTCTTAAGAGTGTATGTTAGAGTGTTTTGTTACTAGGAAAGATTATGTAGATGTAATATTCATACCGTGTTGTTTGACCATAAAATACCATTTCCGTTGGTGGTAAACTTTTTATGTTTTTCAATGCTTGGTTTTCATTTCAATTTCATTGCTTGTTTATATATTTTCATCTATATTGTTGCTCAAACAGTTTCCACTGATATATGTTTGGAAATGAGAAGGTGTCTATATTTGTGTGCTATTCGTTTCACTGTGGCAATGGATTGTGGATAAGGTTCAACACCTGGCATTATTTGTGTAATTGTTTGCAGGTTGTTAACGTTTTTTATAATAAATATATGGAGTATCTTCCAACTATTGATTCGCCTAATGTTATTGCTTCATACCAAAAAATGTTTTTGCATAAAACCTACTATGACTAATGTTTTTGCATAAAACCTACTTCGACATTACGTTATGAAATAAAAATGAAAAAGTGGTTGTTGTGTAAAGAGTAAAACCCACTCCCTTAATTTATTGAAGAGGTGACAAATACGAATTACATAAAAGAAAAAAAGTATGGAGTTTTTTTTTCATGATTTTAATTTTAAAGTGCGGTCAAGATATTTAGATTTTTATTTGAAAAATTGATCTTAATAAAACTATATATAAATATATACTAAATGATAATTGTATAAATTTTTTTATCTCAAGTCAATAAATGTTATAATCCAAAATAATGCATGGTTTTTCTAATAAATTTAAAGGGTTTTAATAGTATCATATGTCAAGAAATACTTAAATATTTTGGTTCTTTTTGGAGTTTAGAGATTAATAATATAAATAGTTTAATTTTGATTTTAAATTAAAATATTAATAGTTACGAGTGTAATAGTCTAACATCAAGGGATAAATGGAGTTGAAAGCATAAAGGAGTATAAGAAAGAGATTAAAACAAAAAACTGTAAGTAATTTCTCTTGACAACATTAAATATAACTGTAAAGGTTATGTGGGAATGAATGCGCAAAGAATTTTAAGGAAGATACTAAGTTTAAGTAGGTAAGATATTTTTGTACAAGGTTGGTTAATGATGATGACAATTAACGTCCACTAAGATCAAATTTGGTCTCAACTTTGGTCTGTTAGACCTAAATAAATTACTTTGTTTGATGTAACAAATTATTCTTATGCTCAAAAAACTTAAAGAGAAGAGTACAAAGGTCACCATGATTTTGAACAAGTTAGAAGATTAGAAAAGTTATGTGAATTTAGGAATTAGTCATATCTTTTTATTTAATTAGTTATTTGGATTTTTTATATTTAGATATAGAGAAACTTTATACATTATGAAAATAAAATATAAATGTATAATAATTTTTTTTCCAAGAAAAAGGTTAATCAATATTATATCTATTAATTTACAAGTTATTTAATAATGATTAAAAAGTTTAAATTTTAATAATTGTCATATAAACTTTTTAATAATATTTTTAAATTGTACTTAATCATAGTCATTTTATGATATATATACAAGGTATTAAATATGTCCATTTGTATAAAATTAGGACGAGGGCATTTAATCTTTATCTTTGGTTCATTATAATATAATATAATATAATTAAAAACATCAATATTATAATTTGTACAACATTTGGTGTGGTTACAAATAGGATAAAAATGATAATAGAATGACAACTATGATAAAAATTATAAAATAATATAATAAAAAAATTGGTCCAGATGAAACATTGTTTTTTCCAAAGGAAAAAAATCATTTTATTCATAGAATAAATGTTTAACTGCTCCTAAGAACTTACATTATATTGGCTGTCATCATATCCCAGCCTTGCTTCATACACCATCAGGTCAAAATGACATACATTTAGGTGCTCATCAGAGCTTACAAACAAGTATGAATTTAACCCGTGGGTTTTTATTGCAGCAAATAATGAGTCATCCTCAATACATCCTCACAAGTGAGGTGGAGATTAATGTATCTCCCATGTTCTCAATTTCCATATAGCCTGGCTGCAGGCTTAAGGCCAATTTCGAAAGTGAATCAGCTTCTGTGTTGAGTTCCCTGTAAACACGATCGAAGGCGACCACTTTGAAGTTGAATTTTAAGGCACAAATTTCCCTTAAAAGATGTTGCAGATAGGGGACTTTGATCTCGTTTAGCTCGTTCGCCCAATCTATCACCACCTTGGAATCACCAAATATTTGGATCCTTGAGATCTGCTCATCACTTGCTAACTTTAAAACAGCCCATAAAGCTGATAACTTTGCTTTACTGTTTGTGGATCTACCTGCTGCGTACTTGAAGCAAAGTTTTTTGTTCTCAGACTGGAAGATGATGCCTCTTGCTCCGCCCTTTGCAGGTTCTCCTTGACTAGCCCCGTCGAAGAACGCCCAGGGCATGTTCTTGTCAATAACTGGTGCTGTTAAATTCCTTATTTTTTTTGTTTTTGGTGAATGCCTGTGTTCCTGCAGTTTCTTCATCAGGATAGCACTTGTGATGTCAGGAGGGATCCATATATTTTGAAAGATCGCGTTGTTACGATCAGACCATATGCTATAAACGAAGAGAGCGGGGAGAGCGTCATAATTGCTTACCCCTTCGTTGTTCCACCAATCTTTTGTTTGTTGTTCCAGAGGTTTAGGCTGTGTCCTGATATAATTGACCGAGGAAGCCACTGAATCCCATACTGTACCTGCATAAGTGCAAGTGTCAAAAATATGAGAAGCAGTTTCATCTTGGGCTTTGCATAACACACAAAGACTAAGACCTTCGAAACCTCGTTTTTTTTTAACTTCCCAAGTGAGTAGTTTGTTGGTGAGAGCTAGCTAGAGAGATAACTTGGTTTTTAAAGGGAAATGGATATTCCATATTTTAGGCCACCACCACTTCACTTCTTCTTTAAATTACTTGTAACATTTCGTTCCGTACCCCAGTTTGGCTGTGAATTCTCCAGTCTGACCGTTTTTTGTCCAAATCAACTTATCCTTACAATCATCATCCAGGTGAACAAAATTTGCGCTCAGCGAGTTAGTATAAAGTTCCCACTCTTATGTTTCAGATACATTTAAGCTTAAATCTAAGGCTGATTTCCACTTTGTTCTGCCAAGTGAAATGGAGGGTTGTACTTGAGCATCAGCTAGTACATAGAGTCTCTGTTCTCTTAACTTAGCTATTAATGGTGTTGAAAGTTTGAATCGAACTTCACAGCCTGCCCATGGATCTTCTCCCAGTCTTACATTTTTTCCATCACCTATCTTCCATGCCAGCCAGTTGCCTATCAAGGGAAAGGAATTTACCAGGGCTTTCCATCCTACCAACCCATTCTTGAAGGGTTTTAATGGGCTTCTTATCCATTCAACTATTGATGAATTGGGACAGTATTTAGAGATCATTGCTTTTCCCCATAAAGAATCAGGGTGTTGGATGAGCCTCCATAGGGATCTGGTTGCCAAGGCTAAGCAAAATAATAGGGTTTTTAAGACCCCAGCCACCTAATTCCTTTGGTAAGGACAGTTTAGTCCACTTAACCAATGGAATTCCTTCTTTGCGATTGCTAGTTGTCCACAAAAAGGAAAAACTCTTCTTTCTTATCCTGTTGAGAATTCCTTTGGGTATGTAGGTGATCATTGCCCAATAGACTGGGATGCTTAGTAAGACAGACTTTATCACTACCAATCTCTCACCTATTGAAAGAAAACGATTTTTCCAGGTGTTTATTCGTGCTTCAACCTTTTTATACAACCATACCCAATCCTGAAAGGAGTAGCTGTTTGGTTTAAGAAAAAAACCTAGATATTTGAAACCAGACTTGATAAGAGAGCAGGGAAAGGGTAGAACAAAGGTTGTAGACTGGAGCAAGGGCTCAGAGAACTCATTATGATTTAAATTAGACTTAAGTACATTTACTTCCATACCTGTTGCATTCTTATAAGTCTCCAGGATAGAAGCATAGGCCTGCAAGTTCCCCTCATAACCTTTTCCAAAAAGTAACACATCGTCTACAAATAGGGTGTGAGTGACTTCTACAGAATTTGAAACCCTGATTCCTTCTATTTTCTTCTTGAGCTTGGAATCTGAAATTAGTCTGCTAAGATCTTCAACAATAACAAGGAAAAGGAATGGGGACAAAGGACATCCCTGATGAAGCCCTCTGGTGGGATGAATAAAATTTGTGGGGGAGCCATTAACCAAAAAGGCGAGGCTAGTTGACTGTATGCATCCCATAATCCAGTTTACCAAGTTGAGATCCAATCCTATTTGAATCAAAACTAATCTGAGGAAAGTCCAATCTGCTCTGTCATATGCCTTGGATAGGTCAAGTTTGAGGTCAAAGGCACAGAGTTTCTCTTTATTGATAGTGTGTAAAGCTTCCTGCGCCAGGGAAACTGCATCGTGAATCTACCTATTGTGGAGAAATCCAAACTGTTCTTCCGAAATGATTTTGCTTAGAATTGGTTTCAACCTTTGTGCAATAGTTTTGGAGATCAACTTATAGATGAGATTGCAGCAAAATATCGGTCTGAAGTCGTTAAAGGTGGTAACTTTCTGTTTTTTGGGGATTAGGGTAATGAAAGTAGCATTCATGGCTCCCAACACCTTGCCTGATGATTGGGATTCTTTAACCACCTTTAAGACGTCTTCTTTTAGAAGTTCGTAGAAACTATGATAAAAATCCACCGAAAACCCATCAGGACCTGGGCTCTTGCCTTTTTGGAAGGAGAAAAGCACACATCTGAATTCTTCCTCCGAGACTTCTTTGGTGAGCTCCTCATTCATCTCTTCTGAGATTAAACGTGGGAAGGTTTGTAAGACTTCTAAGATCGCTGAGATAGAGTTGCCTTGATAATCTCTAAAAACAAAGGAGAAACATATTTCTGCTTCCTTAACTTTTTCCACAAAGGAGCTTACCATATCTCCATCTCCATTCCTTATTTTAGTGATAGTGTTTATGCTTTTTTCTGTGTGAAGCATAATTATGAAAAAAATTGGTATTGCTATCTCCTACTTCCAGCCATAATGCCCTGCTTTTTAATCTCCATGTTTTTTCTTCTTGGATAAGAATGCAGTCTTTTTTACTTTCCAACCCTGAAAAAACCCCGAACTGGTTTCCTTTGTACATTCCTTCAATATCAGCTTCAACTTCCTTAAGGGTTTTTTGAAAATTTAGTCTGTGGGTCTTATCCCAATCCTTGGAGACTCTCTTTATCTTCCTTATATTGACCATAAATTGTTGCATAAAGGTTAGGCCTCTAGTTTCTACCAGGGGTGTCCAAGTAGCAGATATCAAATTTCTATACTCCTCTTCCTCAACCCATAAGGGATTATATCTAAAAGGTGGTGGAGGTTTTGCTTCAGGGAGGGAGAGAGTAAGAGTAATTGGTCTGTGATCCGATGATCCTCCTGTTTCTATTGAGGATTGGACAATTAACTGGTCATTTAAGAGGGATTCACTGACCAAGAATCTATCAAGCCTTTTAGATATGGCGTAAACACCTCCCCTCTTATTTCTCTAGGTGGGTTCTATTTTAGGAGGCAAAATGTCTACTAGCCTCTTTTGTTCAAAAAAATTGGAGAAATACTGGATTTAGGAGTCTCCTCTTGCTTTGTCGCCCCAATATTCATTTGTAGCGAGAATCAGTTTAAGATCTCCCCCTAAAATTAGATTTGGGAGAGATAGAAAGTTTGCATTTCTGAGGTTTTCCCAGTAGGATTTCCTATCATAATACGAACCATAAACATTTAAGAGTGAAAACTTTAGTCCAGTACTCGCATCCTCCATTGTAGTGCCTATTGCAGAGCTCAGACGTTCTTCGGAGAGTAAGGAGATAGTGGGACACCACGCTTTTACAATCCCACCAGAGTTCCCATCTGCATCAATGCTTATCAATTTCCATTCCTTCAGTGAATTCCTAAAGAAATCCTCAGCCTTTTTCCCGTCCATCATCGTCTCTTGTAAGAGTAGGACATTAGGTTTTAAGCTTGAGATTACTCGTTTGATGGATAATTGTTTGGAGGCTCCCTAACCCCCTTATGTTCAGTGATACAATGAGCATTACGAATCCTTTTCAGGGGCTTTGTTAACTCTAAGAGCCCGGGTGATAGTGGCTTGTTTACCATTTTTAATCTCAGCGATAGCAAGCTTTTGGGCTTTTGAAAGGTGTGTTTCCGACCTAACTGAAGCTTGGGTAGGGGGTTGAGACCGATGCCTCCTGAAGTAGACATAAAGTCTTCTTTGTGGGAGATAGTATGGGATCGGAGATTGTAAACCCTTGAGGGAACATGGTTAGGAGGGGGAGGGGAGGGAGAAGAGCTTTCAGGGGAAAGTTCAGAAGTAGAAAAAGGAAAGGGAGAAGACAATAAAGGCACTGAAGGAACAGAAGGGATAAGAGGAGAAAAAGAAATACCTTGCGACAAGGTAGAAGGAGTCTCCTTTGATAGTCCCGAAACTACTTCCACATAAATCTTGCGCGTACTTGTACCCATAGTTGTCGGGGAGACTGTTGTGTTGTTTAAGGTATCCTTGCCTTCTTGAGGGCTGAAGGTAAGCTTCTACGTAGGATCCAGGTCACCAGTCTTAGTTTCCAAATCAACTTCCAGCTTGTCCTTGATAGCTACGTCCTGGATTCCATCTGTCGATGTAGTTGAACCTACATCTAAGGTGTGGAAAATACCCTTATAGGTGCCTCCCACCAGGGTTGTCAGAGATTGCAAAACTTCTATCACCTTTTTAGTGCCACCTTCGTAGCCGTCTGGAAGAGTACGTAACGATGAAGGAACAGTCTTTTTTATCCACACTTTCTTGTGAATGATTTGTTTCTTTTGGACCGAATAGTCCTTCTGCAAGTGACCAACCTTACGACAATTGAAGCACTAAAATGGTAGCTTCCAATAGTCGAGCTTCTGTATCCATATTCTACCATTCATTTGGATTTTAACTTCTTCATAAAGTCCGTTCCTTAAGTCCAGTTCAACCAACATTTTTAAACAATGTCTATCAGGTTTTATATCCCAGTCTTTTTCCAGTTCTACGAACTTTCCAATCTTATTTCCAATAGCCTCGAGTATAGGTTGTTGCCAAAAAAACATTGGAAGTCCTGGTAGAATTACCCATATTTGTTGTTTATTATGCGGCTCTTTCCTGGCGTTGAAATGAACCTGCCATTTCTCCAAAATCAAACCCGAAGGTCCCCACTTCCAGTTTCGGTTTAACAGTTTGGGTATGTCATCCTCCTGACGTAATTTGAGCAGAAACCAGCCCCAGGGAAGGACATGGAAGTCCGGTCTATATCCTAACAGTGAAGTCCAATTTTCTTCCATCCAAATTTGAAGAGAAGCACGATCAGTGATTTTTCCAAAAAACCTGCCAACCAAAGCTGAGTTCAGATAATCTGGTATTTCGGGTATTTGGATATCCTTCCCCACAACGAGCTCGGCATGTCCTTTTTTTGGCAGAATACCTCTAACTTTTCCTGAGTTGGGTTTACTGCTCTATTGATGAACAGGAGGTGACTGCTCATAATGAGAATTTGTGGGGTTCGTCACCCTATCATCAGAAAACGTGAGATCCTCCTGTGATGTAGTACCCATGGGATTATCCATCTCCTTATTCCAATTTCAAAACTTACGATCCGTGTAGAAGGTCAATTCTGGCGAGGAGTACGGTTCCAAATCCACTTTGTCGAAGTACATGGATGAGCTGGAGAAAAAACCTTTGAAATCTTACCTGTAAGCTTTGTTGAACGTCCTTCGCCTTGAGACATATTGTCCGCCTAAGATTAAAGGTTGAAAAAATCCTCCTTGATCCTTCGCAAAAATGCGCACCTTATCCCTCCGCCTCACTCCATCTCCACCTTTCTACCAATTTACACTCTATTTAAAACCATTATTACTATACCAAGTGGTCCAGATGAAACATATATATATATATAATATGTTGAAACATATATATATATAATATGTTGTGTGATCCATATTTTTCATAATTTCATTAAAAGATTTTATTTATGAAGTTTTTTTTTTATGAAGGCAACATAACTAAAATTAAGGTAGGGAACTTCATTGCTTAAGTTAAAGTTGGTCATTACAAGGTCTTGTTTGGGAAGGTCTTATAGCTAAAGTTAAAGTAGAGAATTTCATTGCTTAAGTTAAAGTAGGTCATTACAAAGTCTTGTTTAGGAAGGTCTTATAGAGTATGAATGACTAAGGGTAAAGTTGCGGGAGGGTTTTAGCTTATATGTGGATGGACAAAACCATGCTCTTTTGGTCTTTTGGGATTTAGTAGTCCCAAGTTCAAAACTCTTAGTGGATGATTTTCTTGTGCACTAGCAGGAGGTCTTTCAGCAAGGTGGTAGGATATCAATGTTGTAATAGGTTATTGATGATAACCTAAAGGAATTTAGACCAAAGTAGTTGTAGTACCTTTGAATGAATGGAAAAACAAGAGTTGAAGGGAGTTATTTTAGACCTCACTAATTTTTATTAGAAGTTTATAATGTAAAAATAAAGGATAAAGAAAATGTGTTTTTCAACCATTAATAAAATAGGTCATTAAACATCAAGTGGAAAACATAACTAAAGAGTGAGAAAAATGGAGATCACGTAAGAGCCATCATAAAAATGATTTTTTTCCAAGAAAAACAAACATCTTAATAATATTTCATGGAGAGGAAAAAAACTAATGAATTAGAACTGAGCCCGATCTCCCATGAGGCCCTAAACTTTTTGGCTGCGTGAGCGTGAGGCTGCGTGCCTAAGTGTTGGCTGAGTGCATCTGCAACTGATCACGATCTAGGCAGCGTTTCGATGGGCAGGGGGTAGTGATGGGTATTGCTGCTGGCCCTTCTGGCCGTTCTTCCTGAGCGCTCGGTTGCTTGAAGGGATCCCTCTTGGATCTTCTTTCTTGCTCCCAGTTCCCTCTTTCAGGGCTTGCCCCAACCTCCAATAGCGTTGGGAGCAGTCGGCCCTTCTTCTGACCTTTCCAAATTTTTGAATCTGATAGCCAATCAGGGCAAGAAGCCCCCTTCCTCTTCTCAGCAGAAGTTCCTGAAGAAACTTAAGGAGATCTCGACGGTAGCTCTACCGGTTGATCTACCGTGCAGGACAACCCTCAATCTATCGGATTGTGGATTGATCAGCCAGTTCACAGGACTATGGCCCTCTCCGAAGGCTATCGAACATTGGGTGCAAAAGAATTGGAGACCCTTAATTACAGAATATGTGAAATCCTACTTTCTAGGCAAAGGATACTTTGCATTCGTATTTGAAAGCAAGCAGGATCTCGAGCTCATTTTCAGAAATGGATCGTATTTCATGGGACCGCAGGGACTCTATATGAATAAATGGACCCTGAACTTCGATCCAACTATTGACATACCCTTTGTCGTTCCCGTCTGGGTGAGACTCCCTCATCTACCTCTTCACTGCTAGAATTTCGAATCCCTAGAAGCTATCGGAAATGCCCTATGCAAATATATCGACAAAGTTGATCGGAAAGATCAGTATGCATGCGCGAGAATCTACGTTGAAGTGGACCTGGAACAAGGACTTCCGAAAGCAATAAACCTTACCGTGGCAGATTGGTCCCATATTCAAGAACTCAACTATGAACAAATACCATTTAAATGCAGATTCTGCCATGAGTACGGGCACTCTGCCCAGTCCTGCAAAAAGAAGCCTACAGATCCAGAATCAGAAGGAAGGAAAGAACAATGGACGACCATCCGGAAAAATAATAAATCAAGAATGAAATCCCACCCAAAAAGTCTAAATAGCAAGAAATCCGATCATCATCATCAAGATCCAACGACATCAAACAACAGGAATAACTTCAAAGTATTAGAAATATCGGAGAATCAAGAGAACCCTGAGATCGAAGAAGAAGGAGAAATACGAGAACAACAAGACTCTTAAGCTATTCCCCTTGGCTCGTAATATTTGAATATCCCCATCCCTCATAATACATCCATCCCCACAAGATCTACCCCGATAAAAGATGCCCCCTCCTATGCTGAAATCACTAAAGCTAAAACTCCCATCTCACCCTCTTCCTTGGAAGATTTCATAGATAAATCTGCCAAAAAGCCTGGTCGGAAATCGATTCAAAGAGCCGAGAGAAGAAGAAGCTGAGCGTGAGAAAGTTCAAGGTTCCCAAACCACTATAGATATGGTCTTCAGCAGAAATACCAGAGCCAGACAAGCAGGAAAGAAAAGCGAAGACCTAGCAGGAGGAACCCCCTCCTCCATCTATAACCCTAAATGATGAAGATGGTCTCTTGGAATTGCAGAGGCCTTGGCAGCCCTAGCAAGCTTGAAGCAGTAAAAGATCTTCAAAGAATAGATATGCCAGATCTCCTATTACTCCAAGAGACCAAGCTCGAAGACAATGCTGTCTTAACTATTCGAAAAGAATTTTGGAAGAAAAGTATCGGTTATGTGCTAGGAAAGCTTCGGGCGGCCTGGCAACATTATGGTCTCCTGAAAAATTCCATCTCCACAATTCCTTAGCTACGTAGCTTTGGATTTATACCGATCTCACGCATATTCAAAGCAACAAGCAATTCGCCTTATTCAACATGTACATTCCCAATCTTTACTCTGATAAAAAAGAATGCTGGAACCTACTTGAAGACTTTTTGCAGGCATATGGCCCTCAGAATATAATTATGGCCGGTGATATGAACATTACTCTCTCCAATTCTGAAAAAAAGGGGGTAGCAATGGTACTGATTGCTTCAAATCTCAGGTTGAAGCACTTCTCCAAACATGGGATCTAATTGATATCAAACCCAACAAAGGCAAGTATACCTGGTCTAACAAGCATATTGGCAAAGGAAATATTATGGCCAGATTGGATACGTTCCTAGTCCATAGCAATCTTATGTCTGATAACCATATCATCTCATCTAGCATTTTGGCCAATCTTGCCTCCGATCACAAACCCATCCAACTTATCTTTTCGGAAAAAGGAGGAGCTAGGCCCAATTCCCTTCAGGTTCAGCCCCCAATGGCTTGCATATGATATTTTTTGGAGCACATTGGAAAAGGCATGGAAAATCCCAGTCACCGGATCCCCTTGCTACGTTTGGGAAAAGAAACCGATTAGTACCAAAAAAAGCACTTAAGATTTGGTCCAAACCAACTGCCCAGCCCTTGTAAACCCCAGGAAAATTGCATTTAGCACTCTAGAGGATATACAATTCGAGATGGAAGATCAGCCCATTGAATCTATCATGCTACAGGAAGAAGTCAATCGCCAAACCAATGCATTTTAGGCATTTCGAACTGAAGAGGAGTATTGGAGGCTTAAGTCGAGAAGCACGTGGCTTAAATTAGGGGATACAAATACAACATACTTTCATAAGCAGCTTAAAGTCAGACAGTCACTAAATTATGCTGCTGAGATCAAAATCGAAGATGGTATGACTGTCAATGGGAATTTGAATATTAAAAATGCAGCATAGACCCATTTTTCCAAGCTATTTATGGATGACAGCACTGGTGGAGAGGACGGTGGTGAGGATGAGCTTAACTTATTGGAACACATCCCTAAGAGGATTACGATTGAGGATAATCTTACCATGCATAAACCGTTCACTAAACAGGAAGTGCTCAAAGCAATCAACTCCTTTGAATCTGACAAAGCGTCGGACCCCGGTGGTTATTCAATTCACTTCTACAAAGCTTGCTAGAAGTACATAAAAAAGGACTTCATGAGAATGATAAGGAACTTCTATTCAAAGGCTAAAATCGATGGCTGCACTAATTCAACGTTCCTGACACTCATCCATAAAGAAACTAATCCCAGTACATTCAGCAGATTCAGACCGATATCGTTATGTAATTCCTCATACAAAATTATTTCCAAGATGTTAGCAATTCGAATGAAGCCTTTACTCAACAATATCATTTCGGACAACCAAGGTGGCTTTCTGAAAGGAAGGCAAATACTTGACAATGTGATTCTTGTGTAAGAAGCAATCCACTCTAGCAAGGCCCGAAAGGAAAAAGGTATGTTAATCAAACTAGATATGGCAAATGCATTTGATCGGGTAAAGCACTCCTTCCTTATTAAAAGTCTGAAATGCTTCGGTTTTGAAGACACCCTCATCAGCTGGATCTCGGCTTGCATTAGCAAACCATGGATCGCACCTCTCATCAATGACCGCCCAACTAAATTCTTCCAAGCCACGCATGGCATTAGACAAGGCTGCCCCTTATCCCCTTTCTTAGACATCATCCTTGCTGACTCTCTTAGTCGAAAGCTCAACCATGAGTTGCTTTCAGGAGCCCTTCCTAGCTTATATTTAACTGTTGATTCCCACCCCCTAAATCATACCCTTTTCGTCGATGATTCTCTATTATTGGGTTGTGCATCCTCCATCATAGCTCGGAAATTCAATCGAAATCTGAATTGGTATTGCAAAGCATCTGGAGGCAAGATCAACCTACATAAAAGTGTTGTTTATTGTTGGAACTTAAATAGTAGCGTGGCAGCCAAAATCAACAGAATACTCGACATCAAAGTTCATAACCAGTGGGACAACTTTATGTATCTCGGCCTTCCAATCACACAAGGTCTCTCAAAAGCTGGGAATTGGGAAGGAACGACAAATAAAATAAAAAACAAAGTTAGAAGACTGGGAGGGTATTGGCTTAGCAAGGCTAGAAAATTGATCCTTATAAAATCTGCCTTTCCGCGCTGCCTATTTATCAATCCTCCATCCTCCTCACTCCAAAAAGAGTGTCAGATTTGATAAGTAAATTTTTGAGAGATTTCCTTTGGTCTAGTGGGAAAAACAATGGGAACAAAATCCATTTAGTGAAGTGGGAGATCTTAAAGCAACCCAAATCCACTGGAGGCCTTCAAATTCATGATCCATTCCATGCTAATTTAGCACTAGGGGGCAAGCTCTTATGGCAAATCATTCATAACAAAAGACATCTAGTCAGCCTTGTGCTTAGAAAGAAATATTTACAGGGTAATAGGTTAAGATGTCTTGACCT
The DNA here is from genome assembly GCA_027924585.1 of Larix kaempferi. NCBI lineage: Eukaryota > Viridiplantae > Streptophyta > Pinopsida > Pinales > Pinaceae > Larix > Larix kaempferi. The sequence goes on from BSBM01000877.1 coordinate 11,507,944, forward strand.
AAAGCCAACAACCAAAGGCTCCAGCACATGGACATTATGCAAGGCAGCATGGAAGTTCTTTTCAAATGGCCTTTACTGGGTTCCCGGTAACGGTAGTAAAATTGACATATTCATGGATAAGACATGAACAAGGATACTCTTCAAAGAACGCATGAATGATGTAATATTGCAGCATGGCTCAAGCATAATGGGATCACTACCTTGAAAGATTTCAGTGACTGGGACAAAAATGGCATCTGGCAAAGCTGGAGCGTTAGATCAATACCCCCTCATCTTGAGTCTACAAAAAAAATCCTCGTCGAAAACTTGGAAGGCTACTCCCCCTTACACCTACTGGCAAAAGATGATCGGGGCTAGGGTCCCACAGGTTCCTATACCTCTATTCTCGGATATAAAGCTCTGCATACTCATGAAACTGAAAGAAATGATATATGGAAACTTGTTTGGGGCCCTCTTGGACTCCCCAAAATCAACTTCTTCACCTGGACGTTAATACATTGCAAAGTTCTCACCGGAGATAACCTCACTGAGAGAGGTTTCCATGGGCCTTTCTGGTGTCCATTATGCAGAAGCAATGACGAAACTTTTCATCATCTCTTTATAGATTGCAAGTATACCAAGCTTGTATGGAACCATATGATCCAAGATCTTAATTTCCCCATGCCGTTCTTCTCTTCCATCACCCATCTTTTTAAAGACTGGAAATCCTTGTATCCTTCTCCCCTTTCCATTAAGAAAACCTGGTATCATATCTGGATCTCCATTCCCAAATACATATGCTGGAAAGTCTGGATCATTAGAAACAATATCATCTTTCAGGACAAGCACTACACTCCACTTCAAACCGTCGAAAAAGCCAAAAGCCTGTTGATTGAATCTCTTGTGAACACCAATTATAAGGAAGATTCTAACCTCAACAGGGATGAAAAGAGATGGATTGGAGTTACTCTCCCCAGCCCAAGCAAGACTATCCAACATCGACATCTTCCTGAATGGCAAATCAGATTATCCAACAATGAATTTCTGGTTTGGAGAAACAATCAAGCAACTAACAGCCTTCACTTCGATGGTGCATCCAAGAGAAATCCTAGTGTCACAGGAGCTAGAGGGGTATTGTGGCTAAGCGAAGGAACATTGAGATTGAAGTATAGATGGGGCTTAGGCATCTGCTCTAATAATACATCGGAAGCATTAGGCTTGTGGAAAGGATGCCAGATAGCCAAAGAGCATAAGATTGAAAGCTGCAAGTGTTTGGGGACTCTATGATAATTATCAGAGCCATCAACTCAAGCAACAATCTCAACAATCTTAAGCTAAATAGAATTATTCAGCTAATACAGGGCATAGTGAACACATTTGTGGAGTTCAGGGCTTATCATGTCTTAAGAATGTTAAACAATGATGCATTTATGGAAGCAGATGCAGGCTCCAAGCTCGGCCAGGGTATTCTAAGTATTAACAATGTTAGTAAAACACATCAAATCCCTTGATTCTACTCCTTAGCGCAATACAGGGCTCTCTGCTTCATGAATCCCCTCTGTACTCATCGTTCCCAGCAAATTCGATGACTTCTTCAGAATTATGGTTGCTTGCCACTGAGATGCTTTATGATTGTCAATGTCGAAGACTCAATCGTTTTGGATTATGGGTAATTTAAATGGACGGTGGAAGGAATACTCATAACAATAATTATTACGGAGATACAGGATTATTAAGCTGTAGCTTGTTTTTGGTTAAATTCAATACACAACCTGAGTACAATAGGAATTTAATAACGCAACATTTGATGATATTTGTGGTACAAAGAAGGATCTTAATGCAGCAAACTAAGGCCATAATGGAATCCCAGCAATTGACGATAACCAGAAAGGAAGGATCATAACGTAGTGCAGTTAAAAAGCTGGATTCTGATTTTGAAAGTGTAGCAGTAAAGCCGATTCTAATGAAGGAGCATCCCCGGAATGGAAGGACTCATGATCTTACGTGGGATTGAAGGACTCAACGACGCAACCCAACTGCCAATCAGTTAACATCATACTCAAAGAATGCAGCATCGGTTAACATTATCTCAAATGAATTAGTGGTTATTGAGCAAACTGGATTTTCGAAGTCAAATTCTTTATGTAATTGCCAAAGTAACAGTTATTAGAGTCATTTTTCAGATCAATGTATCCAGCTGGATTTGGCTATAGCCACAGCTCTAGTCCTTTTTTTTAAATATAAAATATCGGTTTCATTTAAAAAAAAAAATCATAATATTTCATGGAGAAATCAAATATACATATGCAGGTGCCATCTTGGTACTCTCAAAATAGCATAGTATGCTTCAACTTGAGCGAGAATTGAGAATTTTGCTTATCTACCAAGTGTTTTCATTACAAATTTATTATTAAAAATTTTCATCTATATTTTAGTTTTACAAAAATATCAAATAGAAAAGTAACATTAATTTTATATTTTTTCATGGCTTCCTTTCTTCAAAAAATGTGTAGTAGTGAGATTAACATGGATAAAATGGGTCATGGTTGGAAAGTTATGTCCATATTTCTTTAAGAGCCTCATTAGGGTAATGTTTTCATTACACATGTAGGAAGGTGAGAATAATGAAATGAGCTCTACCCTCATTGATTCTATCCATTAGAAGGACATGCAATAGATTATTCAGCTTGAAGTTTGCCCACTCCACAGTGAATTTAGAGTCTTTTGTTACTTATCATGCCATGTTTAAACCTATTTCCATCCGAATTTTCAGCAATAACCAAAGTGTACATAATACACCGTTATTGTTAGATCCCACTCCCATTTATTGTAAAACAAATAAGGTACTCCCCCCTTAAAAATATTAATCTTCATGCTCCACTTTTTGTCAAAATAACCCCAAGCTCAAAATTGGGTGGGCCATCTACCAAAGTACTCATATGTTTAAACCACCCCAAAAATATAATTGAAAGTCCATGATAAAACAAACATAATGGTCTTAGTCCCAAGCATAAACAAAGAGTCATCAAGTTGCATGACATTGGGTGGAAGATCATCACGGGGTTGGATCCCAACCTATACTAGTGACTATTCACAAAAGAAGATACTCTCTTTTTCACTTCATCACATCTACTTAACTTCCCAATTTTTTTTCCTTTCGACGTCCCATTGCACCTTATGGGGCAATTGCTAGTTTATTATCACCACACTTATGTCCCTTACTATACTTGCTGTCACAATTAAAGCATAGACATTTTGCTATTCTTTCATCTAGTTGTTGAGGTGTCAACCTTTGAGGTGGGTTAGAAGAAGGAACATTATTCTCTCTATATGTGTTGAAGGTGGTTCTTATAGTAGCCATCGCCATATTTTTACTTTCAACCTTCCTTGCCAAGATGAAATCCTTCTCTAAGGATGTTGGTTCGAAGAGGCGTACCTCATCTTGGATGTTATCCTTCAAGATTCCAACAAAGAGATCCAACAATTTATCATCTAGTATTCCCTCCACTCCGAGACTCAACTTTTCAAACTGTTGAATGTGCTCACTTATTGAACCCTTTTGTCTTAGATTTATCAATTGGGTAAAGAAGGAATTGCTCTTAACATCATCATGATATGATATCAATTCTTCTATTAAAAGGGACCAAGAGATAATGGAGTTCTTTTTGCGTTCACAAAGCCATTGGTAAAACACAAACTACTCAGGTCTAAATATAAAGATGGAATAGGTACCTTATGGAGATTTGGCACCTGGTGTATATCAAAGAATTGCCCCATTTGAAATATCCATGGTATGGGGTCCTTTCCATCAAACTTCCTCATATCAGTATAGGGGAGTTGGATACCCCTTGGGGACCATCCCTGGTTACTTCCATTACTACAATCAATTCCTCTTGGAATATCCTTATTAACATAAGGTTTTTCAACATGGACGTTATCTTTATCTTCTTTAGTACCCTGGAACAAATCATCGCCTGTAGGGAGATTATCCTTTGAATTTTGTATGGGATTAGCAATAATTTTCATATTTTCCTTCGTCTTATTATCCATATTCCCCATAATCTTCTCCACGTGTCCCATCATTTCCCCTAAATTAAGTAAATTAACCGTTTTCATAGACCCTTTAATCATATCTTCCACCTTCAACACTCGAAAAGATAGTTCTTCACTTTCATTGTAGATCAGGGATGAATCCTCAGGTGGTTTGATTGGAGTATGATTTTTTCCACTACCTTTTGGTGGCATTTTGAACAATATAAATATATATCACACCTTGGGTTCATCTCAAATAGTTCCTTCTACTAAAAGTTATTCAAATTAAAAATGGTGTACTTTTTTCAAACCTCGATTTGAAGACTGATTTGTTGTCCGAACTTCCAAGTGAGGTAACTCTAAAATTTTGGCCCCTCCGAGTCTAAAATATCAGCTTGTGGTAGCCTTTTATGTCCTCTTTCCAATGCCACAGGTTTCATTGAAATTGGATGTGCCAAGAAAAAGTTGTGACAATTTTCCTAACACTTGTTATTTTTGGCCTTTCCAGAAGAGCGAGAGTGTATGATTTGCCACGTGTCCAATTTTTTGAGTATGATTATGAAATTGTTACTCAAGATAGTTTGGTCTGTCTTATTTTTGATGTAATAGGTCTCACTTAATTTGGATCTTGCATGCTCCATATATAACCATTTTTCCCACAACACCTATTTTAGACTAGTTAGAAACTCTAACTTCCCCTGAGTATAACTCTGAACCTGTAATGAGTCAGGATCTGAAACTTGTACCATTGATTGCTTGGTTTATCCTCTATGTCCCTTGCGAGTTTTGCTGCTTGAAACATTCTATAAAAAAAGTTATAGCAAAAATTCCAAGATGACTTGTTTTGAAAGCGTCCAAGCTCGGATACCAAATGTTATGCAATCAAGTCCTAGAAAAGAGCATAAATAGACTAGAAAGAGTAATCCATGCCTTAATAATGAAGAAATTATATGAATAACAAGCCTCTTTGACGGGGCAACCCCCTTACACAATGTACCAAGTACACAAGACAAGACAAGATGAGATGTTTCAAATGAAAAGGTCTCCTTCATATATATAGGAGACAAATAGGTATAATTACAACTTATGGACCCAAGCTGACATAACTAATACCAACATAGATCCATCCTAAATGTGGATCTATCAAGCACCAAGAGGCATCCAATTTCTTGAGGTGATATTTTTTTAATGACTTTTATTTGGTTTTAAATTTGTATTTTTGAGTGGACTGGATTTTTTTAATTATTTTTTATTTGGTTTTAATTTTTTTAATTTTATGAGTTGACATAAACAAATTTAACTACTTTTTATTTTTGGTACATAACATGACATCATTACATTATGTTACACATCTCTCCCATACTGGGTTGTATGCACCTTGCTACTCTCAGTGCAATAATAATACTAATGACAATCACCACTAATAGACCCAAGTCGACATCAATAATATGTAATGCGCCACAATATAGGGGATAATGTGTCAACATTTAGGGCTTAATACATTGGCTCTCCTCCAAAATCTTCCCACACTAAAGGGCATAATAATCGTCAACATAGGCACATGACAATTAATATGATCCACTCATCATAATGATAGGTTCTAGGGAGCTATTGATCATAAAAAAACACCCAATGAAGTAATAACATTGTAGTGTTGATCAAGTTTTGTATTTGTAAAAGGGGGATTTTGTAACATGCATGTGCTAATAAAACACGGGCATCGGTTTAAACTTATGCTAAGCTACACAATATTGTGCAAAGAAGGCATTGATTTAAACTTATGCTAAGCTACACAATATTGTGCAAAGAGGGCATCTCGCAAGGATCCACAAAGAAGCCAATTTTACCGCCCTGTAACCAAGAACCAAGAGCTATCTTCCATTACTCTCTTCCTATATTTAATCTTTTCAACATAAATTAAAAAAAAACTTTGCACAAATTCTTACCAAGTAATTTATTGACCAATAATCATTGATCTAACTCACAAGGGAAGCATAGTGCAAGTGAAGTATGTTAAAGTCACATTGTAATGTGTCTTATTTGAAAGGTTTAATATTGTCAGTTAGTTGACAATTATAAAACCAAAGTAAAATCCAATTTCTTTGCTACGAATTGTCGTCCCAGAGAGGACTGTTGTGGTTGAGAGCCACCAATTTCGACCACATCCTTAAATGGCCTTTATAGAGAAAGGGGCATTCTCAAGAAAATAACTCAAGTTAATGTCTTTTTCCTAAGGATCTTTTGATGAATCCTTTGCATTTGCTTCCTCGTGACAAGAGAAGGAAGAGGTTTATAAGGGAGGAGGTGCTTAATTACCAATTCCCCATTAGTAATTCTTGTTCTATAATTTTGAGGAGAATAACAAAAGGGATTAATGGTGTTCAATTTCGTTGCCATAAGACAATTTTTTTTGTGATCCACTCAACGTAGATATTGTGAGGAATAGAGGCATCGACAAAGGGATTAGATACAGACTATCCATGCATCACTAAGGAAGAACTAATGAACAAGAGGGATACCTTACTTGTCTTTGCAAGTGATGATCGTTAAGAAACTATGTTGAAACCTTTCCAATAATCTGTATATTAACATGTAACACATGAAAACCTTTTTTGCATTATGAAACCCACCATTTTTAGTCAAAACTAGGATTATGCAATGAACTTATTATTTTAAAATTTATGGAATTTTGTTAGGTTAATAGATTGATTTGCCAAACACTGAAAACAAATGGGGTGAGAAGCGAAGTGAGCTTCACCATGGGAAAATCCCATGGTCAAGCATACTTGAGCTAGAGTAACAATGAGATGAGTGACTTATTTTTAGAACTTTTGGTAACTAAGTGTGAGTCGCTAAAATGATAATTGATGACATGTGACTAGTGCAAGTACTTATGTGTCAATTGATAATATATAATTCATTTTGCTAGTTTCAACTTCACTTCTTCATATATGTGAGCATCACGTGATATAATGAGTGCTAAGTGGATTATTCAAACTCATGAAAAATTGATAATTTTTTAATAACTACAATACATATTTCGTCGTTGAATAGTGGCAACCTTCAAGACATATTGCTCTAAGCATTCCCCAATAATGCAAACACTTCAAAACTGGGAACACTCAACCTTTTTAGTTCTATGAGTGTTTTATTGCACCGAGAGTAGCGAGGTGCTCTACAACTCTCGGTGTTCTACAACCCAACATGGGGGAGACATTGCCACGCAACATAACATAACATAACGTTACATTACCAAAAGTAAAAAATAATTAAAACAATTCATGTGGATCTTAAACTCGGATCTATTAAGCATCGAAAGGGATCCAATTCCTTGAGTTGTAATTTTTTTTTTTATCTGAACATGTAAACAATTTAAGATTAAAAAAAAAATTACACCTAAAGAAATTGGATCCCTCTCGATGCTTGATAGATCCAGGTTTAAGATGGATCTATGTTGGTATAAATATTGCCAACCTAATGAAACAAAAAATACATACATAATCAATTACAAATTTTAATTTTTAAAAAGGAAATTACAAAATGTTAAAACCAAATGGCATTTTACTACAGGGTTTGGTGCTTGGATTCAAGGCTTAAGTGGAAAAAATTGTTGTAGGATCCATTGAAATCAATGCTAAAACCTCTAAACCTTCGGTAGAGATCGCCGTCGAATCCTGCCGAGAACACTTCTTTGAATTAGTGTCACCTGTTGCAGCAGAATGACCATAAAAATCCTCGAATCCGTCTAGATTTCGCTACTTTCTCCTTCCGAAGACATCGAAGCCCACAAAAAATATGCAGAGATTGCTCAATCTTGTCTCCGTCGCTTGCCTTCTCGCTCCCAAAACTCTCCTCGCCAAGAATGCGTGACTTATTTTGAGAACTTTTGGTAACTAGGTGTGAGTCTTCAAGATGATAATTGATTACATGTGAGTAGTGCAAGTACTTAGGTGTCAATTGATAATAGATAATTCATTTTGCTAGTTTAACTTCACTTCTCCACACATGTGAGCATCGTGTGATATAATGAGTGCTAAGTGGATTATTCAAGTTCATGAAAAATTGATAATTTTTTAGTAAATACAATACACATTTCATTACTGAATAGTGGCAACCCTCGAGACATATTGCTTCAAGCATTCCCAAATAATCCAAACACTTCAAAACTGGGAACACTCAATTTTTTTAGTTCCATCACTGTTTATTGCATCGAGAGTAGCGATGTGCTCTACAACTCAGTATGGGGGAGATGTTGTCACGTAACATAAAGTAATGTTACATTTCCCAAAAAAAAATAATTTAAACAATTCATGTGGATCTTAAACTCAAATCTATCAAACACCAAGAAGGATCCAATTTCTTGAAATGCAATTTTTAGAATTTATTAAACACCAAGAAAGATCCAATTACTTGAGATGTAACCTGGATCTACAATGGTATAAATGTCACCAACATAACGAAACAAAAGACACATACATATTCAATTACAAATTTTAATTTTTAAAAAGAAAATTACAAAATGTTAAAAACCAAATGGCATTTTAATGTTAAAAACCAAATGGCATTTTACGGCAGGGTTTAATGCTTGCATTCAGGGCTTAAGTGGCAAAACTTTGTTGTCGGCTCCATTGAAACCGATGCCAAAACCTCTAAACCTCCGGCAGAGATCGCCATCGAATCCTGCCGAGAACACTTCTTCTGAATTAGTCTCAACTGTTGCAGCAGAATGACCATAAAAATCCTCGAATCCGACTAGATTTCGCTACTTTCTCCTGCTGAAGACATCGAAGCCCACAAAAATATGCAGAGATTGCTCAATCTTCTCGCTCCCAAAACTCTCCTCGCCAAGAACTTCGTCCAAACCCCACAAACCTCCTTATCCTCTCCGGGCAAATTCCTGCAAGTCTTCGCCTCGAAAAACAACTACAGCACGGGCAGAAAGAACGACGGTGAAGACGGAGAATCGAAAGCAAAGGATCCATGGGATCAGGCCTGGGTTGAAAACCCTAGCCCTAGTCCGCCATGGGAAGGGAAGGGCGAGGGGGAGGGGTCGTGGGGAATGGACTCGTCCTGGTCGACGGGACTAACTGAAGATCACTTTGAGGGGGAAGCCGTCGGGCGTCCGGTCGCTGAAGGCGAAGTCGTGAGACGACCGGCCACTGCCAAAGGCGGCAGAGAGCAGCGGGGCAGAGTCGGTGCGGGCATCGATCCCGACGACGAAGAATGGGCGAGGCTCGAAAGGGAATACAAAGAAAATAAGAAATTTGTGGATAGTATCGATGAGAAGATGACCGAAACCTTTATTTTGATGAAGCAGGTGAGCAGTGTCGCAATTTGACGTCTGATCCTGTCCTTCAAGTAAAAAAACTCCGTACGATGTGAAAAACTTGAATTTGAGTTCATTTCGCATGATAGTAAATGTTTCTATATCGACCCTTCAAGACACAAAATCCATACGATGTGAAAAACTTGAATTTGAGTTCATTGGGCATTATAGTAAATGTTTCTATATTGACACAATTTGGCATTTTCTTTTCTACATATAAATTTTTTTTTTTTGGACAACAAAATCAGCCATATATGTTCATAAACCTGTTCATTTTTTAACTATGCAGGTGAGGGAGCCGGGGCTCAGGGGTTCTTATTTAAAGGACTCAGAGAAGCAGAAGATGTACAAGCTGCACAAGGAGAATCCCGAGGTTTACTCTGTGGAGAGGCTGGCAAAGGATTTCAGGATCATGCGCCAGAGGGTCCATGCGATACTGTGGCTGAAGGAGGACGAGGAGGAGATGGAGAAGAAGATGGGCCCACTCGACGATGCGGTGGAGCAGCTGCTGGATACGTGCCCTGAGTAAGTTTTTGAATCCTTGCCTGTTGTTTGTCTTGCAATGTGAACTTGATTAGTCTACCTCATAACCACACTGAGAGAAGCAATGTGCATTCTATATTGCACATGGAAGAGATCCATGATCACTTTTTGTATGTGTGTAGTATATACTTTTGCATTGTTCAAACGAAGAAACAAAATAACTGACCAAAAATATGAGCGGAGCGGACAATGAATTAAAAAGATGAAAAATAAAATAACCAATATCCATCTTAACCCTTGACCTAGTGATGCCGGTGACCTGTGTTTCACTGCGATCTTACACAGCTGCAGAACTGCTGGGCCTTCTTACAGAGCTAACAACAGCAGCGTTATCCCAATTCACAGAGGTTAAAACTAACTAGGCAAGGAGGGAATAGAAAAACAGTCATTCACACTACAAGGAACAAGAGAACTGAAACAAAGAGAACTTTATTTATTAAGCAAGAGATTACATCCACCGCTGGTACTACAGCTAGATGCCTCCCTCTTCTAGAGTCTAGACCCGTGCTCTCTTTTTCTGCAGCTCTGCTGTCTTGGAGAAAATCGAACCCATTCCTCTTGGTTCACCCTTGTTATATGAATATCCCTGAAGTTGTCTCTTTGTATGGCCGGAAGTCAAACGGTTACAGTCCCTTTCAATTCTTTACGCATCCTTCATATTCCCTCCAAGGTGATGGTTCACCTTCTGTTGCTTGATACACAGCCTCCATGGGATCTGCAGCCCTTCCGTTGCTTGATATGCAGCCCCCCATAGAATATGCAGCCACTTCTTTAACTTCTGAAACAGAGTAGTAGGATCTGCAGCCAGCGTCCCCTTCCGTAGCCCCTTCCATGCGGTGGCTGAACCCCTGCATTTTTTACCTACGATACTGCTAACTTGTTGAATTTTTCTTAGCAGTTAGATGTTATTAACTTTGTCAAACATTTAGAACATTTCCATTCACATAAACATTAACTGCATGCATATAAGGATCACTGAAAGAATAACCATGCACAGAAAGACACAGATTTATCTTGGGAAACCCTCTTGGGAAAGAAAACCCAACAGAACTTCTTCAGTATAGATTCGTCAGCAAAGTACAATGTCAATATAACGAAGAGCTAAAGCTCTCTCACAGAAAGATATCCCAGAATGGTAGATACACAAGAGAGAGATACATAATAAACTTCCCTATTGAATAGTCTTCCTGAGAACAAGAGAGATAACCCAAAAGATGTCTTCACAATGCTGCTGCTTCTGCTCCTCTAGAGTTGCACACTTGTTCACTTGCTTGAGTGAACTTTCTTGTGTATCCAAATGAGGAGAGCGCCCCCTTTATTTATACTTATTTTTGGTTGACTTTTTCACTATAGGGCCGACTTCACTGGGTGACTGGGTCGACTTTCTTGGGGTAGTTTTACCCAGTGTTGGGGCAGTTTTACCCAATGATTCTTGTGGGGCCGACTTGTCTATTTTCACTTGATTTCTTGAGACGATATTACAAGTATGTTTTATCATTATTCATTTAGGGTTTTGATTTGATAAGAATATTTTCTGAACCTACATAATACATCAACATAACATTTATGTGGGTGATGCCGATTGCCCAACCACAGAGATGCTCTTGCATTAGATATCCCTGGTAAGAAAACATGAGCCTCCAACTCATGTTGATGCTATTGTGGTGTCTGTAAAGGAGGGTGACCCTCGTAGGTGTGCCAATTCTTCTTCGGAGACCCACGACGCATCCTCAATGCCTTGGTTACTCCACTTAACCAAGTATTCAAAATGTTCATCATTCCGATTCCTTTTGCTAATCCTCTTGGCCAAGATTTGCTCTAGTTTCTCGATTGGTTTGACTGATAACTGAGCCTTCCACCCATCTATGTTGCCTTCCTCATCATCTTCCGTTCCCTCATGGAACTCGTACAAGTCTGCTACCTTAAATATCGGAGAAATATCCAAATCTGTTGGCAACTCTATTTTATAGGCGTTATTAGAAATCTTCTTCAAGATTCTACATGGTTCTTGTAATTCAACTTGCTGCAGGTGCCTCTGGGGAATTTTATCTTTCTTTCCTCAAGTGTACCATTACTAGTTTACCTTCCTGAAAAACCTTTTTCCTTCTCTGTAAATTTGCTCACTACTTGTTTTTGACATTGCTGTGCTGTAGCTGCCTGTTGACCTGTTCATGCAATTCTTGCATTCCTTCTGCAAACTCAATGACATCAACACTCTTCCTATCCCCCAGATTTGGCAATTTAACCAAATCCACAATTCCCTTTGGTGACCTGCCATACACAACTTGAAATTGATTTTTTCCAATAGATTTGTTCACTGATTCATTGTAAGCAAATTCAGCCTCGGCCAAAACCAAATCCCACTGTCCTGGCCTTTCCCCACACAAGCTTCTCAACAAGTTTCCAAGACTCTGATTGACCACCTCGGTCTGTTCATCTGTCTGTGGGTGGTACGCTGAATTGTACAACAGCTAGGGACCCATCTTCTTCCAAAATCTTCTCCAAAAATGTCCAGGGAACCTTGTATCTCTATCAGAAGTAATGCTTCTCGACAGCCCGTGCAATCTCACGATCTCTTGAATAAATAAGGTGGCTACTTTAGTAGCATCATTGGCCTTCTTACAGGGTACAAAACAAGCCATCTTTGAGAATCTGTCCATTACAACCATCATGGAATTGTGTCCTCTCTACGTCTTAGGCAGCCCCAAAACGAAGTCCATGCTTATATCTTCCCTTGGTTTCTTGGGAACTGACAATGGAGTATACAACCCATTGTTTTGACTTCTCCCCTTTGCCAAATAGCAAATTCTACAACGCTCCACAAACCTCCTAACATCCTTGTTGATGCTGGGTCAAAAATATCTTTCCTTTACCAATGCTGTGGTTTTTTGATTTATCAATGCCGAAGTGTCCTCCCAAACCTCCACTGTGCAACTCTTTTACGAGGTTTTGTCTCAAGGAACGACGTGGAATGTACAATTTCTAGTTCTTAAACAAGAATCCCTCTTGGATATGGAAATCCAAATATGGTGTTCTGTCCATACTCCAAGGCATTTTGCACGCTTTCCAAGCTTCTGCAAAATCTGCATCCTTTACGTACAATTCTTTCATACATTCCAAGCCAACAACTTCCACTGACAAAGTGTTCAACAATGCTATCCTCCGGCTTAACCCATCTGTAACTATATTTGACTTTTCAGACTTGTGCTTCAAGACAAACGAGTAACTTTGCAAAAAATCTATTCATTTCGATGCTTTTGGTTTAGCTTACCTTGATTGTTGATGTACTGCAGCGCCTTGTGGTCGGTGAATAGGACAACCTCTTTTGGTAGCAAGTAATGCCTCCACTTTTTCAAGGCTTGTGTGATAGCATAGAATTCCTGATCGTAAACTGAGTGCTTTCTCTTAGCCTCATTCAATTTCTTGCCGAAGAATGCCACTGGTCTTCCTTCTTGGCTTAATACTGCTCCAATCGCTGCTCCACTAGCATCATAGTCCACTTGAAACACTATTAAAGTCTGGAACTGACACGACTGGCCTCTTGGTCACCTTCTTCTTCAAATTCTCAAATGACTGCATCGTTGCTGCTGTCTACTGGAAAGTCCCCTTCCTCATGCATTCTATGAGAGGTGCACAAATCAAGCTGAAATTCAGAATGAATTTCCTATAGAAGCTTGCCAAACTGTGGAAGCTTCTCACATCAAATACACGTTTAGGTGTTGGCCAATCCAAAATGGCCCTTACCTTGTCGGGATCCATCTTCGAGCCTTCTCTGAAAATTGCAAAACCCAATTACTCTAACTCCTCCTTCATAAATGTGCACTTCTTCAAATTTATCATCAACTTCTCTTCATTCAACCGCTGCAACACCTTCTTCACATGTTCCAAGTGTTCTTCCTTGTTTTTACTAAAGATCAATATGTCGTCCAGGTACATGACAAAAAACTTCTCTAAAAACGATTTCAGGACTTCATTCATAAGTCTCATAAATGTGTTGGGAGCGTTGGTCAATCCAAACGACATCACCAACCACTCAAACAATTCATCCTTTGTCTTAAAGGGCTGTTTGCCACTTGTCACCTTCCCTTACCCGAATCTGATAATACCCACTCTTCAGATTTATTTTTCGTAAAATATGTAGCTCCACTCAAACAGTCCATGAGATTGTCCATCCTTGGTAAGGGGAATCTGTACTTAATGGTGATCTTGTTGATAGCCCGTGAGTCGGTGCACATTCGCCATTCACAACTCTTTTTCGGTGACAACACCACTCGTACAGCACAAGGGCTTAAGCTTTCTTGGATCAGCCTTTTTTCAAGCAGCTCTTGCACTTGTCTATTCACCTCCTCGCTCTCTGTGGGGTCATCCGATAAGGTGCCTTATTGGGCAGACTTGATCCTGGTATCAAGTCAATCTGATGTGAGGGAGTCCTGCTGGCTAATCCTCTGCAACAGTCTCCTTAAATTCCTTTAACAAGGATTGAATCTCAAGTGGTATGCTGCTTGTCCTTGCATCCTCTTGGATTTCCTTTGGCATTAGCACCAAGCAAAATTTGGCTTTCTTCTGTTCCTTTAGAAATTCTTTAGCTGAACACAACATGACCTTGTTACCGCTACTATTTGCAGTGCCTTTGCTTCCACTGTTATCTACCGCAGTCACTTCACTCTCCACCATTGGTTCTAGCATGTAACGCTGCCCATCCTTGGTAAATGCATGGTGTTCTTTCTTCCATCGTGGTAAACCTTCCTGCCAAACAACCACGGTCTTTCGAGAAGGACATCACATGCATCCATATCTACCACATCACACAAAACTTGCTCATTAAAATTCCCAATCTGGAAGTTTAATAAGCACTACTCAGTCACGGTCACCTGTTGTCCCTTTTTTTAACCACGAAACACGATATGGATTAGGATGGGAAATATGTTTCAGATTTAATTTCTCCATGAACTCCGTGGATACCAGATTTTCTATACTCCCACCATCTATGATCAAATTGCAGCACTTGCCTTCCACCTTACACTTCGTTTTAAAAATTCTTTTCTCTGTTTGGGCTTCTCTGCGATCTTCTTCTCGGGCTGAAGCAACAGTCTTTGGAACATCAAATTCTCACCCTGCTCCTGCTGGAGTATTTTCACGTTCTCTCTAATAGTGTGTGTCCCATCAGCTTGAGCGACTTGCGCCCTGGCTTCATTCCATCTACCTGCGTTGTGTTTTTCTGGACATCCCGATGCCTTGTGTCCTTCCACTCTACACCTGTAGCAAATGATAGGGTACTTACGTCTTCCACTTCCGAATCTTCTACCTCTTCCACTATTATTTCCGCCTTTGCCATTTTGGCTACTGGTGGATTTGTCCTCTTTTTCATTTCCCTTGGCAACATTTACTTTGCCTCTGTCTCTAGGACCCCTTCCTCTGTTTTTCTGTTTCAATTTCCCATCAATCTTTTCTTCTACCCTTAAGACAACTTGGTAAGCATCATCTACATTATGGAACCAATGCGTGCTGATCTCGTCCTGGATCTGATATTTCAATCCATTCACATATCTCGCCACTCTCTGAAATTCAGGTTCCTTTATCCATGACCTGAGTGACAGTCTGAAGAATTCTTCAGTGTACTCCCGGACATATGTTTTTCACTAGTTCAAATCTGGTTCCTGGCAAGATGTTAATATCCATGTATCCATATCCATCTATTCTAGCTAGTTCTGTACTTGTTTACATAAATTCTACTGGTAATATATAGGCAGGAATTTATCCTTAATTTTGCTCACCATCTTCCTCTAGGTCTTAATTTTCTCCTGCGGTTGTTTGTCCTATCTTTCTGTAGCATATCCCACCACAGTGCAGCATGTCCCTTCATCTTTGTCATTGCAAATCGAACCCATTGGGGCCTTGAACGTTCTCATACTCGAAGTATCTTTCGATCTCCCCTATCCAGTCCAGGAGAGTCTCAGCTTTCAGACTGCCATCATAGTATGACACTTCCACTTTGGCGACAGTTGGGTCTATTTCACCATTGTTTCATTCCTCTTCAATCTCCTCTTCTGTGTTTGAGTCTGCTTCAACATCCCCATTTCGTCTATTCTCCAGTTCTTCTATCCTCCTTCTTAGTTCCTCCAACTCTCGGTTCCTTGCACCTCCTTGCGCTTCTTCTCTTCTCCGTGGCGGCATTCTCACAAGTTGTCTTGTATTCCTCGATCTGACCAACATTCACAGGTCTCAATCTGACTTTGTTTCACCACAACTTGCACCTCAGCAACTGGGTGGAACCACCACCAAAAACAAGTTTCTGTTATCACATTCTATAGGAGCAATTTAGGAGGGCGTCCTCAGGAGCTGAATTAGCTCTGATAGCACTTAATGCAGGTGACCTGTGTTCCACTGCGATCTTATGCAGCTGTAGAACTGCTGGGTCTTCGTACAGAGTTAGCAACAACAATGTTATTCCAATTCAAGGTTAAAATTAACCAGGCAAGGAGAAATAAAAAAAAATAGTCATTCACACAAGAACGAACAACAACAGAACTAAAACCAAGAGAACTTTATTTATTAAGCAAGAGACTACATCCACGGTTGGTACTACAACTAGATGCCTCCCTCTTCTATACCTGTGCTCTCTCTCTTTCTGCAGCTCTGCTATCCTGGAGAAAATCGAACCCATTCCTCGTGGTTCACCCTTGCTATATCCTTGAAGCTGTCTCGTCATATGGCCGGAAGTCAAACGGTTATAGTCCCTTTCGATTCCTCACGCATCCTTCAGATTCCCTCCAAGGTGACAGTCCACCGTCCGTTGCTTGATACGCAGCCTCCATGGGATCTGCAACCCTTCTGTTGCTTGATACGCAACCCCCCGTAGGATCTGCAGCCACTTCTTTAACTTCTGAAACATAGTAGTAGGATCTGCAGCTAGTGTTCCCTTCCGTAGCCCCTTCAATATGGTGGTTGAACCCCTAAATTTTTTACCTATGATAGTGCTAACTTTTCTGTGGGTGATGTCAGTTTTCCCAACCCCATAGATGTTCTTGCATCACCTAGTGTTGGCAAAGTCTAGTCTACGAGGGTGCCGAAACACTAGAGTTGGCACCTTGAGTTTTTGATCCTTCGGGACACATGGTAGATAGGGACTTAAGATGGATCTCCATTAGTTATGAAATGGAATGTAGAATTGAAAGATTTTAATTTCGAATTTGAGCCGACAAAGCTTAGGGATGAAGCATCACTTTAAGATTAAAAAAGCTTTGTCAAGGGCTTAAGGGCACATTTGAGGCCACTTTAAATGCCCAACTTGGATTGCATCAACACATGAAGCACATGTTTGCAATGACATTTCCATAGCTACATACACTTTGATACTAATTTAGCTTTAAATATTAACAGTTTGACCGAGGTAGTGCATTGACAAATACATAGAAAAAGATGCTTATTTTGGTTTGCAACTGTATTTTGCACTTTGTGTGACTTTAATTAATTCATTTTCAAATGTCTTTATACTACTGCATAAATCATTGACCAACCATATGTTTGCACTGGGAGAAGTGAGGTTTTACAGTGTGGGTGGGGAAGATCTTTGTGTCTGTCTTCGTGGGTAATACAAAAAGCACCGACATAAATCATGGTTGACTTTATATCTAAGTTGCGCCAAAAAATATTGACATAAATGGTTGATTTTATATCTATGTTGCACTGTGTTTTGGAGATGGAGGTAAAGGTGCCCTCAAATTCCAGGGGATGGGCAAACGAGGGTGGAGACAAATATAAAAGAATGACAACAGAGATACTAGAACAGAGGGACTATGATACAACTCAATAAAAGCTGTGATTCTTAAATATGAGCTTGTTTGTGTGGATATTAAAACCCCGGAAAAAAAGGAGTATATATAGGGTACAAGATGTTGATGTTTTTCCAGTTTGCAGCTTCAGGCAGACATTCTCCCAGATTCGTCATGTTGATTTGACCAAGGGAGAATGATACATTCTGTTAGTTTTTCATCATTTAATTCAATATGATCTAGGATCTTAACTGAGAGAATAACATGCACAACAAAACAAACACAAGAGACAAGAGACACAAAGCATTTCACCGGGGAAACCATAAAGGAGAAAACCCCGCAACTTTCTCAGAGATAGAATGAGCAATAGTACAAAACCCCAAAACAAATAGATGGTCTCCAGCAGCTTCCTCCTCCTCCACTTGTGCGAACTCCTCTTTTTCACTAATGCGAAGTGAGTGAGTGTGTGAATGATCAAATAGAGAGGAGCACCCTCTCTATTTATACTTTACTTTCCACTTAGCCTTAACACCAAACAGGTCGGCCCCTAAGTGTAACTGATTGGGCCGACTTCTCTAGGAGAGTCTAATAACCCATTAATAACTTAACTATGGGGTCTAATGCCCCGACATACATGGGAGGATTGACCTCAATGACTTTACATGACCCAAGTACAATAATGACTTCTCCGACCGGAGGAATAAACATCTCCGTCGGAGGTACAATAATAAAATACAAATACAATATACAAATCAATACATTCCGAAGTTACAAATACATCAACACTCCCTTTTAACTAGGAAGGTATTCTCTTGACACAGTTCATTGGCACAAGTCTTCATCACTGGATCATCATCGTCACTGCTGCTGCTATTTCTATCATCAATCTCCAATCTATTAGTCATAGGAAGTTCTACAGAGCCAACCCTTTTTCATGCTGGATGTAGGCCTAGCTTCCATGTAGGTCTTTATCATCTCTATGAGCAAGCCATCAAGTAGGTACATCTTAGGATTGATTACACTGCCTCTACAAAACCTGCAAGATCTCCCAAGACTGATTATATGCTACTGCAAAACCTGAAGGAGCATCCCAGGACTGATTATATGCTACTGCAAAACCTGAAGGAGCATCCCAGGACTGATTATATGCCTATACAAAACCTGTGTACCCTACTGTCACCTCATCATCTTCAAATCATCTCGTCGTCAACGAAGCACAACCCAGATGCACACAACACAACAGTTACAATCACCAGCATGGAAGAACTTTCCTCTGACCATCCGGGAAAGGCTCAGTACTTACATCAACGAACATGGAAGGACTAACCTCTGACCATGTTGGAAAGGTTACAACAATTACATCGACGACCATGGAAGGACTTTCCTCTGACCATGTCGGAAAAACTCAGCAATTACATCAACGACCATGGAAGGACTTTCCTCTGACCATGTAGGAAAAGCCTCGGCAATTACATCAACGACCATGGAAGGACTAACCTCTGACCATGTCGGAAAAGCCATGCCCAGCCCTTACATCTGTACCATGGGAGGACTTTCCTACCACCATGTGAGAATGGCCCAACCCTTACATCTACACCATAGGAGGACTTTCCTACCACTATGTGAGAATGGCCCGTGTGCATCTGCGTCTTTCGGACTCATCACTTCCTGTTGGAAGGAACCTCGATCTGAAGCACACCAAGCTTCTCTATGAAGTATTCAAACTTCACTCTAGCCAGCGGCTTGGTCAATACATCGGCTATCTGCTCGTCCGTCGCAACATACTGGAGCTTCACTGCTCCTCTCTGCACCATATCCCTAATATAGTGATACTTGATCTCGATGTGCTTCGACTTGTCATGGAACATTGGGTTCTCCAACAACTTCACACAACTTTGGTTGTCGCAATATATACAAGTCACATCCAACTGGAGATCAAACAAATCAGACAGTAGCTTCCTTAGCCATGCTGCCTCACAACTAACCGAACAAGTTGCGACATACTCTGCTTCGGCTGTACTCAGTGCCATGCAGGACTGCTTCTTGCTAAACCAAGAGATCACACTTGATCCCATACTGAAGCAGCACCCCGAAGTGCTCTTCCTATCAATAGCACTGCATGTCGAATCAAAATCAACATAATCCTCCAGGTTAATCTTCTGATTCGCATCATACTTAAGCCCATAATCAATCGTACCCCTTAGGTACCTCGGAATATGCTTTGCAGCAATCAGGTGAACATGTCTCGGATCCGTTAGGAACTGGCTCAATGTGTTCACAACAAATCAAATATTTGGTCTCGTATTCGTGAGGTAAATCAAGGACCTAATCATCTGACGATACATCGTGGCATCAATTGACTCTGATGAAGCATCACTCAATAGCTTCAGGTTCGATGCCATAGGTGTGGCCATGGCCTTGCAGTCCATCATCCCGAACCGATTCAGGATCTCTACTGCATACTTCCCTTGTCCAAGGAAGATTCCATCTGCACTCTGCCACACCTCCATCCCTAGAAAATAGTGCATCATACCCAGATCTTTGCTTCACATTTTCTTTGACTAAGGAAAAATCTCATCTGATCTCAGCCACTTATCTAATCACAAGAATCATGCCAAGATTCTTTAATTCGGAGATCTACTCCCTCTGAAGTGGAGTTTTCTATATTTAAGTATTGTCCTCCCTCTGTGACTGAACATCATTCACTCTCTGCATTGAGTGATCTTTTGCATATCTATCCGTGCCATCTCCCGTCAGATGGGTCTATTGATATGAGCCTCAAGATCACTCGAACGCTATGGTGAGTTCCTTCTTGCATCCATCTGTATATACAAACCATCTTCAACTTTTTAGCAAAGGTTGAAATCTGCATCACCCGTGGTGATCATCAAGCTCATCAAATGACTATCGATCCTGGGTACCTGTTGAACCCGTACAAAGCTTTCTTCAATCATGTGATTCTCTATCGAATCCTGGGAGTTTGCTGGATATGCACTTCTTCTTCATTTACACCATTCAAGAGAACGGTCTTGTCACCCATGGGTGGAATCTATCTCTGGAAGTGTGTCTAGCCACTGGAGCAAACATCTCGCCATGATCCTCTCCCTCTTTCTAAGAGAATCCTCTAGCCATGAGCCTTCTATAGTACATTTGATTTGTAAGTCTTCTTGTTGAACATCCATCACTTGTTCTTTGGAACAAGTGTTCATCATCCTTCTTTTGTAGATCATAGCACATGATATTTCCTACAAATCAAATTTAATTACGTGATTAGTAACACTTCATAATCATCAAATTATGTTGACATTTCAATGATAACTTATTATGCATATGATCTTTCCTACAAGTCAAGTTCAATTGCATTTTTAGAAACATCTCATAGTTTTTCAGAACAAATTCTTACGCATAAAAAAACATAAGTCATACAGTCATGCAATTATCTTAGCCAATGCTTCAATACAACATTTATCCATACCCGTAACTTTCTAGATGCCTTCCATCTCTACCAGAACAATGTTAAGAGTGTGCACTACTACAACATGTCAGCAAAGAGGTTTCAATCTAGATAAGTAGCAATGGAGTGTTGTATAGTACCATAGGCCACTTACCCATTATTTGCATATTAGTAGTATCTTGTTTATTAATGCAACTTTTCTAGCATGCATAATATACATCCTAAATCTAAGAACATAAGTATGTACATGACTGAACTGTTGATGTATATGTAACTTCGGAATGTATTTCATATATGTATATTGTATTCCTATAGAGATGTTATTATTCCTCTATAGGGAAGTGTTTGTATTCCTATAGAGATGTTATTATTCCTCTATACGGAAGTGTCGTCATTTATATTGTAAGTGTCGTTCCTTATACTTGATGGGTTATTAGACCACCTTGATAGGGTCGGCCCTGTATAAGTCATGTGGGTAAAAGGGTTATTAGACCACCCTATTGGGTGTCGGCTCTGTCAGCATTGTGTTATGTGGTTATGTTGAGGCCGACCTAGTAAAGGTTATTAGGCAAGTCAAGTCAAGTATAAATAGAGTGCGGGAGGCACTCTAATTGATCATTCTATTTTCTCTCACACACACTTATTGAAGAGTGGCGCACTAGTGGAGGAGGAGAAGCTGCTGTTAGGAGGATTATCTCTTGTACTTGGGTTGTATCATTGCTTTATCTATCTCTGAGGAAGTTATTGGGGTTTTTCACCTTTATGGTTTTCCCCAAGTAAACTCTGCGTCTCTTGTGTGCTTGCATTATTGTGTCCATGATTGATATGTTGTAGATATGCTGTACATGTTATTCTCTCAGTTAAGATCCTAGATCAGATTGAAATTTCTGAAAAACTAACATGGTATCAGAGCTAGCCTGAAAGAAGGCATGGTATGGCATTTATGACACTTGTTGCTCTTGCGAAGCTAGGGCTTGATATAGCAAAAACCAGTCATTGTAGAACTTTCGCTAAATACATTTCGGCGAGGTTTTAGTGTCCGAAAATCTTATAGGTCGAAGATAAGATCCCCATGTACCTTGTGTCCAAAGGACAACCTCTAATTCATTGTACTTTGTGATTTATGATCTGTACAATATAGGGTTTCTGTCTCTTCCAGATCTGAGTCATAAACAGGTGACCTAGGAAAAAAGGTCACAACTTGGGCTAGGAAGCCCCAAATGAAATTTCGTAAAAAGTGACAGGTAGGGCACGGATTGTACTTTCTCAGGTAAGTTTTTCAGAGGCTGAAACTGAACCAGTGACATGTGGCACGCCATACAAGTTCGCTCTCCTGTTTTATCCCATAAACAGGTCACGTTGTGACACTTGGCACAACTCTCTCTCAGAGAATCCAATTGAGGTCAGACCTGTGGGGTTGGAAAGAAGACAGGTCAGGCTACCACAGGTCGAAGTTTCAGACCCTGTGGATTTGTAATTTCTGAGTTACATCAGAAACAATCAGGTACATATTTCTGTCCAAACAGAATTGATTTCTGAGCACCTTCATTTTTGGATCATCACTGCTGTGGGAAATAAGGGTTTCGGAGAAAGTTGTAATTCTTTGAATCGGAGACCATGGCTGGATGCTACTCAGAAAAATCGAAATTTAGAGACCAAGATCGAATTTTTTGGTTGGGCAGAAGGTCGGGCTTGATCAAACCCTAGTTTAGAAGTTTGATCGGAAAGATGAAAAATTAGGGCTTCTGCAAAAATGAGAATTTTTGAAATCTGTGACCATAGCTGGAAGCTCCTTGGAAAAATCGAAGTTTAGAGCTTTGGATCAAACTATTTGGTTGAGTGAAGCTCCGGGAAACTCAAACCCTAATTCAGGGTCCTCCTAGTGAATTCGGAAGATTGAAAAGCAAATTTGAAGGTTGAAACTTTGCAGTTTTCAAATTCTGAATATACCAGGTTGATCAGCTCATCACGGCACATCTTTCTATCTCATCACGGCACATCTTTCTATCCTTTCAGAAGTTTGAAATTCAAAGTTTGAATTTTTAGGGTTTCCCTGACAAACCCTAATCCAGCTCCAAGTCCAGTTTCTGCAAATCAAGTGGTTAGGTTAATCCTAGAAGAGAATGGATCGGTCACCTGCATAAGTGAAGAAGTTCATGTTTCAGAGGGAGATGAGGCTAAGGCCTTACATAAGAAGATTACAAGAAATCTCGACAGGTATGACTTATCTAGGTATGTTTCGAGATCTGTTCACGATTAAGTTTATGGTATGTTTGTCTTCATTAAGGTTAGTACAATCTTGATTAACTTTAGACTTGTCGTATCACCTTAATAAAATAATGAATGTAGATATTCATTGATTAGGGTTTTGGCACTTATGATTGTACTAATGCATTGTGGTGTTGTATGAGGTTGATGTTGTCCGCTAACATGAAAGGTACATCAAGAAAGACAAATCATGTTCTAGTTCAAGAACATATGACCATGGTGACATGAAGACAAAGATTCATCCATTGTCATGGATCGCATAGAAGATCTACTTACGAGGTAGGTGTAACTTGGGTCTATAATGGTTAACCTATGAGATATGCAGGTTACTAGGACAAGTCATTAGAACAAGAAGACATTATGCGGGTACTAGCTAGCATGTTAATCCAGGTATGTTTTTCCTATGTCAAGTTAGAATCCTACCTTGTGTTAGGATCTCTTATATAAGTATACATGGCATGATTGATAATGGTTATTTATGAAGTTAGAAATTTAAGTAATTTAGGGTTTATGCATATTATGTCTCTTACCTTGATTGATGATATGACTAACCAAAAGAGTTCTATGGTCAAATATGAATATGCATAAGTAAGAGAAGTCTTCCCTAAAACATTGAATGCTAATGCTTATTATCTGTGTTCGAAATGATCATGACTATACATGTTTAAGATTATTGTGTTTTGATTATACTAATGAATATATGATTATGTATGAGATCTCGAGGGTAACACAATGATGATACTAGTAAGCATGCATAGTGATCGAGGATGGATATAAGTTCAAGGACAGGTAATCTAGGAAGCAAAGATCAAGAGGGAGCACACTCCAGTAGTTTCTGCAAGGATGCAGACATTCAGAGGGATTTGACCACTTCTCACAATCCACATCAGAATGGAGTTGCAGAAAGGAAGCAAAGACTGAGAGGGAGTCAGCCCAACAAACAAACAAAGATAAGTACCTGAATTGTCATTTCTTGTATACTTGTTTGTTTAAATAATACTGTTCAATGATGTATATGCTTATGTTCCTAGACTTAGGGTGTGTATTATGCATATTAGAATAATTGCATTAATGAACAATATACTACTAATATGCATGTGATGGGTAAGTGGCTTGTGGCACTGTACAACATTCCATTGCTACTTATCTAGAATGAAACCTCTTTGCTAACATGTTGGGAGTTGTGCACACTCTTAACAATGTTTTCGTAGAGATTGGAAGGCATCTAGAAAGTTACAGGATATGTATTGAAGCATTGGCTAAAATAATTGCATGACTGCATATTTCTTTATGTGTAAGAATTTGT
Source organism: Larix kaempferi (assembly GCA_027924585.1). Classification (NCBI taxonomy): domain Eukaryota; kingdom Viridiplantae; phylum Streptophyta; class Pinopsida; order Pinales; family Pinaceae; genus Larix; species Larix kaempferi. The sequence goes on from BSBM01000877.1 coordinate 11,532,624, forward strand.
TTTGAAAACTATGAGAAGTTTCTAATCATGCAATTTAACTTGTTTTGTAGGAAAGATTGTATACGAGCACCTACAAAAGAAGGACTACAACATTTGTTCCAACAACAAAGTTATCTATTGAAGATATTGAATATATTGAAGTTCCCAGGATCCGGGAAGAATGCCATGATCCATCAATCATGAAGAATGATGTTTGGGATGTGGTCCCAAGACCTGAAGGGAAGTCTGTTGTGACTTTTAAGTGGATCTATAAGATCAAGCATGCTGTAGAAGGCAGCATAGAGAAATACAAAGCAAGTGATGAAATGGAAGATACACCAGATCGATGTCAAGACAACTTTCTTGCTTGGTGTTCTTCAGATTGATGATACTTCGAGGAAGAAGTGATGGGACACATTTGCTGGAAGCCATTCCAACCATGGTGAGAGGAGGATCCTTCCCATGGCTGTGGATGTAAGCGCTGGATGATGAGCATCAAGACGATGCTCCAGTTACTGCTCTGTATATGCATCATGTTGGATGCTTGTTATGATCAGTTGGATCATGTTTATGTATATGCATCATGTTGGATGCTTGTTATGATCAGTTGGATCATGTATATGTATCTGTGAATGTATCAGGTGGATATGTTGTATGATCAGGTGGATCATGTATGTTGATATGTATCAGGTATGATCAGGTGGATGCATTGTGTGATCAGGATGATCATGGATGACGAGCTTCAGGATGTTGCTCCAGATGATATGCATCAGGATGATGCTATGATGATGATCAGGTTGATCATGTTATGATGTACATCAGGATGATGTATGGTGAGTATCAGGTTGATACTCTGTGGTTGTGGACAGGTTGTGCAAGGGTAGCATGTAATAAGTCCTCATGGCTTAGGGTAAAATTTGTGGATTTTTAACCTAAAATTTTTCTTTGGCCAAATTATATCCTCCAAACTAAGTTTTTTTAGGGTTTTGTGACCAAACCTCAATTTTCTTAGGTTTTTAACCTCCAATCGTATTTTTTTATAAATTGTCTCATGTTTGCAATAACCCATCATTTAATTTTTTTCTCAAAATGTTGAGGTGCCATTGTGCCCATTATTGGACTTGGACGAGACACATTGAGGTTTATTTAAACGTTTCATTTGCTTAGCTACCTTGACTAGGAACCGTAGAAATTGCACATGGCCTCTACAACACCACCCTAGATTGTGTTGATTTGTGTAATTCCGAGCGATCTTTAGGTGATTTGCTAGTCCATGAATTTCTCTCAAAGACGCTCTCCTTTCCCTGCGTGTGAAGGTGATTTGTTGTTCCATGTGTTTCTCCTAAAGCCTCTCTCCTTTCCCTGCATGTGAAAGCGATTTATTGGTCCGTGGCTTTCTCCTAAAGCCACTCTTGTGGTTGGAAAGCCCTCTCTACAAGGGTGCCTTTTCGATCTCAAATTGGTTTACCTCCACTCCACATAAAAAATTGATTTTCTTGTTCAAAGCTCGATCCACAGGTTTGTGATGGCTTGGTTGAAGGTCCCTCGAAGTACATCACTGCTCCCTATTTAGATTAGTTGGATGTGCCTTGCTTGTATTAGAGTGGATGCCAATTTTTTTCTTTGTACAGGTGTATGGCTTGATTTGGATTTAAATGGCTCTTGGTATGTTACCCTGTGGGCGCCATCGAAGGAAATGGTTCGTATGAGTAGCAATTAAGGAAGAGCTGATGGTGGCAAGGTTTCAAAGATTGTACAAACCTAAATATAATGCCTCTGTCAAGCTTTTGGGCAATTTGATGAATGACAAAGAAAATATGTGCCCACAATTTTCTGTCTGTTGTTGGTTGTGGAGATCTTAAGTGCCATTGTGCCTCACGACTTGACTAGAGCTCTCTCTATTGTGTATACAGATCTTTGTGCGTGCTTCCTTCACAAGGTATTCAAGATTCTAATGATTTTTTGGTGAGATGACAATTTTGGGTTTTCAACCTTTACAACAGTTTGACAATGGATTCGTGGGTGTATTCAACCACAATCTCTATTTGCCGATGATCTTGTTAGTTAAACAGATTCCTCAAAAGTAGTTCTTAGTACTAGCTTACTATTACCTGTTAGATTTTAAATCTTTTGATCAGTAATCGGTTGCCTCACCTAAAGGGGTGTCTTTGCACTGCCAAGTCAAACATTAAATCGTTTTGTTACCTAGTGCTCTCTTACCTAATGGCCCAAGATACAAATGCTCTCTTTCGGAAAATGAGGAAATAAAATGTCAGATTCAATAGCTCATCCAAAAGGGCCACATTCGACTGAGCTCCTCGCCTTGTGGGGGCCCAATTCTTGTTGGTGCAGAAAAAGGATGGAACACAACGACATTGTATTGTTTACAAAAGCCCTAAACAAAAGCACCATCAAGAACTCATATTGAATCCCCTGGATTGATGATCTTCTTGATCAACATAATGGTGCCAAGTTCTTCAGTAAGGTTGATATGAAGTCAAGCTACCACCAAGTCTCGATTGATCAAATTGTTATATGGAAGACAACCTTCAAATCTAAAAAACGTCTTTTTGAGTGATCTGTCATGCCTTATGGCTTGATTAATGCTCCAACAACATTCATGAGTATGATGGATGATATCTTGTAGTTGTTCACAAACTCTTTTGTGGTCCTATAGCTAAACAACATCCTCATCTTCAACAGACCTTGGGAGGAACATTTGCAACACATTTAGTAGATCGTAGGCACCCTACGACAACACAAGTTATATGCTAATTTGGAGAAGTGCTCACTTGACATGTTGTGGATGAACATGGGGTGCATGTGGACCCAACCAAGATCCAAGTCATTCATGATTGGCTAGCTCTGACAACACTAATCGAGCTCCGCAGCTTCTTGGGCCTCACCAACTTTTACCGTCAGTTTGTTTTGAGGTTCTCTGATACCGCTTGGCCCTTAAGCCAAGTGACCAAGGGTGGAGCCAAAGCCAAGTTCACTTGTGATATGTCACAATAGAAAGCATTCGTGAATCTGAAACGAAACCTCTGCTTGACGCCATTGCTCACTCTATCAAACCTACAACAACCTTTCGAGATTGAGACAGATGCCTGTGACTATGCTATCAGTGCAGTTCTCACTCAGCATGGAAATTCAATGGCCTATACCAACGAGATCCACTCTTTGATATGGAAGATGAATTGAGTACCTAAACAGTGAGAACACCCAACTCTATATTTAGAACCAATCATTGTTCGAACAGGTGAGCACATTGGAGGTGGCTAGGATAGATGCGCGATCGTTGATTAAGCATCTAGACAAAGCCCAAGAGGAATTGGAATCTTTAAGGGCCAAAGTGGTCAGGCAATTAGAGATGATACCCCTCCCATTTATGAGAGCATAAACACGAGGAACTTGGCCTCTGTTCATAGGTATCCCACCTATAACAAGGAGATGTACTCCATTGTGCAGTCCCGTTGTCAATGGAGAAGGAGACAATCATCCACACTGATTACAAGCCCCAACAGTTCATGCAGATGCAGGGAAAGTTACAAAACGACCTTCATCAGAAGTGGTCCATGCACATATAACAATTCCACCTAAACATCAAGTACAACAAGGGAAACACAAATCGAGTTGCAGACTGTCTCAACCGACCTCCAGTTTCTATGTTGACTACCGTGCCCAACTCTTGTGGACATGAGAACTCTGAGTGGCCACAATTGTACAACAAAAATCCTGACTTTGTCATTACCGATCAGACATTGCATGTCAAAAGATGGGTCTCAAACTTTTATTTCCAGGATGAAATTTTATGCCATCATGAAGCATGCGAAGCTGATTTGGGAGGCACGTTACAGTAGAATGGCAAGGCACTTCGGCATAGAGAAGACAATGGTAGTATTGCAAAACTAGTTCTATTGGCCAAAAAGCTTCCACAAGACGCCAACAAGTACATCAAAATATGCACCACCTATGCCATTGCCAAACCGTCCATCAAAAAGCGCAGGGGTTGTACACTCCTTTGCCTACCCCAAATAGACCCTGGGAGCCTTATCCCCATGGATTACATGTCTGGCTTTCCTTCAACCAAGCAAGGCAATGACTGCTTATTTGTGGTTGTTGATTGATTCTCTAAGATAGAAAGTTTAACTACCTGTAAGAAGAGCACAACAGAGGCCATTGCTAAGCTCTTCTTCGAGGGCATTTGAGTTCATTTTGGTCTCCAACAGATCATTATCGAGACATCAAGTTCTTGAGTACTTCTTGGTCCAACCTATGGTCGATGATGGATACCATGTTGACCAAATCGATTGCCTTCCACCGCTAAACCGATGGATAGACAGAGGTTGTCAACATAATTATTCTTGATTGTGCATATCCTATGAATGTACAACTCCAAACATCTACGCAATTCGAATGAGAGCCTTCCTTATGTTCAACATAGCTACAACAAAGCCCTTCATAGCTCCATTGGCCATAGTCCTTTTCAGGTGTGCTTTGGGTACCAACCATTGGCCCCAATTGACATAGCCTACCCTGTTGAAATATTGTAACTTCTAAGAATATTATACTTGTACTTTATTATTCCGGAGATGTTTCATTCCTCCGTGGAGACTCTATTGTATATCCGGAGATGTTTTATTCCTCCATGGAGAATGTGGTAACTTGGGTTATTAGACTTCCCTAGTGGGGGTCGGCCCTGTATGAGTCATGTGGGTTAAAGGGTTATTAGACCACCCTAGTGGGGTCGGCCCTGTCACATTATATTAAAGTGGTTAAGTTGGGGCCGACCTAGTTAGTGTAAAGTCAAGTCGGAGTTGTGTATAAATAGAGGAGGTGTGTTCCTCATTTAACACACATTCACTCACTTGTGATTAGCGCATAGGTGAGAAAGAGATCTGATATGGAGGAGAAGGAGCTCATGTTTGGGGATTACATCCTTGTATTTGTTGGTCATCTATATTGAGGAAGCTTTGCTGTGTTTTCTACCCCATGAGGGTTTCCCAGGATAAATCTGTGTCTCTTGTGTTTATGCTGTGCTTGTTGTTCTTTCAGTGATCCTGTATATGCTATTGTTGTGAAATGGAATGTAATACTGATATTTTCTGTCTTAGCATATTGAATCTTAACATACCCATTGCATATACACAGGAAGAATCCTCCCATGCTCAAACTGAGGTTGATAGGGCAGCCAAGTTTGTTGAATGGATCCAACATATCCAACAAGAAGTTCATGATATTTTGCAAAAATCCAATTCCAACTACAAGCAATGCCACGATCAACATCAAGTTCCACATAAGTGTTAGTTGTGAGATAAGGTAAGGTTGCATTTGCAGAGAGTGCCTCACAAGACCCTATCGAAAGCTTCGCCCACTCCGATATGGGCCTTACACCATCACCAAGGTTGTGGGTGAGAATGCTTTTGAGTTAAGTTTTCCCTCTTTTCTTGACTTGCACCTTGTGTTTAATGTGGAGCTACTTTGACCATGTTTTCCACTTGTCTTAGACACCTCAAAGGTAGACGAGCACCTGGCCCTATAGAACTCAACCTTGATTGCATCGAGCATGTGATAGTCGATCGAATCATGGACACTGAGATGAAAGGCACCCACCAACAAAACGTCCAACTGTATCGAGTTATCAAAGCAGGGCAACTTTTGGACCAAGGCAAGTGGCTCACCAGGAATCTAATTCAGCAGAATTTTTGCCATTTGATGTAGAACTTGACACAATGGGGACCATTGCTCCCTAAGGAGGGACAAACAATCCAAGTGGATACTGGTGGCCATCCACATGTTCCACTGATTTAGAATGGTTCCACACCTTGGTAGTTTCTTGTGTCCTGAACTTCCAATGTATTTTTGAAGCCCTAAACAATGCTTTTTTAGCCTTGCAATGGTTCAAGCCTCAAGGTTTCCCATGGCTTTCCTAAGCCTTGACCAAAATTGTTCTTCTCCTCCAATTCTTTCCAACAAGCTATCATACGCCACAAACATAATTTGTATGTGGAAGTTGTGCCCTTGGGAAGTTGATGTATCAACTAGACTCCCCATGGTCCACATTGCTTTTGCCTCTTCATCTCCTAGGGTTAGGGTTTTAGATCTTTCGGATTTTTGCCTCTATTGTTTCACACTTTATGTTAAAAGGCGCTTTTGGCCTCTTGTAATGCTCTCTTTCGAATGAGCATAGTCGGCACATCTCTCTTCATAGATAAGCTACCTCCATTCGAGCTAGTTTGTATCGCTTTGCAGTTTACAGTGTTTTTCCATTTCATTCATTAATGGAACTTGGGTTTTATTGTACTATTGTGCTCTATGAAACATCTTTGTGTGTGCATTTCCATTAAAGTCATAGGGTTCTCCGAATTTGAACCTTAAAGTTTGAAATTCAACGAACCTCAAGAAAATAGTCGAATTCGTTGAGATTCGGGTTGAAATTCGATTATGAAATTCATGAGTTCTACTTGTACATCGTGGTTTTGAAAGGGGATGCTTTTTTTAATCCTATTTTTCTTAGCTATTGAAAAACGAAGAGAAAGAAGTACCATGTTTTCATCGAATCTAGCTCCAATACGACGAGTAGACCGTGGTCAACGTTCTTGGGAGTATGGCTTTTTGTGCCGACAAAATTCCAGGTTCATTCTCGAGGAAAAAATATGTAACGATGTTGCAACCTCAAGTGTAAACTCATATATAGTGTGTGGTGTGCACAAGACTCGACAGTGGTGGGAGTGCACAAGACTCGACAGTGGTGGGAGTACTTGTCGGCAAGTAGCGGTGCGAATTCTTAGTGGCCAATTCAGACCGAAATCGAATACTCTCGATAATGTTTTACTTATTAAAATGTGATTGAATGTACTATGGATAGGCGACATGTCTTAGGTACAGGCTCACGGTTTATAGTTTATTAAATGTTTTTTAATATATTATGTATTTTTATACATAGATTATTAAATTTCTTTTATATATTATATATTAAATGCATTTTTTACATATTATCTTTTTATATATTAAATGTTATATATATATATAATGATATTTATTATTATAAAATGTAAAAATATGTTTGTTATGTTAATATATTACAAAATATTTATATTTTTAAAATATGTATATAGACGAATCTAATGGTGAACTCCATTCGGACCTCGTTGTAAAATTCGAACCCGAATCGAACTTGATGATTCTTGAACCCCAACCTTGTGACATAGGTTTCCATTTTATATTGCTTCCTTCGTTTTGTTTTCTAAATCATCCAAGATCATCTTGCCTTGAGGATGGAAAATGTCATAGCTGCCAGTTAAAGTGCACTATCATTCAAATAAGACCAGCAATACAAATGTCATTTTCATTTACCCTCTGCACATTTGTGCACCTGCATATACCCACAACAGCTAACCTAAACTCAAGTACTCAACTCATTAGGGTGAATTCACTTATAGAAAGTATATCACCAAGTGTACATAAAAATGAAATAAAACATTACACAGAACATCAAGAATCGGTGCAAATACAGCCTCTCAATATTTCATTGATTGCAAGTACAAGTACAATACAGAATTATACTTGGTTCTCAGACATTCTATATCAAAAAATGTTTATATTTATATGTTACAGTGACATATCACTTACTAAGTACATCTGTTACAGATATCTGTTTTGCTTTCTCGTCCTTCATACTTTTCTGCTTTAATGATGAGACTCAAAGAGCCTCATCTATGAAAACCATAAACAACAATAGAAACCATAACAATATGACACTTGGAATACCTTGCTTGCTTTATTATTTGGTGAATGCCTCTATATAGTGATTACAAAAGATCTGCTTGACACAGTCTACTTTTGCTACTCAACAAACTACTCGAGTGATCATTAATAACCACTAAGTGCACTGGAAACAAGGTGAGCTGTGCATTTATTTATTTTACTTATTGTATCACTATTCTATGAGAACGAGTCAACTTAGACAAATGTGCCTATGTGCCATATCATTTCCTCCCAGTTTATGTGGAATGCTATGGACCTATATGAAGCTAGAAGAACAGTGCTCAGATGTCGTGGTAAAGTTGATAGTCAACTGGTTGATGTGACTGGGAAGGAAAGAGATGAAGAGGGTACCATCACTGGGAGCTAGAGTTGGAACAGAAAATATGTGTTGAAGGAGACAGCTGATGTGTGTACTGATGTTGAATGTACTGGTGCTACAGAAAACCGGTCATGGGAAGGCTGTGTGGAGTGCTAAAGGAACCCCAAGGAAGTTGTTGCTGCTGCTGCTGAATCGACATGAAGATGTGAACTGCAAAATGACCTGCAAAGAATCTGAGTGGGAGGTGGGTGGCCTCCAAGGAAGAACCATAATGATGGCAAAAGTTTAGATGTATTCACTAGATTCACTATTTTTTACATATATAGAACAATTTCGTAAATATAAAACAGGTCATGTGCATAAAATATATAGAACCATTTCATAAATATAAAACAGTTAATGTACATAAAACATAAATACATAGAACAATTTCATAAATATAAAACAGGTCATGTACATCAAATATGATTACATACAATCCATTATGTTGTGTATTGGATGGCCAATAAACCAGTGTTTACCTCAGGACAAATCAAAACTGTATAAAATGCTATGGAGTTTGTTCTTTTTGTTGTTTAAAACATTTACAACTTTTGAATGTAGTTTTCTGAAATTACTGCATGCAAAGAAATATAGTTCTGTATCTGGAGGATATATGCTTACAAGAATGGATTTTTTCTCCATGCTTGCATATAGAGAATATAGAAATTCTGAAATTGCACTGGTCAATTAAGAGTGTTTGTAATCTCATCCCAGGGTCAATACTAATTATCGGAGATGTTATTTTCTGAGCCCTTGTGTATCTTTTTTTCCCTGTACATGGGAGTCTTGGTTGGGTTCCTGGTCCTCTGTTAATCACCCAGAAAAGAAAAAGTTCAAATAAAACTGTAGATCGTGAAAAACTTCAAATAAAGGGTTGTTAATGGTGTTCAAAGTTTTATGTTCTTTGTGATATGCAGATTATTTAAATCTGTAGATCGTGAATTTCATGTAGCAGAGCTTCCTCTTCGTCCAGATTTCAAAGTTATGCCTGAGGACTGGGATGGCACTGCAAAAGATCCAGATGAAAAGTTGTGGGAGATATCTCAGAAGGAGGATGAAATGCTCTACCGGGAATTTGTGCAGCGAATGAATTTCAACAAAGAACAGGTATTTTCAGTATGCCTTTACAGCCAACCATTACAACCCTTATTTCTATGGAGTGAATATCAATGATGTACAGATAATTTAGGCTGTCTTTAGGACTTTCTGATGGTTTTATCTGGATATTTGGAACACTTATGCATATTTACTCAATACATGTTTTTTTTCTTTTTCAGATTGCTGGTAAGGTTAAATGTCATAAATATAGTCGAAGGAAACCTCCAGAAGGATGGAAGTTCACCATAGAAGAGCTTGGTCCCAAAGGTAAACGAGGAAGAGGTGGTGGGCGGAGGTTTGTTGGTTTACCTGATGGGTCACGAAGACCACTTAATGATTTGGAAAAGTTGTTTTTGAAAAGGGAAACAAACAGGCCTCGGCGCAAAATTGTCTGACTAATGCTATGATATATTCAACTTCCAGTAGGTTCAGATATGCATAAGCTAGCAAGGAACCTGTACAGAATGAGTGCCAATGGGTATATTTCAGAAACATTGAATAATTAAACTTTATTAACCAGTAGTGATTTACTGTTTTTTAATTCTCATCAATGGTGGGCTGTGTCAACATGGATTTTTTTTTTCAACAATGTGCTAAACATCAAATATGTTCAGAGATTTATGCAGCTGCTTATTTCCAATTGGACATGGACCCTGGAGGCTGGTTAATTATTAGTTATCCCTTTGGCATGATATTCTGATAGATATTCTTACAATTCTGGCATTTGTATTACTGTGGAACTGAAAGGCTGGCCAATGGACAGACCTGAACTTTTTTAGAGAAAGAGGGAAATAATTCTTTATGGCTAAATTACGTATGAATCAAATTGGGTTGATTTTGAGACGTGGTTGCCCAATCCAAAACTTAACGATAATGAAGATTAATACACATTATAGATAGCACATATCCATAATCTTATTTTATTGCATCTATGATTGTTTAGTGAATTCCGTCACAGAAGTGATTCTACAAAGGTGACTGCAAAATAATTTAGGTTTGATAATAAACAAAAAATCAAATGTAGGAAGTGGAGGATCTTAAGAAAAATCTGAAGAGGTTCTGCCAGCTGCTTTCTTTCTATTCATCATCTTATATTACCCATCATCTTCTTCTCTCTGTTGCTTTTTCATCACCATATATTACCTATTGGCTTCTGTTATCTGCTTTCTAACTTTGAGTTCATCATCTTATATTACCTATATGCTGGAGAGAATTAGTCGTCGACAAAGTAAAAGCCACAACAGTTTTAACATTCAACAGATGGGCATAACTATTTTTAAGAGTTAACATTGAGCAAATGGGCAAAATCTATTTTTAAAGACCAACATTCAGCAGATGAGCATAACTCTTTTAAGGTGCATAGAGTGCAAATTTGTAAGGGATTGTGATTTGGATGGAATTGTTTTTTATACAGGTTATACTATTTTCCAAATAAGTTACATAGCTGGCATCTAGCTGGCATCTATTATTATGCATGAAATAGGTGTTTCATCACTGTTAAATGGGTGATTCATTTTTTTTAATGTCTTCCCATTTTTCTTATCTAGTTAAACAAGTGGAAGGTTTCATTATGGGAAGACAATTTGTGAAGCACCCCTGTTAATTTTTAACCTTGTTGATGAGGACCAACTGAGTTCTATTAGTGGATTTAAAAAATGTACTTTGAAGAAGTTAACATTATTTTAGCTGTTATGGGAAGATAATTTGTGAGACATCCCTGTTAATTTTACATTATTTTAGCTGTTATGGGAAGATAATTTGTGAAACATCCCTGTTAATTTTTAACCTTGTTAATGAGGACAACTGAGTTATATTAGTGGATTTAAAAAATGCACTTGGAAGAAGTTAAAAATTATTTTAGCTGTTATGGGAAGATAATTTGTGAAACATCCATGTTAATTTTTAACCTTGTTACTGAGGGCCAATTGGGTTCTATTAGCGGATTTTAAAAAAGAGGCATTGTCAAGAAGCTCAAAATCTTTTAGCTGATAGGGACAATGAATATTTTGATATAGTCACCTGTTAGGGATATTGATTATTTTGATATAGTCACAGCAAAACATAACATATGATTAGATGATGCACTATTCACTTGAATGCTGTCTTGTGTGGGTTTCAGTAAGTGTTTTCGGTGATAGTCTCCTAAGGTGGGACACAAGTATGTCATTTGAGAATGAAAAAACGGAATGATATGTGTGGAGTGGGTATCATAAAGGTGTAGAGTATGCCAGAGTGTTTTTGGTGTGCGAGAAAATATGTGAAGTAGAGGCTGAGGAATTGTACCAAAATTAATAAATCGGTGAAAACCAAGTCTTTTGACTATAAATAATTTTTTTATGCTCTTAGTGGCAAAACAATTAATGGATATGGTGCACTCAGGCTGGCTTCTCTCTTTTTTCATATTGTTATGCTATTAGTACTATAATGCCAATATCGTGGTAGTAAATCCATTGCAAAACAGTCTTTGAAGTTTGAGGATATCGTGGTAAAAAATCCATTGCAAGCCAATCTTTGAAGTTTGAGGAGTGTAGGTTAAGATATTGTTGCCATCTTAGAGCCGTGGAGATCTCTGGAAAGCTGAGAGATTTTGAGCTCTGGATGGGTTTTAGGAGAGCCACAGAAGGGTGTGGGCCAACCGGTAAGGCTGTATGTAGTTGTTACGTTAGATGAGAAGAAAGACGGCGTTATGTGGGCTAAAGTGAAATGGGCATTTCCCTGTGTCAATACGCTATGGGGCATTATAGCTGACATGGGCAGCGCAATTGGGAAGTAAAGCTTGATGCTTATTTTCGGAGAAAGAATGCTGTGTGGGGCACTGATGTTAGTGAGAAGGCCGTCCATATAAGAAATAAATCCCATAGAAAAAATTCAGACAATGCAAAGGAATTGCAGAGGAAGAGAAGCTTGGGCCATGAGAAGCAGAGGAGATGGGGTGTGCATAAAGAGCAACATTGTGAAAAGTACCTCTTGGGTTGGGCAATGACTCATGAGAGAAAGGGGTCCATGAAATAAAGTCCTTGCATGAGAACTTTGGGCGTTGATGCAACTAACTGATAGCAACATTCCTGAAAATTTATAATTATTCCTGAAAATTTATGCCAAATATTTATAGTCGACATATTGGTTTCATGAATATTTGAGAAAGATTCTATACTTAAACAAAGATGTTCGAGTTTTGTGTTTGTAAGAGACGGGAATGGCACTATTTAAGGTTTAGAGACATGGGCAATGATGATATCATTAAATAAATTTGAACATAGTAAATAATTAAACGGGCATATGCCAGCTGCTTTTATCTGAATAGAGTTGATTAGTAATTAAGCTTATGGCAGCTGCTTTCTTTCCATTCATTATTTTATTTTGGCTTTTTATGTTCTGCTATCTGTTGTCTAACTTTTCATCTTATATTATCAATTATCTTCTGTCATTTGCTTTTTGACTTTCCATTTTGTTGTTTGCTTTTTAACTTGACATTTTGTTGTTCCCCATGTTGTTTCCTTTGGCTTGGACTGGGGTTCCAAATGCTGGGTTATACTATGCGGGAGCACCTTTCTATGTCACTCTAGCCTCGAGCTAGCAATTGGGCTAGAGCGAGGGGTATCCATGTTCATTTTGAAATTATCATTCTCGGATGTCGCACAAGAAAAACCATCGTTTGTGAAGCTTTAGCTGGGTTTGTTGGAAGGGTAGGGTGGTGCATGGTGTTGTCCTTGTAATCTTTTCGAAACAAAAAAAAATCTTTAGTCAGTATGCGGGAAATTTACATGGAAGAATCATAACATAATGCTGTCGCAGAAGGCTCAGAGAACATGAAAATAGTTTAACAAGGATAAGAGGTTAATGTGGAGAGCGACATAAGTTCAGCAAATGGCTTCGCACCTTGGTTCCTACAGTAGCTAGCCCTCTTACCGAGGATGCAGAAGGGCCAAAGTCAAAGCTTTTGAGTGAGTGTTATTGAGTGTATGTGCCATGTCCTTGTAATCTTTTCGAAACAAAAAAAGAATTTACATGGAAGAATCATAACATAATGCTGTCCCAGAAGGCTCAGAGAACATGAAAATAGTTTAACAAGGATAAGAGGTTAATGTGGAGAGCGACATAAGTTCAGCAAATGGCTTCGCACCTTGGTTCCTACAGTAGCTAGCCCTCTTACCGAGGATGCAGAAGGGCCAAGTCGAAGCTTTTGAGTGAGTGTTAATGAGTGTATGTGCCATGTCCTTGTAATCTTTTCGAAACCAAAAAAAAAATGTTGAGTTGTGGTTTTTAGGGGTAATCAAGAAACCAAACAAACAATAGGGGCATTATATAGGTTTAAACTACAGGAAATACCTTCAGTACCATGGACAGCATGATCTATTTTTTTATTCACAAGTAATTTAGTACCATGGACAGCATGATCTATATTTTATTGACAAGTAATTCAGAGGTAATGAACCAGATCTATTTTTGCTTGACGAGTAATTGAGAGAATGAACAAATACACGCTGAGGAGACTGAACTACTTTTCTAACACATATTCATTAGACAACAAACCGATGGGAAAGGCATGCATAGATCTATTGGTTTATTTAGCACCATATGAGACATAAAATGGAAGGGAAAAACCAACATAACTTGCTTGAGCTTATTATTTCACATGTCGCAACAACTTTGGTCCTCATTACACATTAAATCCACCAATTCATTTAACAATCACCCCAATGTTGGGGACTATAAAGTCTCAATCCAAAAACAACTGTTTTGTTTATATAATAAGTGAACCAAGGGTTGGGGATCATAAAATCATTGTCTTGGGCCTTGCTATATACCTTTCCAATAGTACTCAAACAATGCTTACAAGAAGAATGAGAACGTAGGAAGAGAAGTAGAAGAAGGATGTTAGATGCTGTCGCAAAAAAGTGAATGTAAGAAGAGTAGAAGAAGGATGTTAGGTGTTGTTGCAAAAAGTGAACATAGGAAGAGAAGTAGAAGAAAGATGTTAGATGTTGTTGCAAAAAATGATAGTTGCGCAAATATTTTTTTTCAGATGACTTCAATTAAGAGAATTTTGAGGTAAAAAAAATGGGTTGCCAAACAAAAAAAGTACTATCAAAATCAACTTTATTAGAACCAATCAAATTCAACTTTATAAGAACCAATCAAATTCTGGAGAATGACATCATCACTTATGATTGAGGTGGCATTGCTTGAGTTAAAGTTACTTGTTAAATTCTAAATGATAGATGAAAATCTATGATTAACTTATTCATAATGGAAAAAGTACTCGTAAATTACTTTTAAATATAATTTTTATGTATTTAGTATCCTTAAAATACTTTCACTTTGAAATACTTTTATTTTTGAATATAAAAGTATAATAGTAATAAAAAATCAAACATAAATTTAAAAATATAAGACTTTTAGTTTATATATGATGTAATAAATAAAGTATATTACAAATATTATATTTTTATTTAAAATTATCATAACATATATTATTTAAAATTATTATATTAATTATAAGAAATATTATATATATAATAATCATGTTTATTATATTTCTTATAATATATATATTATGTTATATTATATATTATAATATAATAAATAATATAATATAATAAATAATATATGTAATGTTATATTTAATGAATGATATATTTTAGAATTTTACATTAAATATGTAAATATATTTTAAAATAAATAATTATTAATGTGAATTATCTTATAAAAATATAATTTAGAATTTATATACAAAAGTTTAATTTAGTTTTATAATTCAAAACAAAAGTATTTTGTTTTGTTTTATTATATGACTACTCTATTTTAGTATATTTATGTATTCAAAATTACTTATGTTTCTAATCATATTAATAGGGATTTTTTTATTAATTTTAGTTGTACACATTTTTTCAGTTTAACTTAATCATAGTTACCTGAATTGTAATACAAAATGTGAGTTGTAAATATACTTCTTCACAAATTGACAAACTCACAATATTTGATTATATCTCTTATGAGGCCCATTTTAGACTTCAAAATTCTCTTAATGTTTGCTTCTACTTTGCCCCATTTCAGCCGATCCAAACTCTTGACTAACCTCTTAGTCCCTGGTAATGACCCAATGAAAGAAAAAATCTTCCGCATATACCTCCCATTCCTCCCATGCTTATTGGTAACCATCGAGGATTTTCCAATTTCCCACCCTCTCGCTAATGGATTTTTTTACCTAGGGTCTTAATCTCTATTTAGGATTGCCATTGCTTTAAATTTGTGAAAATAGAGGTGTTAGTACGATCGATAATAAAAAATATTGGCCGCTTTTTCTATTTGACATTAGCATTGTTTTGGAAAGGCAGTGGTATGAAAGGTGAAGCATTCACTGTAGGCAACAAAGAATGCATCTGTTGGCTAGGTGGCATTTGACTTAGAAACTAGAGAGAAAACACTTTGGAGGTGGGCCTTTGTTTTTCCATGGCCATCTCATCACAACTTTGATCTCCACTATTAGGTGGGTCTCTCTAGGAGGGCATCCTCCACTGTCTGCAACTTTTCATTTGTTTGTGAATCCACAGCGGGTCTTCCTCCTGCAGAGCCATAGCATCTGTGGAATCCGCTTGTCAAGAAGCATCACAACCGTGTGTGACATACTCCTCTTTTGGAAGTTTTGATCAACAATTGAGATATGGAAAGTGGGAAGGCTCGACTTGGAGGGGTAGCGACATCTTCATTTATCACTGCATTAGTTTCCCGTACGCCGAGTCTCATCACTTGCATCCAATGTAATTCTTGCCCCTTTTGCATTGTGGTCGGCTTGGCTACTGTTTTTGCTACTGGACTGGATTGCAGAACATGTTGATCGCGAACCAATTGCTCTTGAAAAACCTTTAGGCTCGAGATTGAGACCATAACGTAGAGAAGCCCATAGTCAATAATTAGGGATCTTAGGAGATGCATTGACCCCTTTTCTGTTTGTATACTTTGGTGGAGAGCAAAGTCGATTGCTCTATGCTTGAAGAAATTTAAAGTTGGGGTGGGGAGTTTGTGTGAAGGTAGCAGATTCCTTAGTTTAAGTTTAGGTGGGCGGGGTAAAGATGGTCATGTATAGGAGTGAGTGGTTGAAGGTGATTCTTTAGATGAAGGTGGTTCGCCGGGTCATGATCTCTATGTGGGTGGGTATCCACGTTTATATACAATTTTGAGATATGAGCTATTCACCAAGCAAGGGATCATTATCTTGGCTTCCTTTTGCAAATATGACCACTGTATTTAGTCCTCCTATCATGGTCTACGAAGTTTTGCTTATGTAGTGAAGGCTCTGGGAAACATGTGTAGGCCTTGTTTATTCAGGTTTTTCTGTAACATTTTTGTACTATGCTGCCTTGATGTATATGTATCTTGGTATTGTATGAATGAAATATAATTTTTGCTATCTATGTGGAAACTTGGCCCATTGCTTTATTTCAATGTGCATGCTGATTTTGCATTTAATTTGATGGCAACTTCGTCAAGTGTGTGCATTTACTACGAATATGAGCTGTATTATTTTGTTGATGGTAATGGAGAGGGCACCTGATCTCTCTTAAGTGGATTTGCATTTTGTTGCATTATGTATACATTTATGCTCGTCGAGCTTTGTTCCGGAGCTTGATTTGGACTTCATTTTTGTAATGTGTATGCAATGGCATCTAAATGACGTTCCATACAAGCACAAGACTAGCTACCCTGCTTATCCTTTTTACCTTCTTAAAATATAGCCTTGTAGACCAATTAGGCCAATGATATGTCGCCATGCTTTGAGGTTATTCACGAAGAGATTACACCATGGTTTCTTTTTTGGCGAGGACGAGAGCGATTGCTTATGACATTCCTATTTTGCTCCTAATTTGACGAAGCTCCATCTTTGCGATACAGTATAGGGTATTGAGTGGATTTATGAAAAACTTAACTGTGGCTGTTTTTGGCTTTCAATCACCCACAAATCTACAAAGGGCTCTTTTCATAAGATAAAACATAGACTGCTGATCTAGATGGGTGGGATCGATTAGAGCTTCCCACGACACTTGCACACTCTTTCATCTCTTGGAAAGGTGCTTTGTCGTTGTGGAATCTCCACTGTTGATCGTAGCCGACATAACATTTTATGATTGTTTACGAGATTCACCATTCTCCTAACCCTCAATAGGCCTTACCCCTGCGATGTGATCTATGGTGTAGATCCCATCCCCATTGAGTGGGTCAAATCTTGGCCATTCACGAAATTGTGATTCTTTTATCTCCTATCAAGTCTTGCCATCGGGATGTTGATTTATTTTGGGTGAAAGGATTTGGGTTGTTCAGGCATGCCTGTCCTTGTGTCCCTCTAGATAGTCCTCACCTCATGATAGGATTTAGGCCCTTGATCTGATTTTGGTGGGGCCAATCCTCACCGTTTGTGGAATTGAAGGGCTTTAGAGAGGATGCGTATGGATTTTGGGGAATTCTTAGGCCTTTGGAAAACATTCAAGCAATTGTTTTATGGGTAGGGGCTTCTATAGGGGAGAGATGCCAATTTTTGTGTAGGGACTAGTAGTGGTCATAATACCCGTCATCTCAACCACCCAATACATGAACATACAACATACCATTAAACTGCACCAACAATCTGTTTTATTTAAATTAAGTACAAAGACAACTCATTAACTGAATAGGCCAACAATTGTCACCAATTAGTGTTTTTAAAGACAATGCTCCATTGTTTTATCGATGGATGCATTGAAACTCTGCTCATTTGTATATTGTTTCTATTTGTTAATACATTTGGAAGACTTTGGATGTCCATCTTGTGCATTTGTGTTGGATTACAAGCTTATGGGGTGATATTGTGTCTTGTTTTTCAATTCTTGCTTTCATTTTATGTATGGATCTAGTTTACATGTTGTAGAAATAAGCATTTACGATCGATAATTTGCTTATTTGTGTTTAGATGCTAAGAGACCTCGAAATAACCAACAATATTCGGATGTACTTAGGTTCTTCAAATTTCTTCTTATTCTAACACACTAGTTCTCATCATTTTTTTGTTGCAAGTGTTGTTGTTTCAAGCTGCATATCACAAGCCACAAGAAGGATTTGAAATCGGTTCTTCTTCTTCTTCTTCTTGGGAATCTTCTATTTTTGTAACATCCTTTGCTTACATATGTCTCCAAAGCAAATCTGCAAGAACAAGGGCATTGGGATTGAAAGCCTCATCCATCTCTATTTCAACAAAACTTTCCTTCTCTGAATTTTGTTTCATGCTTAGAGAAGTAGATCTAAAGCTTTCCATTGATTACCATTTTCAGATCTGATTTTCTTTTAAGCATTCTTACTATATTTAGATCTTTACATTCCTAAAAGGCACATCTATCAATAGATCTAGATTTAAATTTTGTACTTGCACTTGAAATTTCAAAAAACTTTCTAAGTACAAAGATTTTTTTCAAATTATTATTTTTTATTTGTTTAAATTCATTTCCATCATATTCTAACTTGAAATGCTTGCTGGTTTTTAGTAGGTCCAAGGATTTACAGAAGGAAACTCTGGCCATTTTCCGCCAGAAAGTACCAAAAACAACATCTCGTGGACCTCTTTTTCCAACCTAAGTACAAACCATCTTGTCCCACTAACATCCAGGTCTGTTATGACATAAATTTCTAACAAAACATTAAAAAATCCTATGCTTCCCAATCTATAAGTACTTAATGCTCACCACTTCAAACACCACGAATGACCATTGGAGCATCCTTGCTCATCACTCCAACATCCACGAATAAACTTTGGAGTAGCCCCATACAACCAACAAACCATTGTATCCCATCACACAAACACTTGTACAGAGCAAGGTGAAATATGTCAGCTTCTCAAAGTGGTTTGTTCAACTATTCAAACCACCCACTTCAATAATGACACCTGCCAACATAAACTCATTAAATCAACAATAAAACACAACGAAAGCACAAGGCCACCCAACTAAACTCATCAAATTATCCATTAAGCACGTTCAAAGCACAAGGATAAAAAATGACATATTTCCATCCATTGGATCGAAGCAAAAGCAATCCACCTACCTAAATAAACTCATCAATTCAACAATTAAACACATCGAAAGCACACGACCACTCAAATAAACTCATCAAATCATCCATTAAACACATTCAAAGCACAATGATCAACAATGCCAAATTTCTATCCATTAGATCAAATCCAAATCAATCCTACACATTCAATTTTAAAATTTAGTTTTCAATCCATGTCAATTCCAGATACCAATCCAAGTGAACAACAAATAACTATAAAGCAACCTTAATCTACCTACAATTGACTCTATTTTCATTCCGAGGATTCAATTAGTGCATCAACACTATCAACAGTTTGCCTACAATCCACTCGACTTGCGTTTCAAACATTCAAACAATGCATGAACACTATCGATAGGTTGGCATTCAACTAGTACATTAACACTATCAACGGAGGATCGGTGTGCCACAATGGTTCAGGTATTGACATTCCAAATTTATTCCTTTTATGTTAAGAGTATTATCTATGTTTCTAGGTTCCATGTCTGTAATTCATAAGTGTTTACATATATACAATACCGCATTCCCTACTATAGTAATATACTTGCAGTGCAATTCATAAATGTGTATATATAGAATACTACATTTCCTGCATGCATTTCAATTCATGGCTTTTTATTTAGTGGCTAAAGGAGCCAAAACTGAAAGCTAGTTACAATAATCCTACTATGATAAACAATATCAGAAAAAATGGTATTGTTTTAAGTGTCAAACTACCCTTATTGTTTTAATTGTCAAATGGTACCACCAAAGAAGATCACTGGACTTGATTAGGAAAACAAGGAGTCTAACCCCTTTATGTTTCAGTGCAACATTTGTATTCAATGCGTTCTTGTGTAATAATTGTGTAGGTTTCTGCAACCATCCCAAGAGTCAATAATGCTGCTCGTACTAGAAGAACAAGGAAGCGAGTTTCCAGGGGTGCCCATCTACGTTGCACCTCATCAGATCATGAGAACATCGCTAAGGGTGTGAAAAACAACAGTGCTCCTATAAATGCCGAAGATGATCATGTGGCAAAGGCAGACATGGATAACACAGTGCTACCATCACCCACAATGTCACCATCAACCATAGTTCAAGGAGCTAGTCCATTAAAGAAAATCAATGCTATCAGAGGGTGGACAAAACATGTCATATTAGATGAAATTAACGACGTTGAATTCCATGGATATTTGATTAGAGGAGCTACCAAAAAACATGGGATTGCACCCACACCAATCCATTACTCGATAAATGGCCTAACACATATCGAGCAGAGGGGGTGTCTTATACTTATGACTGAACATGAGGTGGTTTTGATGACATCCTAAGTGCCCAAAGACCATGAAGTGACAAAACTGGGTTAGGATATAACAAAAGGAGTTATGCTGTTGCACTTATGAGTCCAACCAAAACGATGGGTAGTCAGAAATATAATCCTCATTTACATGAGACAAATATGGTTCCTAGAAGATCAATAACAAGTAGGTATCAACAGATATTTTTGGGTCACGGCTACTCATGTAATAGTTTTGGACATAAAGCCTTGAATTGCAAAGCATATGGAAAAGTTCATTTTCATAAGAAGAATACATTTAACAATTATCCAAAAGAAAGAAAAGGAAACCACAACTCCTTTGCACCTCTACAAAGCTATGATATAGAATGTTACAAATGCAATAACCATGGACATATAGCTAGAGAATGCAAACTAATGACTCATACAGAAAGGAATACTGCAAATATGTTTCAAGACAAAGAGCAGAGAAAGGTCTAGAAGAAAAAAAAAATAGTAGAGAGGAAAGAATCCATGATAGCTCTATGTGCAACAGAAAAGAAAAATATATGGCATGTTGATAGTGGATGTTCAAAACACATGATAGGATATCCAAACAAGTTCATAAGCCTAAAAAGAGATCAAAAGGAAAAAGTTACTTTTGGAGACAATATGTCCTCTAAGATAATTGGAAAGGTACAGTTGCTATTAAAAATAAAATCATAGCTGAAAATGTGTTGCTAGTAGAAGACTTCAAGCCTAATCTTCTTAGTGTGAGTCAAACATGTGATCAAGGTCACATTTGCATATTTGATTCCGAGAAATGTGAAATTAGGAAGAAAAACTCAGGAAAACTTATTGGGATTGTTGTAAGGAATTCAAGTAATGTATACATCCTAGAAAATGAAGAGCAATGCCACATGAGTCTGATTGATGAAAGCTGGCTATGGCATAGAAGGATGGGACACTTGAATTTTGACAATCTTATAAAGGTGAGTAAGAAGGAAGTTGTAAGAGGCTTGCCAAAGATTGTGAAGCCTCAAAATTCAGTTTGTAAACATTGCCAACATGGGAAACAAACTAAAGTGAGCTTCATAATCAAGGAATATACATCCTCACAACCATTGAAAATAGTTCACACTGATCTTTGTGGACCAAAAAGAAATAAAAGCTTGCAAGGAGAATCCTATTTCATGTTGTTCATTGATGATTATACAAGGATGACTTGGGTGACATTCCTCAAAGAAAAATCAGAAGCTTTTGAGAAGTTTAAATTTTTTAAGGCAATGGTTGAGAATGAGACAAATCTGAAAATCAAATGTTTAAGGTCAGATAATGGAGGAGAGTTTACCTCAAACGAATTCAATTTTTTTTGTGAAACCCATGGAATTAAAAGACAATTTTCAGCTCCAAGGACTCCTCAGCAAAATGGCATTGTGGAAAGAAAAAATAGGACAATCCAAGAAGCCGCCATAACTATGCTTAATGAAGCAAAAATTTCAGATGCATATTGGAGAGAAGCAGCATATACAGTTTTCTATGTACTTAATAGAGGACAACTCTGAGTAAATCATGACAAGACTCCTTATGAGCTATGGTATGGAAGATCTGCCTCTGTCAAATATTTCAGAGTGTTTGGTAGTAAGTGCTACATAAAGAGGAATGAGGATGATCTTGGTAAGTTTGACTCTAGAACCGATGAAGGAATATTTCTAGGATATTCATCCACCAAGAAATCATATATATGTTACAATCAAAGACTACACAAGAGCATAGAGAGTGCAGATGTAAGAATAGATGACATGAAGCCAAGAAGTATTAGAACTCAAGATGATGAGATAACAAATAATGATAAGGACGAAGAAGACTCACAAAGGAAAGAGGATTCACAAGATGAAGAAGAAATTGAGCAGGAAGAAAAGGAAGACGAGGTATCACACGAAAATAACAAAGAAGATTCTCCAAGACCTCATACAAGAGCACCATCAAGAAGAATTCAAAGAGATCATACTGAAACTCAAGTTATTGGTGACATAAGTAATGGAGTTCAAACAAGAAGAAGGTTAATATATGATCAAGAACAAGCACTACTTTCGCTAGTAGAGCCTAAAACATTTACAGAATCTGTTGAAAATTGTAACGAGATACGTCATTTTCATGTTTTTGTATTTTTGTCATGGGGGGGACACAAGTCATATTTCCTAGCATGTTATGTTTGTAAAGTGACTTTTTAATAAAGTACCTTTTATAAAGTGAATGTACTTAAGACCAAAAAATTATTAAATGTGCTTTTTATTTAATAAAGTGAATTTAAGTTGTGGAAGACACATGCCTATGAAACGTGGAACTCACTGCTTAGCCTGTATCGAAACTCAAATGAGAATAGAAAGATGATGCTTAGGGAGAAACTGAGGAATTTGAAAATGACTGACATGGAGAATGTTTCCTCTTACCTTACTAAAATATCCAAGATTAGAGATGAATTGAGTGCAGTTGGAGAAGCCATGACTAGTGCAAAGATGGTAAGGACTGCCCTAAATGGTTTCTCTGGGAAGTGGAAACCCTTTGTGAAGGGTGTTGTATCCAGATAAAATCTACCCGGTTGGGAAAGGTTGTGGGACAATTTTGTCCAAGATGAAATTCGTGATGAAGCTCTTGAAAAACAGTCACTGAATGAACATAGTGAGGAAAATGTTGCTCTTCTGACTAAGAACAAAGGAAAGGCTAAGATGAAATTTGTAAGAGATCTCAACAAAGTTAGAGGTTACCAATGCAATCAGTATGGGCATTTTGCTTCGAAATTTACAAATAACAAAGATAAGAAACAAACAACAACATCAACATCTATTGAAGAATTTGCTATTGAGTTTGAGAAAGAGTTCTCTCTTGTTTCGATTGTTTCTAGTACGAACAGTTCCGGTTTGCAAAATTTCCGGATAGTGGATAATGGATCTACTAGACATATGAGTGGTATGTGGAGTGTATTTCAGGAAATTGTTGAGATTGGACCAGGATGCTGGTTTGTTGAGACCAGTTTAAGTCAAGTTCAGGAAATTAGAGGTATCAAAACTATTAAATTCCAATTAGAAGAAAAATCCCTAGTATTGAAAGGGGTCATATTTGTTCCAGGGCTCAGAACAAACTTAATATCAGTTTCAGCCTTGGAAGATGAAGGTTATAGTACCTTGTTCAGAACAGGCCAAGTTTTTTTGTATCCAGTTGGAAGACCGGACAATTCATTTCTATTGGGAGATAGAAGAGATAAGATCTATGTACTACGGGGAGAGCTAGTATATACAGAGTCCGGAGATTGGCATTTTGAAAGAGAGGATGATGAGATAGTGGTTGCAAACACCCATATGATACCTTCAGAAGAAGAGAGTGGATCTCTTCTTAGTACCAACAGGAGGCTCAACCAGTATAGTAAGATTGAGCAGATAGAGAAAAGAAGAATGGAGTCTTCTCGGAATTCAGCCTTTAGAGTTGTGTTTAGACGTAGATCTCTAGATCATTTTCCAGAGCAAGAGGAAGTTGCTGAGAATGATAATCCAGGTGGAGCAGTTAGGTGGTGCTGAAAGGACCTCCCTCGTTAAGAGGGAGTGTTGAAAATTGTAACAAGAGATGTCCTTTTCATGTTTTTGTATTTTTGTCATGGGAGGAACACAAGTCATATTTCCTAGCATGTTATGTTTGTAAAGTGCTTTTTAATAAAGTACCTTTTATAAAGTGAATGTACTTAAGCCCAAAAAATTATTAAATGTGCTCTTTATTTAATAAAGTGAATTTAAGTTGTGCATTTAATAAAGACCCTCATATTAGACTTATAATAACCATCAAATCAAAAGTTAGTTTGAGTTGGTTATGTAAGTTAGGGAAAAGTGCAAGTACATATACATGCTTGGGAATGAAAGAAAAATACAGAGAGATAGTAAGAGAGAGAGATTTCAGATTATGTGAGGATAAACATCTAGACAATTTGAGGGTACAGTTTTTCCAGAAGAATTGCTGCAAAATATTGACTGTACAGGCTTATGCTCAGATTTAAAGGAAGTTGCAGGCAGAAATTTGTACAGAAGTACAGTTCATACGCCGGTATAGTAAATCCATACATCTGTATAGAAGTACAGTTTGTATGCTGGTACAATACCCGATAATCTTCTGCTGTACACATGTGTGAGTTTGACTATGTTTATTCAGTTCATATTTCAATACAGATTTTATAAAGATTGTTTTGATGCTGTAAATGAAATTCTAAGGATAGAATTTCCGAGTTATTATTCTCTTAATAAATTTCTTTCTTAAGGGTTTTCCTCTGTTGAGGTTTTTGGCCCTGGGCATTGCCCTAAAAATCTTGTGTTACTTTCATCTTCATTCAGGAAAGATTGATTGTATAGTATTTGTGCTTAAACTATAAGAAATAATTTATAGTTCAGAAAATTCACAAATCAGAGTTACAGTCAAACTGTTTTAAAAGTCCAATAAGAAAGTTTTGTAATTTTTATCAAAAATCTTCATGGTATCAGAACTTTAATTGAAGGGAAGTTAACATTAGTAGGGGGCACAATGTTATTGAATAACACATCAGATTCTTGTTAGTTTTCAGAAATCAGTTTTATTTTTGTTGAATATGTCTGGGTTGAGGTATGAAGATAGGTTGGATGGTGAGTCTAATTTTTGTCCATGGAAGGAAAGAATTAAAATGTTCTTACAGGTAGATGATCTGTGGGAAGTACTAGAGAGTACCTAGACTAAACCCATAGTTGTTCCTAATGCAACTACATATGTTGTAGGTTATGCAACCTTTAAAAAGAAGAGTATGAAAGCCAAGAAGACGATCCTTGATTCTGTCAAGGATCATGTGATCCCTCATGTTGTAGGGAAGACACATGCCTATGAAATGTGGAACTCACTGCTTAGCCTGTATCAAAACTCAAATGAGAATAGAAAGATGATGCTTAGGGAGAAACTGAGGAATTTGAAAATGACTGACACAGAGAATGTTGCCTCTTGCCTTACTAAAATATCCAAGATTAGAGATGAATTGAGTGCAGTTGGAGAATCCATGACTTGTGGAAAGATGGTAAGGACTGCCCTAAATGGTTTCTCTGGGAAGTGGAAACCCTTTGTGAAGGGTGTTGTATCCAGATAAAATCTACCCGGTTGGGAAAGGTTGTGGGACAATTTTGTCCAAGAAGAAATTCGTGATGAAGCTCTTGAAAAACAATCACCGAATGAACATAGTGAGGAAAATGTTGCTCGTCTGACTAAGAACAAAGGAAAGGCTAAGAAGAAATTTGTAAGAGATCTCAACAAAGTTAGATGTTGCCAATGCAATCAGTATGGGTATTTATCTTCGAACTTTCCAAATAACAAAGATAAGAAACAAACAACAACATCAACATCTATTGAAGAATTTGCTACTGAGTTTGAGAAAGAGTTCTCTCTTGTTTCAATTGTTTCTAGTACGAACAGTTCCAATTTGCAAAATTTCTGGATAGTGGATAGTGGATCTACCAGACATATGAGCGGTATGTCGAGTGTCTTTCAGGAAATTGTTGAGATTGGATCAGGATGCTGGTTTGTTGAGACCAGTTTAAGTCAAGTTCAGGAAATCAGAGGTATCAGAACTATTAAATTCCAATTAGAAGAAAAATCCCTAGTATTGAAAGGGATCATATTTGTTCCAGGGCTCAGAACAAACTTAATATTAGTTTCAGCCCTGGAAGATGAAGGTTATAGTACCTTGTTCAGAACAGGCCAAGTTTTTGTGTATCCAGCTGGAAGTTTGGACAATTCATTTCTATTAGGAGACATAGAGATAAGATCTATGTACTACGAGGAGAGCTAGTATATATAGAGTCCGGAGATTGGCATTTTGAAAGAGAGGATGATGAGATAGTGGTTGCAAACAACTAAATAGTAGCTTCAGAAGAAGAGAGTGGATCTCTTCTTAGTACCGGCAGGAGGCTCAACCAGTATAGTAAGATTGAGCAGATAGAGAATAAAAGAATGGAGTCTTCTCAGAATTCAGCCTTCAGAGTTGTGTTTAGACACAGATCTCTAGATCATTTTCCAGAGCAAGAGGAAGTTGCCGAGAATGATGATCCAGGTGGAGCAGTTAGGTGGTGCTGAAAGGACCTCCCTCGTTAAGAGGGAGTGTTGAAAATTGTAACGAGAGATGTCCTTTTCATGTTTTTGTATTTTTGTCATGGGTGGGACACAAGTCATATTTCCTAGCATGTTATGTTTGTAAAGTGACTTTTTACTAAAGTACCGTTTATAAAGTGAATGTACTTAGGCCCAAAAAATTATTAAATGTGCTCTTTATTTAATAAAGTGAATTTAAGTTGTGCATTTAATAAAGACCCTCAGATTAGACTTATAATAACCATCAAATCAAAAGTTAGTTTGAGTTGGTTATGTAAGTTAGGGAAAAGTGTAAGTACATATACATGCTTGGGAATGAAAGAAAAACACACAGACAGACAGTAAGAGAGAGAGATTTCAGATTATGTGAGGATAAACATCTAGACAATTTGAGGGCATAGTTTTTCCAGAAGAATTGCTGCAAAATATTGATTGTACAAGCTTAGGCTAAGATTTAAAGGAAGTTGCAGGCATAAATTCGTACAGAAGTACAGTTCGTACGCCGATACAGTAAATCCGTACATAAGTACAGTCCATACACTGGTACAATACCCGAGAATCTTCTGTTGTACACACGTGTGAGTTTGACTGTGTTTATTCAATTCATATTTCAATACAGATTTTCTGAAGATTGTTTTGATGTTGTAAATGAAATTCTAAGGATAGAATTTCTGAGTTATTATTCTCTTAATAAATTTCTTTCTCAAGGGTTTTCCTCTGTTGAGGTTTTTGGCCCTGGGCATTGCCCTAAAAATCCGGTGTTACTTTCATATTCATTCAGGAAATATTGATTGTATGGTATTTATGCTTAAACTATAAGAAATAATTTATAGTTCAGAAAAGTCACAAATCAGAGTTATAGTCAAAGTGTTTGATAAAAGTCCAATAAGAAAGTTTTGTAATTTTTATAAAAAATATTCAGAATCTAGCAAAAGTGATGATTAGATCAAAGCTATGAATGAGGAGCTGGACCAAATAGAAAAGAACCAAACCTGGGAAATTGTGCCAAGACCTAAAGACAAGAATGTGATTGGGACCAAGTGGATTTTCAAGAACAAGTTAAATGAAGATGGTAAAGTAATAAGAAACAAGGGATATGTCCAGAATCGTATGCAAGGGATATGCTCAGGTGGAAGTTATTGACTTTGAAGAAACATTTGCCCCTGTAGCAAAACTTGAAGCAATCAGGATGTTCTTAGCATTTGCATGGTACAAAATTTTTAAAGTATATCAAATGGATGTTAAATCTGCATTTCTGAATGGAAATCTTGAAGAAGAAGTCTATATTGAACAACCTGAAGGTTTTCTCTTATCAGAAAATAAAGATTATGTTTGCAAATTAAAAAGGGCACTCTATGGTCTCAAACAAGCTCCAAGGGCATGGTTTTCAAGACTTGACAACTACTTGAAACAACAAGGATATAGAAGAGGGGCCACTGATCGTAATCTCTACATAAAATTTGAAAATGAGAATATGATCATTGTTGTTGTCTATGTAGATGATATCATATTTGGAAGTGATCTACAAGTCCTAAGTGTAAAATTTGCTTCAGATATGAAGAAATAATTTGAAATGTCTCTGTTGGTAGAACTAACATTCTTCTTAGGATTACAAGTCACTCAATCAGACAAAGGGATTTTCATTTCTCAAACCATGTACATTAAAGAGATGCTAAACAAATTTAAGATGGAAAATTCCAAGCCTGTTAGTACCCCCATGATCACTGGTTGTAAGTTAAGCAAGGATGATGAATCTTTGGAAGTGGATCATGCTATGTATAGATCTATGATGGGTAGTCTTCTATATGTGACAGCTACAGACCGGATGTGATGCAAGTTGTAGGATTGGTTGCTAGATTCCAATCAGCCCCCAAAGAAACACATGTAACAACAGTAAAAATAAGTTTCAAATATTTGAAAGGTACTATGGAGTATGGTTATGGTACCCAAAAGGCCAAGACTTCACTTTAAAATCATTCACTGATGTAGATTGGGCAGGAAGTGTTGATGACCGAAAGAGTACTAGTGGAGCAGCATTCTACTTGGGAGACTGTTTGGTATCATGGCTAAGCAAGAAACAACCTTCCATTGCACTATCTATAGCAGAAGCTTGTGATTAACCGGCAATAATTAATTAATGCAAACACACGAGATATAAAAAATAACAGAACTCATAATCACTTTTATATTGATCGCAGGTCACTTCGAGGGGGCAACCTCCTCTGAGCAAGCTCAATACAATTAACTTCACGGTCCCTTCATAGGCCTCAACAAACACTTATATACTAAGTCTAGGCACCAATACTATGAGTCAAAACCATGGGCCAATACAAACTATGGATCAACAAAACTATGGGCAACTTACAAACCATATGCGCCAACAACAATAACACAAACTATGGATCAACAAATACTACTGGATGACTTACAAAGCATATGCGTCCAACAACAATATACAAACAAAGTAAAGACATGGGTTCCTAACATCCCCTCTCCCTTAGAAAAATCTTTGTCCTCAAATCTTTAGATGTGGAAATTGATGCAGAATCTGAAGGAGTGGGACCCCTGTAGCATCCTCGGGTTGCATTCCAGGCCACTGGCGCCTTTGGAGTTTCAGGGAGGATTGCGTGGAAGGCTATAGATGAACAAGAACCATATCAACGACGTGAAAAGTGCACGTAGAACGGTGCTGATCGGCTTGTTGTTTTAGTCGAATTCTTGCCATGTGAAGATTGTCCTACAGAATGAGAAGAAGCTGATCGCGGTTTCGAAGAATTGAGTCAATTGCCTGAACAAGGGAGCTGCTGAAGGTGTGTGGAAGAAGAACTAGTGGTGCCTGTCTAGAGACTGCTTCATATGGTGTCCTTTTAGATGTGGTATTATACCACTCGAGCGCTTCTAGGAAATCCATAGAAATAGTTGTCCAAATCCGTGGAGGGATGGGCAAGGGTTCGAGCAGTCTCGAAAGGAGTGTCGTTTCACCCTTATTGACCTGGAAAGTATCACAGTCAACCACCATCTGTTGAATTGTCATTTTGAGTCCCTACCAAAAGAAGTTACATTGTTCCTGGTCATATGTTTTGAGGAACCTAGAGTGCCCTACTCATGAAGAAGCATGGAGTTCATAGAAGAGATAGCGCTGTTGAACAGATTGCAACCAATTTGGAACAAGCAGATAAATAGCTATAAGAGAAACTGGGTCATCAAATGTGCGAGGAGGAGAATCTGCCACCATATTGTCCTTACCCTTCTGGTAAGTGGTCGCATAGTCATAACCCATGAGTTGGATAACCCATTTCAGGTGTGCTGGGGAGGAGACCCGTTGTTCCAGGAAAGTTTCCAGACTCTGGAGATCAGTCTTGATGCAGAAATAATTTCCCAATAGGGATGGCTGCCACTTCTGTACTGCATGCAAAATAGCCATCATGTCCTGCTGAGATGTAGATGCGGCTAAATGCTTACCGGAAAGGTCTCGTGAAGGCGACAAACCCACTAGTGCAACAAAGACACCTGCATATCTATCCAAGGAAGTAGTGGAGACCGTTGGTGGGTGCATCTGAAGGGAATGGAGATGAGCAATGACACCATGTGAATTCTTCTTAAGTATCTTTTCCAGGAGATGTGAACTGATGATGGGTTGAGACCCTGGTTGTAAGCCCATAAATTTGTGTTGTGTCCCATTGACTGAAAACTGCATCCAAAGTTCAGCAAAATCCCATAAGATGGGGTCAAGTGTGCGTAACCATTGAACGCCCAAAACCACATCACATCCGCCTAAGGACAAGGAAAACATGTCAGAGCGCAGTTTATAATCTTCCATAGAGATATGCACATTGTGACACTTCCCCTTGCAAGGTAAGGTGCCCCCATTGGAAACCATGACTTCAAAGTTGGAGCAAGGATGGACAAAACAATCATCCTGTTTGGCAATTCGAGGATCAATGAAATTATGAGTGCTACCAGAATTAATGAGTATGGTAAGAGGGAGCTTCTTGAAGTATCCCCTGACCCGCATTGTTTGTGGGGTAGTGACGCTGGTTACAGCATGGAGAGAGATCTCGGGTGGGTCGTCCTGAGATGGGGTGTCAACAGGCGGGTGTTGAATGTCGACCTGATCATCTACTGTATCTGAACCTTCTTCACCAAGTTCTGAGGCAGGCAGAGAATCCACATCCAAGAGATAGAGATTTTGTTGAACACATCTATGTCCCCAAGTGAATTTCTCATCACAATTATAACAAAGCCCTTTTTCTCGGCGTGCCTACATCTCTATTTCAGACAAATGCTTGATAGGAGTTGGTTGAGGAGCAGGCGTGATGGGAGGTCGTTGGGAACCCATATTTCTGAAGGGAACAAAGGTGGGTTTGGAGTGTTGTTGAGCTGTGATCTTGTCCTTTTCCAACTTAGCCAACCCTAGGACTTCCATCATTGTGTTGGGACATAACATTTTGACCTCTGAGCGGATTTCATCCTTGAGACCACTGATAAAATAACTCTTGTAGAATTCATCACACAATCCTTCTGTGTGATTGGCCAGTTTCTCAAATTCTATTTGATACTCTCTCACTGTGCCAATTTGGTGAAGTTGAGTGAGTGCTCCTATGAAGTCATCAAAATTACTAGGACCAAATCGTGGCAAAAGGAGTTGGCAAAAATCTGTCCAGTTTGGCTCGGGATGAGCTTTGATGTACCAACGGTACCATTGAAGAGATTCCTGTTCCAAATGAAAGGATGCAAGTGGAACTTTCTGGACATCAAAAGTATTATGTAGACTAAAATATTGTTCTGCTCGGTATATCCATCTATTCGGATCAGTACCATTGAAGCGAGGAAAATCAAGCTTCGGCCCAAGAAAATTGCTGGAAGAAGAGAACCCGGTGGCTGCAAAAGATTCTGGTTGTCAGTTATTGTTCATGGCTGAATGCTGAAGATGTAGGTTGAGAAATTTTTCATCCAGATCTTGGAGTTTGGTTTGGATGGCTGCAAGTGCTTCCTCCATGGTGTGTGCTCCTGCACGGGTGACAACCATAACTAGTTTTTTTTTTTTTGGAATGGGTAGAAAAACACAAACAAAAGTTGATTTAGTAAAGGGAAATTTGGATTGGGAAAAAAATCTGATGGGTAATTGGAGTTTGACTAGATTTTGGACATTGTCGAAATGACAGGAAAGCAGAAAATGGGGATTTCAGAAGCGGGGCGAAAGAAGGAGAAAATTTGGCAGAGAGAGACAAAGAAGCAGAATTAGAAAAGGAACTCTGTGGTAAAATTTGAAGGCGATCGGGTGAAAATCGAAGAAGTTATGGAAAACCCTAAAAGTAGACAAATGTGAGATTTCGGGTGTTGGGAAGTGGAATGTGGGATAGGGTCCTCATGAATGAAATATGCAGAATGAGATTTCAAGGGTGTCAGAGAAGTTTCAAGGGAAACAGAGTTAAACAAGGGAGATATGGCGGAAGGGATCTGCAACAACGTGGAAGGGATCGACAACAGATGGATCTGAAACGACATTGAATGGATCGAATGTTAGGAACCTATGTCAACCCTTCTCTTTACTATGTTAGTATATTGTTGTTGGACACATATGCTTTGTAAGTCGTCCCGTAGTATTTGTTGATCCGTAGTTTATATTAGCCCATAGTATTGGACGCATATGCTTTGTAAGTCGTCCCGTAGTATTATATGTCCCATGGTTTTGACTCATAGTATTGGGCATAAACTTAGTATATAAGTGCGTGTTGAGGTCATTGAAGGCACCGTGAAGTTAATTGTATTGAGCTTGCTCAAAGGCGGTTGCCCCCTCGAAGTGGCCCGTGATCAATATAAAAGTGATTCTGAGTTTTGTTATTTCTGATATCTTGTGTATTTGCATTAATTAATTATTGCAGGTTCTTCACATCTAGTATCAGAGCACTTTCTTGGGCTCGTTGGGTGGAATTTTTGTCAAATTTTTTTTAATTTTTTTTTATTTTTTAATTTTTTATTTTTATTTTTTTTTTTTTTTTTTTATTTTTTAATTTTTTTTTTTATTTTTTTTTTTTATTTTTTTATTTATTTTTTTTTTTTTTTTTTTTTTTTCGCATCTATTGCAGCTTCGGATTTGGGAATAATCCCTATCCGCTTAACTGTGGGAAGTACTTGGGCATAATCCCTAAAACTCACTGTGAGGAGTACCACAGGAACCCCAAAGTAGCTGGCCCATTGAGAGGACTTGCCAGCGAAAAGGGCAACGACCCCTACCTGATTGACTAGTTTCCACCCGTGAGGTAAACCAATAGCTGTCGTTTGTGGCAAAGCGGTTATCAGTTTTACCTAAGCTGTGGAGTGAGGGGTACTGCCCCAATACGCAAGCCGTCAGATAGCATTGGTGTCCGAGTGAAACACCTGAACTGTTAGGAAGCCGTACATACCTGGGGTCCATATCTATTGCCGATCACTTCCGCTCTAGATCCAGCCGTTTCATATCTATTCTGAAAGTCATTCCAGATCCAATCGCTGTTTCAGATCCAGCCGTTTTCGATCCCTCCCTTGTTTTCACTCTGTTTTTCTTGAAATTTTCGAGAAACCCCTGTCATCCCATTCTGCATCTTTCATTCCTGAGGACCCTATCCCCAATTCCCCTTCCCAAAGCCCGAAATCCCACATTTGTCTATTTTTAGGGTTTGCCATAACTTCCTCAGATTTCACCCAATCCCCTTCAAATTTTACCATAGAGTTCCTTTCTGAATTCTGCTTCTTTGTCCCTCTCTGCCAAATTTTCTCATTCTATCACCCCGCTTCTGAAATCCCCCTTTTTGCTTTCTTGTCCCTTCGACAGTGTCCAAAATCTAGTCAAACCCCAATTACCCATCAGATTGTTTCCCCAATCCAAATTTCCCTTTACTAAATCAGCTTCTGTTTGTGTTTTTCTACCCATTCCATAAAAAAAAAAAAAAAAAACCTGGTTATGGTTGTCACTCGTGCAGGAGCACACACCATGGAGGAAGCACTTGCAGCCATCCAAACCAAACTCCAAGATCTGGATGAAAAATTTCTCAGCCTCCATCTTCAGCATTCAGCCATGAACAATACCAGATAGCTATAATCTTTTGCAGCCATCAGGTTCTCTTCTTCCAACAATTTTCGTGGGCCGAAGCTTGATTTTCATCGCTTCAATGGTATTGATTCGATTGGATGGATATATCGAGCAGAACAATATTTCAGTCTGCATAATACTTCTGATGCCCAAAAAGTTCCACTTGCATCCTTTCATTTGGAACAGGAAGCCCTTCAATGGTACCGTTGGTACATCAAAGCTCATCCCGAGACAAACTGGACGGATTTTTGCCAACTCATTTTGCCACGATTTGGTCCTAGTGCTTTTGATGATTTCACAGGAGCACTCACTAAACTTCACCAAATTGGCACAGTGAGAGAGTATCAGACAGAATTTGAGAAATTGGCCAATCACACAGAAGGATTGTCTGATGAATTCTACAGGAGTTGTTTTATCAGTGGTCTCAATGATGAAATCCGCTCAGAGGTCAAAATGTTTTGTCCCAACACAATGATGGAAGTCCTAGGGTTGGCTAAGCTGGCTGAGGACAAGATCGCAACTCAACAACGCTCCAAACCCACCTTTGTTCCCTTCAGAAATATGGGTTCCCAACGACCTCCCATCACGCCTGCTCCTCAACCAACTCCTATCAAGCATTTGTCTGAAATAGAAATGCAGGCACGCCGAGAAAAAGGGCTTTGCTATAATTGTGATGAGAAATTCACTCGGGGACATAGATGTGTTCAACAAAAGCTCTATCTCTTGGATGTGGATTCTCCACCTGCCTTAGAAGTTGGTGAAGAATCTACAGATACAGTAGATGATCAGGTCGACATTCAACACCCACCTGTTGACACCTCATCTCAGGACGACCCACCCGAGATCTCTCTCCATGCTGTAACCGGTGTCACCACCCTACAAACAATGTGGGTCAGGGGATACTTCAAGAAGCTCCCTCTTACCATACTCATTGATTCGGGTAGCACTCATAACTTCATTGACCCTTGGATTGCCAAACAGGCTGATTGTTTTGTCCATCCTTGCCCCAACTTTGAAGTCATGGTTTCCAATGGGGGCACCTTACCTTGCAAGGGGAAGTGTCACAATGTGCATATCTCTATGGAAGATTATAACCTGCGCTCTGACATGGTTTCCTTGTCCTTAGGCGGATGTGATGTGGTTTTGGGCGTTCAATGGTTACGCACACTTGACCCCATCTTATGGGATTTTGCTGAACTTTGGATGCAGTTTTCAGTCAATGGGACACAACACAAATTTATGGGCTTACAACCAGGGTCTCAACGCATCATCAGTTCACATCGCTTGGAAAAGATACTTAAGAAGAATTCACATGGTGTCATCGCTCAACTCAATTCCATTCAGATGCACCCATCAACAGTCTCCACTACTTCCTTGGATAGATATGCAGGTATCTTTGCTGAACCAATGCGCTTGCTGCCTTCAAGCGATCTTTCCGGTAAGAATTTAGCCACATCTACTTCTCAGCAGGAAATGATGGCTATTTTGCATGCAGTACAGAAGTGGTAGCCATACCTATTAGGGAATTATTTCTGCATCAAGACTGATCTCCCGAGTCTGGAAAATTTTCTGGAACAATGGGTCTCCTCCCCAACACACCTGAAATGGGTTATCCCTATGTGATCACTTACAAGAAGGGTAAGGACAATATGGTGGAAGATGCTCCTTCTCGCACAATTGATGACCCACTTTCTCTTACAGCTCTTTCTCTGCTTGTTCCAAATTGGTTGCAATATGTTCAACAGGGCTATCTCTTCTATGAACTCCATGCTTCTTCATCAATAGGGCACTCTGGGTTCTGCAAAATGTATGACCGGGAACAATGTAACTTCTTTTGGCAGGGACTAAAAATGACAATTCAATAGATGGTGGTTGATGATGATACTTTCCAAGTCAACAAGGGGGAAACGACACTCCTTTCGGGATTGCTCAAACCCTTGCCCATTCCTACACAGTTTTGGCCAACTATTTCTATGGATTTCCTAGTAGCGCTCTGGTGGTACAATACCACATCTCAAAGGACACCATTTGAAGCAGTCTATGGAAAAACACCGCCAGTTCTTCTTCCATACATCCTTAACAGCTCCCCAGTTCAAGAAATTGACTCGGTTCTTCGAAACCACGATCAGATTCTTCTCATTCTGCAGGACAATCTTCACATGGCCAGAATTCGCCTAAAACAACAAGCCGATCAGCACCGTTCTGAGCGCATTTTCCACGCAGCTGACAGGGTTCTTCTTCGTCTACAGCCTTCCAAGCAAGCAAGGCGTCAGTGGCCCTAAATGCAACCCGAGGATGCTACCGGGGAACCACTCATTCAGATTCTGCAGCAATTTCTCCAACCAAAGCTTTGAGGACAAAGCTTTTTCTAAGGGAGAGGGGATGTTAGGAACCTATGTCAACCCTTCTCTTTACTATGTTAGTCTATTGTTGTTGGACGCATATGCTTTGTAAGTCGTCCCGTAGTATTTGTTGATCCGTAGTTTATATTAGCCCATAGTATTGGACGCATATGCTTTGTAAGTCGTCTCGTAGTATTGTATGTCCCATGGTTTTGACTCATAGTATTGGGCATAGACTTAGTATATAAGTGTGTGTTGAGGTCATTGAAGGCACCGTGAAGTTAATTGTATTGAGCTTGCTCAAAGGAGGTTGCCCCCTCGAAGTGGACCGTGATCAATATAAAAGTGATTATGAGTTCTGTTATTTCTGATATCTTGTGTATTTGCATTAATTAATTATTGCAGGTTCTTCGCATCGAAAACGACTGTATCTGGAACGGCTTTAAGAATAGATTTGGAACGGCTTTTAGAATGGATCTGAAACGGTTGGATATGAAATGGCTCGGAATGGATCTGAAACAACACGGAAGTGATCGGAAACAGTTCAGCTGAAAATAGATATGGACCCCAGGTATGTTCGGCTTCCTAACAGTTCAGGTGTTTCACTCGGCCACCAATGCTGTCTGACGGCTTACGTATTGGGGTAGTACCCCTCACTCCACGGCTCAGGTAAAACTGATAATCGCTTTGCCACAAACGACAACTCTTGGTTTACCTCACGGGTGGGAACTAGTCAATCAGGCAGGGGTCGTTGCCCTTTTCGTTGGCAGGTCCTCTCAATGGGCCAACTACTTTGGGGTTCCTGTGGTAATCCTCACAATTATTTTTAGGGATTATGCCCAAGTACTTACCACAGTTAAGC
Organism: Larix kaempferi; assembly: GCA_027924585.1. NCBI lineage: Eukaryota > Viridiplantae > Streptophyta > Pinopsida > Pinales > Pinaceae > Larix > Larix kaempferi. The sequence continues at coordinate 11,569,587 of BSBM01000877.1, forward strand.
GGATAGGGATTATTCCTAGATCCGAACTTGCAACAGATGCGAAATTTTTTTTTGGCAGAAATTCCACCCAACGAGCCCAAGAAAGTGCTCTGATACCAGATGTGATGAACCTGCAATAATTAATTAATGAAAATACACGAGATATCAGAAATAACAGAACTCAGAATCACTTCTATATTGATCGCAGGCCACTTCGAGGGGGCAACCTCTTTTGAGCAAGCTCAATACAATTAACTTCACGGTCCCTTCATAGGCCTCAACACACACTTATATACTAAGTCTAGGCGCCAATACTATGAGTCAAAACCACGGCCAATATAAACTATGGATCAACAAAACTATGGACGACTTACAAAGCATATGCACCAACAACAATAACACAAACTATGGATCAACAAATACTACTGGATGACTTACAAATCATATGCATCCAACAACAATATACTAACAAAGTAAAGACATGGGTTCCTAACAAAGCTGAATATATTGCTGCTGCATTATGTTGTACTCAAGTCATTTGGATGAAGCATACATTGGAAGACATACTTGTGAAGTATGAGCATCCCATAGTGATAAACTGTGACAATACCAGTTCCATAAACATATCAAAAAATCCCGTCATGCACTCCAAGACAAAGCACATTCCAATAAAATATCACTTTCTAAGAGATCAAGTGTCACAAAAAGTTACCAGAATGGAAATGTTGATACAAAAGAGCAGATATCTGATATCTTCACTAAGCCACTACCCAAAGAAGCCTTTGAGTATCTTAGACAAAAATTGGGAGTAATCTCCCTACAATAGATAAAAGAAGAAAATACCTTGTCAGGGGGGACATATTGACACGGGGAGCTGTCAAAAGGAGGCCTTTGTCATTGTTTTCCAAAGGGGGAGAACTATTGGTGTTGCCATTAACGCCAAAGGGGAAGAATGCTGAATATTGGCATTGATGTCAAAAGGATTAATTAATTAATTAAAAATTAGTAATTAACAAAGATATAAAATAGAACTTAATAAACAGAGATTTGGAAAGACATGAATTGGAAAGAAACGAACTGAAGAGACATGCTCCTATGAGTGAATGAGGTATTTAAATAGAGTTTTGATTTAAAGGAAAGATGTCTCTACAATGCAAATCGCAGTAGCATAAAGAAAGGGAGAGACCAACAGCATGAAGCATTTCCAGAATTGATGAATCAAGTAGAAAATCAAGAAGTTATAAATATCAGGGAAGTTGGGTGATGCTAGGGGTAGGTCGAAGCTTGTCAAGGAGGTTGTAACCTCCTTCCAGTAGCAGCTGGAAAACAGGGGTGTTGCAGCATCCTTATCTGTTGGTGTAGATAGAAAACTGGAATGTTGAAGCATCCTTTCTATTGCAGCAGAAAAATAATTTTGTAGAAATAATTTTATTAATAAGTCTGATTTTGTGGTTTGCTCTTTGAGGTTTCCACGAGAAAATTCTTTGTCTTTGCTTGTTTGATTCATAGTATACATTGTTTAAATACTAATTGTTTTAATTAAAATAAAAAGAAGGCAATACTGATTCAGCCCCCCCTCTCAGTATTGTTGGATAAACCAGCAGTTTTTTCGTGTCTTGGAATCGAGACACGAAAAAACATGTGTTGAAGCCGTGTTCGTGTCCGACATGACCCCACGGGACATGGGAGGGGATATGGATGTTTCCGATGACTTAGAATGCTACTAAAGTGCACAAAAGGGAGAGAAGAAGACTGCAGGGTTGTAGAAGAATGATTTTGGGGCTCCTTCTTTTGTATCTTCTCTATTTGTGATCTCTCTTGATATAGATCACTTTCATATCTAATGTACTTGTATTATGTACTGAATCTCTGAGTAAGAAAGGTTTGATGGGTTTTTCCCGAGTTTGGGTTTTCCCAGGGTAAACTATTGTGTCTCTTGTGTTATTGTGCTTGATTATGTGAAAATTGTACTTCTATATGATTAAATTCTAACAGGTTATGTGCCGACACACGCTATCCTACTGCGTGTAAAGCACAAAGATTTACTCTGAAAATATAGGGTCCGAAAACCAGGGGTAAAAAATCTAGGGTCCAAAATTCGAGGCCGAAAATCTAGGGTCCGAATTTATGGGGGCCAAAAATCAGGGTCCGAAAATCCGTGGTAAAAAATCTAGGGTCCAAAAATCGGGGCAAAGATTTAGGGTCCGAAAATTTTTGGGAAATTGTAGATCTGAAATTTCAATTTTGGTGAAGTTTGAATTTTCTGCAAAAGCTACAGAAACTACAGAAGTTCTGCTACTTTTTATGCCCCAAGAGGATTTCCTAGAATAAATTGTTGTGTACTCTTGTTTATGTTGTGCTTGTCTATATTTCAATGATCCTATTATATATGGTTATTGTGATATGATGCAAATTGTTTGAAGATCTAACATAACCATTTTGAAGTATTAAAATTCTAACATGGTTTTAGAGCTAGCCTGAAAGAAGACTTTGTGCAGCAGAAACAGTCAGAAGTGAAAACTAGGGTTTCTTGTGCTGAAGGATTTTCACCATAGATTGGCTTAAAAAGGAGGACAAAGCAATTCACCTTCGGAGGGCTCATTTTGCTGTGGAGGAAAATTCCGGATCCGAGAATTTTGAATTTTGACCCTATCACTACTGCTCGAGAAAACTAGGGCATCAGATTTTTGAGATTTATGCCCACAGATTTGGCTGAAGGAAGAGTTTGCTCAACTTGCCTTAGGGAGGCACATCTTTCCCTCAACTCAGAATTTTAAGATTCTGAAGTTGGAAAATTAGGGTTTCTCTAACAAACCCTAGGTCAACCAGGAAGTAGATTACATAAGGCATTAAAGCAAGCACTTGGTTGGAGAATCTATATTGGTAAGTACTATTATCTTTATTTCCATTTGAGGTTCTCATTTTATCAAGATGACAAACAATACCAAGCTTGAGGATAAGCTTGAAGGAGCTGATAAATTCCAAGACTGGAAGTATAGAGTACTAATCATTCTAAAAGAGAATGATTTGGACAACTATGTTAAGGAGGAAGTTCCAAAGCTAGAGGGAGATGAAGACAAGGCTAGACACACGAAGAATTTGGTTAGGGCCAAAAGAATCATTGTTGACTCCATCAAGGATCACTTGATCCCTCATGTTTCATCATTAAAGACTCCCAAGGAGATGTTTGATGCATTGAAGAGACTATATGAAGGAAAGAACAACAATAGTAAGATGACCTTGAGAACTCAACTCAAGGGTGTGAAGATGTAGAACTCAGAAAGTATCCAATCCTATTTCACAAGGATCTCCCAAATCAAAGAACAATTAAAATCTATTGGAGACTGTGTTGAAGAAGCAGAATTGGTGGTGACTACTTTGAATGGTATCCCAAGATCATGGGAATCATTCATTTAAGTGATTTTTTCTAGAAGGAAGCTCACCAAATCCAGTAGGCTATGGGGATATTGCACTCAAGAGGAAGCCAAAATTGAAGCTAGAGAAGAGAAGAGGGGTGGAGAATACAATCAAGCCTTAGAAGCTCATGCAAAGAAGAGCAAGAAAGAAGAACACTCTCACAAGGAGCCTAGAAGATTCCAGAAGAATCATAGACCTCATAAGGACTACTCAAATTACAAATGTTACACTTGTGATGGAAAATGTGACCTTGCAAGATATTGCCCCAAAACAAAGGAAACAACAATAAAGGAAAGAAGAAGAGGCATCATGCTCATGCTACAGAAGATGGTGAACCAAGTAAGAAGAGAGAAAGGGAATATTCCTCAAGTGATGAAGAATATGTCATGATTTTAGCACTCACAGGTACTGTCACTCATGGATGCAATGATTGGCTTGTTGATAGTGGTGCTTCCAAGCATATGATAGGTTTCAAGAACTCTCTCACCAACTTGATAGAAAAGGACTCACCTCACAAGGTAAAACTTGGAGATGATTACCAATATCCCATAAAAGGGGTAGGAGGAGCATCCTACAATCTAGACTCAGGAAATCCTATCAAGACGAAAGATGTTCTCTATGTACCAGGATTGAATAAAAATCTTCTTTCCATATTAGCCTTAGACGTGAAAGGATTTTGAGTTGCATTTGTTGATGGCCAAGAACTCATGTGTCCCAAAGGCAAAATTTTTGATGATGTAGTAGTAATTGGAGAGCAAGAGGGAGGCTTGTACAAGTTGAAAGGCCAACCAAATCAAGCATTGGTTTATGAAACTATGGAACCAAGTGAACTATGGCATTGAAGGCTTGCACATATACACTACAAGTATTTACCGATTGTAAACAAAATGGTAACTGGTCTACCCGAGATTCAGACAAAACATGAAGGCATATGCAAAGCATGTGAAAAAGGGAAGAATGCGAAGAAACCTTTTCCTAGCAGTGATAGAAAAGCGAAGGAGATCTTGGAGATAGTACACTCAGACATATGCGGACCCATGTCATCCAACTCACTAAGCGAGTATGCATATTATGTTTCCTTTATTGATGATTATTCTCGCAAAACTTGGATTTATTTTTTGAAAAGATGAAGTATTTAAAAAATTCAAAGAGTTCAAAGCCCTTGTAGAAAACCACATTGAAAAGAAGATAAAAACTTTAAGATTAGATAATGGCGGTGAATTTACTTCAAAAAATTTCAAGATCTTATGTAAAGAATAAGGGATTAAGAGGGAGATGAGCACTCCCTACAATCCACAACAAAATGGTGTTGCAGAAAGAAAGAAAGCGACGATAATGGAAGCAGTAAAGGCCATGATCCATGATCAGGATCTTCCGATGCACTTATGGGACGAAGCAAGAAGAACAACAGTCTATGTTCAGAACAGAACACCACATCGTGTACTTGAGATCAAGACACTAGAAGAAATGTTTATGGGAGAGAAACCGGAAGTTAGCCACCTCAGAATATTAGGTTGTCCAGTATACATAAATGTTCCCAAGGAGAAGAGAACCAAATTGGATTGTAATGTCCCCATCCAAATAAATCACTCGAAGAGAAAATTCCACCAATCTACTGGTTCCCTAGGTTGGGGTGGAAACATTTAGATTTGGAATAAGGGAGTTATAAAACCCCAAATGGAAATTAGCTTGAGAAAATTATATTAAAAGGGGCTAAATAAATATTTATAATAGGAAAATAAGGTGGCACTTGGTCATGAGGGAACATTGGTGGTGTGAAACCCACACAAAGCAAGATTCTCCATGCCACATGGCATCCTACTCTCACCCATTCGAATCCAAGGTGGAGTCTAAAGTTCTTGGGGGAGTTGGAAGGGCATTATACTTGGCATGACTCAATAGGGTCGAATTTGAGTGGAAGAGTAACTCCCATGGAAGAGGAAGAGGCATATTAGAGGTATTGTGACACTTGGGCTAGATTCCATAGCTTCTATAACAACAATGATGAAGATGCTATGACACTTATGGCAAGGATCAGACCTGATTGTTGACATCTGACCTATATGACATGTCAGGGCTAAAAATAGCCTCCAAGAGAGCGCACAAGGGAGTTATGGCAGCCAAGATCCCCCCCCTTTCGAATTGATGGAAGAGGGAGGCTAGGAATTGTTGGACAAGTGGCACTCATTGGAATCTCTCCCCAACTCGATTTGGCATGAAGCTCTTGGAGGGAATTTGAGCCATGGAGGACTTGGAAGGATAATAAAAGACAAGAACAAAGAAGGAGAGGAGCTTTTGATCATTTCTCATTTTTCAAATTGGAGAGCATAGCTTGTCCATACAACTTGAATGTTTATTCTTCTTGCCTTAGTACTAATTTCGAGGGTGCAAGATTCCCATCCTAATTGGAAATTGGGGAGGCCATTCAGACCTTTAATTGGAGTTGTATGAAGTCATTTGTTATAGGTTGAAGCTACAGGGCTTCTCGAGACCATTTCTTCTTCAACTTTTTCCCATGTCTCTCTAACTTTTCTCTTCATATTCTTGCTCTTGGAGGAAGGGCGCACATGGTGAGATACTGATCTATTTGGGGAATTCCAAGGAACACCATTTATTTGTAATATGATGTATACACTCTGTATTTTATGCTCAAATTAACCTCAGATCGAAACTCCAACTGAAACTATGTAAACATGCCAAACTATGTATGAATGGTGCCATTTTCCCCTATATCTTGTTGTAAGAGCTTGAAGTTGTTTGGTATTGAATTGTTTCAGTCAATCTCTGTGATTTTATTTATGTATGGAGAGCCATTCATGTACTGAAGAAGTTTCATATACATTATACAATTCCTTGGAACATTTCTCTCAAATTTCATAGCAAGTTATAGCGTTTTTCTATCATTTCCCCCTATGTGAAGACATGTCTACAAGTATCTGATTTATGGGAGTTGCAACAGCCTTTAGGAACTGATTAATGATGCATTTGGGTGCCCATTGAATTAATCTAACTAATCCATGTCTTTGTACTGAAAGTTGGGAGGGTCGTACTGCATTTGGGAAGCCATTAGTGACCTCTACCCATGGGGGTTTGAACCTTGAACTTACTAGTAAAGTTTCTCCAATTTCTCCTGAATTTAAATGAATGTTGTAGAAGTATTTTGAGAGTGTCCAAGCACCCATAAACTTCATTTTTATGTCCTAATACCCTTTAAACACCTTCAGACCCAATTCGAAAGCCTTAGGAGCCATTTGGAAGCATTTGAGTCACGACTAGTCCAAGGTTCGAATTGACCAAAAATTGCAATTTTTCCAATATATTAAAAATGGACACTACAAGTGGTATCCGAGCATGGTACTTGCACCTGCTTTAGGTGACAATTTATGAGTTCTATAAGGAAGCTCCCACGTTTAGAAACCGAAACTGAAAGTAACTTTGGTGAAGAGGAAGAAGTAGGAGAAGAGGTGCACTTTGTTGAAACTATGGCTAAGGATGAGAAAGGGACCTCATAGATGGAAGAGAAAGAGGAGTTTAGGAAATTCATGAAACCATTTTTTGAAGACATGAAAATGCAGATAATGCAACGGTTGGAATTGATGGCTAGTCAAATTGGAAGCAAAATGGAATTAGGAGGCAGCAGTAGTTCTCCTTTCGAGGAAAAGAAGGCATTTGGTGAAAGCATCTTCTCAAATACAAGGCCTCACAATCGACCCAATGAATTTTAGAGCTCAACAAGAGCTACGACACCTAAGTTTATTGAGCCCAAAGATGATTCTAACATCCAATATGGAATGCATGAAGTTCTAGAAGAATGGTAGCAGTTGAGTGAAGATTGTAGAAGGACCTTACCATTTGATCAATTCTTTATTGTATCAAACAAGCTCAAAATGAGAGGAGGTAATAGAACTCATTTTCAAAATAAAGAATTGAATTATGCCATAGGTAAAATGCCTCTTCCTGCCTTTGATGGCTCATCTCAAAAATCTGTAAATACTTGGATACAAAAGTTAGATGTATATTTTCAGCTGAATCCAATGGTTGAAAATTGCAGCCACATGAGAATCTCTACTCCATATATGACAAAGAAATGTTAGCCAACATGCATGCCTTGGCCAAGTTTAGACAATATCTGGTGGGGAACAAGTTTGTCGTCAAAACTGATCATAACAATTTTAAGCATTTCCTCACACAAAAGGATCTCAATGAAGGACAACAAAAATGGGTAAGTAAGGTCCAAGCTTTTGATTTTGACATTGAATATGCAAAAGGGAAGAATAATATTGTAGCAGATGCGTTGTCTAGGAGACCTTCATTTTCCCTTATGGAAATTTCGAAAGATTGGAAAGATATGCTAATAGTAGAGTATGCCAAAGATATATTTGCTTATGATGTGTTAGATGGGGTCAAAGGAGATGATAGATACAAGATATTGAATGGCCTAATCTACTATAAGGACCAAATATACTTGGTTCATGGTTCGAACCTAAAGCACAAGATCTTGAAGGAAGTTCATGATTCTCCTTTAGCAGGCCATCCTGGTTTCTTTAAAACATATAGGCAATTAAGACAAAGGTTCTCTTGGAAAGGGCTGAAGGAAGATGTTATAAAGTATGTGAATGAATGCAAGATATGTCAGCAAAACAAAGTTGAACACACCCATCCTGCTGGTCTATTGCAACCATTGCCCATTCCAGAACAAAAATGGGAAAGCATCTCAATGGATTTCATCACAAGTTTGCCCAAGGCTTTGGGTAAGGATTGTATTTATGTTGTAGTGGATAAACTCACAAAATTTGCTCATTTCTTTGCTATTACATCATCTTTTACTGTTGCACAAGTGGCTAATTTATTCTTTAGAGATATTTCCAGATCGCATGGACTTCCCAAAAACATTGTGAGTGATAGGGATATCAGATTTATGAGTTCTTTTTTGCAAGAACTCTTCAAGTTGGTGGGCACTCAATTGACTCCTAGCACAAGCTATCATCCTCAAACTGATGGCCAAACAGAAAGGGTGAACCAATGGTTGGAGGGGTACTTGAGGAACTATGTTGGTGAGCAGTAGAAAGCATGGGTTAAATGGCTACACTTGAGTGAGTTTTGCTACAATACTAATTTCCATATGTCCATTGGTATGTCTCATTTCAAAGCACTTTATGGTTATGAAACACTCACCTTTGTTGAGCACATTTTTAATGATAGTAGAGCCCAAAAAGATAAAGATTAGGTTGAGGAAAGTCAAGAGATTTTGAAGCTTCTAAAAGACAATTTGCAGGTTGCCCAAAATCAACAAAAACAGTATGTGGATCAACATAGGGAGGAAAGAACTTTTCAAGTGAATGATTTGGTTTATTTGAGACTGCAACCATATAAGCACACATCCTTAAAATGTAAAGGATCATAAAAGCTTAAACCAAGGTATTATGGCCCATACATGATAGTTCAAAAAGTTGGGGAGGTAGCTTATGAGTTCGAACTTCCGGAAGGTAGAAAAATCCACAATGTATTTAATGTTTCATGCCTTAAGAAGGTTATTCAATCAACAAATTTCTATTTCAGAAACACTTACTCCATTAGATGATGAAGGACAACTCATACTTATTCCAGATTAAAAAAAAAAAAAAAAGATAAGAGAAAGGAAATTGAGGAGCATAACCATAAGAGAATATTTGGTACAATGGAAATATTTGCCCAGTGAGGATGCCACATGGGAATAGGAACAAATTTTGCAGCATCCCAATTTGGAATTTCTTGAGGGAAAGCAATCTTGGGTGGGGAGGAAAAAAAAATTGAAGACAAGAGAAAGGAAATTGAGGAGCATAACCATAAGAGAATATTTGGTACAATGGAAATATTTGCCCAGTGAGGATGCCACATGGGAAGAGGAACAAATTTTGCAGCATCCCAATTCGGAATTTCTTGAGGGAAAGCAATCTTGGGTGAGGAGGACTGTAATGTCCCCATCCAAATAAATCACTAGAAGGGAAAAATCCACCAATCTACTAGTTCCCTAGGTTGGGATGGAAACATCTAGGTTTGGAATAAGGGATCTATAAAACCCCAAATGGACATTATCTTGACAAGAATATATTAAAAGGGGCTAAATAAATATTTATAATAGGAAAATAAGGTGGCACTTGATCATGAGGGCACATTGGTGGTGTGAGACCCCACAAAGCAAGATTTTCCATGCCACATGGCATCCTACTCTCACCCATTCGAATCCAAGGTGGAGTCTAAAGTTCTTGGGGGAGTTGGAGGGAATTATACTTGGAATGACTCAATGAGGTTCGAATTTGAGTGGAAGAGGAAGAGGCATCTTAGAGGTATTGTGACACTTGGGCTAGATTCCATAGCTTCTATAACAACAATGATGAAGATGCTATGACACTTATGGCAAGGATCAGACCTGATTGTTGACATCTGACCTATATGATATGTCAGGGCTAAAAATAGCCTCCAAGAGAGCGCACAAGGGAGTTATGGCAGCCAAGATCCCCCCCCATTTGAATTGATGGAAGAGGGAGGCTAGGAATTGTTGGACAAGTGGCACTCATTGGAATCTCTCCCCAACTCGATTTGGCATGAAGCTCTTGGAGGGAATTTGAGCCATGGAGGACTTGGAAGGATAATAAAAGACAAGAACAAAGAAGGAGAGGAGCTTTTGATCATTTCTCATTTTTCAAATTGGAGAGCATAGCTTGTCCATGCAATTTGAATGTTTATTCTTCTTGCCTTAGTACTAATTTCGAGGGTGCAAGATTCCCATCCTAATTGGAAATTGGGGAGGCATTCAGACCTTTAATTGGAGTTGTATGAATTCGTTTGTTATAGGTTGAAGCTACAGGGCTTCTCGAGACCATTTCTTCTTCAACTTTTTTCCATGTCTCTCTAACTTTTCTCTTCATATTCTTGCTCTTGGAGGAAGGGCGCACATGGTGAGATACTGATCTATTTGGGGAAGTCCAAGGAACACCATTTATTTGTAATATGATGTATACACTCTGTATTTTATGCTCAAATTAACCTCAGATCGAAACTCCAACTGAAACTATGTAAAAATGCCAAACTATGTATGAATGGTGCCATTTTCCCCTATATCTTGTTGTAAGAGCTTGAAGTTGTTTGGTATTGAATTGTTTCAGTAAATCTCTGTGATTTTATTTATGTATGGAGAGCCATTCATGTACTGAAGAAGTTTCATATACATTATACAATTCTTTGGAACATTTCTCTCAAATTTCATAGCAAGTTATAGTGTTTTTCTATCATTTCCCCCTATGTGAAGACATGTCTACAAATATCTGATTTATGGGAGTTGCAACAGCTTTTAGGAACTGATTAATGAGGGTCATACTGCATTTGGGAATCCATTAGTGACCTCTACCATTGGGGGTTTGAACCTCGAACTTACTAGTAAAATTCCCCAATTTCTCCTAAATTTAAATGAATGTTGCAGAAGTATTTTGAGTGTCCAAGAACCCATCAACTTCATTTTTATGTCCTAATACCCTTCAAACACCTTCAAACCCAATTTGAAATCCTTAGGATCCATTTGGAAGCATTTGAGTCACCACTAGTCCAAGGTTTGAATTGACCAAAAATTGCAATTTTTCCAATATATTAAAAAGGGACACTACATGGATCCTTTAGGAAAGAAGGGTATCTTCGTCGGATACAGTGATACATCAAAGGTTTACAAATTTTATATATTAGGCTTCAAAAATATTGAGACTAGCAGAGATGTTACCTTCGATGAAGATACAACTTTCAGCGGATCCACTTCGATGAAGTACATGAAGAAGAACCTGAATCTCCCAGAGTTAGAGACACTGTTATGGAAGAGATGATTCCAGAAGAACCTGAAGACCATGATATGACAGAGCCACATGGACTTATAGATCCACCTTGAGAGGTGAATGTACACAAGAGAAGACCAGCTTGGGCACGAGAAGTTATTCAAGATGTAGAGAAGTATGGTGCTCCAGACATGACTCTTAGAGAAAGAAAGAGACCTTGACCATATTCCAACTATGTAGCTTTACTATGTGATATCATTGATGTAGAGCCTTCCAATTATGAAGAAGCAACCGAGAAGAAAGTATGGAAGGATGCTATGATCGAAGAGTATCAGTCGATTATGAAGAATGATGTATGGGATGTGGTTCTGAGACCAAAAGGTAAGTCATTAGTGTCTTCCAAATGGATCTACAAAATAAAGCATGAAGCAGACGACAGTATTGAAAAATACAAGGCAAGGTTTGTAGTGCGTGGCTTCTCCCAGAAAGAAGGCATAGACTATGAAGAGACGTTTGCTCCTATGGCTAGATACACTTCGATCATATCTATACTTGCTATAGTCATAGTAATGAAATGGAAGGTACACCAGATGGACGTGAAGACTACCTTCCTTAATGGCGTAGTAGAAGAGGAATTGTACATGGAGCAACCACTAGGATTTGAGACACATGACAGGCAGACACAGGCGTGCAAATTGAAAAAGTCCTTGTACAGTTTGAAACGGGCACCCAGGACATGGTACGGTAGGATTGACGAATTTCTAACGAGCTTGGGATTTACCAAGAGTAAAGCAGATTCCAACCTTTACTTCAAGGTTGAGGATGGAAAACTAGTGATACTACTTTTGTATGTAGATGACCTGTTCCTGACAGGTGACAAGAAGCTCATTGTAGAAATGAAGAAGAAACTTGTCGCAGAATTCGAGATGAAAGACTCGGGCATGATGCACTACTTCTTAGTTCTTGAGGCATGGCAGAATCCAGAAGAGATTTTCCTTAGCCAAGGAAAATATGCAGTAGAGATCTTGAAGAGATTCGAGATGATGGATTGCAAGGCCATGGCCACACCAATGTAATAGAATTTGAATTTGTTGTGTGATACTTCTTCAGAGACAGTGGATGCCACAGTATACAGACAAATGATTGGTTCGTTGATGTACTTGACGAACACAAGGCCAGATATATGATTTGCGGTGAACACATTGAGTCAGTACATGGTAGAGCCGAGACGTGTTCACTTGACTGTGGAAAAGCATGTGTTGAGGTACCTAAAGGGTACGATTTATTATGGGCTCAGATATGTGACAGATCAAAAGATTAACCCACATGGTTATGTTGATTCAGATTGGGTCGGTAGTGTCACAGATAGGAAGAGCACTTCAGGATGCTGCTTTAGTTTGGGATCATGCATGATCTCCTGGTTCAGTAGGAAGCAGGAGAGTGTGGCACTGAGTACAGTCGAAGCAGAGTATATGGCAACTTGTTCAACTAGTTGCGAAGCAATGTGGCTTCAGAAGTTACTTGCAATATTGTTTGATCTCAAGTTAGAGGTGACTTGTATTTTCTACGACAACCAGAGTTGTGTGAATTTTTCCGAGAAGCCAGTGTTTCATGACAAGTCGAAGCACATCGAGATCAGGTACCACTATATCAGGGATATGGTGCAGAGAGGAGAAATGAAGCTCTAGTATGTGGCGACACATGAGCAGATAGTCGATGTGTTGACGAAGCCGTTGTCAAGAGTGAAGTTTGAATACTTTAGGGACAAGCTTGGAGTTGTCCAAATTGATGTTCCTCGAAAGAGGGAGTGATGAGAGACATATCATGTGTGAGACGTGGATAGTCATGTAGTGACGTAATTTGTGCTCCTGGGCGGGTTTCCACTTGAGGTGATGTTGTAGTGGGTGGTCACTTCGGTGATGTAATGTGTGCCCCTGGACTACATTCACGAGGATGTGGTAGGTAGTCACATTGGTGACGTAATTGAGCCTCCTGAATATTGGTGCTATGTCGGGCATACACGACATGTGCGAAGACGTAATTAGTCACCCAGTGACGTAATTTGTGCTCATGGGTTGTTCTCCACATGATGTGACGTGATAGAGGGTAGTCACTTCGATGACATAATTTGTGCTCCTAGGTTATACTCACGAGTTTCGTGTTTCCAAGATGTGCGAATACGCAGGTAGTCATCTAGTGACGTAATTTGTGCTCCTGGGTTGTTCTCCACATGATGTGACGTGCTAGTGGGTAGTCTCTTCGGTGACGTAATTTGTGCTCCTTGGCCACGCTCACGAGATGATCTGGACACGTAGTGCGGTAATGTAGGTAGTCGCTTTGGCGACGTAATCTGCGCTCCTGAGATGGACCCACTTGATGGATTGCTCGTATAGAACTTCTAGTGATATAGATTCGAGAGATGTCAGAAGTCAATGGTCAAAGTACAAAGTTGCAGCAACAATGATGATGATGATAGCGCTAGAAGAATACCTTCCTTGTTAAGAGGGAGTGTTGAAGAATGTAACTTTGGAAGATATTCTTATTGTATTTTTATTGTACATATTTTGGGGAATATTCATATTGTATTTACTCATGCAAGAGTCTTGAAAGAATCAATGTAAACCCTACTAGTTGAGTCGGCCTAGAAGAATCCAGAAAAAAAAAGCATGAAAATAATATTATATTGTATCCTAGTCAAGTCAACCCATTTAGGTAAAAAGGTCATGTTATGACTAGTATAAATAAGTGTGGTGCCTAGTTCATTTGGATATCACTCACTCAAGCAAGTTTGCATGAGTAGAGAGAGAAGAACAAGTTCACTTGGGAGAAAGAGTAGCTTCATTGAAGACATCTTATTCTTGGGGTTTCTATTTTGTGTGAAAGAGCCTTTGCTCTTGATTGACATTGTACTTGCTGACAAATCTATATTGAAGAAGTTATGCTGGGTTTTCTGCCCCAAGAGGGTTTCCTAGGATAAATTGTTGTGTACTCTTGTTTATGTTGTTCTTGTCTATCTTTCAATGACCCTATTGTATATGGTTATTGTGATATGATGCAAATTGTTTGAAGATCTAACATAACCATTTTGAAGTATTAAAATTCTAACACTTCGAACCGGCAACTAATGCAGATAAATCTAAATATAAGAAAAAATGAAGCAATGGCCAAGAGAATCTTGACAGATTCTGTGAAAGATCACTTGATACCTCACATCTCAAAGTTAAAGACTGCTAAGGCCATGTTTGATGCACTAGTTCGACTATTTGAGAGCAAGGACACCAACAAGAAATTGGCCCTAAAGAATCAACTGTGCAACACCAAAATGACCAAATCAGATTTTGTAGCTAATTATATAATGAAAATATTTCAACTAAAAGAACAACTACATGCTATTGGGGACATCATTGATGATGAAGAACTTGTCACATTCTCTCTTAATGGATTTCCCTCCTCATGGGAACCATTTATTCAAAGAATATGTGGTCAAATCAGATTTTGTAGCTAATTATCTTATGAAAATATTTCAACTAAAAGAACAACTACATGCTATTGGGGACCTCTTTGATGATGAAGAACTTGTCATAGTCTCTCTTAATGGATTGCCCTCCTCATGGGAATCATTTATTCAAAGCATATGTGTTCGAGAGACACTACCCAAATTTGATTGTCTTTGGTATGACTTTGTTCGAGAACAAACTAGAATGTTGTCAAGAAATAACCCAGAAGAACCTCAAGACGGAAATATTCTAGCTCTTGCAGCTCATGCAAGAAAAGGCAAAGAGAAAAGAAAATTTCGGAAGAAGAATTCAGATCAAGGACCAAGGAAGAAGGACATTTCACACATCTAGTGTTACGGGTGTGACAAGTTTGTTCATTATGCTTCAGATTGTCCTCAGAGAAAGAGAGGGAAGCAACATGCATCAATAGCCCATGTCGATGAGGAGCCTTCACCGAAAAAAAGAAAAACCTGACAAGATGCCAACATAATATTTCTTTTGATTTCCTTTTATTGTAAGTTGGACCATTTTCACTGGTACGGGAGTCCAATAGAATATCTTATTCATTAGTTAGTCATCATTGTAATTGGACCATTTTCCCTAATAGAGGAGTCCAACAATTTCTTATTCATTAGATCATTATTGTAATTGGGCCATTTTTCCTAGTACGGGAGCCCAAAAGATTTTTTTTTAGTTTATTTTGATTCAGGAAAAAGTGTCAAGAAATGGTAGGAGTCGAAATACATAAATGGCAGGAAGGATTGCTTCCATAACAAGGGGGAGAAATCTCAGGGCCTTGTGATAAATGGGAAGACATCCCATATTTGCAAATCTTATACATACTCCAAGATTGATGATTGACAGAAGGAGTCTAGTACTCTAGGATTGATGATTGTCAAGGGAGATAGCTTCAGGTCCCAGGGGAGAAAATGATGCTCAGAGGAAGAGGGAGCAAGATGCTCGAATACATAGCAAGTAGGATGCTCAGAGGCAGAGGGAGCAAGATGCTCAGATGCAAAGCAAATAAGATGCTCAGAGGTAGAGGGAGCAAGATGCTCAGATGCAGAGAAAGCAGGATGCTCAGATGCAGAGCAAGCAGGATTCTCAGATGCAGAGGGAGCAAGATGCTCAGACGCAAAGGGAGCAGGATGCTCAGATGCAGAGGGATAAATGCGCTCTACCACAGAGGGAGATGCGATGAGCTTGGAGATAGATGTTTGCAGCATCGAGTGGACATTCCCTTAGTATTATCCATGTGACTTGGCTAGGGGTGAATGGTCCGGTGGCAGGGCAGTATCTTCTCCTGGACACCCTGTGATGGGGTGGGGAGATTGGCCTTTGCATGATGGTAGTGTTGATGCATCGACCATTTCCTCAGTATTAGCCATGTGACTTGGCTAGAGGTGAATAGCTCAGAGTAGGGTAGTGCCTTCTTCCGTACATCCTGTGATAGGGTGGGAAGATTAGTCCTCAATTGCACACACTATCCTCCTAGAGGTTGAGCATCGAGCATTTCCCCAGTATTGGCCATGAGACTTGGCTAGGGGTGGGTCAAGATGTGTTCAGGAAGAACGAGCAAGAATAATACCTCCCTCATTGAGAGGGAGTGTTCTCCCTGAGACAGGGAAAATGGTGTGACTCTCTATGAGAGGGAGCTGGTTGTTCTTTATGACACTTCTCGATGGACTGAGTTGTGTAGAGGATGTCATGTTGATTGTAGCCACATGGACGCAAATAGACCTTTCTTATAATGACGAGATGTACGAGACAAGCCGTGAGGATTAGATGATATTCAAATGTCACGAAGCTAGTGTTGAAGAATACCTTCCTTGCTAAGAGGGAGTGTTGACGCTATTTGTAGCATCATAAGATATTTTTATCTTGTATTTATTATGTACACTTGTGGCGGGCCAAAAGAAAGATTTAAAGCCCTAAAATAATGAAAAATAATGCCACAAAGAAATAGTAGGCCGACCTACAAAATAAAATAAAATAAAATGTATTTTATTATGCAAAAAGTGAAGTCGAACCAGTTTAAGAAGGCAAGTCGGACCAGAGTGGAAAAAGGTCAACACGGAACTAGTATAAATACAAGAGATTCCCTCCTCATTTGGACAAGGATCCAATTCACTCAAGACTGCTACTCAAGTGCGCAAAAGGGAGAGAAGAAGACTGCAGGGTTGTAGAATACTGATTTTCGGGCTCCTTTTGTATCTTCTCTATTTGTGATCTCTCTTGATATAGATGACTTTCATTTATGATGTACTTGTATTATGTATTGAATCTCTGAGTAAGAAAGGTTTGTTGGGTTTTTCCCGAGTTTGGGGTTTCCCATGGTAAACTATTGTGTCTCTTGTGTTCTTGTGCTTGATTATGTGAAAATTATACTTCTATATCATTAAAATCTAACAAAAGCTCCTCAATATCACAAGTCAAAGTCACAAGTCAGGGATCAAATCAAAACTAGAAGAAACGAATGGATGGAAAGAAGTGATAAAGTGATGCCATGCACAACAAAAGCCAAGGATAAGTCTGCATAAGATAAGCAACTAGTGAACATATGAAAAGGCCTTACATTCAAACTATCAGACAACTCATGACCACAACAACTAAAGTATATAACACATCACCACTGTCAACTACCATGTATAGTCACAATTATTACTATAAACAAGAGAGACAAAAGAATATACCCCAAATTCAAATACAACCTGTATACATGCTCATCCATATACCTATTTGTGAAAATGATCATGCATACCAACTCTGACTGTCATGGGCAAGGGAAAATACCAGTTGGTGGCTTTGTTGCTCTGACAAAAGTGAATCATAGTCTAGCAAATATCCCTTCAGGATCATGAAGAGGGCTCAGAAATGACAAGGATGTACTAATAATACTGCTCCACATAGGCTAGATGCCTTTGTATGTACTCTATCATTGATCATCCTGGAACATGAATGCTCATCTCATGTAAAGGACTAGCTTGGGTTGTGACAATTGCTTTGGAAATGATAGTAGCTCCCAACTACTATAAATGTGACAACAACACCTTCCTTGGTAAGTTGGCATTGTTCCAAGTGATTTCCATCTATCTTTGAGCATATTTTAGTGGTTGTCCTCTTATAACAGCAGCAAGGTTTTAAATCATTTGCCCCAATTGTGAGCATTTATTACTTTTAACTCTTACCTTCTTGAAGTACTTGATAAATGTGCATGTATTAATTGCTTTGACTCCATAAGGCACTGATTTTGTCAATAGGTTTCTCATGAGGTATTCTTGTTTTACAAGTCTATTTCACCTATATTAGGGACTCCCCCTTGGCCTCTAGGAGTTGGCCTAAAGCATAAGGATATTTCATTGTGGCGACAGTGGGTGCATCCCCTGATTAGTTTCCAATCTTAGCACTGGCCTTCGTAACCTTTTGAAAGGGTGATAACTTGTTCGGTAACATTGAGGAAGGTACAAAGGCACTAACTTATAAGAACATGAATGATGGTGGCATACAGAGGAAGGCATGTTGGAAACCATATAAGAGAATGTGATGGTGTTGTAAAAATAAGATATATGGTCGTTGAACCAAATTGCTAGCTCTAATACCAAATGGAGTGTATAAGCTCAAGTTGTATTTGAATTTTCCCATGGGAATAGGAATCGATAATATATATATATATTCCAAGTAATATATCTCAAGGAAAACTTCCTAAGAACTTCCCATCATTCTAAGGATGGTACCTAGGGTAAAGACTAGATTCTTCAGGGCACAAGGCTAGGTCAACAACTCACAAATAGATCATAGCTCATCAACAATCGACTTACTAAGAGAAAACATGTCACAAAGTGGGTTTTGAATCCGAGCAAGGAGGGTAAGAATATTTCCTCATGACCACTCAAGCTACACCCAATTGACTATAAAATGAAGATATAAAAAGCTAAATGAGGAATTACATTGAACATGGCCCCAGATATAAGCATAGCTTAAGGGGTTCCCTTTTGCTTTTTAACTAAAGGTTGTGTCTTTTTACTTATTTATTTGTTTATCTTTATTAATTGTTTTATTGATATTTATTGTTATATTTATTTATTTCTTAACTTTATAAACATGTTCTAACTAACCACATGTTCTTAAACATGGAGACATAGATTGGTTGTTATAAACATTTTCTAACTAACCACATGGACTTTAATACACAAAAATTAAAGAAGGGCCCTTCCAAAGGTGCACCTCTTTAACAATTACATTTCAGTGGTAATAACATGCAACCATTGAACAATAACAGATGGAAACGACCTCTTGGCATACATAAATTAATAAGCATAGGATAACTCCAATGCTTGGGATGCTTCTTCATTAATGAGAATGGTGTATTAATAAAAGAGAGTGACCTTTGGGTTTCATCTTCCAAAGGTACGCCATTCTCAATGACTCTTTAGTTTTTTTAGGTAACTAAATATTTACAACATGGACCATAATCCCACAAGATTAGGTATTTAACATTCCCCCCTTAATTCGAATGGGTGTTTATGAGTTTAAGCATCTTTTTTAACTTTTCAAGCTTTTCTCTTACAAGCACTTTGGTGAAGATGTCTGCAATATACTCACTTGTGAAACAATGTCTCGAATGGATAGTCTTGGTTTCTACATGATATTGGATCAAATGGTACTTTGTGTTGATGTGCTTAGTTCGATCAGGGAATTTTATATTCTTGGTCAACTTGATTACAAGACTATTGTCAACCAATAGAGGAGTGGAATTCACATATTTATCTTGCAAATATTCAAGTATCTTCATGAGCCACACAATCTCTTTTGTTGCTTCTATAGCAACCACATATTTTGCCTCTGTTGTGGAATCTACTGGAATAGATTGTTTGTGTGATCTCTAGGAGACAGTTGTTGATCCAAAACACATGAGGTAGCCTGAAGTAGACACTCCATTCTCTTTATCGCCATATAAGTCTAAATCATAATGTCCAATCAGTTTGAAGTCATTCACATGTTAGAATATTTGAGTCCATGGTCTCGAGTCCCCCTCAAGTATCTTAGAACACTCTTTGCATCATACCAATGCCTTTCACATGGTTTTTGCATGAACCTGGAAAGAATCCCAACAACAAATGAAATATTTGGTCTGGTGGTGGCAAGATAGATAAGACTACCCACAAGTTGTCTATACTTTGTTACATCCTCAAATTCATTTCCTTCTTTTGACGTGAACTTCAAACTATGCTCCATTTGAGTAGAGAGAGGATTACACTTTGTCATGCCAAACCTATTAAAAAACTCTCCAATGTACTTCTTTTGGGAGATGGATATATAGTTTGGATTATGATTCACTTCAATACCTAAGTAGGAGTGAAGATGTCCCAAATCTGTTATCTATACGCCTTTCTTCAATTCTTTCTTAATGGATGCAAATGTAGCTTTCATTGTTCCCTGTTAGCAACAAATCATCTACATACACTACAAGATATAAAATAGACCTTCCAACTTCCTTGACAAACATATTTGCATCATCAAGATTAAAGTGTTTAAAATTCAATTTCAGAAGATGCTCGGTTACTTATTAACATCATGCACGAGGTGTGTAACATCCCATATTTTCAATTTTTTTTTTCTTCTGTAAATAGCAATAGTTAGCTAAATTTATGATAGTTTGTAACTGCGGAATTTAATAATGCGAGCTGCAATAATGTTAACTTAACAGTTGTTGTATTAAACATAAATAAAATTATGTTATAACTAACACGTCAGCGACATCTTAATTATATTTATAACAACTATCATTAAGGTAGTTAAATGCATGAATAGATCAACTTTTGATGCGACACCTTTTAATGCAATGAAATGTATGATTGATGTAATAATGAAATGCCAGGTTAGAAATATGACATGGTACTTTTTCTTTGAGACGATATTGACAGTTTGCTTCTTTGCTGACCAAGGGAGTCCTATGAGGGACCCCGAAGCTTACTTAGCTGCAACGTTAAAGCATTAGACTTGTTCTATGTGCAGACGACAGGTAAGGAGTTTCATGATTGCAAATAAATTCCAGTTTCGTGTAAAGTTCAATTCAACGTCGTAAATAAAATAGCATGTTTAGATATTGTGCAACTATAAAAACGTACAGGTACGGTTCGTATACTTACACCTTTTCTTTCCAACCCAGTTAACTGTTGAATAAGTAACTTGTTAAAATAGCATTGTCGTCGTCGTCGTCATTGTACTAGTTGGTTGTAGTGATGGCTGACTTGTTGTCGTCATTTAGAATGATAATACCAAAATGTATGAAATAACTATGAGCTTGTAGGCTCTCGCAACAAATATTATTCAATATTATGAAAAGATAAAAGCAATAATATATAGACATGACTTAAACCAAACGTTATGTGAAATATAGTGCAATTAAGCTTCGGACTATATATAATTGTTATTTTATTTATAAACAAAACACAACCTATCCAACGTCTTTATGAAACAATAGTGTGACTATGCCTATTTTCGATTTAATGTTAATATTAAAACATACATCGGAGATGTTGGCAATATATGCATCGTTAGAATCATGACATTACTATGCAAGTGTTTGTAAATTAAATACAAACACTGTAATGTATGAAAGTGATGACAATAAGATACAAACCTTGGAATTATAATTCATGTATTTGCATACACGTTATTACTATTATGATGAATACGACATTGTTAAAATATTGTTATGTTAACAAATGAAATGTGATATTTGTTGTCACATCGAGGTACTGACTAGCATTAAATTGGATTTGGCAGGTTGCTGGCTCATAAATTTGGCACTAGTCTCGAGCTATGGTAGAGATCACGTATCCAATCCTGCAATAAAAGCTTAGTACTGCCTCCTTGCCGAGTTATAAACCCAGAGATCCACGTAGACGTGAATGCCTCCATGCTTGTTGATGTGTAAGGGTTATATGCCAAGCATTGATCGTGCTTGCTCCACCGCGTGCCATAGTGGCAATGTTTAAAGGTAAAGCAGAGTGGCCATTTAATCTTATATGGGACAGGCCATTGAATCAATTAAGTTGGCACGTGTCTCGAACTGTAAAAGAGATCATGCAATGATCTTCCATTAACAAGTTGGCACCATATCCCTACCAAGTTGGATAGCCCACGTTCCACGTAGGTGTGCTTTCCTTATTGCTTGCTACTGTGGCAGAATAATGCGACCTGGTACTGGTTGTTGCTGACTTGGGTGTTTTCCAAGGTGGCAATGTCAACGGTAATGGAGGATGGCATTAAATGTTGATTTTGTTGATACCAAAGTGGACATAGCCGACACTGTTGTAACCGTTGATGATCGTGAGTCTAAACCGTCGGATGGTAACCCTAACATCTATCATGTAATTGAGTTAAGAACTTGGAAAAAGTGGTTCATTGTGTTATTGTTTTTGCTAGAGGTGGCCGACAGGCTGCCGAGATTTTGGTAGGAAGTTTTGCAAGGGTTTCGAACCCGAGATCTGTAAACTAGTGTAGAAAATTGCAGGTTTTAACCTCTGTAATATTGTTGTAACTTTAGATGGAGTTCAAGGTTCAAAGTGATAAAGTGTTGAAGTTTTAAAGTTCTTCGTTGTATGGTACAAATGCGGTGCCAACTACGAGTGCTTGCGATCTCTCGTCGAGAATGGAACGAACCCTTTATCGTCTTCCTGGTGTACGCCAAGAACTGTCCACAAAGTTGTGAAGGTAAGCGTCCAAGATTATAATGTTTCTTTTATTGTACCTCGATTCTCAGTTTGATAGTAGCATGAGTCTAACTCCGAACTATTGTTTGCTAGGTGCAGGGTGTAAAAAGAAAGTCTAGCTAGGGTCTGGCGAAAGGAAAAACCACGCACTCTTACACCGGTAAGGTAAGTTTCGGGTCTTCCATACCCTCGTAGTGCTCTTCGTCTGTGTCGTGGCTCTGTCGTTGAAGATGGTTGGGGATGTGAAAATCCTCACAACAGATCTAAGATATGATGTATACCTCACAAGAGTAATTATGATTAAGCAGGAAAATAGAAGAAGAGTGAACAATACAGTATAATGAGCAACAAAATAATATGGTACAGTAGAACTCGGATAGAAGCAATAATACTTCACACACACTAATTAATTAATCACAATATGGACAAATAAATAGTACAATGGTAGAGAGGATTCGAATGCCTAAGGTGGCAATTCGAATTAGCCTCTCAGAGTGATCATAAGATCAATAGAGTGTCATCGGAGCACAACTAGGTGTCCTCATGATCATCGGAGCACAACTGGAAGTCTTCATCATCATCAGTGGAGTCATCAATGCTCAAGTAACTGTCAACCATCAGTCAAACTGAGTCTGGCAGGTGTAAATGAGTGTAACTCAATGTAACTGACTGTAGCTGAGTATAAACTGAAGACAACTGGACTGGTAGGTGAAGAAGGGCGAGTTGCTTCCTAAAATCAAGGAAGAAGGGTGCATTAAGCAACTGGAGGGCTAAAACTGAATGGTGAGAAGCTCCTAGGGGTTGGCTAACTGAGGGCTAGGTGCTGGACTGATAACTGGAATGCATGCAAACCCTAGAATGCATGCAAACCCTAAAGGTGCATGCATGACTGAAAATTTAAATGGTCAAAATACTGGTGGGACTGGGATGGAGTATCGGAATATCCTAACACCCCCCCTTAATCCATCCTGGGCCCTGGTAACTAAGACCAAAGGTCACCCAATACAATGAATAATAACAGTCAATAAACCAAGGAAGTGGGAAAATTTCATGGGAAACATACCCCCTCCTCAAAAACAGACTGTAAGGCACACACAAAAATTAAATGCTCCAAACTCAAGCAGGTGTGATGCTTGGTCATATGTCTGGAGGTATCTTCTTCTTGGGAAAAAGTGGATCATGCTCAAAAATCATGTGCTTGTACTTGCTCTTCAGATCGAATGTGATGAGAACAAATCCAACAGTATGAGAATGATCCTTGAACCCGTGATTCGAATCAGCTGAGGTAGGATCAAATCTGTGAAAGTGCATATAGTCTTTTGTCTTCTCCTTCGAACCACCATGGGTGAGATTATGCCAAAAATAACTATTACATGTTTCCTTGAAATCAAAATCAGATTTAAGACTTAAAAAACAGTTTCTTGAGATCTCCTTTGAACCAGCAGGGGTGAGATCAAAACTGTCATATGCATGAGAAATTATCCCAAGCAGTAATTGCTTAGAACCCAATTTGGATACAAGACTTGAATCATGGTTTCTTGAGATCTCCTTTGAACCATGAGAGGTGACATCAAAACCAGTAATTGCATGAGAATTTATCCCAAGCGAATGGCAATGGCCATAATCTTCAATAACCTTTTGAAAGCATGAATTAATGATCATATAGTAGTATAAAAGAGATGATTGCTTGAGAGGAGCGAATGCATTACCTCCAATAGCTGATTTTACCTCCGAAATAATCATGTGATCATGATGCAAACCAACAGACTCTGGTGCAAGAGAGGATTTAGGACCTTCTGCAATATCTAGAGTGTGAGCTGGCACATAAAGAGAAGAAAGTTTGAGCATGAGTGGAGAATCTACAAGTTCTTTGCCAACAATTTCAATATGAGATGATACTGGTTCATGATCTGAGAGACCATCAAGAGGAGCGAATGCATCACTTTGCTTGCTTTCGAATGGGTTAGGACCAAGTCCTTCATTCTTTCTACCAAATTTTTCATCCAGGTGAGCCCATAACTCGTTTGGAGTCCATAACTCCTTTGGAGTTTCAACACCATTACGGTATTTGAATTGGAATCTCTGGTATGCAGACAAAGAAAACATCATTGCTCCAAAGGCATCATCACCTTTATTTAACCAATCAATCTTTTCTTCAGGGGATTCGAACTCTCTTTCAAAATGACAATAAAAAAGATCATGGATCTTCAAGTGTGCTATCATTCTTGGTTTCCATTCATCATAGTTGAATGGAGAAAGAAAATGGATTCCTTCTGAGTCATACATTGAAGCTATAGAAGACCTGCAAAAACAATATAGAATAACTGCAACTGCTACTGCTGCAAAAATGCAGAAACTGCTGCAACTGTTGCACTCAAAATCTTGGTAATAACCTGCAAAAAACTCTCAAGAATGGAGATAAACAATTCTCTCAACATGCTCTGATACCATGTGAAAATCCTCACAGCAGATCTAAGAGATGATGTATACCTCACGAGAGTAATTATGATTAAGCAGGAAAATAGAAGAGTAGTGAACAATACAGTATAATGAGCAACAGAATAATATGGTACAGTAGAACTTGGATAGAAGCAATAATACTTCACACACACTAATTAATTAATCACAATATGGAAAAATAAATAGTACAATGGTAGAGAGGATTCGAATGCCTCAGAGTGATCATAAGATCAATAGAGTGTCATCGGAGCACAACTAGGTGTCCTCATGATCATCGGAGCACAACTGGAAGTCTTCATCATCATCAGTGGAGTCATCAATGCTCAAGTAACTGTCAACCATCAGTCAAACTGAGTCTGGTAGGTGTAACTGAGTGTAACTAAGTGTAATTGACTGTAACTGACTGTAACTAAGTGTAACTGAGTATAAACTGAAGACAACTGGATTATTAGGTGAAGAAGAGCGAGTTGCTTCTTAAAATCGAGGAAAAAGGGCGCATTAAGCAACTGGAGGGCTAAAACTGAATGGTGAGAAACTCTCGAGGGCTGGCTAACTGAGGGCTAGGTGCTGGACTGATAACTGGGATGCATGCAAACCCTAAAAGTGAATGCATGACTGAAAATGTAAATGATCAAAATATTGGTGGGACTGGGATGGAGTATCGAAATATCCTAATAGGGGAAATCTTCGAAACACATTTATTTAACAGTGATACCTGGGTTCTATATTTTGCAAACTTTGATGTTTGTCGACTGGAGTTATAATTCGTCGATTTTGAATATTTGGGCTCTTCTGCCTATTGAATTTTGGGATAAACCCTGTGTAACCTTGTTTTTTTAAAACATAATATAAACGTTGCTTGAGAGATTCGTCTTCGTTTAGAAGTTACTCTGTTGTGATGTTTGAAGTTCTATGAGACTCAACTTGTATTGTTTTTCATTCTAAAAAAAATGGAAGAAAGAGAGCCGAGGGCTTGTTCTTTGTATAAACTGTAACTCCTCGTTTTGGCAATAAAAGAATATATGTGTAAAAGTAATATTCGTCTCGATGGTATAAAAGGAATATATACTAAATAATGTATAGATGCCTGTGTAGGTTGTCTTAAACGGTAGGTTGATTTCGAGTTCTTGTTTGTTGAAAAGGTAACTAAGTGAAGTCAAAGTCGAAGTGATTTTCCCAAAAAAAAATACAGTGGAAACGAATAGTATCAAACCCTACATTTGTGTTTTATTTATATTTGGATAAAACAAAGATAAGAATGGAAGACTAAACCTAACTAGGGTTTGAAATGAAAACTAAACAAAATACGAATGACACTAACAGCTTTGCAATAGAATAGGTGAGTATAAACAAAGTGATGTTTATAGAGCTTCTATTGTTTGTTAATATGATAATTAGCACAATGCTTATAATAGGAGATAGAAAGCTATTTCTTATCAGCAACATAATATTTCTATTAAATCTATTATCTGTTTAATCTGTAAGTTTATGAAATTGATAAAATAAGAAATAAAAGCAAAATGGTGTGTGTATGAGTGTATTGTAGAAACTTGAAAATTTTAGAATGACGGTGAAAAGCTTTTGCTTACAGCATATAATTCATGACAATAGTACAGAAAGATAATAACCTTGAAAAACATTAACAGAGATAATGAAATCAAGTGTCTATAAACAATATGAAAACTGGTAATGATTGTTATGTATAATCTTATTTGGAATGATCACTATCATTTAATTGTTATTTTGTTATAATACATGTATACTTGTGATTTCTATATTTTTTTTTTATACAAAATATTGATAAGAAAACAAAGATTATACATTATTCAATTTCTCAGAAAGCTCTAATACTCATAATACATACATAGATATTATGCAGAATCTTTCTACTATTATTTAACTTGGAAACAGAAAAACTGAAACATATAAAATTACTATTTATCTATCGAATTCGAATGACAATTTGCCTATCTTCTAATCTATTTTAATTTGTTTATCCCTACTAGAGTACGATGCTCCCAAACAACATGTGGAAAAATGGGGATAATGGTTTATCAATTTAACATTTAAACTTAAACATTCAAACTAACACATTTCCAGAATTAGATTCTTTTCGAAAGCAAATAAACAGAATAATACTAGATAAACAGAACAGAATTATTTACTGAGAATAAGTTAAGAAATCTTTTAAGAACCTGAGAAACTGTGTAGGGCAACAAACAACTCATGAAGACTGTTCCACCCAACCAAACTCCTAAAAACAGTCAAATACTGTCTTAGGACCCCCGAGCCTGTTCGCTGAACCACCAGGAGGAAGAAACTTCAGGAATTAGGACTTCTTCTTGTTGTAGCAGTAATCTTCTAAATCTTCAATAGGTAGCACTCCAAAAGACTTGCTCCTACAACTCTATTTCTCCTCAGTAATAAGCAAAACTCAGTTTTCAATCACCACTAACCTCCCTTATTCGAATCTCTCTTGAAATCACTTGATTTACAAGAGGAAAATATTCTGCAGAGATATTGATTAAGGGATGCCTGCCAAATTCGAATTTGCCTTTATAGGTTGCCTGGGCCTTTTTAGATGTTATTAGGTCATTAAATGAGCTGCCTGCTCACTCCCTCCACTTGGGGGATAATGCCATATTTTTAGGGGTAGTTGTCCCATAACCAACAGTTAGTGGTGTGATGTAACTGCTGCCATGTGTCCCATACCTTCCAACAGCTTCCATTCCTCCTAGTGGGTTAGTGAACACTCATTCAACAGTTCTCTTGAGTGTTTGTCTCCTAATTAATTTATTTAAATAATAATATTCAGTAATTACATTCATCGATGATCAAAACTGATCATAATTACAAAACTTGTAATTAAATTTAACATAAAATATTTTTGCAAATAAATAATAATGTTCAAAAATTTGGGTAGGTGACAAGGTGCTTCTTTCAGGCCATACAAAGTCTTGATGAGTTGGATACCTTTTGTTCTTGTCCCTTGACAACAAAACCTTCTGACTAAGACATGAAGACATTCTCTTTCAAGTCTCCATTCAAGAAAGTAGTGTTCGCATCCATTTCATGAACTTTGCATCCATTATGTGCAGCCAAAGCTAATAGAGTACGAATGGTATCCCATTTTGTTGTGGGGAAAAAGGTCTCTTCATAGTCATTGCCTTATTTCTGTGCAAAACCTTTTGCCACAAGCCTCACATTATGCTTGTCAAGTGAATCATATAATTTGCACTTATCTTTGTAGAACCACTTGCAGCCAATTCGTTTGGTTTTGAATGGAGGGTCCACCATCTTCCATGTCCCATTCTTGATGAGAGCATCATATTCATTCTACAACATAAGATGATAAATTTTGTTCACTCATCATGAGAAACAACTTCTTCAAAGGAAGTTGGTTCAAGGTTAACAGATAAATTCAATTCACAATCATAAGAAACATCCATATTATCTACATCACCTGAATTTGTACCATCTGCATCATCTCAATCTCCTTGTCTTGTTGAATCTGTAGTTCTTGTCTTTATAACCTCATTAGGATGAACACTTTCAAGTGTCTTCATGACCCACTTTGGAAGTTTTTGTGAGGGTTCATTTTGCTTAGCTGGTGGTGCTTCTCTCTTTAAGATTCAATCTTCCAATCCTCCCAATCACATCATCCAATTGAACCTCTTGTTCTTGTGAGGTGGCAGGAACTTCTTTATGAGGGGGGAGATGGTGTTGTAAAAGGAGATTCCAAAGATTGATCTAAGACGGGGATAAGGATACCCTCTTCAAGATGTGGAATCTCATTGTCAAATTCATGATATGTCTTTACATGGGTAAATTTATCTAGACGGTCAAGTTGCCTCTCCAAGGACTTATCATTTTTATTCATTTCAAGAAAAATCACATCTCTAGAAAGAATAAAATTTTTATTTACCTCATCGTGAAGGTGATGTGCTTGGTGGTATTGAATGCCCCAAAAAGATGCATTTTTTACTCCTTGCACTAAGTTTGTTTCTTTTTTCATTAGGAATTAAGACATAACAAGTGGAACCAAAGACCTTGGGATGCATCACCGAAGGAATGCATCCATACCACATTTCATATGGAGTCTTGTTGGCAAGAGCATGAGATGGACTTTTGTTTCTTAAATAGACTGCAATAAAACTGCATCGCCCCAAAACATCAATTTCACATTTTTGAAAAATAACATGTAGCGTACAATATTCAAGAGTGTCTTGTTCATTCTTTCTACTACACTATTTTGCTGAGGATTATACGGAATAGTGGTTTGATGCATAATCCCATGTTGACAAAGAGAGTTTTCAAATTCATTAGAAGTTATTTTTTTTCATTATCACTACAAAAAGTGCCAATGTGAGATTGTGCTTCATTTTCATTTCATACATAAAAAAAATTTAAATGTTTCAAATACCTCAGATTTTTTCTTTAGTAAATAAACCCAACACATTCTGGTGTAATCATCCATAAAATTCATGAGCTATTTATTAGCATTTGCAGAAGCAATAATAGGGCCACACAAGTCAAGTGTATTGTTATCGCTCAAACTAGCAACCCTAACACAACTAGGTTGTGTGGACCAAGGATAGTGTCAATAAGCTTGGGAGAGAGTTAAACCCAATGTCACCACAGTCTAACCTCTCAACACTTCGGGTAACTCCAAACTCGGGGGGAGACCCTAATCAATGAAAGATACCATGCAACCACCAACAAACCACAAATACCTTCCACAAAACCTTAATAGATATGATCAGTTCTTTATTGGAGTCAAACAATATTAAACAAGACACGAGAATCATGCAATGATGGAGTTATTCACTTTATCATAAATTCCAAATAATATCACGCCTTTCAAGGAAATTTCACATCTCCCAAGGCAATGCCACACTTTCCAAGGTAGCCACTCCAAAAAGTGTGTCCTTAAGGAAAAGAGGACAGTTGATCTAGGGTGAAGTTGTAGGACAAGCCAAAAATACCACACACCCTCTAATTCACCAATTACAAGGATTTCACATATCCCAATGCACTTCCTGATAAGAGGACACCCTTTAGGGTTTGTGGATAAAACCCTAAGGTGAAATTTTAGGGTGGACTAGAAATACCAAATCACGACAAGTTCTGGATTTATGAATTTATTTTTATTTTTAGGGTTTTTTCCAGTAGTAAAATATTTTCATGCATGAAATAAAACATATAAATTTTTATAAAAAGATGATTGATAGATAAAGTATTAGATTTTTGTCTCAAACCCTAGGGCTATGAGAGATCGAGGCTAACATCCCTCCTTATGATATGGTATTCAATACTTGCAACTAGGGCTAGCCTAGCAACCTCAAGGGTTAAGTAGAGAAACCCTAATTAGGGAAAATAGAGGAGTCCAAGGCTCAACAAAACAACAAGAGCTCCTTGGGTGGGAAGGTCTCCTCAAGCAAGTTGATAAAATGCTAGCAAAAAAAACCTAACTCAATCCAAAGCATTTCAATAGCAACATTAAACTAGGGTTAGGATATAAACTTACCAACACTAATCAAGAATGAGAAAGATAGTGTGTCTTAGGTCACCCTTGAGCATGAGTTATTACAACTAGTCTAGCATCAACTTAGCAAGTGCAAAATCAAACCTTAGAACATCATCAATTCAACCTTCATGCAAAAAGACATCCAAGAAAGAGGTGCACATAGCTTGAAGTGCTCCGATATACCAAGAGAAAAAGAAAAGAATACATAATTTGAACCCTTGTACATGATTTACAAATGAGGTGGGTTTGTCTTATTTATATGAGACAACTCTCAACCTTTTACAAATTCAAGCCAACAAGTTAATGACAAATTATAAAATTTTACGTTAGCACCCACAAACTTGGGGACTAAACCGCATAATGACATAAAATAACAATAAAAATGTGTAATTAGGCTCCACCAAGTGCAAGGTGAGTCAAAAGGAAGACGTCATGCCCCAACTAACCCCAACAAATGTTTTTCCCTCAATGCCCTCCTTTATTAACAATGTAGGCTTCTTCTTTAAGGAATGATGTTTATGGGTCTGGTGACTAGGAGGAGGGGTTTTTCATTAAAACAATATGTCCAAGTGGGAAAAATGAGGTGTGCTAAAACGGGTATGACAACCCTTACACACGCAATCACCTCTACAAAGCAAAATATGAGTGTGGCCATGTGTCCCAATGATTTTCCTCAAGGGCATTAGACACCGACATAGCCACAAGGCCAACACCTCCTTGAGGTGGAAACCAAGGGGACCTGCCATGACCTGATCAGGGGTATTTAGCCCCAAAATCAACACTCTACATAATATAGCCCCAACAACTTAGCATTTACAAAAGAAAAAGAAACCCCTCACTTTAGTATATTTGGAATGAATGCTTTAGACACTCTGAAGCGTAACACATATCAACTCTAATTTTCTACATGCTCTAAATTTGAATCATGGAAATACTGTGTTACCGGATGAACTAGCAGGGCTAGTATCTGATGAACAAATGTACGGAGAAAATGACCATTGTCACCTTAGCCACTCCTCCAAACTAGTTTGGAGAGTCGGAACCTCCAAGGGGAGAGCCCTTCAATGATCTGCAAACACATGAGACAACATAAGCTATGTCTTCTAGGAGACCAAATTAGATACCAATGCCTTAATCAATATGATCATATGAATGAAGGAGACATACTAGTCGCGAAAGATGTTTGTAGACGCTAGCAATGAAATGTATTAGTGTGAGAATTTAGCCCAATGATGTAAATGATTAGTAACAGTGACAATTTAGTTTAAGAGAGATCATCCACCCATTTGCAAGCATTGCGTGTAAGCATATGTATCAATACATGTAAGTGTTATAACAAGAGCATATGAACAACCAATCACTTTCAAGTCACAAGTATGAAGAGGACTGATATAAATATGACAGAGTTGACACAACATGTTAGTGATGATAGTCCTATTTTGGCATTTGGATAGTAGTAGATCAAG
This sequence comes from Larix kaempferi, assembly GCA_027924585.1. Classification (NCBI taxonomy): domain Eukaryota; kingdom Viridiplantae; phylum Streptophyta; class Pinopsida; order Pinales; family Pinaceae; genus Larix; species Larix kaempferi. Next base: position 11,601,450 of record BSBM01000877.1, read on the forward strand.
TGCAAAGTGTGCAATAAAAGTGTCTCGGAGTAAACAAGATAGCTTCAACTTCTGACCACACTTTATGAGTAAGCTTCAAACTTTATATCACAGTTCAAATAGCAACATTATGGCAATCAATAAATAGCAATTTTAACAATCATTTAGGTCATCCATAAGTGTAGATAATGTGTATCTATGCAATAAATATCCCAATCAATCTCAACAACATATGGCTATCATCAAATGCAAACTTTCAAGACTGTAAATGGGAGTGTTAGCAGTAGTAGAATAGTCACTTTAGTATCAAATTAAAGCATTACTTTATGCAACAAGCAAGAAGTGAAACACATGAAACTTATGCATCCAAACTACACCACTTTCATTAGCAATGAATGAGAATTAATGTATGTGCAATAGGATTGTATGTAAAGTAAATTTCAGACCTTGTAAGACAACCAATAAAGTATGTTTTCAGACCCTGTATATCAGCAGTAAGATGGAATTTCATACCTTATTTCACCAATGATAGGATAGCCAATGAACAGTAAACAAATTTGTAATTAATAACTAACTTTGTTTGTGTTTTTGTATATGTGATGATTGTGAGGAGGACTGTCAAAAGTTCACAGTCTGAACTATCTTTTATAGACTAAATTTGTAGGAGAGAGGGCCGAAATTTTAGGAAGGCGAAAAAATCGAAAAAAAAATAATTTTTTATTTTTTTATTTTCTAGGGTTTTTAACATAAAATTGCAGACATAATTCTAACCCTAATTCTACCATGAAAATGCAAATTTACACATGAAAATGCAAGTAAAATTTAGTAAAAGTTGATAAGTTAGGGTTTCAATGGATATTACCCCAAACCCTAACCTTAGAGGAAGGTGACAAGCCTTCCTCTTTGAGGTAATTCTCATTACTACTAAGTTAGGGCTTCTTGAAACAACCTCTAGGGTTGGTTTCAAGAGCCTAAACTAGGGCAAAGTTGGAGATCCAAGGACAAACTTTGTAAAAGCCTCCTTTTGGGAGTGTTTTTACTATGCGATGATGATAGAATAGCAGGCAAAATCCATATTCAAAGAGAATGTTAAGGACTTACTTGAGCATGAGTTATTCCAACCATTCTAGCATCCACAAAGCATTAGCAAGACAAAGAAAACATCCAACTTCATCCAAGAGCAAGAAAAATCATCCCTCCAAGAGGTGCACATCACTTCATAAGGCCCTTCTAAGGTAAAAGAGTAGCATAATGAATTTTATCCCATAAGTTGTGTATAAAAATGAAGTGAGTAGATTGTATTTATATGATCTCACACTCACTTTAAAAAAACAACAAACCTTACATGATTTAAAATGTCACTTTAAAATTAAAACATGTCAACTTAAAATTATAACATAAAATAATCAAATCCGTGGGTGACTTGCGGCATTTTCTCCAGAGTTTACCCAAAGATGACTAAAATAGCTAAAATTGAGCAAATCACTCTGAACTGAAGGCTGGAGTGGCGAGGGGGGGAGCCTCATGCCACATCTAACCCCAACAGTGGCGAAAATCCCCCAGCGTCCCCCCCCCATATCAAGCAATGTAGGCCCAGTACAAGGATGACGTCATCATGACTAGGAGCCCAAGGAGAGAGGGCACTACAGTGCAGAGGGACCAAGAGGGTGTGGACGGTGACCTGGAAGAGAGACATAAGCCTCGATATTGAGAGAAATGCCATTGGAATGATAAAACAGGTGGGGGGTCATGTGACCTAGTGACCCACCCCTGGGAGCCTTGGACACCAACCTCAGGGCTTCAAGCCCTTTCATGAGGCAGTCAGTAATGCCACTGAGCCATAGTACTCCCAGGAGAGGAACCAAAAGGGCCTGGCCATAACCTCCACTCAGAAAATGTTGGAAAACACCCTTCCTGGTCAGAAAAAAAAATGACCGTCTCTCCCTGGGGCACAGTTGAAGGTGCGATGGTATTGGTACCACATAACAGGTTGCTTACTATGTCTACAAAGGATACAAGCATCACAATGTTTCAACTTCTTTGGAATGTTGAGCAAACCAAAAACACCATTCTTTTTCAACATTCTAAGACTATCATAATTGATATGTCCATATATAGCATTCAACAAGAGACTACATGACAAAGTACCTTCTTCATGTTGAGAGTGGTATGCAAAATTCTGAGCTCTTTCAGATGTCCCTTTTAGCTTCATCAGTTTCTCATCTTCCCATTCAATCACGATGACTTAGTTGTTAGAGGATCTTCTTATCTCAAATTTCCCATCATATATGTGGATGGAATGACCTTTCTACCGAATGTGCACAAGAGATAGCAAGTTTCTTTGTAGCTCTGGAAGATAGAGAAAATTTTGCAACATAAAATTAGGAAATCCAGGCAATTTAAGCTTGATGGTGCCAATTCCTTTAGGTTTGAGGCAAGACTTATCTGCAAAGTACACTATACCATCTACATTGTCCTTCATATCTTCAAAAAGGACTCTTCTAAAGGTCATGTGGTAGGTAGCACCAGTGTCAAGCAGCCAAGTATCTCTCCAAGATGCATATGAAGTATTCAACAGAACTTTGTTTATACCAAACATTACAATATGCAACAATGAAATGAGCAAATTTAAGAGCTTTACCAAATTCATGAGCTTTACCTCTATCTTCTTTATGTTCTTTCTTCTTTGTGATCTTCTCCCATGGAATTTTGCATGTCTTTGCCTCATATCATTTCTTGCCACAACAGACACATTGAAGATCAGATCTCTCACCATGGTTATATTTACCCCCCTTACATTTGAAATTCTTTCTTCCACGTCCACTTTTGCTACCATCTATTGTAGAAGAATCATGTGATTGTTTCTTCTCTTTTTTAACAAGGCACACAACCTATACAATGGGATAAACTGTCTTCTTTCCAAAGGCTATCTCTCATTCTCCAATTTTCTCCACTAGTGTCAAATTTGAAGTCTTTCAGTTGGTCACTAGCTTGAAGTGACTCAAGATAGCGGGAATATGTGGGGTAGGAGGACCTTGATGAAGGCAGTGAGAGTAAGGTATACCTTCACATCTGTGGCATCAATTTCTGTAGAAATTTCACTTCCCTAACAGGCTTTCAAGTTAAACTCAGATTAACAATGTTTAATAACCCATCTCATTCAACCATGGACAGCTGAAAATGTAATTTCACTCATAAACACATCTGAACTGGAAGCACAAGAGAAGTACTACCAAAATACTGAGAACAGAATTAACATAATAGCCATGCACAGAAAAATTTTAGACTCATATATTTTAGCCAAAATGGCTCAGGCAAAACCCTGAAGGGAAAACCTGTGAGAGAGGTCTTTAATTTTATTTTTTCAGCAAAAATAAATAAATTGCAACAGCAGAATTACAACTTATCTCAACAACAAAACCCATAAATTGTGTCTTGGAATTTGTGCCAAACCAGCAGTGTACGGACCTCGAAATTCGTGCCCAAAAATTAGTTTTATGCTTGAAAATCGTGCCAATCTCAGACCTCGATTTGCGTGCCATTGTACGAAACTATACATACTGTACGGAATTAATTTTTTGTACCTACCTTGATATTCGTGCCTCTGCCTAGAAATGTGTGCCACTGTTTTCTTCTCGAAAAATGTGCCCAGAATTTCTGTATTGTCTTGGAATCCGGGTTGTACCTTATCTTGGGAATGGAGCTGATATCTCAGACAACTACCTTCTCTCTCTCAAACTCCAAGTCAACTTGCTTTCCAACTCTCTTGGAATATCTTCACTTCTCCAACTCTCTTGGGATGTGTGCAAATGAATGAGGGAGGGCTTATTTAATTCAAAAATCTTGTCTCTCGGTTTGCCTCTCAAGGGTAACTGAAGAGTCTCTAATCTAAGGGCCCACATTGGGTTAGTTCAATGGATGAGAATAAATGCTCATTATTCTCTCCATAAATTAAATTCATTCACCTACCACTTAAATAAACCAAAAGTCACTTTATAATAATAAAGTGAATTAATTGCTCATCTCAAGCAATTAATACAAGGATCATGTCCCATTTTCCCTCATTAATTACTTAGGCATAAAATGACTAGGAGAACACTTCCTAGGACCAATTTCAACACTCCCCCTTACCAAGGAAGATGTTCTCACTGACAACCAACTCATCTCTGAAGAAGATAACCTGCTTCCCCACCAAAGTTGGTAAACTGTTCATGTGCTTCTCGCACAATCTCAAAGTCTGCTCATGTGCTTCTCGCACAATATCGAAGATACCCACCCTTTCTAAACTCTGCTCTAGAAAGGTCAAGTCAAGTGTCCCTTCATGTTAGACATCATCACATGAAGGACATCACCCTGAGCTACAAAGCTCAGTGCTTTCGCTTCACACGGGAAGACCTTCTGGCATATCCTCTGCCAGAACTTCTCTCCAGTCTCATACTATCAACAATAGAAGCTCCCCCTGTCTCTGGAATCTGTCCTGCATCCTGCACTCATGCCTCATGTCGATACATCTCATCCGTCAGTGACAAGTCATACCAGCTGACCCTCTTGCCATCACTAGAGGAAGTAGCCTCTCGCTGACTCCTCTGAATAGAAGATGAACTACTCGGTACCACAATGATCTCTGGAGCATCTCAGTCTCTCCTTTGAACCGCAGACTGACTACTCGACGCCACATCAATCCTTGAAGCATCTCGCTCAATGTCTGTCTCAGACTCATGCTCTGATATCCACCCAGATCCTCCTGTTGTAGGATGACCACGCACTACATACTCTCCATCTCTCCGATGACCTATAAGCATAGGGTCAATCAGATCCACTCCCAATACATAAATGAAGATGTGTTCACTCTTGAACAAAAGTGCATATCCCGCTCCCTCCAAGGATGGAATTGAAATTCTGTTGTCCTGCAGCCCTGGAATATAGCGTACTCCTGTAATCTCCATAATCTCTCCAAACTCAAGCTGGAACCGTACTCGTCCCAAACCTCTAACTGCATGCACTGTCCCATCTCTATCTTGTATGAGCTACTTTGGAATAGACTCAAAAGTGAGGAAGGCATCTCGCCTCCCAGTCATGTGACTGCAATAGGAACTATCCACAATCCACTTCCCAGTATCAACTGGTCGGCTACTACCGTAACTCAAAACAACAATGGCAAGAGAGAACTTTGTATCATACCACTCAATCTCTGTTGTAGCTGCAACCTGCTCCTCTTTCTCCTGCTTGCTCTTCTTCTTCTTAGGACATTGACCTGCATAATGGCCAAAATCATTGCATGCATAGCACCTGACTTTGCTCAGGTCCCTCTACTGCTTAGCCCCTCCCGGGCCCTTCTTGGACTTCTTGCCTTTAGCTGATAAGGCAACGTTATGTTCATCATTATCCTGCTCATTCTTCCCTTGAGACCCTTCTCGGATCTCCTCCTAAGTAAAATCATCCCACAGTCTTTCCCAAGAGGGAAAGTTCTCTCTGCCAACTACACACTTCACGAACACATCCCACTCCTTAGTGAAGCTTTTCAGGGCTATCCGCACTAGCTCGGGATCGGAAATCACCTCACCAACTGCACTCAAATCATCTTTTACCTGTCTGAGTCTAGTGAGGTAAGAGGCTGCATTCTCACCTCTCGCCATCTTTGTGCCATGAAGCTTATCCTTTAAATCCATTGAATGATTTTCATTCTTGTTCTCATACAACCCTTTCAAAGTATCCCACATCTCCTTAGCAGTATGTTTCTCTGCCAAATGTGGGATGAGGTGATCTCGAACACCATCCAGAAGCAGTCTCTGCGTTCTGGCCTCCTTCACCTCATGTATGTCAAGGGCTATAGGATCAGTTGTGGGAGGAACCACTGTGGTACTAACAAAGGTTCATAACTTGTTCTCCTTGAGAACAACTATCATCCGGGCTTTCCACTGCAAGTAGTTGGAAATCCCTTCCAACCGATCTACATACTGGATGCAAGCCATCATTCACTTCTACTCTTTTTCCAACAATGCACACTCTGCCATGATGTCTGAAAATTTCTTAATGTCAATCTGCCCTTAATAGGGCTCTGATACCATGTAGAAATTTCACTTCCCTAACAGGCTTTCAAGTTAAACTCAGATTAACAATGTTTAATAACCCATCTCATTCAACCATAGACAACTGAAAATGAAATTTCACTCATAAACACATCTGAACTGGAAGCACAAGAGAAGTACTACCAAAATACTGAAAACAAAATTAACATAACAACCATGCACATAAAAATTTCAGACTTAGATATTTTAGCCAAAATGGCCCAGGCAAAACCCCAAAGGGAAAACCTGTGAGAGAGAGGTCTTTAATTTTATTTCTTCAGCAAAATAAAAAAGAATTGCAACAACAAAATTACAACTTATCTCAACAGCAAAACCCATAAATTTTGTCTTGGAATTTGTGCCAAACTAGCAGTGTACGGACCTCGAAATTCGTGCCCAAAAATTAAATTTCTGCCTCGAAAATCATGCCTATCTCATACCTCGATTTTTGTGCCACCGTACGAAATTGTACGAAACTATACATACTGTACGAAAATGTATGGAATTAATTTTCTGTACCTACCTCGAAATTTGTGCATATGCCTAGAAATGCGTGCCACTGTTTTCTTTTCGAAAAATATGCCCAGAATTTTTGTACTATCTTGGAATTCGAGCTGTAACTTGTCTTGGGAATGGAGCTACTATCTCAGACAACTACCTTCTCTCTCTCAAACTCCAACTCAACTTGCTTTCCAACTCTCTTGGAATATCTTCACTTCTCCAACTCTCTTGGGATGTGTGCAAATGAATGAGGGAGGGCTTATTTAATTCAAAATCTTGTCTCTTGGTTTGCCTCTCAAGGGTAACTAAAGAGTCTCTAATCCAAGGGCCCACATTGGTTTAGATCAATGGATGAGAATAAATGCTCATTATTCTCTCCATAAATTAAATTCATTCACCTACCACTTAAATAAACCAAAAGTCACTTTATAATAATAAAGTGAATTAATTCCTCATCTCAAGCAATTAATACAAGGGTCATGTCCCATTTTCCCTCATTAATTACTTAGGCATAAAATGACTAGGAGAACACTTCCTAGGTACAATTTCAACAATTTCGTGCATGATGGCCTTAATCTCATATGCTACAACCATGGGATCATTATCTTTCAACTCTAGGTTGAAGAGCTTCAACAACAACTAATTTAGCTCTAATTCTGAGTGTGTCATACAAATCTTTCAATTTCTTTAGAGCATCATAAGAATTTTTAACAGATATTATATGTCGACTCACCTCTTCGCTTATTGTAGCAGCAATCAATGCATATGCCTTTTGTTTCTGCTCTTCCATATTGCAAGTTCTTTGTCTATTTTAGGTTCTACAAGTGCAACATCATCTTCTCCTTCACAAATACCATCCCACAGATAGTTGAAGATGAGGGTGTGCTTGATTTTCCTTGACCATATTGGATAGTTTTCCTTGCCATTAAGCACCACTTGAATATAGAAACCAGATAATGCATCTTTACAGGCAAAAAGCTCTACAATACAACAAGCTTTGTAATACAAGTTACAACCTCTGCAACAATTTTACATTACAAACTCTACAAAATGGCCTAAACTCTAAGACCCAGGGGAGGAAATTTATCAATGTTATCCTCACAATAGGTCATCAAAAGTCAAAGAGAACAAAATTAACTGATTTAAGTAAAATTTGATAGTTTTTGAATGGCAAGGAGAATATTGAAGGGATAAAATCTATTTGGTTGAGAGAAAATCAACAATCGATGTATATATCAGCCCACTTCCATGTGACATTCTCTTGTCAATTTGCTCGCCGTATGGTCGTGTCAGATGTCATGTCTCAACATCAATGGAGTAATATCAAACATTCTGATTTTTTGTTTCCGAGCTCCCAAATGATCACGACCGATAGCGGAGGCATCACAGATGTAAAGCTAATAGATGAAAAGGAAATGAAACACAAAACAACAAAAACAAAAAGATTACTTGGATCTTCTGCTCAAATTGGCCAAACGAGATCCATGTCTAAGATCATTGGCTTCAACAAATTTAAGTCTTGTAGCAAAAATAACAATACACAACTTCTAGTTACTAAGTACGGAGAGGCACCAATACACTTGTATACACCAATATGCTCAGCCACCAAGGCGGTCTTAGTCTCCACGCAAAGATGAGAACCCACGCTGGAACAAAAAACGAAATTTGAGGGCTTCAAGGGAGAATTAATTGTAAAAACGACGGTGACTTTGTTCAGCTCTTAGAACTCCAATTAAAAAAAATAGATGCACACGGTGAACTGATGAAGCCTAGATCGCAGTTCGCAAAGGTAAATGAAGCAAAGAATGGTAATACATGTAGAGGGCATGTAGGAGGAGTCTAGAACGACGCACGCAAAGGTGTTATTAGGTAGAGAGGTAACGTCTAAACTAGACATTTTAGGGTTTCTATCAAATGCCCGGGAGCAAATAAAGACAAAGAATATGTTGCATACGCCCAGGTTTGCAAAGGGGATAGATTGGAGGACAAACTGCAGGACAAACCATGGAGTTATGACAAAACCAGAGCTCTGATACCACATGATAGGCCTGGGATAACTTTGATGCTTGGGATGCTTCTTCATTAATGAGAATGGTATATTCATACAAGAGATTGACCCTTTGGTTTTCATCTTCCAAAGGTACATTATCCTCAATGAATTTTCAGTTTTTTAGGTAGTTAAATATTTACATTATTTTCACATGGAACATAATCTCGTGGGATTAGGTATCTGAAATAAATGACAATAACAAACCAAGTATTGAACAATGATAACAACAAGTCACAAGGAGAGATTCACCTCAACCTCATTCCTTCTTAATGGCCAAAATTATCCTTCTCTTAAAGATCATTACAAAATATTTGCAAAAGTAATTTCAACAATCAAATTCATCCATGAAAATCCAAAGAAAGATGATAAACCTCACATTGAAATGCCCTTTAATTTCCTCCTCTCAAAGAATTCAACTAAGCTTGGAGGGGAACTCCCACATTTCCAACCATGCCCTTATCAAATAAATTTCTCTACTATTTATAGGCTTCCACTCTTTGTACATCCCAAACTAGGGTTCCATCCTTTTAAGGTTAAAAAAGGAAAAAATGATATTTCAATGCATGAATCTTGTCCTTCCACCTAGGGCACACCCTTATCTACTTTTGTTTTAGGATTTTAGGGCCTCTTTAACCCTGGCACTCCACTCAGAGAGCTCTCTAACCCTAGCACAACTATTCTTGACTGAATATCAAGTTTTGTTTGGTCTTGCTATAGCTTATAGGTCCAAATATGACTTGTGACCTCTTTCCTCTTTGCATGGGTCCACTTGCCACTTGTCATCTCTCCATTGCTTTTATGCATTTGTCCTTTGTTTAGGGGCTTGGACCATGTCAACCATGCCACATAGCATTTTGTCATGCAAAGGACTTTCCTCAAAATATGCAGCATGCCTCAAACAAAGTGTAATGCCCCATATACCTCAAAGGTGAAACAAGCCTCCAATCATGTGGAATACACCTCGAATAATGTGTAATGCCCCTAAGGGGCCTTCTTTGACTATAGAAATGCTTTCCAGTGCCACATGGCACCATTTCAAGCAAACGAGTTCCTCCTTTAGCTCCTTTCCTAGCCACCTATCATGCTCTAGGCCTCCTTCAAGGTAGGGCATTTGCTCCTTGGGTCTCTCTCCCAGCCATATGTCATGTTCTAGACCTCTTGTAAGATAGGGCATTCTTTCTTGGATTGTGTTTGACATTTACTCATGCCTCAGCCACCTCTTGAAGTAGGGAATTCATCTTCTCTAGTTTGCATCCTTCATCCGTGGAGTCCTAGGCCTTTATGTTTAACCTAGGAGCAAGGCTCTCCATCAATAATGCAATGTCAAGTGTGTCCAAATGGAATCTCATGGTGAAACATGTCTCCGAGAAAGTCTCCATCAAACCAAAAAAAACCTCCATGCAAATGAAGCCTTCAGGTGATGAATGGTGCTTGGGAAAACTAGAACAAGGTGCAAATCTCTCCCCACAGCATGCAACCACCATTGAACTCCAAGGATCTGTTGTGCTTGCCAGAGAAGAAATCCTATGAAAATGCAGATTAAGACGTGCATTTTCAGGCAGTAATAGACGTTATATTGAGTTGTGCATTTATACATCCAGTCTCTTTTTCAACTATGGCTGACCTTATATTAAGTTGATGGCCGACCTTATATTAAGTTGGGTATTTAGAGTCTAGACACCTACTCTTATTTCCAACTAATGCTGACTTTGTAATGTGTTGGGTATTTACACACCCACTCCTAGTTTTCAGATAAGGCCAACCTTGTATTGCACATTTATACACCCCTCTCATTTGTAATCATCATTCTTATTTGTAACCCCCCAATCAGCTTGGGGGGGATGTTGAGATGTTGATAATGGTTTAAGCTTCACTTTTAGTCATGCCCAACCCTATATTGTATCTTTATTATATTTAGGTTTGGTTAAGGCCAACCTAGTCAATGTAGACTAATAAATCCTCGAGGAAAGCGGCCTACCCCTTGAGTTGTGTATACATACACCTCTCTAATTTTAATATATATTCAAGTGGAATATTTCCATCCTTAATAAAGTGTTATACCTAAGGGCAGCATCAAAGTGTTGCGCTCTCTTGTGCTTGGGTTATTTCTCTCTCTAGTGCACTTATGCTTGGGTTATTTCTCTCTCTAATGCACTTATGCTTGGGTTTATTTTCTCTACGGTTGTTTTTCCCTAGTGTTGCTTTATTGTCTTTACTGTAGAATTAAGGTTTTGCTGGCTCTCTCTCTCTCTCGCGCGCGCGCGCGCAAATCTTAACAAAGACACCATACAACCCCTCTTAAACATATTTTTCTAAGAACTGACAATCATTTGAAGCAACTGGGACTACAAACAGAAAGTACCGATATCATTTTGCTGAAACATACAACATGATTTAAAGAGGAAACACAGAAAAAGTCATCCCTTAACAGAAACATTACTTTTGTACAGTAGTTCCTCCTCACTTTCCTCGTCCTCCTCTTCTGAACTACTTCCATCACCAGGCAATTCCCGTGCTCCATCCATACTGAAAGATGGCAGTGTTTCTTTGATAGTGAGCATCTAATATTTCATCAAACATTTGATCACTAAAGTTGAGAATCCATTCTAGACTGCATGTAATGCCCCTGCTTGATATTCTTTGAAAATGCAGCTTGAGACTTGAAAATAATTCAGCGACATAATGAAATTGGTTAACAGAAAGTCAAATGCAAATAGTCCAGGGAGCTTTATACAGTTGTCTGCGTGTGTGTAGCAATGAACTGTTATGGCAGGTAACCTGAAGCATAATCCAGATTCCAGAATCACTTTCTACCATGAAGCAAGTGTCAGCCACCAGAATTTGAAAGCTTGCGAGGAAAAAAATATATTGAATTTTTCACATTCCAATCAAAATTTTTAAACTTATGGGTTTAATATCCAACTTAGTATCAAACATAACTCGTTTAAGAAAGAGGAAATAGATTAGTCAGTCCATAAGGGTACCAACCATTACATATTCTGTTTCAAATATGTACAAATTATTAGCAATATCTAACCCTGATGGGATATTGTAGTCCTGTCTCGGGCAAGTAGTGACTCATAGCTTAACTGAAATCGTTCTCGATAACTATGCAAACAATGTCTAACAACCCTGACCCATGAATAGTAAACTCCAATCAATTGCTTTTCATTAAATTTGTACACATAAGTTCTCTGATTGGCACCTGTCAACCCATTTTCTTATTGGCTGTTTAGATGTTGCTAAGGGCACTACCCATAGGAACCCATCTGAGCTCCGCCCTAGAAGCCTCAGTCAGATATAACCAGCTAGTGTAGACAAAAGAAAAATTCATCTAGATTCCTTGAAACTCCTTACTTTACAGAACCAGAAAAAATGTGGCAAGGGAGTCATCTGCACAAGTACATTGTACAAGAATAAGGAAAATAGGCAAGAGCTATGAAGGATCAAAAGATGGGATCCAAAGTCCAACAAATTAACAATATACCTCATACAAAAATGCACCTATAAAAAATTGTGGGCGTCTTCAAGTAATTAGTGTGCATCAAGAACAGAGTTTTTTCAATTTCAAGATCTGAAGCCTTGTTGGGGATATTCCTGGAATTGCTACAGTGGTAATAGCTGTTATCCCTTAGGGATGAGCACAGAAAATGCATGAATGATCTACTGGCTTGTTTTGGCATAAAATATTTCTAAATAGGATATCGAATTTGATATGCAGCACTAGAAAGAAGGTTTCTGACAACCTTATAGGGTAGTTACATCTAACATGCAATGCAAGTGATGCAGGCTTGCAGAAAACTCGTTAAGATTCTAGAAATGGTACTTCAACTTTTTTTAAAGCAAGAAAACAAAAGTCTTCTATTACTTAAAATACATAGAGTACATAGATGCCTGGTCGATTGTCTCAGAGGAGAGCAGACTGAACAAGAGTTTTAGAGAATAGCAGAGTTAACCCAGGTCCAAAATTAAAGACGATAGTGCTGACAGAGCAATTACTAACAAAACATACTGCTCAGGTTGACATACATATAAAAAAGGAGCTTCTTTATCAGAGAATTCACTGTTATTGACCCATATATACCCCCCTATACCAAGACTAGCCCGAGATTTATACAGAGATTGAGGCATATCTGCTAACAGAGACAGAGATATAACAAGAACAGACAAAAATGTTGATTTTTGGGCAGCATCGAGAGCCATTCTCTAGGAGAATTGGCATCAGCCTGACACTGAGAACCTGGTCAGGGACCAGCACGTTGATAACATGAGATCTCTCAGAAAACCTTTCTTAATATGAAGATTCTAGAAGACAAGTTGACCATTAAAAAGAGGACCAATACTTAATGGTTGAGTCACAAGGACTCAAGCCAGAAGGTTCTAAGTTCTAACAGACCCTAAGGGTTCTAAGGCACATTTGACCAAGAGAAGAGTCTAAGACGACTTGGTTAAGGGGTTATGGTCATAGAAACCCAATGAAGGACCAAGAGCCCACTAGTAAAGGACCAAAAGTCCAAGATAAAAGTCAAATCCTTTTATGAAGGATTAAAAGCACAAATAAAATAATATATATTTATTTTTTGAAAAAAAATAAAAAATAAAAATAAAAATATATATATTATGTATATATTGAAGAGTCGGCCTCAATTAAATTATTGAATGGAAATATATATATAAAAGGGTGCAGGTCGGCCCCAATGGAAATAAATAAATTAAATAAATAAATTTATATATATAAAAAGGTGCAGGTCGGCCCCATATTAGTGGAATTATTTTTGCCATTCGTTCCACTATAAATAAGAAAGAAAACTCAACATTTAAAGTGACAACTCGTGGTGTTTTGAGGACAGCTCGTGAGACAGTTCGTGGGTATCATTTTGACTGATCCAAAAGACAGTTTGTGGGTGATTTTTACTGCTGAGTTCTCTCTTCACATTGCTTGTCTCTTACATTAGCTGCAGATCTATTTCAGTATAGTAAGACAGGCCGAAATTTATGTCAGTGTGGAAGGGACAGTTTGAGATTTGTCTTGGGCTCTTTCTCTTGCAGCCAAGCCCTAGTATGGGCTTACTATCTTCAGAACAGCTCTGTTAGGGTCACACAGATCTGCAGCCCATCAAGTTCAGGCACCTACAGCCAACAGTAACTCTTTCTCTGTCAAACTCCGACTCAAGGGCAATCAGCAGAAGTTTGATATTTTTCTCCTTGGTCAGTGGAACACTTTTCAATTATTGAAGAGGCTTATTCTTAGCCTGCTGTTGTAAAACTCAATCATCTCATTTTGGAGATGACTGGCTGGCAGAGGTCTTCAATTCAGTCAACAGTTGCCTTAGTTCAGTTATTGGCAGAAGTTGGGATTTGGATCAATTTGACTGGCTGTAGCAGTCATCTTGTTCATGGTTAACTTCATCATCTAGCAGAGCTACTACAAAGGCTATGAAATTTGATTCAGGCTATATTCATCTTGAAAAGGGCTGTCACAGAACTTCAACTCTGTTTCTCATGGGCTGATGTTATCTTTGAAAGTGCTCTCTTCATGCTACAGTTCAGATCTTAGATTAGATCTGCCTTGTCTTGTGTATATGTGTGGATAAAGGTTGGCACCATGTGTTGGAGAGATAGAGGCACTAGCTCCTACAGCGAGACAAGAAATTTATGATAGTCCTTAATGTGATCCAACATGGCAATGCAGCTAAATGTCCTAAATGAAAAGATAAGTACTTGGTCTCTCTGTTTCTGTATACCCTTATGTGTGAAAGGGTTTTTGTTGTTCATGGTCATTTTATGTATACTTGTTCTTCTATCTATCATAAGAAAGGTCACTGGGTTTTTCCCTCTGAAGGAAAGAGGGTTTTCCCAGGGTAAATTATGGTGTCCACTGTGCATGATTGTTGTGATGTGATGTATTCCTGCTCTATTTTGTTTACTATTACATCTGATTAAGTTATACTACTCATACATATAGTTGATACTTTCATTATGCTAAAGAAAATTCTAAAATTACTCTCATAATTACCAATTTATGAAAGTAGCTAAAATTTCAACAAAAAAGACCTGTAATCTGTGCACAAAACTAGGCCTAAGCCATTGTACCTTTCTTTGCTGCCATGTCATCATCAGACTTAATGATGTGGGGTGACTGCGGCGAACTGCCCGGCTCAGGCCACTGAGTGGTGAGGTCGAAGCCTACTTGCCGCACTAGGATGTCCAATTTCTTATCCATAAACTTCATTTCCAGTCGCATCCTCTTCCACAGCCTTATGGCTTCCTTCAGTTCTGAGATATCAGCTTCGAGCTTATTGTTGTGTTCATCTTGTTCCATTAAGACCTTGCCCAAGAGGGCTTTTAGAGACCAGTGCATATAAAGAGATCAATGGTAAAGGGTCATCCTTGAGCGCGTGTCCCCAGGATCCACAACCCTATCGGCCAAGTCCTCAAACTCTTCACTGTGCTGATAAATGTCATAAAATTCCCTTATTTCCTTCTCCGCATTGGCGATTTCCCACTTAACCTTTTCAGGAATGTGTTCATGGTAATATCGAGCAGCTTCAATGACTCTGCTGAGGTTCTTGGTGCACGGAGGAGGAGCCTCCATCACCTTTTCTTTCCCCTTATTCCTTGCTCTGTTATCCATGCCCACCGTCTGAGCTACCGACCCAAGACAATACCAAAAGAGCCAAAACCATGCAATGCTAAGAGAACAGACCAAAGCTTAGTGAGAATCAGCTGGGGAGTGTGCAGCTCCTTTCACTGCCAAATAAATTTCAACTTCCCTGAAGGCCATCATAACAACGATACCCTGGGCCATTATAACGATGAGACCCTGGTACTTTAAAGCATAATGATCAGAGATTGTCATCATACCAAAGTACGAACTCTCCGTGCGAACATTTTGAATTATCATTTTATAATCGCTCCCAACCAATCTCTCCCGTACCTACGATTTAGTGTCATTCATTTCCATGCTGGTGGAGTTGACACATGGTCGGAGATGTGTCCTTGGCTGGGTGCACCATGTCATCAGCACCCTCTTCCCTCTGTCCTGTGCTGCTCACCTGACTTGGGGGGCATGGTACTTCAACTTTTAATGTTAAGGTGAAATGATATAATGTCTTGTGTACCAATATCTCAAAGTGTCATAATCTTTTAGAAGGGCGATATTCAGCCTGAAGGCTATAACTTTTTGCTCCTTAGATCATTACAGGCATTTCAAAGCTAAAAAGCAAATAGTAGATTGAGTTCACTTCATGCAAATAAGCACAGCAATTACAGGGACCTGCAAAGTTCTCTATTATTTTAATGACCTGTATGCACATGTGAATATTTTAGATAAAAGCTTGAAAACAATTCTGCTGTTCTTGTCAGAGATAAACGTATTTCTGCTGACACGCTTTGACTAGGGAAAACTCAACTCATTTGTGGATTGAATTTTGTTATTGACACCTAATGCTTTTTCTAAACACTTTGTCTAAAGAGGACTACGAAACTAGTTGAGCATTATTGCAGTTCCTAGTCTGCCCCAAAACTTCTCTTAATACACTTGTCCAAGATCCTGTGAACATTTGAAGTATTGAAGCTAAAACTTAAAAGTGATGCATTCATCAGTGCAGCAATATGCAGGCTTCAATTGTGGGTGATAAAGAATGTGGCTATTTGCTCAAGTTTTTTTTCTCTGCCACTTAGAATTCATATTTCTGGTTTCTGGATCAATTATTATATTTTGGTTTCAGCACCAGAAGACATCACGCAAGTCCTCTTAAACATATTTGCCTATACACAAACAATCATTTGAAGCAATTGAGACTACAAATAGAAACCACTGATATCATATTTCTGAAACATACAACATGGTTTACAGAGGAAACACAGAAAAATCATCTCTTAACAGAAATAGTACTTGTATACAATTGTTCCTCCTCACTTTCCTCATCCTCTTCTTCTGAACCACTTCCAACCCCAGGTGATTCCAACGCTCCACCCATACAGAAAGATGGCAATGTTTCCTTGATATCAATATAGTTAGCATCCAATATTTCTTCAAACCTTTGATCACTACAGTTGAGGAGCCATGCTAGACTGCGGGTAATACCCCTGCTTGACATTCTTTGGAAACGAGGCTTGATTCTGCCTTCCAGGCTATAAGTGAAGTAATCTGGAAACTCGACAAGTTCCTTCAAGGACCTCTTTATGGCAGTCTTAAAGTAATAGAAACTGAGCTTCATAGAATCCAGATCAAGAGCAAGCAACTGGGGGCAAGCAACCACCATTTTTGCTACTTCTTCAACTTTGAAACCTCGTCCTCTCAAAAAATCTGCATGCCTTGTAATCAGAGTTTGAGGAAGGCTTACAACCTGTGGCATCTTCTGTAACAATTGACCAAATTCTGCAGGACCAACCTGAATATCAACATTGAAAAAATGCTGTTGAGAAGACAACTTTGGCTTCAAAGAGAGTCCCATGATCTCTGGATATTGTGCTATTACGGAAGCAAGACACTCTTGTCTTACACCAAAACTAAGCAGACTCTCCACATTTGACTTCATTTTTTCCTCCAAATCATACCCAAGAATATGCGGTCTTTTCTCAATCATTCTGCCTACAACTTGTTTAGGAAACCCAAGATTTATAAGATAATCAACAATTGGTTTAATCACTGTTCCAACTCGCATACCCAAAATCCGAGGATACTGTGTCATCATAGATCCAATATCTCTTGTATTTACTCCAATACTGACTAAGTAAGCTACTGAGGTACTCATTGTACCCTCTACTTTAAAACCCAAAACCTCAGGATATTTCTTTATTACAATGGGAATGTCAGCTCTCTCAATGTCGATTCCTCTCAGAAATTTGATAATAGGCACAAGTTCTATGACAACACTTGAAGTCAACACCTGCGGGTATCTTCTAAGCAAAAAGGGGAGGTCTGATTTCTGAAAACCCAAATTAAAGAAAAAATCTAGTACAGGTATCAAGTTCTTCCTCACACTACATCCCAACATGAGAGGATATGAATTAATATCATCAATGCTGAGACCTATTCCCTGTAGGAATTCCACCCTTTCCTTCATAATATCAACTGTCGATGGAAGCTCCAATTCTTCCAGCTCGTCAGGCACAATCCCCAAACTTCTCAAGTAATCATATATTATGACTCGAGAAGCAAGCTTGCCCTTGCCCTCCTTCACAGCACCCCATGTCACTGTTGGCATCTGATATTCTTGAAGGTTGTTTGACTGTGCCGAAGCTGCCCTTGTGGTCACTACTGAAATGACCCTTGCTTGATCCAACATGCATGCCGTCGATGCTATTGTTACGGAAACAGGCCTATTCCTTGCCAAACTGCAGTCTTTATCAAACATATTCCTTCCTGAAGGGCACTTGATTCCAGCTAGGCCTTTTCGGATCGAATGGGCACAAAATGTCCTTGTCAATATTTTTGTCAAACCTGATTTAATCTCACTAGGATATCTTTTAGTCAATTGGGTAAATGGTGCTCGAAAGGGTATTGTTGCCAAACCAGGCTTGATTTCAGTTGGGTTTTTATTGTTTGATTGGGCTGAGAATGCCCTAGTAAATACTGTTGCCAAACCTGAGTTAATGCAAGTTGAGTTCTTCTGGTTCAGTGTGGTTGAAACTGCTAGTGCTGCTTCTTTTACCATACAATTTTCAGGACTTGTTGGCTTGGAAAATGATATGGGCAGTGCCCAAAGGAAAGTTCTTTTGTATGGTTTCAACTGAATTTCATTGTTTATACCGCTTAAAAGTGGCATGGGCCTCAGCAAGATCCAATTTTGTTCGTATGGCTTGAATTGGGCTGCATTGATTTCATGGGGATCGAGCTTGGCATGGCCTGAATATTCAAGGTAGGCACTGGAGTGATACAACAATAATGGCCAAAAACACTCCCCCGCTGATTCTGAAATCCCATGTTGAGCTAAACCTCGCCAACAGTATGAACCCACTGTTGCCATTCCTGCTCTTTACCCAACACCAATCTAAATCCTATATAAAAAATAAAAATCCTTTGACATTGAACATTGGGAAATATAACTAGCAGAGTGACATCGATTCCAACCTCCTTGGTTTGTGATCAAATTTGGAGGAATTGGAGAACCAAAATAGGGATTTTTATCAGTTATTGCATGCTTCGAACAAAGAGAAACAAAAGCAAAAGCAGCGGTCGTGTGCGTGGTAAATACCAGGATCTGTGCAGAAAAGAGTCTTCGGAAACGAATGCGATTATCCAGAGCTGCTATGTGCTTTGAATATCCTTCGAAAATCTCTCTAAATCTATCCGAAAACAAAGGTCAATCCAGTGGTCTTTAGCATTTTGCTTTTGGCATTCAAACAAGATGTTGCTGCATTCTTGTTCTATTGTGCATCACCAACATCGGTTTTAATGCTTACTTGTGAAGCCTAGGGTTTATACGGAAGTGGATGACACTATGTTCTTGACCTTCGTTATTTCGGTTTTATCACACTAGATCCATCTTATTATTATGGTTTTATAACATATTATTTAGTGAAATTATTTTTGTTTTCAAAGGAAAAAAAGCCATACTATGAAGTTATATAGTATATGAAAGTTTACAATAAACATAACAACAGCTTCACATGAAGCCAAAAACAACGCGTAGCCAGCATGTGCCAATAACTCCTAGACGCCTGCATGGCCAATAGAACAAGAATGCCTACAAAGACCCACATGTCTAACATAAGACACAAGCCCACAATGGGCAGCACGACACCACAAGACTGCAACAGGCAGTCCACAAAAAAAAGCAGAGCTCGCATTAAAAGCCCAGCCCCACAAAACACGAGGAGAGAATCAGTACACAACAAGTAGAGCTGCAAAAAATATAGCTCCGAAAGTAAATAATAATCCGGATCATATAGATATAAACTCAAGGCCAAAAAACAAAAAACCATTAGATCTTAGGAACCTCCAACAAGTTGTTGGAGCATAGTAGGAATCCTCAAGTGCCTACACAAAATCAAGGATAAGTACTCCAAAGAACTATCATGAAATAATAATAATACAAAAAAGCATCCAAGGAGCTTAATAGATCTGAAACTATATCCATCTTATTTTTCCTATAGATTTAATTTTTTATTTAGCGAGACTATGTGCATCTTATTTTTTCTATACTTTTATAGGTATTTATAGTTTTATATTTATTAATTTTTTTAAAGAATTTGTAATCACCAATGTATAACGGTCTTAACTCCAAATTTATCATATGCCGATAGATATTAAATTTTTGGAGGTGCAAACATTTTCTCAAGTTTTTGCATTCTAAAAATGGTTTACAACTCGAGAGATTTGATCCTCCTCAGCATAGGATAGATCTATGTTGGTGGTTATAAAGTGGGGCTCTTCCAAAAGAGCATAGAATAGCAAGAACGATGAACAACGAATAGTGAACAGGTCTTCCCTCAATGGCATGCAGATCCTGGAACTTGGATGCATATATTCCAATTAATTCTTTTAGATTTAATTAATTGGAATATGTGTGTGTGTGTGTGTGTGTGTGTGTGTGTGTGTTAGAGTTTGCACTTTAATTCAAATCATCTAGGATCTTTAACTAAAAGAATAACAAGCATAGCAAAACAAAATAGACACGATAGTTTTCCTCGGGGAAACCATAAAGGAGAAAACCCCGCAACTTCCTCAAAGATAGATTCGTCACTAATACAATATCAAGCAAAAATGGAAAACCCAAATATATGTCTTCTGCAGCTTCTCTCTTTCTCCTCCAGCGAACTTGTCTTCTCTCTCTTGCTTATACGAACTTGTGTGAGTGAGTCGCGTGGCCAAATGAGAGAGCAAGCTCTCTATTTATACTTTATGTTAGTGGTGACCTAATTCACAATAAGGTCAGCCTCACTAATCTGACTGGGCCGACTTGTCCAAGGAAGACTCAATAACACATTTTACATTTGACTCTAGGGGATCTAATGCCCCGACTTACAATTGAGGTTTTACCTCAATGACCTTGCATGAACAAACATAATAATGACATCCCTAAACGGAGGTAAAACATCTCCATCGGAGGTACAAATAAAATACAATAATAATATCAATATAAAATACAAATGAATATCTTCCAAAGTTACATTTACAACAACACTCCATCTTAACTAGGAAGGTATTCTCTCGCCACAGTCATCATCACCCTGGACACAAATTTTGGACAACGTCATCATCGTCGTTGCAGCAGCAATCCTCATTCTGTTGATCATTGATTAGTGACATCTCTCGAATCTATCCGTCATAAGAATTTCTACAGAGCCAACCCTTTTTCATGTTGGATGTAGGCCTAGCTCTCATCTAGGTCTTCATCATCTCCACAAGCAAGCCAGCAAGTAGGTATAGCCCAGGACCACACATTACATTGCCACGGCAATAACCTACGTCTCCTACTATCATCTCATCGTATCCATATCATCTCATCACACGGAGCACAACCCAGATGCACACCTCATGTCCAACAAACCACCTGCATCTCCCACCTGGTGGGTACAGCCCAGGAGCACCCCAGGTGAATTACCTCTCTCAACGGCCAGCCCGCGTCTACCAGCATGGGATCACATTCAGGAGCACCCCAGGTGCATTACGTCCCAAGGACCACCTACGTCTTCCACCATGCAAGATCCTGCCTAGGCAGACACAAAGTGTCTTTTTTGACTGGTGGACCTCTCAGCATCTCCAGCATGGGAGTATAGTCAGGAGCACCCCAGGTGCATTACGTCCCAAGGACCACCTACGTCTTCCACCATGCAAGAACCATCTTTGCGTCTTCTCCAGCATGGGAGTACAGCCAGGAGCACCCTAGGTGCATTACGTCCCAAGGACCACCTACGTCTTCCACCATGTGAGAATTAGCTCTAGTGCATTTGCGTATTTCGGTCTCATCACTCTCTCTTTCGAGGAACCTCGATTTAGATAACACCAAGCCTCTCTTTGAAGTACTCGAACTTCACTTTGGCTAATGGCTTGGTCAACACATCGGTTATATGCTCGACTGTCGCCACATATTGGAGCTTCACAACTCCTCTCTGCACCATATCTCGGATATAGTGGTACTTGATCTCAATATGCTTCGACTTGTCATGGAACATCGGGTTCTCGGACAACTTCACGCAACTCTGGTTGTCACAGAAGATACAAGTCGCCTCAAGCTGGAGATCAAACAAAACTGACAATAGCTTCCTAAGCCATATTGCCTCACAACTAGCCGAACAAGCTGCAACATACTCTGCTTCAGTTGTACTCAGTGCCACGCATGATTGCTTCCTGCTAAACCAGAAGATCATACCAGATCCCATACTGAAGCAACATCCTGAAGTGCTCTTCCTATCTGTGGCACTGTTTGCCCAATCCGAATCAACATAACCATGCAGGTTAATCTTCTGATTCACCTCATACTTGAGCCCATAGTCAACTGTACCCTTCAGGTACCTCAATCTATGATTTGCAACAATCAGGTGAACATGTCTCGGATCAGTTAGGAACTGGCTCAGGGTGTTCACAACAAATCATATGCCTGGTCTCGTGTTCATCAAATACATCAACGAACCAATCATCTAATGATACATCGTGGCATCAATTGTCTTTGATGAAGCATCACACAGTAGCTTCAAGTTTGGTGCTATTGGTGTGGTCATAGCCTTGCAATCCATCATTTTGAACCTCTTCAGAATCTCTACTGCATACTTTCCTTGACCAAGGAAGATTCCATCCGCACTCTGCCACACCTCCATGCCTAAGAAGTAACGCATCATCCCCAAGTCCTTCATCTAGAACTCTGTGGAAAGCCTCCTCTTCACATCTGCAATGAGCTCATCCTCACTTGTCAGAAACATGTCATCTACATATAGCAGAAGTATCACTGGTCTTCCGCCTTCAACCATGAAGTAGTTGGAATCCGCTTTACTCTTGGTAAATCCTGAGCTCATCAGGAAACTGTCCATCCTGTCGTACCAGGTCATGGGTGCCTGCTTTAATCCGTACAAGGATTTCTTTAACTTGCACAAATGAGTCTGTCTCTCATGTGTCTCGAATCCCAGTGGCTACTCCATGTACACTTCCTCTTCTACTACACCATTCAAGAATGTTGTCTTGACGTCCATATGGTGTACCTTCCATTTTATTACTACAGCCAATGCAAGTATAGATATGACGAAAGTGTATCTTGCTACAGGTGCAAACCTCTCCTCGTAGTCTATTCCTTCTTTCTGGGAAAAGCCGCGTGCCACAAATCTTGCCTTGTGTTTTTCAATGCTACCATTTGCAGCATGCTTGATCTTGTAGATCCACTTCAACGTCACAACAGACTTCCCTTCTGGTATCGAAACTATCTCCCGGACATCATTCTTCATAATCGACTAGTACTCCTCGATCATGGAATCCTTCCATTCTTTCGTTTTTGTTGCTTCCTCGTAGTTGGAAGGTTCTTTGTCAATGATGTCACACAGCAGGGCCACATAGCTGGAGTATGGTCTAGGTCTCCTGCTTTCTCTATGCATCCCATCTGGACTGCCATACTTCTTTGCATCTTGTATTACCTCTTGTGCCCATGTTGGTCTTCTCTTGTGGGATTTCTCCTCACGAGGTGGATCTACAGGTTCTTGTGGTTCTACCATGTTGTGGTCTTTATGATCTTTTAGAATCGTTTCTTCCATCACCGAGTCTCTAATTCTGGGAACTTCAGGTTCTTCATTTTCTTCAATAGGTAGTTTTCTTAATTTGGTGTATGTTGAGTCTTCATCGAAGGTTATGTCTATGTTGATGTCGATCTTCTTGAATCCTGTGAAGTATATTAGATAGGCCTTTGAAGTGTCATTGTATCCTACGAACATTCCCTTCTTTCTTGAAGGATCTAGCTTCGTTCTCTTCTCCTTCGGGATGTGTATGTACATTGGGCAGCCAAATATCCTGAGATGGCTGACTTCTGGTTTCTCACCGGAGAAAGCTTCTTCGGGAGTCTTGTTGTTTAGTACTCGGTGAGGAGTACGGTTCTGTACGTACATGGTTGTCCTTGTTGCTTCTGCCCATAAGTGCATCGGAAGATCTTGGTCATGTAGTGTTGATGTATATGTAACTTCAGAATGTATTTCATCTATGTATTTCATATATATTTATTGTACCCTTATAAGAGATGTGTTATTCCTCTATAAGGAAGTGTCGTCATGTGTATTGACAAGTGTCGCAAGTGTGGGTACTTGGCGACGGGTTATTAGACCACCATGTGTGGGGTCAGCCCTAAAATATATATTATATTGTGGATGTACCTAGCTAGACAAGTCGGCCTCATAAGGTCACTGGGCAAACAGGTTAGTATAAATAGAGATCAGGAGATCTCTATTTAGATCATTCGGAAAGTCATCTCTCTCTCACTTAGAAAGTGGCGCACTAGTGAGGAGGAGGATCATCTGCTTCTAGGAGACTATCTCAAGTGTATTTTGGTTGTACTTTGGTTGAGCCATTGCTCTCTCTATCTCTGAGGAAGTTGTGGGTTTTTTCACCTTAAGGTTTTCCCCACGGAAACTCTGTGTCTCTTGTCTCTCATGCTTTTGATTCTTGTGATGCTTGTCATGCTTATTGTGATTGTTATGCATTGATATACTGTATATGTCATTCTCTCAGTGAAGATCTTAGAGTATTGTGAATTAATGCTCAAAATTTAACATGGTATCAAAGCTAACCTGAGAAGAAGACATTTTGCAGTGACGAAAACTTGAGTTTCTTGTTTATTGGGTTTCTCTCCACAGATTTTGGAAAAGCAGTATAGTAGATTGACTCTACTCATCAAGGAGAATCTATCAGTCCAATCAGAATTCAATTCTGAGCATTTTCAGATTTGGCCCTAAAAATTAGGGTTTCCACAAAAATAGGAATTTCTGAAATCTGAAGACATAGCTAGAAGCTCCTTGCAAAAATCGAAGTTTAGAGCTTTGGATCGAGATTTTTGGCTGGGTAGATCTCCGGGAAACTCAAACCCTAATTCAGGGCTCTCCTTAGTGAACCCGGGAGGACAAAAATGCAAATCTGAAGGGTAAAGCTTTGCTGATCTCAAATTCTGAATACACCAGGCTGATCAGCTCATCAAGGCGCATCTTTCTATCCTTTTAGAAAATTGAAATTCACATTTTGAATTTTTAGGGTTTTCCCAACAAACCCTAATCCGGGACCAGATCCAGTTTTCAGCATTTCAAGTGGTAAGACCTAAATCTTTTCTATTTCCATTTGAAGTACTCTTTAAGATGTCTCACCACACCAAGCTTGAGGATAAGATTGAAGGAGCTGATAACTTCCGAGCTTGGAAGTATAGGATTGGGTTAATCCTGGAAGAGAATGAGTTGGACTCATATGTAAAAGAAGACATCCCCATTCCAGAGGATGAAGAGGCTAAGGTATTGCATAAGAAAAACTTGGTCAAGGCAAAGAGAATCATTGCTGATTCTATCAAAGACCATCTCATACCCCATGTGTCTTCTCTAAAGACACCCAAGGAGATGTTTGACTCTTTGACCAAGCTATTTGAAGGGAAGAACATAAATCGAAAGATGACCCTGCAGAACCAATTTAAAGGAGTAAAGTTTCAGAATGGAGAAACCATTCAATCTTATTTTTCAAGGGTCTCCCAGATCAAGGAACAACTAGAAGCAGTGGATGAAATGGTGGAGAATGGTGAAGTGGTGATGACCACTCTAAATGGCCTATCCAGGTCATGGGATTCCTTTATTCAAGGAATCTGTGCAAGGAAGAAGTTGATCTCCTTCAACAGATTACGGGAAGAATGCTCTCAAGAAGAAGCTAGGCTTGTGGCCCGAGAAGAAAAGATGGGAAATGAAGATCAAGCTCTCACAGCACATGCCAGGAAAGGCAAGTCTAAGAAGGAATCATCTCATAACAGAAGATTCTCACACCACCATTATCATAAAGATAAGAAAGATCTCAGATGCTTCAATTGCAATGAGAAGGGACACTTTGCTTCAGATTGTCTCAAGAAGAAGAAAGACAACAACAACAACTTCAATAAGAAGAAGAAGAATAACAAAAGAAGATATCATGCTCATGCTGCCGAAGATGATGAACCCCCAAAGAAGAAGGCTAGGGCAGAAAGTGATAGTGATGATGACTCATCAAGTGAAGAAGAGTATTTTCTAATTTCTGCTCTCACAGGTACTATCTCCCATGGTTGTAATGATTGGTTGATTGACAGTGGAGCTTCCAAACACATGACTGGGTTTAAGGAATCTTTTGTGAATCTATCTGAACATGAATCACCCCATAAGGTGAAACTTGGGGATGATTATCAATACCCAATCAAAGGAAGTGGTGAAGCCTCCTACAACCTAGATTCTGGAAAATCTTTGAAGATGAAAGAAGTCCTTTATGTACCTGGGCTCAAGAAGAACTTACTCTCCATCTCTTCATTGGATGCAAAAGGTATGAGGGTTGCATTTGTGGATGACCAAGTCCTAATGTGGCCAAAGGGAAAGAACATAGATGATGCAGTAATGATTGGAGAGCAAGAGGGAGGTTTGTATAAATTGAAGGGACAACCTGAACATGCCATGGTACATGAATCCATGGAGCCAAGTGAACTTTGGCATAGAAGACTTGCTCATATGCACTATAGGGCACTTCCCATTGCAAGCAAGGCTGTAAAGGGTCTTCCTGAGATCAAGACCAAACATGAAGGTGTTTGCAAAGGATGTGCAAAAGGTAAGAACATTAAGAAGGCTTTCCCAAGCAGTGAAAGCAAGGCAAAAGACATCGTGGAAATCATCCACTCATATGCATGTGGTCCTATGTCATCCAGTTCTTTGAGTGGGTATGTTTACTATGTCTCATTTATTGATGACTTCTCTAGGAAGACTTGGGTATACTTCTTGAAGAGCAAAGATGAGGTGTTTGATAAATTCAAGGAATTCAGAACTTTGATGGAGAATCAAATTGACAAGAAGATCAAAACATTCAGATCCGACAATGGTGGAGAATTCACCTCAGGTGACTTCAAGAAGCTTTGTAGTGATTCAGGGATTAAGAGGGAGTTGACTACTCCTTATAATCCTCAACAGAATGGAGTTGCAGAAAGGAAGAACAGAACAATCATGGAAGCAGCAAGGGCAATGCTGCATGACCAAGATCTACCTATGCATCTATGGGCAGAAGCAACTAGAACAGTTGTATATGTGCAGAACAGAACACCCCACAAGATATTGGATAACAAGACACTAGAAGAGGTATTTTCTGGTAAGAACCTGAAGTCAACCATCTCAGAATATTTGGTTGTCCAGTATACACTCATGTCCCAAAGGAAAAGAGGACTAAACTAGATCCTTCAAGGAAGAAGGGTATCTTTGTGGGTTACAGTGAAAGCTCGAAGGCTTACAGAATATACTTTCTAGGGTTCAAGAAGATTGATGTCAGTAGGGATGTAACATTTGATGAAAACTCAGCCTTCATCAAATCAAGGAAGGCACCTATCGAAGTTTATGAAGAACCTAAGGAAACTAGATTTCAAGACACTACCATGACTGAAGCAGTTCCAGAAGTTGTTCGTGAGGTTGAAGATATGCAAGAACCAGTAGATCCACCCCGTGAGGATAACTCTCACAAGAGGAAACCTGCATGGGATAGAGAGATCATTCAAGATGCAGAAAGATTTGGCATTCCAGAAGAAGAACACAGAGCAAAGAAGAGAACCAGATCACATACCAGCTATGTTGCTTTACTCTGTGACATTATGAACAAAGAGCCTTCCAGTTATGAAGAAGCAGCGGAAAAGAAAGAATGGAAGGATGCTATGGTTGAGGAATACCAATCAATAATGAAGAATGATGTTTGGGATGTTGTACCAAGACCTAAAGAGAAGTCTGTTGTGACTTCTAAATGGATCTACAAAATCAAGCATGCTACAGATGGCAGTGTAGAGAAATACAAAGCAAGATTCGTAGCTCGTGGCTTCTCTCAGAAAGAGGGAATAGATTATGAAGAAACTTTTGCACCTGTAGCCAGGTATACTTCCATCAGAACAATGCTTGCCCTGGCTGTAGCGATGAAATGGAAAATACACCAGATGGATGTCAAGACTGCCTTCTTGAATGGTGTAGTTGAAGAGGAAGTATATGTGGAGCAGCCACTCGGTTTCGAAATACATGACAGGGAGTCGTATGTGTGCAGATTGAAGAAAGCCTTGTATGGCTTGAAGCAAGCTCCCAGAACTTGGTATGGTAGGATGGACAGTTTCCTATCTAGTTTGGGCTTTACCAAGAGTAAAGCAGATTCCAACCTTTACTACAAGGTTGAGGAAGGGAATCCTGTGATTCTACTCCTGTATGTGGATGACTTATTTGTAACAGGAGATGACAGATTGATTGCAGATACTAAGAGAAAGCTTGCTTCCGAGTTTGATATGAAAGATTTGGGAATGATGCATTATTTCCTAGGTATGGAGGTGTGGCAGAGTGCAGGTGGGATCTTCCTTGGTCAAGGGAAGTACATAGTAGATATCTTGAAGAGATTCGGGATGATGGATTTCAAGGCCATGGCCACACCTATGGCATCGAATCTGAAGCTTCTATGTGATGCTTCATCTGAGCCGGTTGATGTCTCTATGTATCGTCAGATAATTGGGTCCTTAATGTACCTGACGAACACGAGACCAGATATTTGCTTTGTGGTGAACACATTGAGTCAGTTCTTGACAGATCCGAGGAGTGTTCATCTGATTGCTGTAAAGCATGTTCTGAGGTACCTGAAGGGTACAGTGGATTATGGGCTCAAGTATGAGGCGAATCAAAAGTTTAACCTGCAGGGTTATGTTGATTCAGATTGGGCTGGCAATGCTGCAGATAGGAAGAGCACATCTGGGTGCTGCTTCAGTATGGGATCAGGTGTGATCTCTTGGTTTAGCAGGAAGCAGTCCTGCGTAGCATTGAGTACAGCTGAGGCAGAGTATGTTGTAGCCTGTTCATCTATTTGTGAGGCAGTATGGCTACGGAAGCTACTGTCTGATTTATTTGATCTCCCGTTGGATGCTATTGGTATCTTTTGTGATAACCAGAGTTGTGTGGAGCTGTTCGAGAACCCAGTGTTTCATGACAGGTCGAAACACATAGAGATAAAATATCACTATATCAGGGATATGGTGCAGAGAGGAGTTGTGAAGCTCCTGTATGTTGCGACGGACGAGCAGATTGCAGATGTCCTGACGAAGCCACTAGCCAGGGTGAAGTTCGAGTACTTTAGAGAGAGGCTTGGTGTTCTTCGGATTGATGACACTTCGAGGAAGAAGTGATGGACACATTTGCTGAAGCCATTCCAAGCATGTTGGAAGGAGGATCCTTCACATGGCTGTGGATGTAAGCGCTGGATGATGAGAATCAGGATGATGTTTTGGTTTCTGCTTTGTATGATTAGTTGGATCATTTATATGTATATGTATGTACGCATCATGTTGGATGCTGGATATGATCAGTTGGATAATTTATATGTATGTACGCATCATGTTGGATGCTGGATATGATTGGTTGTATCATGTGTATGTATTTTGTATATGCATCATGTTGGATGCTTGGACCATGTATCTGTATATGTATCAGGTGGATACATTGTATGATCAGGTAGATCATGTATGTTGATATGTATCATGTATTTGTATTTGTATCAGGTGGATACACTGTATGATCAGGTGGATCATGTATGGTGATATGTATCAGGTAGATGCTTGGTATGCATCAGGGAGATGCATTGTATGATCAAGATGATCATGGATGACGAGCTTCAGGATGTTGCTCCAGATGACATGCAGCAGGATGTTACAGTGATGATGATCAAGATGATCATGTGTATATCAGGATGATGTATGGTGAGTATCAGGTTGATACTCTGTGGCCATGGAATAGGTTGTGCAGATAAGCATGTAATTTGTGCCCTGAGAGATTTGCAGATAGTCTTTCGAGGTTTTGCCTATGGCATGTAATTTGTGCCCTGGGATATCTGGAAGATGCTCTTTCGAGGTTTTGTCCTATGGCATGTAATTTGTGCCCTGGGAGATCCGATAGGTTGAGCCGTGTGCTCGTAATCAGTCCTGGGATGCTCTTTCGAGGTTTTGCCATGACCACATGTAATTTGTGCCTTGGGAGATCCGATAGGTTGAGCCTTGTGCTCGTAATCAGTCCTGGGATGCTCTTTCGAGGTTTTGTGGTGACCACATGTAATTTGTGCCCTGGGAGATCCGATAGGTTGAGCCTTGTGCTCGTAATCAGTCTTGGGATTCTCTTTCGAGGTTTTGTGGTGGGGTCACATGTAATAAGTCCTGGAGATCTGGACAGGATGAAAAAGGCCTCAGATGCTCTTTAGGGTTCTTGCTAGTCAAGAGACTCTTTTAAGGTTTTGTGATGCATGTAATAAGTCCTGAGATTTCCACAGTATGGCCAGTGATGACAAAGACCTGCAGTTGGTGGGCCTACATCCAGTATGAAAAAGGACTGGCTCTGTAGAACTTCCTATGACGAGTAGAGTCAGAGATTGGTTGAGATAGCAGCAGCAGTGACGATGATGATGACGATGCATCGATGATGATGATCCCGAGAAGAAGACTTGTCTAGCAGATCTGTGTCGAGAAATACCTTCCTAGTTAAGAGGGAGTGTTGATGTATATGTAACTTCGGAATGTATTTCATATATATTTATTGTACCCTTATAAGATATGTGTTATTCCTCTATAAGGAAGTGTCGTCATGTGTATTGACAAGTGTAGCAAGTGTGTGTACTTGGCGACGGGTTATTAGACCACCATGTCTGGGGTCGGCCCTGGAATATATATTATATTGTGGATGTACCTAGCTAGACAAGTCGGCCTCATAAGGTCACTGGGCAAACGGGTTAGTATAAATAGAGATCAGGAGATCTCTATTTAGATCATTCAGAAAGTCATCTCTCTCTCACTTAGAAAGTGGCACACTAGTGAGGAGGAGGATCATCTGCTTCTAGGAGACTATCTCAAGTGTATTTTGGTTGTACTTTGGTTGAGCCATTGCTCTCTCTATCTCTGAGGAATTTGTGGGGTTTTTCACCTTAGGGTTTTCCCCACGGAAACTCTGTGTCTCTTGTCTCTCATGCTTTTGATTCTTGTGATGCTTGTCATGCTTATTGTGATTGTTTTGCATTGATATACTGTATATGTCATTCTCTCAGTGAAGATCCTAGAGTATTGTGAATTAATGCTCAAAATTTAACATGTAGCATTACTTTCGTTGCTTTCATTATCGTTCTGTTCTTTCGTTCTACAACGCCATTCTGTTGAGGATTGTAGGGATTGGTCAACTCCCTCTTAATCATAGATTCTCTACAAAGATTCTTGAATTATTCCAAAGTAAATTCTCTACCATTATCTGATCATAGGGTCTTGATCTTTTTCTCAATGTGATTCTCGACCAAGGCTTTGAATTCCTTGAACTTGCTAAATACCTCATCTTTATTTTTCAAGAATTAAATCCAAGTCTTACGGGTAAATTCATCTATAAAGGAAACATAATATACATACCGGCTTAGTGTTGGATGACACGGGACCGCATACATCGGAGTGGATTATCTCCAATATTCATTTTGCTTTGCTTTCACTACTGGGAAACACCTTCTTTACATTCTTTCCTTTCACACCTCCCTTGCAACTGCCTTCATGTTTTGTCTGTATTTCTGGAAGTCTTGAAACTACTTTGCTTGCAATAGTTATTGCTCTATAATGCACATGTGCAAGCCTTCTGTTCCATAGTTCACTTGGTTCCATTGACTCATGAACCAATGCTTGTTCAGGTTGTCCCTTCAACTTGTACAAGCCTCGCTCTTGCTCTCCAATCATTGTTGCATCATATATTGTCTTTCCTTTTGGCTACATTAGGACTTGGCCATCGACGAATGCAACCTGCATTCCCTTAGCACCTAGTGCTGATATGGAGAGAAGGTTCTTCTTTAATCCTGGAACATATAGAACATCTTTCATCTTCAAATATATACCGGAGTCTATCTTGTAGGAAGCTTCTCCACTTCCTTTTATGGGGTATTGATAATCATCCCCAAGTTTGACCTTATGAGGTGACTCTTGCTCAGATAGATTGACGAATGATTCTTTGTATCTCGTCATGTGCTTGGAAGCTCCAATATATACAAGCCAATCATTGCTCCCATGTGTGATAGTGCCCGTGAGTGCTGAGATCGAGACATATTCTTCATCACTTGAAGAATCATCTATTTCTTCTTCTCTAGTTCTTTTCCTGGCTGGTTTATCATCTTCAGCGGTGTGAGCATGATGTCTTTTCGTATTTGTCTTCTTGGAGGAACCTTTGTTTATGGGAAAATTTCTTGAGTTGTGTCCTTTCTCATTACATGTGTAACATCTAACATTGGATAGATCTCTTCTGGGTCTTCTTTGTCTTTCGTGATGGTGGTTCTCCCTCTTGTTGTGATTTCTTCTAGCGTGAACTGTGAGATCTTGATCATCATTCGCTCCCATCTTCTCTTCTGGTGCCACAAGTCGAGCTTCTTCTTGTGTACATTATTCCCATAGTCTGTTGAAGGTGGTCAACTTCTTCCTGGCACATATTCCTTGAATGAATGAGTCCCATGATCTTGGGAGACCATTCAAGGTGGTTATAACGATCTCTCCTTCTTCTACCTTTTCTTCAATTGCTTCAAGTTGTTCCTTGATCTGCGAGACCCTTGTGAAGTAGGATTGCATGGTATCTGAGTTTAGGAACTTCACATTCTTGAGTTGGTTCCTTAATGTCATCTTTCGATTGATGTTCTTCCCTTCGAATAGCTTCGTCAAAGAATCGAACATCTCCTTGGGTGTCTTCAAGGATGAAACATGTGGGATGAGATGATCTTTAATGGATTTTGCAATAATCCTCTTGGTCTTGACCAAGTTCTTCTTATGGATAGCCTTTGCTTCATCTCCCTCTGGTGCTGGAACCTCTTCATTAACATATTTGTCCAAATCATTTTCTTCAAGGATAAGAGCAATCCTATACTTCCATGCTCAGAAGTTGTCAGCTCCCTCAAGCTTGGTGTGGTGAGACATTTTGAATGAGAACCTCAAATGGAAATAGAAAAGATTTAGGTCTTACCAATTTGAGATTCCCAACCTGGTACTGGAGTTGGTTGCCTAGGGTTTGTTAGAGAAACCCTAATTTCCAAAGTTGGAATCTTGAACTTCTGATTGGATAGGAAGATGCGCCTTCTCAAGGCGAGTTGTCCAATGTACTTCTTTTCTCAAATCTGTGGACATAATTGCAAAATAACTGATGCCCTAGTTTTCTCCTGGCAGTAGTGACGGGGCCAAAAATGAAAATTCTTGGATTTGAATTCTACTTCCACTAGAAAATGCGCCCTCCTAGGGTGCGTTATCCTAGCCCTCTTTTTCTGATGATCTGTGGAGAGGAGACCTCAAACTAGGAAGCCCTAGTTTCCCGCTACTGCACAATGCCTTCTTTTCAGGTTAGCTTTGATACCATAACGTTAGAGTTTGCACATTAATTCAAATTATATAGGATATTTAACTGAAAGAATAACAAGCACATCAAAACACAATAGTTTTCCTCGGGGAAACCATAAAGGAGAAAACCCCACAACTTCCTCAAAGATAGATTCGTCACAAATACAATATCAAGTAAAAATGGAAAACCCAAATATATGTCTTTTGCAACTTCTCTCTTTCTCCTCCAGTGAACTTGTCTTCTCTCTCTTGCTTATGCGAACTTGTGTGAGTGAGTAGTGTGTCCAAATGAGAGAGAAAGCTCTCTATTTATACTTTATGTTAGTGGTGACCTAATTCATAATTAGGTCGGCCTCACTAATCTGACTGGGTCGACTTGTACTAGGAAGAATCAATAACACATTTTACATTTGACTCTAGGGGATCCAATGCCCTGACTTACAATGGATGGTTTACCTCAATGACCTTGCATGAACAAACATAATAATGACAACCCCGAACAGAGGAAAAACATCTTTGTCGAAGGTACAAATAAAATACAATAATAATATCAATATAAAATACAAATGAATATCTTCTGAAGTTACATTTACAACAACAATATGTCTGTGATCTAAGGTTTATGTGGTGAGAGTTTCCATTACATATTTTCAGAGGATCCATAGTATACATTTTTGTGTCAACGTTTTGGATCCATCATTGAATTTATAGAACTCACTATTCCTAAAGAATGGAATTCCCATTATACTCATTTAAGTCAGAAGAACCACAAGTACTCACCTCGCAACACACTGATAAAGGTCTTGTTCTGAATTTGGGAAGGACACAAAGTGCAAGAATTGAAGAGAGTCATAGGATTGAGCAAAACCCAAAGATATAGTCTCCGCTAGGATCCTCTTCTTCGGGAAGAAATTTTTTAGAGTTGAATAATCATCTGGTTCATCACACGTTCAAGCATAACTTCTACAAATACTGTGATGCATCTCCCTCGTCCATTGTTCCCAAATTCGTTCAGATGTCATTTGAGTCCTTCAAAGGGAAAATATCAATACTAGAAGATGTAGAACATAGAGGACAACATTTTGATTTTCCAGAATGTATTTAAATTTGCTCCCCCATGGATCCCAAACTCTTGATATATCCACTGCCCAGGGAGAAAGGAGAATCTCATGATAGAAATCCTTTGCCTGAAAGGTCTCTTGTTTCTGGGAATTATGATCCTAAGTTCAAATATGGGAGTTTGGTTGTAGATTTGGACTTTATGCATTACAAAAAAGTTAATGAGGAAAAAACATCATATATTATACGACTCTGGAACTATTCTAATTATTAGATGGTTTGTCTAGCCCAAATTTAGATGATATTGCACAAGATGTGTTGCAAACAATGAGCCACATATCAGGAATCCACCATGACTTAAAAGAGATCCATAATAGAGATGCATCACAAACTGATTTTTTTTGAGATATCCATAAAAAAACTAGATGTTATTATGGAGGTTGTAGCGGATATAAAAGTCTCCTTGTGTAGATCAAAATCTCCATTACGGTTAGAAGACATAGAAGGTCAAACTTTTGATTTTTCCAAAATTAAAAGAAAGGAGCATGTACATGATCAACTCACACTTAAAATATTAGAGCAAAGAACTATATAGCAGGAAAAAATAATTAAGGCCATTTATTTAGCTCGTTAGAAGATGGATATGCTTAAAAGTAAAATTTCTTCTATAAAAACTGTAAACCCATAAGATTCTAGTCTTGGCCCCTCACATACTAAATCTCCTAAGAATATTAGATCAGATGATGATGATAGTAGAGGAATCCCATTCCAATCATCTTGGGAAAATTGGTGCCAAGCTAAGTATGGTTCTAGAAAAAGGGTCCCTTATGACCCTGCTAACTCTAAAGATTTTCTAGGTCTTTCTAAAGAAAATGTTGATCATGCTCTTATCGCAAATTTAAACTATAGATCTTGAAATGAAGTCATGATGATAATACATAGATGGGTTGCATGGGAAAAAACTCAAAAATATATCTTCAAAAACAAAGTCTCTTGGGGTGAACTTGCTCTCAAATTAACATGGGGTTTTTTGGGGAATTTAGAATTGTGGTGGTATAGACTCCCAAACAAAGAAAAATTGGCTATAATGGAATTTGACAAACTTGTTGAAAATATATCCAAAGCGGTAGTTCTTGAATTTTTTGGGATTGAAAAGATTGATGAACAATGCCATGTAGATTTATTCATGTCTCAAAGAATTTTTCATATCAAGGAACTTCCTGAGTTTTTTTGTACAGTGCATGATTTCTTATATAAATCCCTAGATCCTCACAACACTGCTAACCTAAGGCATTGTTTAGCTGCAATTCTCGATATAATTCCCGATCTAGTTAGAGACAAATTTTATAATGAAGATATTGATTTTGAAGAACTTTCTCTAGCAAGCTTACAAGAAGAAATAGTTAAGACATTATAGCGTTAGCTCCTAGGCTCATTCACTGCTTGCGAATAATGACGCCTTTGACAATAAAGATCTACTGGAAACTCGAATGGATTAAGTTGAGGATCATGTCAGAGTAAAGGGTGGTTAGATAGAAAAATTGATGGAAGATATGGACAAATTGTTGAATCCGGCTCAAGAAAGCCATTGTTAGGACCACCCCCTAGCAACAAATACAGTCCAAGAAGAAGGTTCAATCTGCAGCCTTCCAAATAACTCATTGACCTAGACTCTTCTAGGTAAGCCGGTTGAGCATAAGTCTTGATGTTTTTAGTTCGGTTTTTCTTTTTTGGTTTTCATTATGTATTGCAATTGTGTTGTCTTATAGGACAATATATAGTGTAAGAACCTTTGTTGCAACTGCAATTTTTTTTACCGTGATATTCAAGGAATGGAAATTATGGACTGTATGCAGTGTTTTTTGACTCACCTCTTTAGCAGGGTGAAGGTTTTGTAATTTTGGATGATTCCTAATAAAATTTTTCTACCTATTTCTATTTAAAAAATTATTTTACTATTTTATGAAAGAGTCATGTGTCAACTTCACATTGAGCATTGAATTACATTTCTCCCTCATATTCAGCTATAGAAAACACCTCTAGATGCAATTAGAGTTAGATATTTTTAAAATTTTCATATTTTTTTTTTTAATTTCATTTTAATTTATTAATATTTTAAATTTGATATATCCACCTAAATTGTTGGCATACGATAAATTTTTAATTATTGTGATCTACTTTATAGCAAAGTGATAGGTTTTAAAGAATGATAAAGATATATGATAATAATATATCATTATAATTTAGTATTAAAATGGGGGAGGATGATATTAAACAATAATGATAAAAGTAATCCTTAAATTATAAGAATATTGTGATTAATCCTTTTATGGTTAAGTTGTATGGTATAATTTTAGAAAATAAAATTAGCATGTGGTTAGAAAATCACAATAAAAAAGCTAAGGGATAAGTCGGGTTTTAAAGTTATCGTTAGACTTTCGATCAAGTAATTATCTTAAGGTTATAGTGGAAGAATCTTAAAATAGCAAAACAACTTTTTATATATTTTTAATTGACTTCAAAAAGTGTTTGATATCGTTCTTGAAATGATCTTTAGAAAATATTAAAAAATATTGGGGTTCCCTTTGAGTTAGAGTTGCAGTGATAAAGTTATTTTTTTCAAAAAGAAAAAAGCGTAATTTCATTCATCAAAATTGAGATCAAAATTACATTTGAGGTTCACTGTATCAGTGTGATATCCAGATTCTATGTAGCATAGAGTTCATTGATGAGACTGTTACGTCTTCTTTCAACATACTAGATGTTAATATCCTTTCTGTTTCAAATAGCAAAATAGTGGCAGTTCTGTCCCTGCGGACATATTTCAGTTATATTTCCAATGTTTACTGTAAAGATAAATATAAAGAAGGTTACATATTTAAACGTCATTTCTGCAAAATGAAGTAACAAATAAGCATATCAATCCATAAACGGTCTGTGATAATACTCAAATGTCTGTTCATCACGGACTTCCTTCACTTTCCAAATGCCATAGTCCAAGCGCAGCCCCTCTTTGGACGCCTGGTCCGCTTCCCAGTTAATTTCCCTGTACACATGCCGGCAAGTAAAGTTGTCAAATGATAACATGACATTTTGCACAGTTGAAAGTAAATTTGTGAGTCGGATATTCCTGCAAGCTTGAGTCTGTTTTATCCAGTTGATTACATTCATCGAGTCCCCATAGACCGTCATCTGCTTGATACCCTTTTCTATGGCGAAGATAAGTAGTAGTTTTAAACTCATCAGCTCCGTATAGTTATTTGTACCTGCCCCCAGCCCCATGGTAAGCGTGAAGAAATGAGAGTCTGACAGGAAAATTATTGCCCCTCCTCCGCAAATTTCATTTTGGGCTGCGCCGTCAAAGAAACCCCACGGATGGGATTTATCAGGAGCAAACGTTAAATCCCTATTCTGATAATCCTCTCTCACTTGAACAGGAAAAGATTTATAGATGCCCACGGCCTGTGCACTGATAATATCAGGAAGAGAGAATCTGTCCTGGAAGATAGCCCCATTCCTAGCCAACCAGATCCCCCAAAACACGATCAAAGGTAATGCTTTCAAATTCTTTGGGACATACCTCCACCATCGCTCCCAAGCATCATTCACCGAGTTGCCCTCCCATCTCAAATCCATACCGATCAGTCTCGAACATTCCTTCCAGACCGCAATCGAGTAAGGGCAAGTAATGAAGAGATGAGATATCGATTCCAAATTCATTTTGCACAGGGCACACCAGCCAGGGCCATGAAAAGATCTTTTTTGTAAATTGTCCCAAGAGGGAACCCGGTTTTCAAGTACACACCACATAAACACCCTTGATTTAGGAGGACATTTAAGCTTCCATAAAGGTTTCCACCACCAGACCTCCTCCCTATTTCCATCCTCAGCACTCAACTGTTGATACCCCGCCTTTGGTGTATACTTCCCCTCCGGATCTGACTCCCAAATCAAGACATCTTCATGATCCGACAACTGGATGCGAGCATGTTGGAGACCTCTGATATATCTCTCCAAGAAACCTGCATCAGGTTCTACCAACCCCAGCATATCAGCGCTCTTCCAGTGTTGAAACCACGGATCCCCAGGTCTCAAATCTGCTAACTGGTTAAGAGTAGTAATCCCCCTGTTTTCCAGGGCAAGTATAACCCCCTCTGGCAGGTTATGTTGCTGTTCACTGCCCAGCCAGGGGTCCCTGCCTACCAGAACCTTTTCCCCATTGCCCACATCCCAGACCAGATCAGACTCAATCAAAGAAAAAGATCGAACCACCGCCTTCCATATAACCGACCCCCCGATGTGTGTCTTGTCCGGTCTCCTGATCCACTCCTCCAAACTTTCATTGGGTAGGTATTTCTGTTTAATAACCCTCGTCCATAAGCTATTGGTTTTAATCAATCTCCATCCTCCCTTCGCAGCCAGGGCTTTAGCAAACAGGAAGATGTTTTTAAGGCCCCATCCCCCCAGCCCCTTAGGTAAGGCTATCCTCTTCCAACTTACCCATGGCATCACATGACCGTCCTTTGTTCCACTCCAAAGAAATCTGAAGCAAACTCGCCTGATTTGTTCCAGAATCCCTTTGGGAATCCAAGAGAGAGACATCCAATACACAGGGATGGCCTCCAAAACTGCCTTCACCAAAACCAATCTCCCCGCTCTCGACAACCATCTATGATTCCAGACCTGTAACCTTTTTTCTACCTTGCATAGCAGCCACTTCCAATCCTTTTTTAAATATAAGTTAGCCTTTAAAGAGAAACCAAGATACTTGAGACCCTCATCAATGTCAGATATATTGTAGGGGATAATATTTCAAACACTTCATCGGGTCGCAGCAAATTTGTAGTAACAGTTGATTTCTCAGCATTTATCTCCATCCCCGTTGCTTTTGAAAAGAGTTCCATAATTTCCTGCAAAGCTCGAGTTTCCCTCCTTTCACCAGAGCAGAAAATCAGGACATCGTCCACAAATAGCAAGTGTGTAATAGCCAGCTGATCACCAATAATGATTCCATTAAACCGACCCAACCTCTTGGCCTCATGGATAGCCCTACTTAAACCTTCAGCCACCAGCAGAAAAAGTAGGGGGGAAAGAGGGCATCCTTGACGGAGTCCTCTTTCAGCATGAAAAAAAGGTGTGGCCGCCCCGTTAATCAGCACAGCAAAGGAAACAGTAGTAATGCAAGACATAATCCATCTAATAAAATTTATACCAAACCCCATATGAGTTAGAAGCAGACGGATATAGATCCAACTCACCTTATCATAAGCCTTTGAGAGATCGATTTTCAAAATCGCTCCTTTGATTTTTCTGGTCTTCAAACTGTGCAATCCTTCCTGTGCTACACCGATAGCCTCATGAATCTGTCGTCCCTCCAGGAACCCAAATTGTTCGGCAGAAATATGCTCCGATAGAATGACTTTTAATCTTCGTGCAATCACTTTCGAAACAATCTTGTAGATACAGTTACACAAGGAAATGGGTCTGAACTCATGGAGGGAAGCTGGATTATCCGTTTTTGGAATGAGGGCTATGAAAGTCGAATTAAAACTGGCTGGAATCCTTCCTGTAGTACGAGAATCTTCAATAACATGATTAAGATCCACCCCCAGCACCTCATACAGATCCAAAAAGAACTCTATCGACCACCCATCCGGACCAGGACTTTTATCTTTTTGAAAGCTTCCCAAAACTTCCTTTAATTCATCTTCATTCACTGGCCGCATCAGCCTCCTATTATCCACCTCCTCTGCAAACCTCGGAAACATCTGCGCAACTCTGATAACTTCAGCAATGGAGGCCTGTGCAGGTGCCCGAAACAAAGCTTCAAAATGAGAAACCCCACATCTAGCTTTCCCATTAAAATCCAGATGTTCATTCCCCTCCTCATCTTTCAAACACCAGATAGTGTTTGCTGCCTTTCTCCCCCTAGAATAAGCATGAAAATTTTTTGTGTTTTCATCCCCACATTCAAGCCAGATCGCCCGGCTCTTAAGTCTCCAAGCTTCTTCCTTTTCTAGCAGCAATGAATTTCTCCTACTTTCCAGCCTGATCAAACCCTCTTTGGATTCCACCGAAATCAGACCCCCACCAACCCCATTATAAATCTGTTCAAGTTCAGCCTCAATAATCTTCAATTCAACATCCTCCCTCCGACGTTTGGCAATAGCCCAGTCCTTAACCGCCCCTTTGATCCTTTTGATATTTTCAGCAAATTGAAAGGCCGCTGTGCAAACAAGATTTTCGTCAAAGGGCCTCCAGAGCTCTTGGAACAGTACCTTGAAAGAATCGTCTTGTAGCCAGCATTTATTAAACTTAAGAGAGCTGGGTGGATTATTTGGCCCTTTTTTGATCTCAAAAAAGATGGGGAAATGATCCGAGTTTCCACCACAT
Source organism: Larix kaempferi (assembly GCA_027924585.1). Lineage (NCBI taxonomy): Eukaryota > Viridiplantae > Streptophyta > Pinopsida > Pinales > Pinaceae > Larix > Larix kaempferi. Next base: position 11,642,012 of record BSBM01000877.1, read on the forward strand.
CCCACCCATTGTCTCACCATAAAGAACCTATCCACCAGTTGTTCCGCCACCAGAAACCTATCCAATCTTTTTGCAACCCTAGCATCCCCACTCCTGTTATTCCTCCATGTAGGCTTCAATTTAATGGGCGCTATATCCAACAGGTTTTTTTCTACCAGCTTCTGAAGGAAGTATCCCGCCTGAGGATCCACTTGTGCGTGTGGCCCCCAAATTTCAGCCTGCCCCAGGGTGAAATTGAAATCTCCCCCAACCACAACCGAATCCCCTCCAAAGATTGGTTCCTGAAGGATATTATCCCAGAAAGATTCTCTGTTAGCATAAGGCCCATAAACATTGATCACAGTTATTATAGAGCCCAGATCAGAGGACAATAGTTCAACTCCCAGAACAGAGTCCATACCCCAAGAATTAGTGAGTTTGGCCACATTCAATTTCCAACCCACAGCCAGCCCTCCCGACCGACCCTTTGCATCCAGAGTCACAAAAGACCATCCTGGCAACCAACATTCCAACCGTTCCTTTATAACATCTCCTAACCCTAAAGTCTCTTGTAGCAGAATCACATCAGGATGTTCAAGAGTAAGCACCCTAATGAAGGCTGATTTTTTGTTTGGCCCAGCCAGACCCCTGCAATTAAAGGACACAATCTTCATTACTTAACACCTTTCCGGGCATTCACCGCTCTAAGTGCCCTTTCAATTGAAAGTTGTTTCCCCTCCCGGAGATCATTCCTGGCCCTGGACTGGGCTTTAGAAAGATTCGAGATTCTGCCCCGGCCCCTCCGGCCTGGAGCCCGTGTTTTCCCTAACCCTCCGCCGGACATCTTTGAACAGGATCTAAGATTGTATCCCGATTTATTGGTCTCAGGGGAAGAGTATCCCCGTTCCTCCTCCTCAATGCCAGGATCAGGCTCCAGTAAAACAGGTTCTAAAATAGTAATGCGAGCAGCATCACCGGGGCAATCAGTAATAGTTCCAGACATAACCACCTCCGAGGAAGGCAAAACCCCACCCCGCCCTTCCACCGTAGGCAAGCAGACATCAACAGGGGAGCCCGATAAATTTAAATTTTTTAACCCTTCCACCCAATCCAGACTGACCAGTGTACAATGATTCATCATTAATTTAAAAGAAGGGGAAAGAGTAAAAGTATTAATACCCGGGATAGAAGGCCCCGGAGTAACAGCTTCAATCACAGGAGCAGTGTGAACAACATCGCCTGTTAAAGCCATAGAAGATACCACGCGGGCAGCCGGTTCCTCCTCCGATACATCACCAAAAGACTCCAAAATATCACGAGCAGCCGGTTCCACCTCCAATTCTTGACCAGTGGGCTCCGAATCCTCCGAGACCCTTTCACTTTCAGAGTTTTCTGTCACCGACATAGGGTCTGTGGACTCCGGTTCATTTGATTTTCCCATCGAGTCCCCCAAGAAGCCCTTCCGTTTTCCCCCATTAAGAGTACGAACCGGTAGTCGGCACTCCGAGGCAGGGTGACCATAAACATGACAGCGTCTGCATCGGTAAGGCACATTTTCGTAATCCAGCAACTGAGTGATTGGAACCGGTCCCCAATCCAAAATGATATTTCCAGGAAGACCTTCACGAATGTTCATCTCCACCATAATGCGAGCCACCTGCTTATAATGTGTTTCCAAATAAGAAAGATCTGCTTCAAGAAAAGTCCCCAGAGTGTCGCCAATGCGCCTGAAGTGATAAGGATCCCAAAAGTGTCGCGGCAGACCAGGAAGCCGAACCCATATCGGGATCCTGTCGACTCTCTCCCTGCTGGCATCAAAGAGAGGATGCCAAGGTTTTAAAAGCACATGCGTGCGATTCATATGCCAATATTTGTTCAAAATAACTCGTAAATCATTCTCAGACTGTAGTATCACCGCGAACCACCCGCGCACCAGCATCTCAATCTCCGGTTCATAACCCAGAAGCTCACTCCAATTCACCGCCACCCAGTCCTTCATAGTTTTGTAGGCATAAGTCCTACCCAAAACTCTACCCACCAGGGACATTTGAGACATTTTCAAAACACTATCCCAAGCAACATCCACCCCCACCGCATAAACTCCGTCCGCTCTGGCTTTTACCCAGCTCCGCTTCCGCCGTTTTGGAGGCCCTCGAATATTTTCCCCATTAGGGTTTTCAACCACCCCCTTCAGGGATCCGTCAGAAGAGCATTCCCTTGCAAGGCCCCTGTGTTCAGCTTCATCAAGCAGAGTCCTCCGCTCCTCCTCTGCACCTTCCCCGCCCGAGCCACACAAATGAGCCACCTTTCTGGCCACCCCAGCCTCCGCAACAGCCCCAAAACCTGGCACCTCCTCAAAACCCTTCTCCACAGTAGTAGCCGGAAACCCAAGATTCCGTGCAAAAAATTCCCCCGCCTCCCTCCAGCTAGGACTACCCCACAAATCTACCTGGAGCCCCTCCCCATCCACTGAGAACACCTTTGCAGGTCCATGTGGGGAAAGCGATAGCAGGTCTGTAGGCGAGAAGACATCATCCGGTCTCAACTGCCCAAAACCGGTCACATGTAACCCTTCAGACCCCGGCCTCGGGAAGGCCTCCAAACCCTCCATCAATCCTCCAGCTGGAAAACCCCAACCATCATTCGCCTTCATCTGTTCGCTGGCATATTCCACAACATCCACCATCTCCACTGCAGGATCCATCCTGACAAACAAGCAACCCTAAAACAACAAGCCCCGAGTTGCAGCAAACCCCAACCACGACAAATCCAAAACCCTAAGCACCAAATCGGAAAAGTATTCACCCCATAAATCGCCGTGAGAATAAGAACAGGTCTTCAAAAGATCCCCATCTGCCATGTTTGAGAGTGACAGTGGGCCGTACTGACAGAGAGGCCCACCCCCAGTCTGACCCGAGGGCCCTGCTCGCTCCCCTTCATCGGCTCTCCAGCGGATCCAAGTCGAAGAAGTTACTTATTATCATGCAGTGATAAAGTTATATGAGAGAGTTGTTTCCAAATTTAGGAGCATCAAGGGTCGGTAAAAAAATTGTAATATAGGGTCAAGCAAGGATGTATTTCCCTCCCTACCTTTTTAGTATTTATATAGACAAGTTAGAAGTTTGCAAAGCTAATTATCACCCTCCTATGTATATGTAGCATTGTTTTTTTAGTAAGGGACCCATTTGACTCAAAAAACAATTTCAAAGTTCTCATAGATTTTACTTAGCAAGGGACCCTTTTGATCTCAAAGAGCAACTTCAACTCCTAAAATATTTTTGCTCTGATTGTTAAAAATGATAAAACAAAGATACGATGATCAAGTCTAGAAATGGCATTTACCCAAACTTTGTTTACAATTACCACAACTTGTGGAAGAATTCCCCTCATATAAATATCCTAGATCCAACATCCATCATAAGCTAAACTGGGACTATAGTGTTGAAAAAAGGATTAGTAGAGGTTTGAAAGTTTTTTTATGGTCTTGAAAAATAATTATAAAGAGGTTGAGTTTTATTTATGGGGAAAAAAATTATTTCTTACATGCTTGTTTTCTTAGTGATTACATATGGTTGTGAAGTTTAGGGTTGTAGTATTTTTAGGGAGACTTGGAGGAAAATCAAGCAAATCCATAAGTGTTTTATAACACACAACCTTAGAATTCAAAACAATAAACATGTCCTTATTTTAGAGGTTGGTCTCCCACTTATGCAAAGTAAGGGTAAGATAAGGTAAATATTGCATAAGAATAAGTTGGCTAACATGAAGAAAGAGAGGATTACTATAGTAGTTTCAAACACTAGTAAAAATCACTCAAAGCAAAATAGAGAGTGGACTCAAGATGCTACTTACTAGCTCCAATATTGGGGGGCTAGTAGAATATGATGTTGTTTAGAATATCAACACCATTAATGGCATTGTCGTAACTAAATTTAAAGAAAATCCATGGTGCTATAGCGAGGTTGATAATAAGAAAAATGGTTTATTATAAAGAGGTCACTAACCCTAAGTTAGAAGATCAAAACTATCTCCCTATTGTTGCAAGCTCTAAGAAGAAAATAAATATTTCAAAAGTAAGAACAAACTCACATGAAATTCATTATGAAACTAGGAGGTGGGCAAGAGATAAAACATGTTAAGAAGAAAGAAGTTGTAAATTTTGCAATTCTAACAAGGTAGAAGATGAAAAACATTTTCTCATGGAGTGTGCATCTTACACACAAGTTAACTCTCATTGTCAAAACATTTGTAATACAATTGATATTTATAATATGTTGACCCATGAAAACCAAAGCAAGCTCTATTTGTAAACAACTAAAACTTAGAAACAACAAATTAAAACATAATAATTAACTTTTCTTTGTTAAGGTCCATGTACTAGTGTTGATCTTAACGGACAATTATGTCATCATCATCATCATGTTAACAAGGCCAAATTCCTTATGCCAACAACAAGGGTTCAACCCAAAAAAGAGCTCCAATTAGCCTTATTTTATGTTTGGAATAGAAGAACCCACCAGATTAATGGCCTGGTTATCTTTTGATGAGCTTTGAAATGGGTGGAAATAATTTTTTTCTTTTTTATGTTTTCTTTAAGACATAGGAAAAGGAAATAAAGCTATAACTTTAATATGGTGTAAATGCAAGAAAATCATATGAACCTTTATCTATTCTAAATGCAAATTAATATTGCTACTTTTAAAGAAAATGTTTATATCATTGGAAAAAGTTGTCATTCATTAAAGAAATATTATGCCATACTAGTTTAATATATCAATTCAAAACATAAACAACATGAAGAACATGAAATGAAATTATGAATAATCAATCATTCATATATATTCACTTAAATTGCAATCATTCCAAACGATATTTATTGAAGCAAGATAGAGAAAAGAACTAATAACATAGAAAAATCCAATCATAAGTTAGAATGCCTTACTGCACATTCTTAGTAGTTACTATGAAGCAGAACAATCAAAACTCCAAGCAAGAATTCTCCAGTCATAAAATTATTGGTCAAAATGGCTTCTCAACATTAACTTTTTTGAAAGATGTAGTCTTAAAATCAAAGTCTCATTCCAAAAGGCCAGCTCTAAAAAATCCCTTATGTCATAGATATAACAGATCCCTCTTGAGACCGAAGCTTTGTCCCCTTTTATTGATCGTGCGACACTGCCCATGGTCGTTTCCCAGGGGTGAGGCCATCCTAGTTCAGGAGATTGACACACTACACCTCTCAAACTACACACTTATAACTTGTTACACATTGTCATTTTCTTAGTCAAGTTACAACAATTAACACTTACCCAAAAACAATGCACAAGAGAACACCAATACAAGTGTGTTGGCAACACCTCAACCGAGTGCGCCCAAATATCATATAAACATAATACTTGTTACAATAGATATAGGAGAGTGCCCACCGGTTACTTCTCAGCTACAAAAATAAACCCCAAAGATACAATCCACCACTTCTTGATGATCATTTCCTGATCATTGCTTCTTCTCTACTGCATTTGCACGTCTACCTCACTGCAACTCCCATGCCAAGTCTATCGACAAGGAGTGCTCCACTGTTCCCCTGTCAGTTTTGTCGAATTTGTTGATTATGTTGATTTTGTCGATCCTTCTGAATCTACTGTAAGCCTACCTCCACACAGTCCTCGCATTTTCCCCAAGCAGTACATTGCCTACTCACAACCCAACCTTCACCCAAATATCTCGTCGAGACTCTCCAAGAGTGCGCCTCACCAAGTTTGTCCAATAATGTGCCTCACTAAATATGTCAAAGAGCATGCATCACCAAGTCTATCAGAACGCGTCTCTTCTAAATTATTAAGAAGTATGTCATTCCTGCCATAGACCCGCGCCCATCTCTTTACCCAAATAGGTGTGCCAACCTTCCTGGACGCCTCTTTGAGAAAGTGTTCCTCTCTTCTGTGAAGCCAAAAAATTTGTGTCCACTGTCTCTTCTTGTGCCAAGAAAAGTGCACCCAGGCTGCCTTTGTTAGACATGTGCCTAGACTGCCTTCACCATATGTGTGCCCAAACTGTCTCCGCTAGACATGTGCCCGGATTATCCCTGTCATATGTGTTCCCAGCCTATCTCCGTCAAACATGCGTCCAAACTGCCTCCATTAGATTGGTGCCCAGACTCCCTATACAAGTGTGCATGTTTCCTGCTGGGTGTCTCCCAAAGGGAGTGAACCCCCCTTAGGAGTAAGACAATCATCTAAGTTTGAATTGCTTGATGATGAACTCCACCATGAGTTTCCTTTGTTTTTCCTCACGCCTTAGCATATATAGCCATCCAATGTGCCAAGGAGTGCACCCACTCCCTAGGACGACTTTTTCCTGTCGTGCACATTTGTCAATGGGGCTCCTCTTTAGTCGGTTTGGAAAATTCTACCCACTTTTTGATGCCTGTGGCCACTTTTTCCAACGCTCGTGCCCACTTTCCCTTGACGTTATCTTTTTTCGATGCCCATGCTTCACTTTCCTTAGGCATAATTCCTTTGTGGTTTTGGATGAACACCCCCACCTCTATTGGATGGTCTCTTGTTGATGCATCTCATGCCACTAGTTTACATGTTGTGCCCCAATCCTTCTCCTGTTGGGATCCAAACTCATGCTTCCTAGCGCCCACATCTAGCTTTCCAAATCCCTCCCGCTTGCTTTTCGGGTCCTCCTACCTACCTAGAAGTCCAGGTGTGGTGCCCCCCGATGTAGGTGCCACACCATGCCTTCTTCCCGAATGCCACCGGATGAACTTCGTGCTTCCAATTTGGGTCACTTAGCAAGTGCACCCGTCTTGGATTCTTTGTCCAAGCCCACATGTTTTGTATGGCGTAATTTTGCTTATGGGTGAAAGGGTGGTCAAGGTGCCTCCTCACTAAGACTGTGACATTTTCCCCCACTCTAAGATATTTCCGTCCTCAACAACATCTCCATGAACACTCCACTATCCATGAAGCACTCTACCATTTTCGTTGTTGTCACTACTACTGCAAATGAGTCTTCCGAAGAAGTTTCAAACTATCCAACCATCACAGCCATCTAACCTACTACTGCTTCGGTATGATACTGCCTCATCATGCCTATGTTCGTCGTGCACTTTCATGTGTTGAATTGGTTGGGTAGCTAGTCCAATCATTGCGATTAACACCATGAGAATGAACTCCTCATGTCCAACATAGCCAATTTATCTCCACACTTCAATCCTCTCGTGCAAATCTATTGAACCAAGGAAAGGTCATCCAATTTGCCTCAAATCTATTGAAGGCACCAATAATCTACACCCGCCTCATCCATTGCTTCCCCCTCGAATTTCCTCTCAAGTCCTGAAGGTCAGCAACAAGTCACCCTCAATCTACCAAGCTCATGTGATGTAGAAGAATGCATTACCCTTGCAGGGTTCTGTGCCTTACACTTCTATCTCACCACTGCAATGCATCTAAGAGTCTAGTTGGATTAGGTACCTGCTGCACTCCTAGGTCCCAACACTAACCCACAACATGGATCGCATGTCGGTATGTTTCCCTTATCCAACACGGCAAACTCTACTATACTCAATGGTAAGGAGATTCTCTCCTTCAACCTTCAAGTCACCATTGTGACCCGTCACCTCCACGATCCTCAATGTGGATAATTGGCAGTTTCCCTAGTCCTCATGAATCATTTCCCACAATAGCTCATCCAAAGTTTCCCTAGTAAGATGAGAAAGCCAAATACTCCATGTCTTCCATAAGACATGTTTGTACCACTACTTGGATCCATCTACAACCAATCGGTACAAGATGTAGGAAGTGTCCTCAATTCTACCTATCCACATGTCAATCGGTCCTTCCCAGTCGATCACTCCATGGTGTGATACACCTATCTTCGTGTTCAAATATTTGCTTCCTCCATTGCATCACCAGGAAATTCTTCGGATCCACTATAGTTTCTTTTTCTAAGGAGAGGGTTGCACCTCTTCCTTAAGCATGCTAAGCCACCACGCATGACCCAAGACATTCGTTGAACTAAGCACCTTCACAAGTTCCCAAGGCTCCACTATCGGCTTCTCAGTAGCTAGCCAAACTTGGATCTCAACAATGATAAGGAGATGGTAGGTGGCTACCAAGGCCACCTCCATCAAACATCATGATGCCTCCACCTAGGTCCATCACGAAACTCATCATCTCAAGCCAATTTTCTAACTGTTTTCATGACCATGCTACGTCTTCTGCATATCCAACAAGATATTTTGTTCATGGCACCCAATTCTTCACTTGGTAGGGTGGTTGATCGCAAGTCTTCAAATTGGACTATCGTGACACTACCCCAATGCCTTCCACATCCAGTTATGACTGCAATGATGCATCTCTTCCGACGTCACTAGATTCTCCAAGAAATCCTTCCGGTAGCTTCCAAGAATCATCCCTACGGGCATCTTCCATGTTTGTTTTGCCAAATTTTGGTTGCACTATCCCAGAGGCACTTCTCTCGAAGTGTGCCGAATGTTGGGTGACTCTACACCCTCCTATCGATATCCATCAAGAGCTTTCGCTAGCTCCTGTTTTTCAGAATTAGCAGGCCCAACAAATGGTATGGTCACACTCCTGTCGAGTGCACAATGCTTCTGCACCCCCAACACCACTGTCTCAAACCACTAACTTCATGCGAACCGTCACCCTTTGTTGGGTGCACTTGACCTAGCTCACTAGTCACCTTTGTCAGATTGAGTCTCGTTGGCACACTACAACACTTTTTGGGTGCATTGTTTCCTAGTGATCTCCCAATGAGCTTCCTTCCTATGCTCTGTCAAAAAATCCCCAACGCAAGCTCTTAACTATTATGACTTCTGATATGGGCACTCTTCACTTCATGTCCTCTATGTCGAGTTCCAACTCATGAGTGATCCTATGCTCGATGGAAAGCTTCATGGGAACCCTACGCCTTGTTGGGCACACTGCTACCCATTTCAATCTCTTTTTAACTCTATAGGTGTGCTCCCAAAACACTACCTCCAACACTTCGACAACACATAGCAAAAGGCCCGTCACGTTCAGTCGCTCCCATACCACTTCATTAGAAATACTGTGGAAAAGATCCCATCCACAAGTAGATGCTCTAATACCACCTTTTCGACAAAAAAGAGGTGAAGAGGCTGTCTCCACAAGTAGCTCTGATACCACCTATCACAGGTCTAACAAATCCGACCCGAAACCAAAGCTTCGTCCCCTTCTATTGATCGTGTGGCACTGCCTGAGGTCTTTTCCTGGTGGTGAGACCATCCTAGTTCGAGAGCTCATTAGACTGCACCTCTCAACCCACACACTTATAACTTGTTACACTTAGTCATTTTCTTAGTCAAGTTACAACAATTAACACTTAGCCAAAAACAATGCACAAGGGAACACCAATACAAGTGTGTTAGTGACACCTCAACTAGGTGAGCCCAAATATCATATAAACATAAGAATTGTTACAATAGATGTGGGAGAGTTTCCACTGGCTACTTATCCACTATAGAAAGAAACCCTAAAGATCCAATACACTACTTCTTGATGATCGTTTCCCAGTCGCCGCTTCTTCTCTGTCACATCCACACTTCTACCTCACCATAGATCCCTTTCCATGTATGCCGGAAAGGATTGCTCGACCGCTTCCTTGACAATTATGTTGAATCTGTCGAATCTGTTTATTTTGTCGATCCTTCTGAATTTTCCATAAGAATTCCTCCACATAGTCCTCACATTTTTCCTACTTGCAGCCCAACCTTCACCTGAGTCTCCTGTCGAGTCTCTCCTAGAGTGCGCCTCCCCAAGTTTGTCCAATAGTGCGCCTCACTAAGTATACCAAAGACCATGCCTCACCAAGTCTGTCAGAATGCATCTCTTGAGAATTCTTTAGAATTTTTTCATTCTTGGCACATATGTACAACCATCTCTTTTCCCAAATAGGTGTTCCCACCTTCGTGGGTGCATCCCTAAGAAAGTGTGTCTCTCTTCCACGAAGCCCAAAAATTCATGTTGGCTGTCTCTTCATGTGCCAAAGTAAGTGCACCCAGTTTTCCTCTGTTAGACATGCACCCAAACTGCCTCTTCCAGACGTGTGATGGCTCCCACGTTTTGGTAAGAAATCCATCCATTTTATTATTATTTCAAGCATTCATAACCAAAAAATGGGATATTATTGAAACAAGTTGATGTGTGAAGTGTGCATTTTAGTAGGATTGTATGTAGATTTCAATTATCTATTTATCTGATGTAGTCTTCCTTTTATAACTAAAATTGCATATGAAACTGATGAATTCAATGTAAGTAGTGAATCTGAAAGGAACATGTTTATTTGGAACCCTTTTTCAACACATTGATATTGTGAGTTCCAGTTTTGCAAGTCCACTCCTTGATTGATGGAGTCCAATTTTGCAAGTTCACTTGTTGATTAGCATAGTCAAGTTTAGCAATGTTAGCAACAATTCTCCTTTGGTGTAGACAAATCATGGTTTTGAAGAAGAATGAGTTAGAACAAGTTGTGGCCGAGATCCATGAGCATCCATGCATCACCTAGAATCTTCCATGACGCATACTGCGCACTACTATTCACTACGCACCACTGAGCGTTACTATCTACTGTGCACCAATATTTAGCATAGTGCATGAGCACATGATGTTTTCTTTGAGTAAACTAGGATTTTTTTCAATCAAGTAGATTTATGAAGCTTTTGTATTTAAACTTCATGGACAAGCCATTTTAGGATGGAGCCCTTCTGATTATATACTATTGTATTTACTTTGAATAATTACAAGTTCAAATATACTTTACTGCATGTTAACCGTTTCTACATTTTAATGGAAGAAGTGCGTATTCTCGCGTATATCTGAGTAAAATTTAGTTCCTGTATGACCTTGGATAAGGGCCCATCCAAAGGGAATTACACGAACTTGCTTCATTAGAGTAGATTTGTTCTTTATATATTTTTTAGTCAAATATAGTAGCTATTGTATAATTCCTACATGTTGTAGAAGTTCCTACATTTTCTGATAAAACATTCTTCTTAGTTACTTATGCACATAGTTATCATATGACAATTTTCTTAAATGCAATTTCAAGTTAAAAATGTCATTTTCTTTATACATAAGATCTCATAATCAATACTTGGTTTAAGCTAAGCCCTCTACTTGTTTTGATCACTTGCATGGAATTCATGGCTTCTGAATGTCTGCATTTAATAAACTGAAGGTAGAGTAATGAATGGATTTCATCGAAGGTTATAAAATGAATGCAAAATCATTTTGTGCTTGTCTCTGATGGTATTGATAAAGAACTATGTGCAAAGTAAGGAATTTGAATCTTATGCTCTCACACCCCAAAGTTAGAAATTGTTCATCATTTGCTTTTATGATTGTTTCATTGGTTAAATTAGTATTTTCATACTACTAGACACATTTCTTTCCTTTTGTAGTTGCCTATATTTTGCAAAACCATCATAAGTTTGTATGGATCTTCGGGTTGACAATTAATAGTAAGGTTTAAATATAGTATTCTTGCTAGTGTCTTGTTTAACTAGATACAATATTATTGCTGATATTAGATCCCACCACTTTTTGGCATTTTTATCGGGGAGGTGTTCCAAACCACAAAGGGAATTGAAAAATATTAATTGGTCAATTTATTCTCCTTTTTGTTTGCATGCTAACAGGTTATGACTGGGGAAAGCATAACATAAGGATGCAAGAGCATTTACTTCAACTAGGTCTCTCCTTGTTTTCATAAGCTTAGTGTTTATTTTCATTTCAGTTTACGAGAGAATATTAGACACTTATTTCATAAAAACCTAAAAATTATATAAATCCAATTCACAAAGTCCTTATAAAAATAGAAAAAAATCAAAAAGAAAAAAAACACACCATTCCTTAACATGAATTCTTAGAGCTAGGGACGCGTTTAGTTGATTTTGTACAAAACCCCCATTCAAACCAACCCAAGCTCAAGCCATCGAAGAGGAGAGGAAGAAAACTCTAAAGAGAATCTTGAAATTAATTCCCCTCCTTTCCAACACATGAGAATAATATTTGGTCTCTTTGGATCTACTACAGATGAGACCTATGATTCCTTTATTGATCCATAAGTTGGGGGAGAAAACCTAATGGTAGATGAGGAACATCCCATCATCTTTGACTTTCCCATTAGGGGGGTCAATGATAATGCAAGAATGAAAAATATCAATCATGCTTCCTTACCTAACTTCCATGGTCTCACCTCTGAAGGCCCATACACCTTCATATTTGAATTCAAGGTATTTTGTAGAACTTATGACTACAAGATCTTTCCTTCCACTTTAAAGGATTCCGCCTTGATATGGTTCATGACCTTAGAAACAAACAACATCACTTCATGGGATAAGATGAAAGAAACATTCATAGAAAAATATAGGGACTACTACAAATCTAGGGAAGCTAGGGATGGAATTTTTAGAATGGTGCAAGGAGAGAATGAGTCACTGGAAGACTACGAGGAAAGATTTCAGTTGAGTCAGAAACCAGCTCATAGATGTACCTTGGATGAGGAGTATCTCAAGCTTGTACTCCTCACATGATTCAGGGAAGAACTTCTCGAAACCTAAATCTCTTATCCAATGATGACATTTACCAATTGGACTATGATGAAATCAAACATATCTTAAGACATTCTAGATCCACAGGTAAAAAGGTTAGAGGAATACGCTTTCCCTTTCAATCATCCAAACCTTCTAATTCCCCCCTTACTAAATTTGATATAGGGAACTTGTTGGATGATATGAAATCAGATATCCTTCACTCCTTAGCACTACAAATGGACTCCATGCAATAAAAAATGAAGAAGGAGGAATCAGATAAAGATTTGGAAATATTTTTCCCCACTTGTAGAACCAAACACAAAAAGAATGAATGCCCATTACGCTTGATGCAGGTTAGTGCTAAAACTATTGAATGTTTTGGAATCTTCTCTAACAAACATGCCACTGAAAACTGTCCTTACCTTGCCCATCTTAAATCCACTCTTATGAGTCAAAAGGAACTGCAGAACCTGTCTACTTTATAAATCCTAGGAGACCAGGGCCACTAAGACCTTTTCAACAACCTTTTTGCATTAATCTTATCATCCTTATGGACAACATCCATATCCAAAACCTTATGGCCAACCAACATTTCAACACACTTATGGGAAACAAGCTTTTCAAAATCCTTATACGCAGCAACCATATTCCACTCCTTAATGGCCATATACTACACAAGCACAAGTCCCTCCTCCTATTCAGTGGAAAAATTCTCAAGGCATGCCTCCTACATATGGGAAAAATTTCCCTCCTATAAGGTGGAGGCCAAACCAACAACAACCTGCTCTCATGCCCCCTCCAATAAATAATTCCAATCAACAACAGACCCAAAATTATGCTCAACTAGCACCTTAGACCACTACTGCCAACTTAACTAGCTCCAAACCCCAACAATAGGCAAGTTCAACCTATGTATAATAATGAGGTGATAAAATATCCAACATATTCTATGAATATATTAGAGGCAAATTAACTAAATCCGCGTTCTGTAAAAATTGTGACACATCCTCCTCCATTTGTTGCCATAGAACAATCAAACAGTTTTGTTTCCCCTTCAATAAATCATCCTCCTAAAGAACATCTTGTAGAGGAGGAAACGGATATAAGAGACCCACCATCTCCTATTCCCCCATTTCCCCATAAATTGGATTCCAAAGAGATAACAAACCTGAAAACCCTCTTTTAGAGGAGCTTAAAAATATGTGTGCCAAAATACCACTTTTGCAAGACATTAAAGAAATCCCAATTTACAATCAGTTCATTAAGGAGACATGCATATAAATACTAGGAGAAAAAGAAAAGACCCTTCTGTTGGAGAATTTTCCAACCACACATCATTTATTTGAGCTTCACAGCTTAGTTTTCCACTTATCCCAAGTATTTTGACTCAATTACGTGCTTACATCATTAGCAGATCATGCGCCTCCTCCTTCATTCAGGGAGTCAACTGGGCCATCAATATCAGTTAACTGGGCCTCCTCCATCATTCAGAGATCCAAATGAGGTGATTTGCATGACCAAAGCACCCTACTCAGTCTAACTGACAGCATTTATTATTATATTCATCCAACTGGATTCGGAAAGGCGCCCTACTACACTGGTTGACTTCATCTGGTGTCATTTTCACCTAATATTCGGAAAGGCGCCATCCCCTAATTTTGGGCATTCAGTTGAATTCTAGATTTAGTTAGACTTAGTTAGATAGTTTCAGAGTCTGTTAGAGTCAGTTGCATGGTAGTTAAGTGGTTAACTGATGTGTCGAGTGGTGTTAAGTGCCAAGTAAGCCACTCTCATGCATTCACTTCGAATGACCTCTCTAGAATTCAAATTGCTTGGCTTATTGTAGCCATTGTTACACATTGTAATCATCTTCTAAGTTTATGATAATGCATGAACTGCTGCAAACCTTTTGCATTAACGTTTTGACATACAATTGCCACATGCATCTCTAGAAACTGTTGTGCTTGTTTCATAGACCTGTTGTGCTTGAATTTTACATGGTATCAGAGCCATGGCAGGACAAGGAAACTAGTCTACAGAGTTCTTCAGATGAATATTGAGCAAGTTTGCTAAAACATATTCCAGCACTGCACCAGAAGCTGAAAGTTTTCCACATAAATCCTGGATAATGTGCATCTGACTTATCAAGCTTGCTTGATAGGCTATGGCGGGTGTGATGCAACTAGAAAAGTGTAGGTTTTCGACCTAAAATTTGTTTGTTTTCTTCTGACTGCAGGTTTCTCACAACCTCCTTTTTCATTCGCTATAACAGAGATGGACTCTTCTTCAGATAATATCCTTACTCCTTTCAACTATCATTAGTGGAAGGATGATATATAGATAGTGATGCGCTCTAAAGGACTCTACAGAGTTACTATGGGCACATAACCATAGCCAAATTCAGCCATAGATAAGTCCAAGTTATTCAATAAGCTTGATGAAGCTTATGGTTTCTTATGTCTCAATATTTCGAAAGATCTTCTTTTCCATCTCAGCGGATTGAAGACTCCAAAAGAAGTATGGGAACAACTTGCCAAACTCTTCGGCAAGCAGGATGAGATGAGGGCTTATCAGTTAGAGAGTGAACTGATTTCCCTAAATCCTGAGAATTTCGAGACCATAAATGAGTTCTTCACCAAGTTCAAGCATTTGGTGCTTCATTTGAAGCAATGTGATGTTGAGAGAAAGTTGATCAGTTGATTCTTTCAATCCTTACGAAGTTAGGAGCAGATTATTCAGTGTTTGTCTCTACCTTCCATTCAGGAAAACTCACCATTATGAATTGGAAGATTCCTACCTTGAATGCATTCATTGAGTCCTTAAAAAAAGAGCATGACAAGCTTGTTCATATGGGGTCCATAAAAACCTCCAAAGCTCAAGCCCCATTTGCTGGAGGACCCAAAGCTATAAATGGTAAAGGAAAGCAAAAGAAAGAGAAGACCAAGTTTGATCATTCCAAGTAAAAGGAGAAGACCAAGCAATCAGATGAGCCCCCAGGTTCAAGAAAAGACAAGCAAAAGGGAAAGGAGAAGACAAAGTTTTCTTACTGTGGTAGGGGATTTCATCCTGAAAGCTCATGCATGAAGAAAACTACTGATCAGATGGAACTTCTCTTGGAGAAAAACAACATAACTCTTCCAAATGGCACAAGGAAGAAGGACAATAATGATCATGCAGAAAGAGGTCATGCACTCATAGCAAGTGTTTCGAATTCTATAGCTCTTCTCGTAGATTCAAGAGCTTCGAATCACATGGTTGCAAGAAAATACTCCTTCTCATCATTAGACTCCGACAATTGCATCTCCATCCACATGGGATATGATTCACAAATTTCATCGAAAGGAAAAGGTACTATTCATTTAGAACATGGAAGTTTTCAAAATGTTCTCTACGTTCCTTCTCTAGCTTCGAAACTTCTTTCTATGTATCAGATGACATACACTGGTTTTCTAAAGAAGGTTGTATTCATCCCTAATGTTGTTGAAATTTCTGATATTAGCACCGAAAAACTCATTGCAACAGGCAAGGCAAATCATGTTTCCAAAACCTATGAGTTTTCTCATTTTTTGTCGTATTCAAAGCCAAGTTCCCTTCTGACTCATGGAAATGAGGTTAGCTGGCTATGGCATGAGAGGTTTGGACACCTAAATTATAAATATTTTCAGATTCTATAAAATAATTCCATGGTTGAAGGCCTTCCGAACATCAAATCGTCAAAAGGGATATGCAAGGGTTGCATCATTGGCAAGCATCCTGAGCACAAGTTTGATCGAGGCAAAGCTAGCAGAGCTTCTTGTATTTTGGGGATGATTCACAGTGATGTCAGTGGTCCTTTACCAAATCCATCCATTAATGGCACAAGGTATGTTCTGACATTCATTGATGACTTCTCCAGATTCACATGGGTCTACTTTCTCAAGAACCAATCAGAAATGCTTGAAAGGTTCAAGAATTTCAAGGCTTCTGTTGAGAATGCAATGGGAGAAAGATCAAAGATATTAGATCTGATAATGGTGGAGAATATATCAAATCATATCTGTTGTAAATTTTTTTAGAGAATGAAATCCAAATCCAGCACACAGTCCCCTACACACCTCAACAGAATGGTGTAGCGGAGATGAAAAAACGAGCATTGAAAGAGGTGGTTACTTGTATGGATTCAAATATTTGGGCTGAGGACATGAATCTTTCTGCATACATTCAGAATAGAGTTCCACACTCATACGTCAAAGATACAACTCCTTTCGAAGACTACACTGGTCACAAGCCTGATGTGTCACATCTTAGGGTTTTTGGCTCCACTGCATGGTTTAGAATTCCGATTGAGAAGAGAAGATATTTGGAACCACAAAGTACTAAGTGCATACTCATTGGATATGCTGAAGAATACAAAGGATACAAACTCATGGATATCATATCCATAATAATATTCATCAAGCGAAGTGTCCAATTTGAAAAACCGCTTCATGATCTACAACTAGTGGAGGAAGAAACTACCAAATTGCTTCCTCTTCCGGAAGAAGATTCGTGAGAACATATTGAAAGTTTATGTTCTGATATTTATGATATTATGTCTGATATTAATGAACATGAAATATCAGGTTCGGATTCAAATCCAGATGAGCCCCCTCAGTTTCCAAAGCGGGCATAAAAGACTCTCACATCCGCCGGTTCTAACATTGGAAATCCTGCCGATCCAAGAAGAACCCGAACAGAATTTCAAAGAGCATGTATGGCTCTTTCATATGCTGATCCATTGCTGTATGATTTTTTTTTTTTTTTTATGATTGGGTCAGATCCTAAATCATACTACCATGCCCACCGAGATCCGAGATAGAAAACCGCCATGGATGAAGAGTATAATTCTGTTCACAAAAATGCAACATGGGAGCTAGTTTCTCTTCCACCTGGGAAGAAACTGGTTCAATGAAAATGGGTCTACCGAACCAAGGTTGCTGCTGATGGTTCAAGTTGAAAATACAAATCTATTTTGGTGGCAAAATTTTTCTCACAAGTTCATGGCGTGGACTACGCAGAAACTTTTGCACCAATTGCAAAAATGGACTCAATCCGGCTAGTTTTGGCAATTTCCGCATCCAAGCACTAGGAGGTGCACCACATGGATGTGAAGAGTGCATTTATTCATGGGGATATTCAGGAAGAGATCTACATAAAGCATCCCAAAGGTTACAAATCAGATCCGGCACTTGTTTGCATATTAAGGAAATACTTATATGGTTTAAAATAGGCCCTAAGAGCTTGGTATGCAAAGATGGATTCCTTTCTTCTGTCGCAAAATATTGCGAGATGAAAATAAGATCCAAATATGTATCTATATCAGAATGAAGGTAATTTTATGATCATATTAATTTATGTTGATGAACTATTGATTACAGGAAGCAGGTTTGCTTCGATCAACACTATAAAAACTGCTTTACACCAAGCATTTGATATGAGTGATTTAGGCCCGCTGAGGCAGTTTCTTGGTATCGATATCACTCAGAATTTTGATGGGATTATCATTTATCAGTCAAAATATGATTTGGAACTACTAAATAAGTTAATATGGCATAATTTAAAGCAGAACCATTCCCATTCCTCTCAGGAATCAGTCTCGAGGATGGTGATTCTACACCGTTGGTGGATTCTACACTTTACCAACAATTGATTGGTAGTATTTTGTATCTAACACACTCTAGGCATGATATTTATTATACCATGAGTGCTGTGTCAAGGTACATTCAACAGTCCCATGAGATTCAATGGAAGGCAGCCAAAAGGATCTTGCATTATGTGCAGGTTACTAGACATTTTGGCATTCAATATGTTGGGGATTCCGATCTTGACTTGGTTGGATTCACTGATTCAGATTGGGAGGGTGCTATAATTGATTGGAATTCCACTTACATATATGTTTTCATGATTGGAACAGGGCCTATTTTTTGGTCAAGCAAAAAGCAGGCCTCCATTGCCTTATCTTCAACAGAGGCAAAGTATCAAGGAGTAGTCAATGCTTGCATTCAGGCAGTTTGGTTGCAGGGTATTCTAGCAAGGTTTGATATTGGTAGCACCACTTATACTATCATATTTTGTGACAATCAAAGTGCTATAAATATCTCGACAGATGCGGTTCAGAGACAGAGGAGCAAGCATATCAAGATCCACATGCACTACATCCGAGAGCTTATGCATGACAAAACCATTGTACTGCAATATTGCCCTACAGAAGAGAAAATTGTAGACATCTTCACCAAGAGATTCACTGAGAATAAGTTCTCCTACCTTCGTTCACTGTTGGGTGTGAGTTATACTATGGTTAGGACAGATTAGATCCTTCAGTGTTCGGTTTGAGGGGGGGTTTTCTTTCCCACTGGGTTTTTCCCTCTTTCCTCACTTATATTGTTTGAGCATTTTTAGGATTATTTCTGTACTGGGTGACCTATGGCCTTTGTTGCTAGGGCCCTTTTATTATTTTTATTTACTCCTCCACATGATATTATCTTAAGGGGGGGGGGGTGTTGGAGCATTTTCCAACCACACATCATTTATTTGAGCTTCACAGCTTAATTTGCCACTTATCCGAAGTATTTTGACTCAATTATGTGCTTTCATCATCAGCAGATCATGGGTCTCCTCCTTCATTTGGGGAGTCAACTGGGCCATCAATATCAGTTAAATGGGCCTCCTCCATCATCCAGGGATCCAACTGAGGTGATTTGCATGAATAAATCACCTTACTCAGTCTAACTGACATAATTTATTATTATATTCATCCAACTGGAGTCAGAAAGGCGCCTTACTACATTGGTTGACTTCATATGGTGTTATTTTCACCTAATATTCAGTTAACTGAAGCCAAAAAGGTGCCCTCCCCTAATTTTGGGCATTTAGTTGAGTTCTGGATTTAGTTAGACTCGGTTAGACAATTTCAGAGTGTGTTAGAGTCAGTTACATGGTAGTTGAGTGGTTAACTGATGTGCCAAGTGATGTTAGCTTCCAAGTAAGCCACTCTCATGCATTCAATTTGAATGACCTATTTGGAATTCGAATTGCTTGGATTATTGTATCCATTGTTACACATTGTAATCATCCTCTAAGTTTATGATAATGCATGAACTGCTGCAAACCTTTTGCATTAGTGTTTTGACATACAATTTGCCGCATGCATCTCTAGTAACTGTTATGCTTGTTTCATAGATCTACTGTCCTTGAATTTTACAGATATAAGAGACATAAGAGACCCACCACCCCCTATTCCCCCATTTACCCATAGATTGGATTATAAAGAGATAAACAACCTGAAAACCCTCTTTTAGAGGAGCTTAAAAATATGTGTGCCAAAATACCCCTTTTGCAAGACATTAAAGAAATCCCAATCTACAATCAGTTCATTAAGGAGACATGCATACAAATACTAGGAGAAAAAGAAAAGACCCTTCCACCATCAACGCAGTAGGGAAACTAGTAGATTTGATGTTAGGAAAAATTCTTAATCCAAAGTATGTTGATCCAGACAGTCCCATAGTGGATGTACACATTGGAGGGAATCTGATCCAGAAAACTCTCATTGATTTAGAGGTAGCAATAAACGTTATGACCAAGGATACCATGCTAAAATTGAACATTCAAAACCTCTTGATGCATACCACTACAATATTACAGCTAGTAGATACCTCTAACATTTGTCCCAAGGGCATACTGAAGGAAATTATGGTCTCTATAGTCTCATGGAAATACCTTGCTAATTTTGTTGTTGTACACACAAAAGCTAAGCTTAGTGGATACCCCATCATACTTGGAAGGCCTTGGCTTGCAATAACTAATCCACATATCAACTGTAGGCAAGGGGACATTACCATTGCAAATGGTCTAGAGAAAAATACATTGAACCTTTACCCCCTAGCCAAACCTTATCTAGACACCAGAGAACCTCTTTGGGAAGGAGGAGAAGATGATTTTGAACAACCTATCCATCCTTTGCTCACCTTTGATATTCCCTTAGCACTTATACAACCACAAGAAGATGCAGTCATTTCCAATTTCTTTCTAAACCTTTATAACAACCTTGTTCTTATAGGAGAGCAACTCACAATCCAAGAGTTGGAAATCGTAGGAGTAGAAGAACCAGTGTGTCAGAAACTCTTCCTTATGGAAGAAAGATAAGTCTCCAACAAGACAATATAATTTTCTCCTATCAAAACACTAAATATCAACAACAATTTACTCTCTGAATAAGAGGAAAATCTGATTCAACTCCTTATCAAGTACAAAACAACTTTCGCATGGGACTATTCTGACATGAAGGGAATATATCCAACCATTTTCCAACATCATATCTACATCAAGGATGATGCAACTCCTGTCAGACAGCCCCAAAGATGAATCAAACCAACTCTAAGAGACATTGTTAAGGCTGAATTACAAAAAATCCTTGATGTTGGATTTATATATACAATCTCAGATAGTGAATGGGTATCATCATTGGTGATTGTTCCAAAGAAAGGGGGGAAATGGAGAGTTTTCATAGACTATAGAGAACTAAAAAAAGCTACAAAAAAGGATAATTTTCCATTAGCCTTCATTGACCAAGTGTTAGACACCCTAGCAAGAAATAATTTTTTCTCTTTCCTAGTTGGCTTTAGCGGATACAATTAGATACAGATTCATCCATGGGACCAAGAAAAGACCACATTAACTTTTCCTTGGGTTACCTTTGCCTACAGAGTTCTTCCTTTTGGGCTATGCAATGCCCCATCTACATTCCAGAGGGCAGTCTTGAGCATTTTTGCTAATTTTATCCATGACAACATGGAAATTTATATGGATGAATTTTCCCCTAATGGAAATGAGTTTGAAGAGGCCCTCACAAACTTATAAAATGTACTTAAAAAGTGTATTGAAATGAGCCTTTATTTGAGTAATGAAAAGTGTCAACTATTGATGGATGAAGGAGTAGCGTTAGGACACTATGTTTTCAGAAAAGGAATCATTGTCAACCCTGCAAAAGTCCAAGTCATAATTAATTTCCCTCCCTCACAAAAATAGAAAGATGTTAGATGTTTAATAGGGAAATATCAATACTATCGAAGATTCATTAAATATTATAGAAAGATAGTTGCTCCTATGTTTCCGTTACTATCTAACAATATAGCATTTCAGTGGAACAATGATTGTCAAAAGGCATTTAAGTACATCAAAGAAAAGATAATGCAAGGCCCTAACTAGGAAATTCATTTCCACATCCACTCAGATGCATCAAACGAAGCAATTGGTGCAATTTTAGGACAATAGGAAGACAAAAATCCTTATGCATTCTACTACATCAACAAAAACCTTGTAGGAGCATAACTGAACTATACTATTATAGAAAAGGAGTTCCTAGGAGTGGTCAATTCAATCAACAAGTTCAAGCATTATATCGTGAGATATCAAGTATTTGTCCACAATGACCACTCAATAATTAAGTATTCAATGAACAAATCAGATGTAAGTTGCATGGTGATCAGATGGCTATTATGAATGTGAGAAATATGTTTTAGCTCAACCTTATTATTTTCCTATGCATCTTCTAATGCTTTATCAACCTATTTAGTATAAAAGAAGTTTTTTGGTGGTCCAAAAGGTGGAAAATGACATTTATTTGTAATGTAATCAATAAAATCCTGGATTTTAAGACAACTGATTCATTCATGCTCTATAGAATTCTAATCACCTCTCACCATTTTACCCTAGTAACCAATTGTTACGTCCCCATCCATATATTTGACTAAAAGAGGTGGTATTTATGAACTACAGGTTTCTAAATTTTGCCCCATGGTCCATAATACAAATTAAAAAATAAGAAATGCATGAATGTAAAACATAGTTGAATTTAAAACTCTATCCACACATACAACATGCATACACAAGCATATTGAGCAGAGGCATAAAATAAAATGATTCCACATTCATATACAAAGACAATACTTATCTTTAAACAATAAGATCTAAGAAGTTGGTTGTGTAAGAGATATTTTCCACCCAAATGTAGGCATCAATTGCAGATACCACCCCCAAGCTAGGCTAAGAGGCCATGAGGGTGAAGGAAACACCTATAGGATTTTCTCTCTCATCCCACAACACATTTACTCTCATGCTTAGCCAAACTACCCACCTATAAGCATTTACAAGGATCCTACTCAGCCATCCCAAGCATGTCACTCTTTTATACTACCCCACAGAACACATGAAAGGCATTTCCCTTCACTACTCCTTAGTTCCCTCAAGAAATCCAACCCTTACAATGCTTACCAATGTGTGCAGAAAGAGTCCAATTTGTTGTATGCTGTTGGAGAACCTCCTATAACCTTAATTGATGGCTTCTCAAGCATATGCAAAAGTAGAAAAACATAAGGGCTAAAGGTTACTATCTTTTTTATCCTCTATGCTCACCTACAACCATTCTCTTTTCTCTAATTTCTGCAATTCTCCTTCACAATTCAAATTTCTGGTTATTTTCAATCTAGTAATGATAATGGAAGTGTAATTAACATCAAGAGGAAAATCCTCTGTAGTGTAAACAAATCTATTGTTAAATCCATCTATGAAAAAAAAGGATGATACACTCCAAAAGAGATGAGAGGATGGGGAAAAGACAACTAACATAACTTCTGTTGACTGAATCGTGACCTCACAGTCGACAGGGGTTCACCAACTGTTGACACATACCGCAGTCTCCCTGGGCACCGTCCCGGGCAGGTTTGAGCCCACCCAGCAACACCCGTAGAGCGGATGAGGTCTCACCCGAGGCGTCCAGGAAGAGCAGACAGAACCATGTTTCCGCCGAGGGAGGAGGCGAGTTGCGGCAACATGGTACCAACATCAATTCTAAATATTCATCATGAAGTTATAACATATCACTTTAATCGCAACATTTAACATTACAATAAACATATATCTATAACATATTATTGCGGCATTCACATCATAGCGACAGAAACAGATAATTGCATTAAGAAAAGGCAATAACATAAGTATCGAGCAACATTACACATAGATTGCACCAAATCAACATCCTTATATTACTGTGACAAACCAAAAGCAGTACATAAATATCTGTGCAACTTCTGCATTATCTCTCTGTCAATGCAGCTCTCTTTTTATCTTCTATCCATCCCCTTTCTTTTCTAACACTTACAATTCTCATCTATTTATAGGCTTCCTCCAATTACAATACTTGTCCACTTTCCTAACCGACACTTATGGACAATCGACTAACTGACTTGGTCTAATGACCCAAAAACCCGCATACCGCAGTACAATTGACTCGATATTACGAAATACATGGTCCAAGTCACCCAAAACCTGCCAACTACGGTCTACTTGACTCAATATTACAAAATACATGGTCCAAGTGACCCAAAACCCGCCAATTGCGATCTACTCTGGTACAAAATACTCCTTTCGCACCTTTATCCAACGTGTCGCAACGTCGGTGGTACCGTGACACGTCCTCATCAAACCGCCTGCCAACAGGCTCCCAACACAATCTTGTGGCTCACCCTCGAGCCACGTCAACTGCTGGACATAGTGCACGCCGTGGTCTTTTCCTTGAAATCTATGTATGGCTGTTCAACATTCCGCACCAGCTCCTGGGCATCTGTAGCCGTTGCCCGACTGTCGATCACATCATCGGTAGATGGGTGATCAGTTAGCTTGTCCATGACCTGTTGCTGACACTTTTGGACTCCTTGCAAAGCATCACCGGCCTGCTGCATCAGCTTCCTGCCAATCTCCTGAAATTCCTCTAACTGAGCCGCTCTGGTATTCAGTCGGTCATTTGCCTTGGTCACCCTGTGTTGTAATTCCCTTAGCTCATGTGACTTCGCAATTTGATCCATTGGTGGAAATATTCTCATCGTAGCTTTCAAGGTGGCCAATTGGCCCTTCGCTTCCTATCGGGATTTAGTCAACTGCTCGACTTGCTCATCCTGAACAATGCAGCCCCAAAATTGGACTGTGTCGGTAGTTAGACTTGTTACTTGCATTTCTAGTTCCTCCATCTGAGTGGCAACTTCCTCAAGTTCCCTTTGTCGCTCCTCCACCTCGGCCTGAGGTGTCCCTGGTTTCAACTGAGCTTGCAATAGGTCATTCTCCTGTCGCAACTGAACAATAGGTCATTCTCCTGTCCCGGCAACAGAACCATTTGTTTACCGAATCACGACCTCACAATCGACAGGGGTTCACCAACTGTCGACACATACCGCAGTCTCCCTAGGCACCGACCCGGGCAGGTTTGAGCTCACCCATCAACACCCGCAGAGCAGATGAGGTCTCACCCAAGGCGTCCAAGAAGAGCAGATGAAACCATGTTTCCACCGAGGGAGGAGGCGAGTTGCGGCAGCATGGTACCAACAACAATTCTAAATATTCATCATGAAGTTATAGCATATCACTTTAATCGCAGCATTTAACATTACAGTAAACAAATATCTATAACATATTATTGCGACATTCACATCATAGCGACATAAACATATAATTGCATTAAGAAAAGGAAATAACATAAGTATCAAGCAACATTACACACAGATTGCACCAAATCATCATCCTTATATTACTGTGACAAACCAAAAGCAGTACATAAATCTCTACGCAACTCCTGCATTATCTCTCTGTCAATGCAGCTCTCTTTTTATCTTCTATCCATCCCCTTTCTTTTCTAACACTTACAATTCTCATCTATTTATAGGCTTCCGCCAATTACAATACTTGTCCACTTTCCTAACTGACACTTATGGACAATCGACTAACTGACTTGGTCTAATGACCCAAAAACCCGCATACCGCAGTACAATTGACTCGATATTATGAAATACATGGTCCAAGTGACCCAAAACCCGCCAACTGCGGTCTACTTGACTCAATATTACAAAATACATGGTCCAAGTGACCCAAAACCCGCCAACTGCGGTCTACTCTGGTACAAAATACTCCTTTTGCGCCTTTATCCAACATGTCGCAACGTCGGCGGTACCGCGACACGTCCTCATCAAACCACCTGCCAACAAATTCTAACCATAGAGGAGAAGACTCTTACAACAATCATAGAAGTATATTCATCCCTTGCTTCCATAACTACATGAGAAGAATTACCCCACCGACCTCACACATGCATTAAATGATTGGATTTAATAGTCAAAAGGAAGTAATTGGCTCATTTAAGGCACATGGCAGCAAATGGATGTGCTCTAAGGTTGAAACTTGACAATAAAGGATTTAATATCCCATAGGTCCCCCTTTCCTCTTCCGCTCGAATGGAATCATAGCCCATCTAGTGCTCTTTAGACAACCATATTGGACCATTTTATTATTTTTCCAACATAATATTTACATAGATTTTTGAGTTAGCATGACAAGCTAATCACATTTTCCATATAGAAATAATTACATTATACATGCCTAGCCATTCACTAGATGGGATTTGGCCTTGAGCTTCGCACTAGGAATCCATACTAGCATATTTACATCATTTACACAATTTGATTCAATACATTCAAAGTCAAAACCAAGAGTAGTACAACAATATCTTGCTCAAGCTCGATAATTTCATCTTCATTAAGAATTCTTTGTTATAAGCCTCACCTCTCCTACGATTTTGAGCTTTCTTATTAAAACTGATTTGTTCTTATGTTTTTCCTGCAGCTCCTTCCATTTCAAATTTTACTTATATAGTATTGACAATTGCTAACTGTATTCTTGCAATTTTAATGCTTTAATATAGAATTCTTGCACAATTTGGAAATTTGAATGAGTTTCTTCAAGTGCATATTCAAGAAAAGCAGTCACTAATTCCTAAGTTGATTTATAATACAAACATGATTCTCCAAATGAGAAATATTTTTATGTAGCTTGCTCACATCTTCAAAGTCTGTTTGAGACTTGTCAGTAGAAACTTGTATTATGGATAAACCCACATCAAGTATGTCCGATAGTTTAGCATTTATGGTATTTATCACCTATTATTCGGTGGTGCAAATAATAAACGTATCAACATAAATTTTTATTTTACTTCATATTTTCCTCACAATGGATATATGTCTCTTATTGTAAGCAATGAGTTCCAAAATAACCTCTTCTTCCACATGTTTTGGAATGGATTGGATACCCCATGAAAGAATATTTTCCATGTTGCTAGGGTCATAAAATATTCAACTACAATTCCCTTTCCTTTGTCTATGGTTATAGTTGATTGTGCAGGAATACTTTGTGTTGGCAAGTTCATATTTTCATTAACATTAGTAGTATCTCATTGAGTTGCTTCTTAGTTTTGTGTTGTGTTTAGTTTTATTCTCTAATTCTCTTTCTCTAGCTTCTTCCTCTAACTAATTCTTTTTTTCTTCATGCCTTAGTTTCTATGTTTTCAACTGTTGTTCAATTTTCCTCTATTCCTCAATTTTCCTATGTTCCTCAATTTTCTTTGTTCTTCAACTCGTATTTTTTCATATTCTTTCTCTCTATTAGCTTTCAACCTATCTTACTCTTCTTTATCTCTAATAGATCTCAATTTGTCTTGCTCTTTTTTAGTTTTCTTTATTCATTGGCCTTTAGTTCCCACTCTTGTCGTTCATTTAATTTTATTTCTTCTTCGGACATATGTTCCTTCTCTTATTGTTGCTTCAATTCTTCATTAGAATTTTCTTCTTGTTCTTTTGAGGCTTAAATCATCTCATGTTTCTTAGACTTTCTTATGTCCAATACTTGATCCCATGATTTTGCATTTTCATATTGTTTTTCATTTTCCCATTCTTCATGTGCATATGGCCAAACTAAACCAATATAGCTACAATACTTAGCTACTAACCCATGTGGATCATGCCTTCTGAGTTGTCCTTGAGGAAACATGTATTCCAACATTAGTTGAGCTTGTTCTTTTCCCGTCTTGGAATTACTCATGCCATAATGTCCAATGTAGAGATAGTAAGGGTCAAAATCCTTTTCTTCTCCTTCTTAGGTGTATCATTAATCCCATGTAGAATGGACTGATATGAAATTTCAGATATAAAAAGTCTATCATGAATATAATTAGGTAAAAGATGGGGAGGGGTTGTCACTCCATAAATCTTGATGTAATTATAGTCCTCCTCCAAATACCAATTTCCTATACTTTGCAAAATAGTTTTGGCTTCAAGTGTTATTTTTGGACATTCTTTATTAAAAATCACTTGATATAAAGGTGCAAAAAAGTGATCACAAATCAGAGCATAATTCGTTTTATACTTATTTTCCTAAAGAATCTAACAATATACATGAATTGGGCTGTAAGATAAATTCCAACTCCATCCCAACGTAATAAAACAATTATTGTCACACATGACATCTAAGAGATAAGATGACATGTAGAAGGTTGGGAAGCTCTCAACATTTTATTTATCCCCTATCTCCACATCCTATTGCAGAGCCAAATATAATATACCAGCCCATTTGAAAATTGTCCTTGATGAAGCAATAACATGAAAAATTGGAACCCAGGTATTCTTATAGCGAGCATAATTAGGTTGCCCATATAATATTGTTGGCAGGCGGTTCGATAAGAAGAAGTCGCAGTATCTCCGATGCTGCGACATGTCAGATGAGGTCGCGGAAGAAGGATTGGTTTATGCATTTTTGGGTTAAGTGTACCGTAGTTGGCGGGTTTTGGGTCATGTGGGCCACATAATATGTATTTTATGCATTTGCTGAGTCAATTGTACCGCGGTATGCGGGTTTTTGGGTCGTTTGGACCGTGTTAGTTAGATTTTGGGTCAATTGTCCAAATGTCGGTTAGGAAGTTGTTAGTAAGTGGACAAGCATTGTAATGGTGGAAGCCTATATATAGATAAGAGTTGTAAGTGTTGAAAGACAATAAAAGTATATAAAAGAAAGGAAAAATTGT
Organism: Larix kaempferi; assembly: GCA_027924585.1. NCBI lineage: Eukaryota > Viridiplantae > Streptophyta > Pinopsida > Pinales > Pinaceae > Larix > Larix kaempferi. Next base: position 11,670,490 of record BSBM01000877.1, read on the forward strand.
ATGTCTTGGATTGAAATATTGTTCTGCGCATTTGTGAGATATTGCCAAGATGTGGTTTTTGAGGAGATGTTGTATCAGGGTTTTGCAAAGTAGTATGACATGACATAACTATTTGGTGAAATTTCCTGTGCAATGCCTGTTGTTATTCACAAATTGATACTATGATTTATGTTGCAATGAATGTTTTATGATGTATCTGTTGCAATGAATGTTTCTATTGACTGATGCTATGAATATGAATGATGAGAACTATTTGATACATTGATCTGTTCTGAATGCTGCGATAAGTTGATGTGTATTTCCACAACCATCCTCCCTCATTCGGCGAAAACATGGTTCCGTCTACCCTCCCTTGATCGCTTCGGGTGAGACTTCATCTGCTTCGCAGGTGTCGCTGGACGGGGTAAAACCTGTCTAGGCCGGTGCTCAAGGAGATCGCGGGGTTTGGTGTTGACAGTGATGGGAACCCCTGTCAACTGGGTTTGAGTCAACAAATGGTTCCGTTGCCGAGACTGTGTACGCAGTGAAAGGAGGATATGTTGTGGCACCTGACGAAACGGGAGATCCAAGAATGGTTTGATCAAAAGCTTTTAGAATTTGCTGAAGGGAAAGACATAACACTCAATTGACGGTAGACCAGTGGGTGGATAGATACATTTACGACGGTCAGCATGAATGGTTTTTCTGTGAATTTCCAGTCACTTTGTATGAGTGGTTGGCAAATTTGACCTTCCAGAAGAGGAACTTCCAAGGTGGCGAACCAACAACTTGGACCCCCGAGTTGTTTCAGGAGCTACAAGAAGTTGACAACAAAGCATTGTGCGCCGTCGAAATATGGCTCGATAGCATCTTGGAGGGGTATATCACTGAATTCGCGGTCGATACACAGAAGTCCTATAGCGAAGCCGAAAGATACTTTTTCCGTGGACCCCGGCTAAGGTTTATGCTATCGCTCCAACTGTCCATTAAGATGCTTATTTGCGAGAAGGGTATATTGAAGATGCATCTGGATCAGTAAAAAGCCTGGTGCGCGGAGGTCGTGGGTATCGCGACAACTGGGGGGCAGTACATGGAATGATCAGGGGTAGATGGGTGCGGGTCATGACGAGACTGTGAGTGAAGCTGAGGAAGAAAGTGGTGTTACGAGGGGAGGAGTGAGGTTTCGATAAGAAAAGAGGCAGAGGACAGGAGAAGGTCCTACTACAATCGAACTGCAAATTCGCAAAGGAAGACCACACTGGACAAAGCGACCTCACAGTCCTGACAAGGACGACGAGGCTACACCCAGGATAGAGGCAGGACCAAACCCCATCACCAACATACCCACACCTCCGCTCACTATCTCTCAATCGGTAAGGAATACGACTTTAACACCACCAAGTTCATCAATTCCACAAAAAATAATTACTGGCTGTTCAGGGACTGGAGGAAGTAAGCCCAGGATGGCGGGCGAGGATACTAAGTTCCCGTTGTTCCACAGCAATGGAACAGACAACCCTGAACAATATTGGTTTCTATGTGAGGCGGTATGGACCATTAAACAGATCACTGATGATGATGCTAAAAAGGGACAATTGGCGACCACTCTTCGAGGTTGCGCTTTAGACTGGTTTATGAAATTTATGCAGGTTCCTGTCGGCACCCCAGCAAAAACATTGGATGAGATTCGAGTAGGCTTGATCGTCGAGTTTCGGAAGCCTAAATCCGAAGCGCAATATATTACAGAGCTTAAAGAGATTAAGCAGTTTCCTAACGAGTCTGTGTGGGACTTTGATCAGCGGTTCAAGACGCTGATGGCAAGAGTTAGTTTTGATATGAACACTATGCAACATACAGAATGGTTTATTGTGGTGCTGCTTCCGCATATTCGGCTACCGTTGATGCAACAGAATATCACAACGCCAAGTGAAGCACTGGAGATCGCGATGCAGTTCGAAGCATCGCCAATTGGGGAAACGAAGGCTGGGATGTCACAGATCCAGACACAACTGGCCAACTTGACTATTCAACTGGAGGATCTGAAAATGGGCAAAGAGCAATGTGAAGAAGTATGGTGTACACGGTGTCGGGGAGGAGGACATACCAAGGACAATTTCCCTGACTTTCGTAACTATCTAGTTTTAGGAGCACCAAATCCGTTGAATGGTGGGAGCATGTCGTGGTGTCGTGTCTGCCACGTATATGGGCACAACCATGACACTTGATCGTACATGCAGAAAATGGTCACGACTCCAAGAAATATTTACTGTACATTTTGCAAATCTGTGGCTCACGATGACAAAGATTGCCATGCATATGGGTTGCTACAAGAGAGAATGTGTGATACATTCTATGTAAAGGACGACCAACGTGCCGTACATTAGACGCAACTGCAGTCGCAGGTAACCCAATAGTTACCTCAATCGCAGATGCAGTTTGTACCGCAGCAACCACAACCACAGCAGTTCATGAAACAATATGTTCTGATGTAGATGGCTCCACAACAACCACAGTATGTTCAGCAACTGTAGTATGCACCACAGGGGCAAGGTATGCAACCGATGCAGCAACCACAGTACCAGCAACAGGGAGGGTACCACGGAGGATCCCGGGGCAGACGTGGTGGAGGGTTTGGTTGTGGAGGGGGACGAGGTGGTCGCAGACCTGTCCAATGCTATAACTGCGCGGTATGGGGACACTACCAACGAGACTGTCCACTACTGCAGAACCAGTGTACGTTCTGCTTTGTTAATGATCACACGGTTGAGAATTGTCCGTAGTTGATTGCACGATGGAAAGCAGGGAACACTCCACAGCTGCAGAACCAGCCCCAGGTACAACAGCTTGATCAGAACCAGGTACAGCAATTGGTACATAACCAAAATATGAATGTTAATCAGAATGTGAATCCACCGCTGAACCAGCCTCAGGTGCGAACATTGCGACAATTTCTGCAGAGCCCAGACACAGGATGCTTCAGTAGCTGTTGTCACTCGCGAAGGTAAGACAACTAGGGAAGAAAAGTCACACTCACTAATTCAGTTGGTAGGAAAGAAGAAGGTATCATTTTACATTGATGATGAGCGGGAAGCATTCCTTCAAGCACGTCGCGCGCTAGAAAAAGATCGAGGTAAGGCTGTTATTTATGATATGCCCTCTACTTTTGATGCCACTCCGGAGGCTGGTCCATTGCGACAATCCACCATGCTTCAAGCATTTTCGGAACATTGTTTATCCATGGCAAGGGACCCCCATGCTCTGGCCAATATTGAAGCTCTACTGCGGCGACCGACTCTGCTTCCACAAGAGTTCGCGGTCAATTCCCTACAACGACGGAAGATGGGTAAGGAGATGAGGATGAATGTTCAGATTGGCAATTACGATGTTGCTTCAGTTATTCTGGATCTTGGTTTGGATGTGTTGATGCCTCGGATATCGTAGCATCAATCAGAAAGGGATTCTCCTCGAGAGATGGTCCCAATTAGACTATCTCCCGTTTGGTGTAGGGAATCCGTCCGGTTAGCGGTTCTGGCAACCTTGGGTTTGGAGTTTAAATCCAATTCTACCGGTTATGGACCGATCCACCTTTCTTTTGGGTTTTATGTCTTTTAAATGAGATGCAAGTGCCTAAATTATATTCGATCTAGATGCAACTAAAATAGGTCTAAGTCTATGAATCGGAGTAAATCTACCTATCCCTGCAGGGAACACGCTTAAGGGATGAGCAATCAGCTGTAACAAATAACGTAAGGAAAGAACAGATAACTGTTAATTCTCACAAGTAAAGCTACAGCAAGATAAAGATCTTTAGAAGATAGCTTCTAATTCAACATGGAACGCATCTATTGCTCATAAAACAGAAAAAAGCAAAAAAATTATTTAATCTACGTAGCAAGAATAAAGAAACAGATCTAAATGTAACAAACTGAAATTAAACTTAAAGATCCCTGCAAGGAGCAATTTAAAGGCATGAACAATAAACCACATGAGTTATCCTGATGAAAGAACAGTTAGCCATTCGATCTAGAAGAGAAATCTACAACAATGATAAAGACATCAGCAGGTAGCTCCTGATTTAATGTGAAACGCATTCATTGTTCACAAAATAGAGAAAATCGTATGCACGGGGAGGAGCAAAATCATTAATACAAAGAAATAGTTCAGATGGTAAGAATGATCTCACATTACAGAACAGCAGTCATTAGAATAGTCCAACATACAGCCGTCCAACATCCCATGCAAAACCTCCATCTCCCGTGGCTCTTCCTTTAGCTGAGACAACCGCTGCTCCTTTTCCAGAAAGTCCTCTAGGGTCTGAGGGAAACTCAATGTGCATTTGTCATGGACTCCTTTGAGATTTTGGTATAGACTGTTAATTTTATCTGCTGTTCTCTGCACACTGGTTATCAGCTTATTGGCACAGTTCCTGCCAAACTCCAGCAAGGTTATGTCTTCATTAAAATCGTCCACAGCTTTAAATGGAAGATGCGGGGGGAAACCCCCTTTCCCTTCTCTCCATGCCATCTGACTTATGATATTTTCCTTGACACGGGTATTCTTAGCTTTGAGCCTGTGGGCCTCCGCATTAATTTGTTTTAATCTGACTATCATGACCTTGAGCTTGCAAACCTCGTCAGTGATTAGCTCCTGCGTGTCATTTATTTGCCTCAGGATGCTGCAGGACAGCTCATGGAAGGGAGACATGTCCATCGTTTTGCTCTCAGCCTGCTCTGACCGCTCAGCTAATGTCTGCTTGTCTGCTTCTAGTTGAGAATCCTTTTCTTCCGCTCCATTCTTCTTCGCTTCTACAATCATTATTTGGAGTGTTAGCTGGTCCTTTTCCTCCTCCAGCTGGCTGTACTTGTTTGACAGCTCCTTATGTTCAGCATACAAGCAATTATACTTGTTCACTGCCAGATCTCTTTGGGCTTGCTCATTAGCCACAGTTTGTTGTAGTGTACGAGCTTTCTTCCTTGTCAATTCATTATCTCTTACCATCACGCCTACATTGGCCAGGGATGCTTTTGCCGTTGCTACAGCTGCGGTCGCCATAGCAAAGGGATCTTGATCCGTATTCTGCATTATAGTGACCTCTCGGTGGGTAACGATGTCTTCATGGAAGGGACTTTTGATCCTCTCTTCTGATTTGAGGACCATTGCTTTTCTTTTCTTGTCATAGACAAACTCATTCCACTTGGACACCGTACGCTTTCCCAATGGAGTGTACGGGACAATTGGTCGGTTTATGATGTCTATGTCTTCTTCTGCCGGTGGGGTCCGGACTTCCTGAGCAGGGTCTCCTCCTTTATTTTGGGCACCAGAGCCCCCTGCTTGAGAGGTGTCTATTTCCATGTCCTGTATACCGGATCCACCTGCCTTGGCATCTTCCCTTGTCTTCAATTCTTCTTCCGCCCTCTTTTCTGCCTCAGCCTGCTCAACTTCAGCCTCTTTCTGCTTTTGGGCTTCCTCAGCCTCTTTCTGCAGTCTTTCATTTTCAGCTTCTTGTTGCTTTCTTGCTTCCTCAGCTTCCCGCTGTAACCTCGCTTCTTCTCTTAATCTGAGCTCTTCCTGAGCTCGGGCATCCTCAGCTTCTTTCTCCTTTTGCTGGCTGGTCTTCTGGGCCTTGGTTGAGCTAGAGCTTGCTCCAGTGCCTTGGCGACAGATCCGTAGCTCAGCCATGTTGTGGATGCCTCTGAATGCCTCTTCCTCGGCATCAGGATAGTGGGAGTACTCGAAGTGAGCATAGATATCCTTACAGTGCTCAGTAACTCTTCCCTTTCGGTCATTCCTGTGGAAGATTACCTCACCGAAGTGGAAGGCTTTCAGCTCTTGAACAAATTCATCGGCCGAGGCAACCCTTGAAAACTTGTAAGCACCTATGCAGAAAGGTAGGGGGGGAAAGGAAGCCTTATGTTGTTTGTGGAGCATTGCTCCAATCCCATCCAGGAAGAGTTGTCTTACTGCTTCTTTGAGAACCACATAGTCTGTGGCATACTGCGGCAAGATGTATGGGGGCTTAGTCCCTCCAAACATTCTCAGGTAGGTACCTTGCTCCGAAAAGTAAAAGTCCCCATAATCCTCAAGGACTTCCAAAGCATTTTCTGACAGGCAGTTTGGTTCTTCCTTGAACATTTTCTCGTATAGGGGCATGATGAACCCCTCACAGATGAGTTTGTAGCTGGGCTTGTAATTATGAGCCCACAACATCTTGAATGCGACATAGACCGGGGCGGTGGCCCTATCCCATGTGCAGCCCAATTTGTGGAAGTCTATCTTGGCCAAAATACAATCAATCAGATATGAGGACATGAAAAATTCAGCCTTCTTCAAGGCTAGTCCTTCTTTAGCAGTAATTATCATCGAGGCCAGACTGTCTGACAGGATAGTGGCCCAGTCAAACACAGTTCCCTTGAATGCCACGTAGTGGATAATAGGGATCCACTGAATCTTATACACTGTGCCATCGGGCATGCCGAAGATTCTGCACAGCATTAAAGCGATCAATCTGAAAGGAGCTCTCAGATTTTGTACGTCATATTCATCACTTCCTTTCTTTCTCAAATGTTTTCCCGCCATTAGCAGCTTCTTGGCCATCTCGACGTTATTCATTTGGCTCAACCATTCGTCAGTCAGAGCTTGTTGGACACGGGGAAATTTGTAGGCTGCCGCAATATACGCGGGTTGAAATGAGGCAATAGCCACTTTCCCGCTATCATTTATCACTCTCCCTTCAGCATCGACATGTTGGAGTATCCATCCGATCACTTCAACACAGGGGAACAGCTCAGGGTGGGTAGCGGCTCTAGTTATGCCTGAGGCTCTGATATTAAGATAAATCGGTGCTTCCTCTAACAACATATATGGGATTTCTTGGTCCCGGATCATTCTGTAGATGTCACCCCATCTGATTTCAGGAGGGACAGCGGTGGTGCACCTAGTGTCCTGGAGTGAAGCTTCAGTTTTGAGTGGCGCAGGCTTCTTTTCAGTCATCTTAGCCTTCTTCTTACCGGTTTTCGGCATCTTGACTTACCCATGATAGCACCCATATACAAGTCATCATGATATTGAGCAACATACTGTGAGATTTTAACAGAGAGCATCATTGTTTTGATACATGAATGAGATAAGGAGCAATGTGAAGCTGTGTACTTAGGAGGCACAATACATCATTTCAATGTGAAATACAAATTTAAACATTTGAATCTTTTAAAGGGGGAAGCTTTGGGGTGTTCCTGAGAGGATAGGCAACAGTCTGCTCTCGGCCCGGCCCTAGGAGAAAGGGTGATATTCGTTTTAACAGGGACACCATTATAAATCTCAGCCATCTTAATTCTTTTAAAGGGGCAGGCTCAGTATGTTCCTGTGAGGATAAGCGCGCTGCGGAAGCAGCCTGCTTTCGGTTTGGCTCTGGGGAAGAGGGTGAATTTCGTCACTGCTACGGTTTGAAAGGCTAATGGCGGGGAAGCTCGGGTTGGAAGGACTCTGTGATAACAAGGGAGCCCCTTTCGCACTTTCGACTCGGTGAGGGCTTCGAATGCTATTGTCACTTACGGCACTCGCCGAAGTGCTCTATGGGAAGCTCTAGTTCGAGCGAGGGTGATGGCGCCGGAGACATATTGACGGGAAAGGCTCGGGTGGCCATGGTTTCGGGTTTCGGCTCGCGTAACTTGAATGCTCACGATATTTGAACAGGGGTAATGGCGTCGGTTCCTAGGTTTTGACTTGGGTAGAGGGCATGTTGGGACTGAAGTTTACGGAAAGGCCCGAGGTTTTACGTCCTGAGATTTCGGCCGGGGACATGAAAAGCCTATGGGGCTTCGACAGTTTTTCACACAACGAGGCACGCGGCCCGGGGATTAAAATGGAACAAGTTTAACCGCCCGCACCAACCGTCTCTACTAAAAAAAAAATGTTTTAACCAATGTCTGTTTTATATGACGAGAACTCCATTCAACTGCATTTGACGGGCAAAACATAGCCCTTGACGGGTGTTTTGCCCGTCAAAATCCCACCAAAACCCATCGTTTTCAAACAAAAGACAACCCAAAAGCAACTGGAAACCATAAAAGGGGCGAATTTCAAGGTTAAAATCCTACCTGGCACCGTGGGGATCGCTTGAACGAGGTGGCCACGAACGCGGATGAGCGAGGTGAGCTGGAGCGATTTGCACGGCGTTCCACGTCGTTTTCCAATCGAAAACAATGGTGTATTGGCTCGAGCCCCCTACCGTATATTTATAAAAGACAGGAACGTGCGAGCATTTAGATTGGTAGTTGGCGCAATTAAAATGCGGCTTAAATATGCCGCCCGTTGCGGTCACGTCAAAATGTTTCGATTTCCGTGCGACCGCCATTCGCGGGACCACCTTGCGAATCATACCCGCCGTTGCGGAAGGGTTCAGGGAAAGTTTCCTCCGTTTCGGGGCGCATCGCGGAAGGGAAACTCGAAGCCTTCCGCAAAAGAACCCCGCGTTGCGGACGGATAACGCCAAGGCTTCCGCCGTTTCGGGAGCTATTTGCGAAGGGCTTCCGTAAATCCAAAAGTTTCTAAGTCTCGCGGGGTTTCAGGACGATATGGCGAATGCTCCCGGTATTTTCGGAAGGGAAACTTGAAAGTTTCCGCGGTTGCTGGCGGCTTCTTGGAATTGTTCCAGAAGGGCCTCATCCTTTCGGTGTTTCGGCAAGTCAGGGCGAACTTTTCACGGTTTCATAAGAAATTTGCGAATTTCTCCGTGTTATTTCGGAAAGCTTTTGTGGATGGCTTCCGCCGTTTCGGAAGGAAAATCCGAAGGCTTCCGCAGGTTTTCGAATTTTTTCTAAGTCTCTTTTCGGAAAGCTTATGTGAACGACTTCCGTCGCTTCAAATCACTTCGCTGAATTCTTCCGCCGTTTCGGAAGGATTTCATCAGAAGCTTCCTCGATTTTAACAAACTATTCCAACTTTTTTCGGGTGTCTTTCCCAAGTTCTCCCGCTGTTTCGGGAAGAAAACCGGAAGGTTTCCGCAATTTTCGGGTGGAAAATCTCTAAGGATTCCGCAACTTCAAAGAAAAAACCTAAGTCTTTTGCCAAAGTTTCGGGAGATTTGACGGAAGGCGCTCACCGTTTCGAACGGAAAGAACGAATGCCTCCGTGACTGCGGAAAGTTTCGATGAATGGCTCCTCCGTTCCGGAAAGAATTACCCAACGGCTCCCACAACTTTCCAAAGAAAATTGCGAAGTCTCCTCATAGCTTTGGAAAGAATTCGTGAATTCCTACGCGGGTTTCGGGCGGTTCCCTTAAATTGTTCCGCAACCTTTTGGGAGAATGTTTCAAGTTCTTTTCGAGAGGATTTGACCACAGCTCCCGCCATTTCGGGGAAAGCTTTGAAAGCTTCCGCGGTTGCGGAAGGTTTGAACGAGGCACTCCGCCGTTTCGGAAGGATTGCCCAAGTGCTCCCGCGTTCTTCCAACAAAAATTCTCTAAGTCTTCCTTTGAGAAGCTTATGCGAGCGGCTTCTGCAGTTACGGGAAAAATCTTGAATTGCTCCACCGTTTCGGAAGCAGAATCGTTTCGGGAGGAAAATTTGAATTGTTCCGCAGAAACAAAAATCGAAAAGTTTCCAAGTTTTACTTCGGAAGGCTTAGACGGGCGGTTTATGAGATTGGCCTCCGCCATTTCGGAAGGATAGCCCGAGAGCTTCCGCGGTTTATTCGACGAGAGTTTTCTAAGTTCTTTTGCGGGCGTTTAAGTGAGAGGCTTCCGCCACTACGGGGTTTTAGCAAATTGCTCCGTGACTTCGAGAAAAAACTTCATTGAAAGATCTTCTATTTGAGAGTCAAAATCTTCTGGCAGCCTTGGAGTTTCTCATGGCGAGACTCTCTGCTTAAAAGCAAAGATAAAAGATGAAAAAAAAACGTTTAAGGCAGCCTTTCTAAAAAAAAAAAATAAAAATAAAGGAGGGGCCCCATATGTGCAAAATTTTGGGGGGAGTGTTGCTGCAACAACAATGGCGAGTCGCTGGCGAACACAGATCTCTGAAAAATTCCTCCTCATGGTCTGAAACCTCATCAAAAACATCCATCTTGGTTGCACTTACTCGGCTAAGCACTTTAAAGTCACGTGAGGGGAAGGAGGCACTTTACCTGCTAGCCATTGGGGAGAGGGGAGCTTTGACCGAGACATCTTCACCACTCTCAAAGGGCCAATATATGAGATTCATTTTAGGAGGGGCATCTTTCAGATGGTCACAGCTGCCGGACTCCACAGGATCTGCAACACTTGGTCGTGGACATTATTGCTCTTGTTCCTCATTCCCATGCTGCTTGCATCCTTTTGGATGTTTGTACTTTGGACAGCTTAGCTGTTTGAGCCTTCCAGAGATATTTTCTTTTGGACATGATCTTTGATTTAGGCTCCTCAATCCATAGGGTCCTTTTGTGTGAGTTAGAGATTTTATTGATTTTATCAAACTTCACGGACAGAGAGGAGCCCATTTTGAGCTGGGCCTTTTGGACAGCCTTCTTGATTTTACATGTCTTTTGCTTTTGTCTCAGCCATGCTTTAATTGAGGCGAGAATCTATGGAAAACAGACTCTTGAATGTAGGCCATTTTGGCTGTTAAATCTGCAGCATGGAGTCATTTCAATACCCTATGTCCTCTAGAGGTGCCACTTTCCATGGGTCCAACTTTGGTAACCTTCTTGAGATGCCTTTAAAGTGTGAGAGTGGGTGGAGCCCAACGATAGTAGTGAAGATGGTCATAGGTCTCTGCTATTAAACAGGATTAGTGTGACTAGCAGGGTAGGCTTCCTCCCTTCTGAACATTTCAGCGAGAGCACAACAGACCGGATTTACTTGAGCAGAGTTCCAGACTCATGGGTCGCAAGTTTTCTTTGAGAGAGTCATCTTCAACGGGAATCTCAACCAGAAGGGCATTCAGAAAACAAAACTTGTCGTAAAAGTTCAAATAACAAAGAGAGAAACAACATGGCCGAAAAAATAAAGCAACTAAAGGCTAAAGCAAAAAGAAAACTTTATTTATGTACAGGAAGTCTCGAGGAGACTATGCGAAGTATTGTTTCAGAGCGAGGCCATTGAGAGGAAGGGCTACTTCTTCTCCCTCGAGATTTGTCAATTTATAAGTGGATGGGCCTAATTTTGCAGAAATTTGGTACGGGCCTACCCATAGATGTTGAAATTTCGTATGCATTCCTTTGCCTTCATGATTATGGTCCCATTTCAGGACTAAATCACCAACTTCAAAATCTCTCTTACCGGATTTCCTCTTATCGAACCATCTCTTAACTATGTCCTGGTGCTGATGGAATCGATCTTTAGCTTTGTGTCGGGCTTCTTCCAGTTGAAGCAGGGTGTTGATCCTGGATTGTAAGGCTTGGCTACCAGAACCCCGAGAGGCTTGGGACAATTGCAAGGATGGTAGTAAGATGTTTGGGGGAAGAATGGCTTCCTTGCCATAGACAAGAGTAAAAGGGGAGACACCTAAAGCGTTTTTCGGGGTTACCCTATCTGCCCATAAGGCGTTTGGGAGAGCCACATGCCAACTTCTCTGGTTTTCTATCACAGTTTTCTTAAGAATTCGAATCAGATTCTTGTTTGAGGATTCAGCTAATCCGTTTCCCTGAGGGTAGTAATTGGCTGAATAATGCAACTTAATTCCCCATTCATAAACAAATTCATTTATCTTGCAAGATGAAAAATAAGTAGCATTATCAAAAACAAGGGAAATTGGAACCCCAAACCTGGTTATGATGTTCTCTTTCAAGAAGCTGATGACTGCGTCTTCATTGATCTTGCGCAACGGGATGGCCTCCGTCCACCTAGTGAAGTAGTCGGTAGCCGTCAGGATGTATCGATGTTGCAATGAAGAATTTGGATTTATTTCTCCGATAAAATCTATGCCCTTTGGAATGTAGCTCCTGCATTTATCAGACCAAATGGCATTCTTCTGTAGGCGAAAGTTCCCCACTTAGTCCTGAAAGTAGTCTTGAGACGATCTTCTTCGGCTACTAACACTTGATTATAGCCAGAGAAACCATCGAGGAGAGAAAACAATTCGGATCCTGACACCATTTGTAGGATTTGCTCCATTGAAGGTACGGGGTAGTTATCTTTATCCGAAGCTTTGTTTAAATTTCTGAAATCTACACATAGCCTTATCTCTCCTGACTTCTTTCTTACGGGAACCAAGTTTGCAACCCATTCAGAATGACGGACTTTGAAGATTATCTTAGCGTCCAGGAGCTTCTTTAATTCCTTTTGGATTAGCGGTTCTAGAGTAGGATGCATCCTTCTCAACTAAGGCTGAAATGGCTTGACACCCGCTTTCATTGGTATAACATGCTGAATGATGCGGACGTCATATGTTTTCAGATCTTCATAGGTCCATGCAAAAACATCCTTGTACTGTTTAAACAATTTAATGAACCTATCTCTTTCTCCTGGTGAACAACATTTGCCAAGGTTGACGAATTTTTGTTCTGCCTTGGTACCCAGATTAACAACCTCATGTTGCATTGATGAGACAACCGCTGCTCCTTTTCCGGAAAGTCCTCTAGGGTCTGAGGGAAACTCAATGTGCATTTGTCATGGACTCCTTTGAGCTTTTGGTATAGACTGTTAATTTTATCTGTTGTTCTCTGCACACTGGTTATCAGCTTATTCTCACAGTTCCTGCCAAACTCCAGCAAGGCTATGTCTTCATTAAAATCGTCCACAGCTTTAAATGGAAGATGCGGGGGGAAACCCCCTTTCCCTTCTCTCCATGCCATCTGACTTATGATATTTGCCTTGACACGGGTATTCTTAGCTTTGAGCCTGTGGGCCTCCGCATTAATTTGTTTTAATCTGACTATCATGACCTTGAGCTTGCAAACCTCGTCAGTGATTAGCTCCTGCGTGTCATTTATTTGCCTTAGGATGCTGCAGGACAGCTCATGGAAGGGAGACATGTCCATCGTTTTGCTCTCAGCCTGCTCTAACCGCTCAGCTAATGTCTGCTTGTCTGCTTCTAGCTGAGAAGCCTTTTCTTCTGCTCCATTCTTCTCCGCTTCTACAATCATTATTTGGAGTGTTAGCTGGTCCTTTTCCTCCTCCAGCTGGCTATACTTGTTTGACAGCTCCTTATGTTCAGCGTACAAGCAATTATACTTGTTCACTGCCAGATCTCTTTGGGCTTGCTCATTAGCCACAGTTTGTTGTAGCGTACGAGCTTTCTTCCTTGCCAATTCATTATCTCTTACCATCACGCCTACATTGGCCAGGGATGCTTTTGTCGTTGCTACAGCTGCGGTTGCCATAGCAAAGGGATCTTGATCCGTATTCTGCATTATAGTGACCTATCGGTGGGTAACGATGTCTTCATGGAAGGGACTTTTGATCCTCTCTTTTGATTTGAGGACCATTTCTTTTCTTTTCTTGTCATAGACAAACTCATTCCACTTGGACACCATACGCTTTCCCGATGGAGTGTACGGGACAATTGGTCGGTTTATGATGTCTATGTCTTCTTCTGCCGGTGGGGTCCGGACTTACTGAGCAGGGTCTCCTCCTTTATTTTGGGCACCAGAGCCCCCTGCTTGAGAGGTGTCTATTTCCATGTCCTGTATACCGGATCCACCTGCCTTGGCATCTTCCCTTGTCTTCAATTCTTCTTCCGCCCTCTTTTCTGCCTCAGCCTGCTCAGCTTCAGCCTCTTTCTGCTTTTGGGCTTCCTCAGCCTCTTTCTGCAGTCTTTCATTTTCAGCTTCTTGCTGCTTTCTTGCTTCCTCAGCTTCCCGCTGTAACCTCGCTTCTTCTCTTAATTTGACCTCTTCCTGAGCTCGGGCATCCTCAGCTTCTTTCTCCTTTTGCTGGCTGGTCTTCTGGGCCTTGGTTGAGCTAGAGCTTGCTCCAGTGCCTTGGCGACAGATCCGTAGCTCAGCCATGTTGCCGATGCCTCTGAATGCCTCTTCCTCGACATCAGGATAGTGGGAGTACTCGAAGTGAGCATAGATATCCTTACAGTGCTCAGCAACTCTTCCCTTTCGGTCATTCCTGTGGAAGATTACCTCACCGAAGTGGAAGGCTTTCAGCTCTTGAACAAATTCGTCGGCCGAGGCAACCCCTGAAAACTTGTAAGCACCTATGCAGAAAGGTAGGGGGGGAAAGGAAGCCTTATGTTGTTTGTGGAGCATTGCTCCAATCCCATCCAGGAAGAGTTGTCTTACTGCTTCTTTGAGAACCACATAGTCTGTGGCATACTGCGGCAAGATGTATGGGGGCTTAGTCCCTCCAAACATTCTCAGGTAGGTACCTTGCTCCGAAAAGTAAAAGTCCCCATAATCCTCAAGGACTTCCAAAGCATTTTCTGACAGGCAGTTTGGTTCTTCCTTGAACATTTTCTCGTATAGGGGCATGATGAACCCCTCACAGATGAGTTTTTAGCTGGGCTTGTAATTCTGAGCCCACAACATCTTGAATGCGATATAGACCGGGGCGGTGGCCCTATCCCATGTGCAGCCCAATTTGGGGAAGTCTATCTTGGCCAAAATACAATCAATCAGATATGAGGACATGAAAAATTCAGCCTTCTTCAAGGCTAGTCCTTCTTTAGTAGCAATTATCATCGAGGCCAGACTGTCTGACAGGCTAGTGGCCCAGTCAAACACAGTTCCCTTGAATTCCACGTAGTGGATAATAGGGATCCACTGAATCTTATACACTGTGCCATCAGGCATGTCGAAGATTCTGCACAGCATTAAAGCGATCAATCTGAAAGGAGCTCTCAGATTTTGTACGTCATATTCATCACTTCCTTTCTTTCTCAAATGTTTTCCCGCCATTAGCAGCTTCTTGGCCATCTCGACGTTATTCATTTGGCTCAACCATTCGTCAGTCAGAGCTTGTTGGACACGGGGAAATTTGTAGGCTGCCGCAATATACGCGGGTTGAAATGAGGCAATAGCCACTTTCCCGCTATCATTTATCACTCTCCCTTCAGCATCGGCATGTTGGAGTATCCATCCGATCACTTCAGCACAGGGGAACAGCTCAGGGCGGGTAGCGGCTCTAGTTATCCCTGAGGCTCTGATATTAAGATAAATCGGTGCTTCCTCTAACAACATATCTGGGATTTCTTGGTCCCGGATCATTCTGTAGATGTCACCCCATCTGATTTCAGGAGGGACATCGGTGGTGCACCTAGTGTCCGGGAGTGAAGCTTCAGTTTTGAGTGGCGCAGGCTTCTTCTCAGTCATCTTAGCCTTCTTCTTACCGGTTTTCGACATCTTGACTTACCCATGATAGCACCCATATACAAGTCATCATGATATTGAGCAACATACTGTGAGATTTTAACAGAGAGCATCATTGTTTTGATACATGAATGAGATAAGGAGCAATGTGAAGCTGTGTACTTAGGAGGCACTATACATCATTTCAATATGAAATACAAATTTAAACATTTGAATCTTTTAAAGGGGGAAGCTTTGGGGTGTTCCTGAGAGGATAGGCAACAGTCTGCTCTCGGCCCGGCCCTAGGAGAAAGGGTGATATTCGTTTTAACAGGGACACCATTATAAATCTCATCCATCTTAATTCTTTTAAAGGGGCAGGCTTAGTATGTTCCTGTGAGGATAAGCGCGCTGTAGAAGCAGCCTGCTTTCGGTTTGGCTCTGGGGAAGAGGGTGAATTTCGTCACTGCTACGGTTTGAAAGGCTAATGGCGGAGAAGCTCGGGTTGGAAGGACTCTGTGACAACAAGGGAGCCCCTTTCGCACTTTCGACTCGGTGAGGGCTTCGAATGCTATTGTCACTTACGGCACTCGCCGAGGTGCTCTATGGGAAGCTCTAGTTCGAGCGAGGGTGATGGCGCCGGAGACATACTGACGGGAAAGGCTCGGGTGGCGATGGTTTCGGGTTTCGGCTCGCGTAACTTGAACGCTCACAGTATTTGAACAGGGGTAATGGCGTCGGTTCCTAGGTTTTGACTTGGGTAGAGGGCATGTTGGGACTGAGGTTTACGGAAAGGCCCGGGGTTTTACGTCCTGAGCTTTCGGCCAGGGACATGAAAAGCCTATGGGGCTTCGACAGTTTTTCACACAACGAGGCACGCGGCCCGGGGATTAAAATGGAACAAGTTTAACCGCCCGCACCAACCGTCTCTACTAAAAAAAAAATGTTTTAACCAATGTCTGTTTTATATGACGAGAACTCCATTCAACTGCATTTGACGGGCAAAACATAGCCCTTGACGGGTGTTTTGCCCGTCAAAATCCCACCAAAACCCATCGTTTTCAAACAAAAGACAACCCAAAAGCAACTGGAAACCGTAAAAGGGGCGAATTTCAAGGTTAAAATCCTACCTGGCACCGTGGGGATCGCTTGAACGAGGTGGCCGCGAACGCGGATGAGCGAGGTGAGCTGGAGCGATTTGCACGGCGTTCCACGTCGTTTGCCAATCGAAAACAATGGTGTATTGGCTCGAGCCTCCCATCGTATATTTATAAAAGACAGGCACGTGTGAGCATTTAGATTGGTAGTTGGCGCAATTAAAATGCGGCTTAAATACGCCGCCCGTTGCGGTCACGTCAAAATGTTTCGATTTCCGTGCGACCGCCATTCGCGGGACCACCTTGCGAATCATACCCACCGTTGCGAAAGGGTTCAGGGAAAGTTTCTCTAAGTCTTCCTTTGAGAAGCTTATGCGAGCGGCTTCCGCAGTTACGGTAAAAATCTTGAATTGCTCCACTGTTTCGGAAGCAGAATCGTTTCGGGAGGAAAATTTGAATTGTTCCGCAGAAACAAAAATCGAAAAGTTTCCAAGTTTTACTTCGGAAGGCTTAGACGGGTGGTTTATGAGATTGGCCTCCGCCATTTCGGAAGGATAGCCCGAGAGCTTCCGCGGTTTATTCGACGATAGTTTTCTAAGTTCTTTTGCGGGCGTTTAAGCGAGAGGCTTCCGCCACTACGGGGTTTTAGCAAATTGCTCCGTGACTTCGAGAAAAAACTTCATTGAAAGATCTTCTATTTGAGAGTCAAAATCTTCTGGCAGCCTTGGAGTTTCTCATGGCGAGACTCTCTGCTTAAAAGCAAAGATAAAAGCTGAAAAAAAATGTTTAAGGAAGCCTTTCTAAAAAAAATAAAATAAAATAAAGGAGGGGCCCCATATGTGCAAAATTTTGGGGGGAGTGTTGCTGCAACAACAATGGTGAGTCGCTGGCGAACACAGATCTCTGAAAAATTCCTCCTCATGGTCCGAAACCTCATCAAAAACATCCATCTTGGTTGCACTTACTCGGCTGAGCACTTTAAAGTCATGTGAGGGGAAGGAGGCACTTTACCTGCTAGCCATTGGGGAGAGGGGAGCTTTGACTGAGACATCTTCACCACTCTCAAAGGGCCAATATATGAGATTCATTTTAGGAGGGGCATCTTTCAGATGGTCACTGCTGCCGGACTCCACAGGATCTGCAACACTTGGTCGTGGACATTATTGCTCTTGTTCCTCATTCCCATGCTGCTTGCATCCTTTTGGATGTTTGTACTTTGGACAGCTTAGTTGTTTGAGCCTTCCAGAGATATTTTCTTTTGGACATGATCTTTGATTTAGGCTCCTCAATCCATAGGGTCCTTTTGTGTGAGTTAGAGATTTTATTGATTTTATCAAACTTCACGGACGGAGAGGAGCCCATTTTGAGCTGGGCCTTTTGGACAGCCTTCTTGATTTTACATGTCTTTTGCTTTTGTCTCAGCCATGCTTTAATTGAGGCGAGAATCTCTGGAAAACAGACTCTTGAATGTAGGCCATTTTGGCTGTTAAATCTGCAGCATGGAGTCATTTCAATACCCTATGTCCTCGAGAGGTGCCACTTTTCATGGGTCCAACTTTGGTAACCTTCTTGAGATGCCTTTAAAGTGTGAGAGTGGGTGGAGCCCAACGATAGTAGTGAAGATGGTCATAGGTCTCTGTTATTAAATAGGATTAGTGTGACTAGCAGGGTAGGCTTCCTCCCTTCTGAACATTTCAGCGAGAGCACAACAGACCGGATTTACTTGAGTAGAGTTCCAGACTCATGGGTCGCAAGTTTTCTTTGAGAGAGTTATCTTCAATGGGAATCTCAACCAGAAGGGCATTCAGAAAACAAAACTTGTCGTAAAAGTTCAAATAACAAAGAGAGAAACAACATGGCCGAAAAAATAAAGCAACTAAAGGCTAAAGCAAAAAGAAAACTTTATTTATGTACAGGAAGTCTCGAGGAGACTATGCGAAGTATTGTTTCAGAGCGATGCCATTGCGAGGAAGGGCTACTTCTTCTCCCTCGAGATTTGTCAATTTATAAGTGGATGGGCCTAATTTTGCAGAAATTTGGTACGGGCCTACCCATAGATGTTGAAATTTCGTATGCATTCCTTTGCCTTCATGATTATGGTCCCATTTCAGGACTAAATCCCCAACTTCAAAATCTCTCTTACCGGATTTCCTCTTATCGAACCATCTCTTAACTATGTCCTGGTGCTGATGGAATCAATCTTTAGCTTTGTGTCGGGCTTCTTCCAGTTGAAGCAGGGTGTTGAACCTGGATTGTAAGGCTTGGCTACCAGAACCCCGAGAGGCTTGGGACAATTGCAAGGATGGTAGTAAGATGTTTGGGGGAAGAATGGCTTCCTTGCCATAGACAAGAGTAAAAGGGGAGACACCTAAAGCATTTTTCGGGGTTACCCTATCTGCCCATAAGGCGTTTGGGAGAGCCACATGCCAACTTCTCTGGTTTTCTATCACAGTTTTCTTAAGAATTCGAATCAGATTCTTGTTTGAGGATTCAGCTAATCCGTTTCCCTGAGGGTAGTAATTGGCTGAATAATGCAACTTAATTCCCCATTCATAAACAAATTCATTTATCTTGCAAGATGAAAAATAAGTAGCATTATCAAAAACAAGGGAAATTGGAACCCCAAACCTAGTTATGATGTTCTCTTTCAAGAAGCTGATGACTACGTCTTCATTAATCTTGCGCAACGGGATGGCCTCCGTCCACCTAGTGAAGTAGTCGGTAGCCGTCAGGATGTATCGATGTTGCAATGAAGAATTTGGATTTATTTCTCCGATAACATCTATGCCCCATTGCTCAAAAGGCTCAGAGATGATGACCGGCTACAACGGTCTTGCTGCCTTAGGTAACTTCCTGGCACTTCTTTGACATACATCGCAAATCCGTGCGTATGTGTGGGCATCTCGAAACAGAGTGGGCCAGTAATACCCAGCTCTCAGTATCTTGTGTGCTGTTGTCTCACCTGAATAATGTCCGCCTGCGGGGCCATCATGCAATTCTTTGACAACTCTGTTTGCATCTTCCATTTCCAAACATCTGAGGAGAACCCCATCATAATTCTTCCTGAAAAGAATCCCATCAATGATTTGATAGGGTGCGGATTTCAAACGGAGTGCCCTTCTTTGTTTAGAGTTCCAGTGCTCGGGTAGATATCCCTGCTGTAAATAGTGCACCAGATCCCTATTCCATGACTGGGGAGTTGTGAAGATATGACATACTTCAACCGAATTGAGCTCAGCTTCATTCTTCCAATGTTGTTCTTCATCAGTTGAGTTTCCCGCAAGTAATTTGCACAGGCCTTGCCCTTTGATGATTGTAGCCGGTTTAAATTCCAAATCATACTCCTGCAGAGCTGTGACCCAGTTCCCTCTCCTCTCTCCCAATTCCTTTTGAACGAAAAGGGATCTAACAGCTGGATGGGGAACTATGACTTTAGTTCTGTTCTTCAGAATGTATGGCCTAAACTGCTTCACAGCTTTGAAGACTGCATACGCATGTTTGTCAACTACGGGGTAATTCAGCTCAGCCCCTTGCAGACCAGTGCTCATAAACGAAATTGGGTATCCACCTTTTGCGTGAGTACAGCTGCGAGAGAGTCATCCGAAGTGAAGGTATACAAGATGAAATCTTTATCAAAATCTGGACTTCTTAAGGAAGGAGCTTTAGCTACAGCTGCCTTGATATCTCTAAATGTGTCCTTCTCCAAATCTGTCCACTTGAATTGTATGCTTTGTTTAACCATCTGCTGTAATGGCTTAACAATTTGTGCAAAATCCGGAACAAATCTGCGGACAAAATTGATGGTGCCCATAAAAGATTGCATAGATTTTTTGTTGTGAGGCATTGGAATCTTATTAATAGCTTGGACTCTTTCTTGGTCGATTGACACTACCCCTTTGGAGATGATATGACCCAAGAGCTTACCTTCGGGCACAGCAAACACGCTCTTCTTGGGATTCAAGGAAATACCATACTTCCGGAAACGATCAAAGATATGCCTCAGATGAACAACATGATCTTCCCTTTTCTTCGAAAAGACTGTCACATCATCTAAGTAAACAACAACACATTGCCTACCCAATCCTCGGAAGGCAATATCCATAGCCCTTTGGAATGTAGCTCCTGCATTTATCAGACCAAATGGCATTCTTCTGTAGGCGAAAGTTCCCCACTTAGTCCTGAAAGTAGTCTTGAGACGATCTTCTTCGGCTACTAACACTTGATTATAGCCAGAGAAACCATCGAGGAGAGAAAACAATTCGGATCCTAACACCATTTGTAGGATTTGCTCCATTGAAGGTACGGGGTAGTTATCTTTATCCGAAGCTTTGTTTAAATTTCTTAAATCTACACATAGCCTTATCTCTCCTGACTTCTTTCTTACGGGAACCAAGTTTGCAACCCATTCAGAATGCCGGATTTTGAAGATTATCTTAGCGTCCAGGAGCTTCTTTAATTCCTTTTGGATTAGCGGTTCTAGAGTAGGATGCATCCTTCTCAACTACTGCTGAAATGGCTTGACACCCGCTTTCATTGGTATAACATGCTGAATGATGCGGACGTCATATGTTTTCAGATCTTCATAGGTCCATGCAAAAACATCCTTGTACTGTTTAAACAATTTAATGAACGTATCTCTTTCTCCTGGTGAACAACATTTGCCAAGGTTGACGAATTTTGGTTCTGCCTCGGTACCCAGATTAACCAACTCATGTTGCATTGATGAGCTGTTAGTTTTGGTATTAGCTGGTCTTTTGAACTTATTTTGAAGATCGAAAAGCGTTTCGAGGGACCTTACCCCCTTTGGCATGAAATTTCCTTTCTCGTCATCTTTCTTCATCAAATCAGCATCGTGTTCTCCCTCATCTATTGCAGCTCCTTGAAAGCTATCTTCGTTTGTTAGGAAACTGATAATTTGCTCATCATCATCGAAGACTCTGAAGTTTGTGATGTTATCGGGAACGGAAGGCCTGAAGATCAATTCAATTGAGCATTTATTATTTGATGGCACCAATCTGGAAGCGGATGTTGCTAACAAATCAGCAGCAGAATTTTGCAATCTAGGAATTGATTTTATATTGAAAGCGTCAAAATGCATGATTAAATCCCATACCTTAGCCTGATAACCTTTCAAGTGAGGTGAGAGACAATGAATGGTGTCCCTTACCTGTCTTACAACTATCTCGGAGTCACTAAAGACCTTGAGGTACTTAACATTTAAGCCAATGGCCTTCTTTAATCCATGTACCAAAGCTTCATATTCAGCGGTGTTATTGGTGCAATCAAATTCTAATCTACAAGACAAAAAATACTTGTTTCCTTTTGGATCCATTAGAACACAACCGGCTCCGGATCCTTCCAGAGTTTTAGAACCATCAAAGTATAATGTCCAAAAGGTATCTTTAGATTCAGCTAAGTTAGTTTCTTTGTGATCTATGTCAGTGACTAAATTGACTATGTTACAATCAACATCATCAGTCCGAGAGAAATGAAGGAGATCGGACTGTTTATCTGATTCATGGCTAATGGTTTCAGATTGATAATTACCCGGATCCATTTCCAAGAAATAATTCCCCAGAACCGAGGATGAGAAAGTCACGGCTTCATTCTTTTCTTCTAACTGAGTTACGTTTTGTTTCATATGAGGTTCCCTAAGAAATTTAATCCGATTCTGCCTGTTCTGATAAGGCAGCCATAGATGAGACCAATCAGTAGCAAAGTAGCCACTCAGCTTAGTAGACCAATCCCTACTTAAAATCAGCCCATAGGCTTCAGGAATATCGACCACCATTATGTCAATGAATTGACAGACTCTAGGGTCGGCTGACAGTCTAATTAGAACATCTTTCATCTCCCCAATAACCTTGACAGCAGTCCTGTCTAATTGGATAATTTGAGCTGGAGATGGCACGGGCTGCCCATTAATTTTCCTACAAATTGACAGTGGCATAACGTTTGAAGAAGCTCCAGAGTCTACCAAACAGTTGTGAACATTGTGATTAAAAATTTCAAAAGTCAATAGGAAAGGCAATGTTTGAGATTTGGATTTCCCACCGATGCTAGCCTCATTAATTTCGGGATTGTCTTTAGAATCCGTTAATGTAGTGCTGGTTTTCGGTTGTAGAACATGCAGCAGTTTGTCTCATTGATGGGGCAAGCTACACATGTCGAATATTGATATGTTCGCTTTGACTTTCTTGATATCTTCGATAATATCATACCCTATGTCGGATTCGTTCCCAATTCGAGTTGGCTGATCTGTTTTGCTCATTGTGACCTTAGGTGGCTGAACTATGTTGTCAGCACTTGGCTGTTTGGCCGCTGTTTGGTTTACTTTGGGCTGTGGTGGGATGATTGGTATATGCCTCCTAAGCGGATCTTTCGAAACTCTAGGCTTATGGGGGACGGTGACTGGCATAGGATCCGCAATTGGGCCCTTGCTGCGAGTGGCAACATTTATGGTAGAGGGAGAGCTATCTATGTGATCTTCTTCTATTAATTCAGTCATAGGTACCCAATCCCACAACACCATACTAGTGTCCGGGGTTGGTTCCTCTAACTCAGGGCTCGACTCTTCTGGAGGATCATCCTGATCTGGGATCTGAGAATCTAACATTTGGTTCATGACTAATCTCATGGAATTGATCCATTGCGGGCAGCTCTTTTCCGAATGTGGTTCTTGGTGAAAAGTGCAGAAATTTTCCATCCCTATCTCATTCAAGTTTAAAACAGGGGCAACGTTCATTGGTGGATGAACCTGTTCCCCGTCTTCCCTTCTTTTATAAAATGGCTTGAAAGGTTTCCTGGATGTGCTAGCAGCCTTGTCTTTCTTGAGATCTACGATTTTGTTAGATAACTTCTGCATCATCTTGACTACATTTTCCATGTCCGTAGATGGCTCGTCTTTACCTCTAGTGAGCAGCAAAGGTTTTTTGCTAGCAGCTGGTTTTGGTTCTACATCTAAGGCATGTTTAGCAATGCTATCAGCCTCATCTTCTACCTTTCTAGCTTCCTCAAACTTCTCTATCAGGGTAGTTTTCTTGGACCTCTTTACGAACATTGCTATGGGTCCATCAAGAGCGGTTGTATAGTATTCAATTAGAGATTCCTCGGCTGGTTTATTAGCTTGACTGAAGTTATTCAACAGCGTAGTGAATCTTTGATTGAAATCTTGAACCTTTTCTTTCTTTTCCATCCTCATGGATAAGAGTTCTTTCATAAGTGTGGCCACAGTCTTTTGGTTTCCGTATTTCTTTAGAAAACATTTTTCGAATTCATCCCAACTAGAGATTGAGCTGGGTTGTAGGCTAAAGTACCATGATGATACTTTTGGCTCGAATGTATATGGAAACAACCTGCAGACTACGTCTTCATGTTGTACGTTCAAAAGGTTCAGAGCTAAGTAAAAACTCTTGAGGTGATCTTCCGCCGAAATGGCTTTCCCTGGATCGTACTTAGGCAAGACCTTTTCTGGGTTTTTAGGAAGATTATGGAATGGTCCAACTAGGTTCAGCGCCCCCCTTGCTCTCCAAGCAGGTACAGCCATGTTTGGGTTTGGATGTGGAGACCCTGGTGGAGAATTGTAGGGTGAATCCTGTGGAGTACTTTTGGGAGTGGTAATTTCTTCAAGATTTTCTTGGTCTGTCTCATTAAGAGTGTCTGAAATTTCTTCCAAAGTCAGATTTACCAGTTCTTCAAAACTCTGAACGAGAATTGAATCACGGGTGTATTGTGGTTCCTTTCTAGGTGTAATTTTCCTAGGGAGGAAGTTGACAGCGTTTAAACCACCTAGCTGTCTAACGTAGGATCTGGTATGTCTTCTCAAATCCTCTATTTCTGTAAAAGGAACAGCGTACAAAGCTTCTTGAGGCTCAGAGTCAGAAATGAGGCGTTCTTGGTCTGTTAATCCAAGATCTGGGCTGTTCGAAATGCTTTCTTTAAGCGGGTTTTCAGTGTTATCTATGACCGCGGAAGATTTTCCTCTATCAGCCATGCTCTTTCAAGCCCTCCTTCTAGCGCCAAAAACTGTTGATGCCTCGGATATCGTAGCATCAATCAGAAAGGGATTCTCCCCGAGAGATGGTCCCAATTAGACTATCTCCCGTTTGGTGTAGGGAATCCGTCCGGTTAGCGGTTCCGGCAACCGTGGGTTTGGAGTTTAAATCCAATTCTACCGATTATGGCCCGATCCACCTTTCTTTTGGGTTTTATGTCTTTTAAATGAGATGCAAGTGCCTAAATTATATTCGATCTAGATGCAACTAAAACAGGTCTAAGTCTAGGAACCGGAGTAAATCTACCTATCCCTGCAGGGAACACGCTTAAGGGATGAGCAATCAGCTGTAACAAATAACGTAAGGAAAGAACAGATAGCTGTTAATTCTCACAAGTAAAGCTACAGCAAGATAAAGATCTTTAGAAGATAGCTTCTAATTCAACATGGAACGCATTTATTGCTCATAAAACAGAAAAAAGCAAAAAATTTATTTAATCTACGTAGCAAGAATAAAGAAACAGATCTAAATGTAACAAACTGAAATTAAACTTAAAGATCCCTGCAAGGAGCAATTTAAAGGCATGAACAATGAGCCACATGAGTTATCCTGAAGAAAGAACAGTTAGCCATTCGATCTAGAAGAGAAATCTACAGCAATGATAAAGACATCAGCAGGTAGCTCCTGATTTAATGTGAAACGCATTCATTGTTCAGAAAATAGGGAAAATCGTATGCACGGGGAGGAGCAAAATCATTAATACAAAGAAATAGTTCAGATGGTAAGAATGATCTCACATTACAGAACAGTAGTCATTAGAATAGTCCAACATACAGCCATCCAACATCCCATGCAAAACGTCCATCTCCCGTGGCTTCTATTAGAAAATTCAATTTTACAGGCCCAATACAAGATAGCTCGTATGGGTTTCAAAATTTCATTCCCTGCCAAAAGTCCTCATCTATTCTTCCTAGCTACTATTTATAATTACAATTCTGCCATTTGGGTTGCCACCTAGCACCTTCCACCTGTCAATTGCAGGAGTTTTTTCTATAACCGACCACCAAAAATGACCACTTCTTTTACAAAATTGTTTTGACAAAAAATAGGGACAGCTGTCCCATGGCTTAGGCCTTACATGTTTGAAAGTTTAACAGAATATACATAGCAAAAATAATGCTAACACCCACGCTTTCCCTGCTAGACACGTGCTTGGCTGAAGAGGGTTGCTCAACTGAATTCAATTTATTTCATTCCTGTCCGTGAGCTTCTGCTGGCAGAGGGTCGCCCAAGTTAACTGTTGCTGATGCTGCCTGGGAAGAGACCCTCGAATCCCCTGCTGATGCTGCTTCTAATTGGGAAGGGGGGATTGAACTGGCCAGAATTTCTGCCATTGCTGGGGAAGAGGCTGCTGGGAGAGAAGATCCTGGTTCTACTGATGCTCCTGCTGCTGCTGCAGCTTTCCTGTCCTCCTCTGCTATGTAGCCGTACCACACACCTGTGTCCCTTATGAGTATGTTTGCTGCAGCAGGGAACAAGATTTTTTGAGAAGTCACATTCTTCCCGAGCTCTGCTTTAATGCTTTGAACTTCTGCTACTGCAGCTTGATGCACTTCCTTCAGCAGATGGTTGTGGAGTGATGATGAACCAATATAATGCTGGAGGTCATCAATAGCCAGGACATCAATCCTTTTCACATACTCCATTTGAACGCCTAGCTCTTCCTTTAGCTGAGACAACCGCTGCTCCTTTTCCGGAAAGTCCTCTAGGGTCTGAGGGAAACTCAATGTGCATTTGTCATGGACTCCTTTGAGCTTTTGGTATAGACTGTTAATTTTATCTGTTGTTCTCTACACACTGGTTATCAGCTTATTGGCACAGTTCCTGCCAAACTCCAGCAAGGCTATGTCTTCATTTAAATCGTCCACAGCTTTAAATGGAAGATGCGGGGGGAAACCCCCTTTCCCTTCTCTCCATGCCATCTGACTTATGATATTTGCCTTGACACGGGTATTCTTAGCTTTGAGCCTATGGGCCTCCGCATTAATTTCTTTTAATATGACTATCATGACCTTGAGCTTGCAAACCTCGTCAGTGATTAGCTCCTGCGTGTCATTTATTTGCCTCAGGATGCTGCAGGACAGCTCATGGAAGGGAGACATGTCCATCATTTTTCTCTCAGCCTGCTCTAACCGCTCAGCTAATGTCTGCTTGTCTGCTTCTAGCTGAGAAGCCTTTTCTTCCGCTCCATTCTTCTCCGCTTCTACAATCATTATTTGGAGTGTTAGCTGGTCCTTTTCCTCCTCCAGCTGGCTGTACTTGTTTGACAGCTCCTTATGTTCAGCGTACAAGCAATTATACTTGTTCACTGCTAGATCTCTTTGGGCTTGCTCATTAGCCACAGTTTGTTGTAGCGTACGAGCTTTCTTCCTTGTTAATTCATTATCTCTTACCATCACGCCTACATTGGCCAGGGATGCTTTTGCCGTTGCTACAGCTGCGGTCGCCATAGCAAAGGGATCTTGATCCGTATTCTGCATTATAGTGACCTCTCGGTGGGTAACGATGTCTTCATGGAAGGGACTTTTGATCCTCTCTTCTGATTTGAGGACCATTGCTTTTCTTTTCTTGTCATAGACAAACTCATTCCACTTGGACACTGTACACTTTCCCGATGGAGTGTACGGGACAATTGGTCGGTTTATGATGTCTATGTCTTCTTCTGTCGGTGGGGTCCGGACTTCCTGAGCAGGGTCTCCTCCTTTATTTTGGGCACCAGAGCCCCCTGCTTGAGAGGTGTCTATTTCCATGTCCTGTATACCGGATCCACCTGCCTTGGCATCTTCCCTTGTCTTCAATTCTTCTTCCGCCCTCTTTTCTGCCTCAGCCTGCTCAGCTTCAGCCTCTTTCTGCTTTTGGGCTTCCTCAGCCTCTTTCTGCAGTCTTTCATTTTCAGCTTCTTGCTGCTTTCTTGCTTCCTCAGCTTCCCGCTGTAACCTCGCTTCTTCTCTTAATCTGAGCTCTTCCTGAGCTCGGGCATCCTCAGCTTCTTTCTCCTTTTGCTGGCTGGTCTTCTGGGCCTTGGTTGAGCTAGAGCTTGCTCCAGTGCCTTGGCGACAGATCCGTAGCTCAGCCATGTTGCCGATGCCTCTGAATGCCTCTTCCTCGGCATCAGGATAGTGGGAGTACTCGAAGTGAGCATAGATATCCTTACAGTGCTCAGCAACTCTTCCCTTTCGGTCATTCCTGTGGAAGATTACCTCACCGAAGTGGAAGGCTTTCAGCTCTTGAACAAATTCGTCGGCCGAGGCAACCCCTGAAAACTTGTAAGCACCTATGCAGAAAGGTAGGGGAGGAAAGGAAGCGTTATGTTGTTTGTGGAGCATTGCTCCAATCCCATCCAGGAAGAGTTGTCTTACTGCTTCTTTGAGAACCACATAGTCTGTGGCATACTGCGGCAAGATGTATGGGGGCTTAGTCCCTCCAAACATTCTCAGGTAGGTACCTTGCTCCGAAAAGTAAAAGTCTCCATAATCCTCAAGGACTTCCAAAGCATTTTCTGACAGGCAGTTTGGTTCTTCCTTGAACATTTTCTCGTATAGGGGCATGATGAACCCCTCACAGATGAGTTTGTAGCTGGGCTTGTAATTCTGAGCCCACAACATCTTGAATGCGATATAGACCGGGGCGGTGGCCCTATCCCATGTGCAGCCCAATTTGGGGAAGTCTATCTTGGCCAAAATACAATCAATCAGATATGAGGACATGAAAAATTCAGCCTTCTTCAAGGCTAGTCCTTCTTTAGCAGCAATTATCATCGAGGCCAGACTGTCTGACAGGATAGTGGCCCAGTCAAACACAGTTCCCTTGAATGCCATGTAGTGGATAATAGGGATCCACTGAATCTTATACACTGTGCCATCGGGCATGCCGAAGATTCTGCACAGCATTAAAACAATCAATCTGAAAGGAGCTCTCAGATTTTGTACGTCATATTCATCACTTCCTTTCTTTCTCAAATGTTTGCCCGCCATTAGCAGCTTCTTGGCCATCTCGACGTTATTCATTTGGCTCAACCATTCGTCAGTCAGAGCTTGTTGGACACGGGGAAATTTGTAGGCTGCCGCAATATACGCGGGTTGAAATGAGGCAATAGCCACTTTCCCGCTATCATTTATCACTCTCCCTTCAGCATCGGCATGTTGGAGTATCCATCCGATCACTTCAGCACAGGGGAATAGCTCAGGGCGGGTAGCGGCTCTAGTTATGCCTGAGGCTCTGATATTAAGATAAATCGGTGCTTCCTCTAACAACATATCTGGGATTTCTTGGTCCCGGATCATTCTGTAGATGTCACCCCATCTGATTTCAGGAGGGACACCGATGGTGCACCTAGTGTCCTGGAGTGAAGCTTCAGTTTTGAGTGGCGCAGGATTCTTTTCATTCATCTTAGCCTTCTTCTTACCGGTTTTCGGCATCTTGACTTACCCCTGATAGCACCCATATACAAGTCATCATGATATTGAGAAACATACTGTGAGATTTTAACAGAGAGCATCATTGTTTTGATACATGAATGAGATAAGGAGCAATGTGAAGCTGTGTACTTAGGAGGCACAATACATCATTTCAATATGAAATACAAATTTAAACATTTGAATCTTTTAAAGGGGGAAGCTTTGGGGTGTTCCTGAGAGGATAGGCAACAGTCTGCTCTCGGCCCGGCCCTAGGAGAAAGGGTGATATTCGTTTTAACAGGGACACCATTATAAATCTCAGCCATCTTAATTCTTTTAAAGGGGCAGCCTCAGTATGTTCCTGTGAGGATAAGCGCGCTGCGGAAGCAGCCTGCTTTCAGTTTGGCTCTGGGGAAGAGGGTGAATTTCGTCACTGCTACGGTTTGAAAGGCTAATGGCGGGGAAGCTCGGGTTGGAAGGACTCTGTGACAACAAGGGAGCCCCTTTCGCATTTTCGACTTAGTGAGGGCTTCGAATGCTATTGTCACTTACGACACTCGCCGAGGTGCTCTATGGGAAGCTTTAGTTCGAGCGAGGGTGATGGCGCCGGAGACATACTGACGGGAAAGGCTCGGGTGGCCATGGTTTCGGGTTTCGGCTTGCGTAACTTGAATGCTCACGGTATTTGAACAGGGGTAATGACATCGGTTCCTAGGTTTTGACTTGGGTAGAGGGCATGTTGGGACTGAGGTTTACGGAAAGGCCCGGGGTTTTACGTCCTGAGCTTTCGGCCGGGGACATGAAAAGCCTATGGGGCTTCGACAGTTTTTCACACAACGAGGCACGTGGCCCGGGGATTAAAATGGAACAAGTTTAACCGCCCGCACCAACTGTCTCTACTCAAAAAAAAATGTTTTAACCAATGTCTGTTTTATATGACGAGAACTCCATTCAACTGCATTTGACGGGAAAAACATAGCCCTTGACGGGTGTTTTTCCCGTCAAAATCCCACCAAAACCCATCGTTTTCAAACAAAAGACAGCCCAAAAGCAATTGGAAACCGTAAAAGGGGTGAATTTCAAGGTTAAAATCCTACCTGGCACCGTGGGGATCGCTTGAACGAGGTGGCCGCGAACGCGGATGAGCGAGGTGAGCTGGAGCGATTTGCACGGCGTTCCACGTCGTTTGCCAATAGAAAACAATGGTGTATTGGCTCGAGCCCCCCACCGTATATTTATAAAAGACAGGTACGTGCGAGCATTTATATTGGTAGTTGGCGCAATTAAAATGAGGCTTAAATACGCCGCCCGTTGCGGTCACGTCAAAATGTTTCGATTTCCGTGCGACCGCCATTCGCGGGACCACCTTGCGAATCATACCCGCCGTTGCGGAAGGGTTCAGGGAAAGTTTCCGCCGTTTCGAGGTGCATCGCGGAAGGGAAACACGAAGCCTTCCGCAAAAGAACCCCGCGTTGCGGACGTATAACGCCAAGGCTTCCGCCGTTTCGGGAGCTATTTGCGAAGGGCTTCCGTAAATCCAAAAGTTTCTATGTCTCGCGGGGTTTCGGGACGATATGGAGAATGCTCCCGATATTTTCGGAAGGGAAACTTGAAAGTTTCCGCAGTTGCGGGCGGCTTCTTGGAATTGTTCCAGAAGGGCCTCATCCTTTCGGTGTTTCGGCAAGTCAGGGCGAATTTTTCGCGGTTTCGGAAGAAATTCGCGAATTTCTCCGTGGTATTTTAGAAAGCTTTTGTGGATGGCTTCCGCCGTTTCAGAAGGAAAATCCGAAGGCTTCTACAGGTTTTCGAAGTTTTTCTAAGTCTCTTTTCGGAAAGCTTATGTGAACGACTTCCGTCGCTTTGGACCACTTCGCTGAATTCTTCCGCCGTTTCGGAAGGATTTCATCAGAAGCTTCCTCCATTTTAACAAACTATTCCAACTTTTTTCGGGCATCTTTCCCAAGTTCTCTCGCTGTTTCGGGAAGAAAACCGGAAGGTTTCCGCAATTTTCGAGTGGAGAAGCTCTAAGGATTCCGCAACTTCAAAGAAAAAACCTAAGTCTTTTGCCAAAGTTTCGGGAGATTTGACGGAAGGCGCTCACCGTTTCGAACGGAAAGAACGAATGCCTCTGCGACTGCGGAAAGTTTCGATGAATGGCTCCGCCGTTCCGGAAAGAATTACCCAACGGCTCCTTCAACTTTCCAAAGAAAATTGCTAAGTCTCCTCATAGCTTTGGAAAGAATTCGTGAATTCCTCCGCGGGTTTCGGGCGGTTCCCTTAAATTGTTCCGCAACCTTTTGGGAGAATGTTTCAAGTTCTTTTCGAGAGGATTTGACCACAGCTCCCGCCGTTTCGGGGAAAGCTTTGAAAGCTTCCGTGGTTGCGGAAGGTTTGAGCGAGGCACTCTGCCGTTTCGGAAGGATTGCCCAAGTGCTCCCGCGTTCTTCCAACAAAAATTCTCTAAGTCTTCCTTTGAGAAGCTTATGCGAGCGGCTTCCGCAGTTACGGGAAAAATCTTGAATTGCTCCGCCGTTTCGGAAGCAGAATCGTTTCGGGAGGAAAATTTGAATTGTTCCGCAGAAAAAAAAATCGAAAAGTTTCCAAGTTTTACTTCGAAAGGCTTAGACGGGCGGTTTATGAGATTGGCCTCCGCCATTTCGGAAGGATAGCCCGAGAGCTTCCGCGGTTTATTCGACGAGAGTTTTCTAAGTTCTTTTGCGGGCGTTTAAGCGAGAGGCTTCCGCCACTACGGGGTTTTAGCAAATTGCTCCGTGACTTCGAGAAAAAAATTCATTGAAAGATCTTCTATTTGAGAGTCAAAAACTTCTGGCAGCCTTGGAGTTTCTCATGGCGAGACTCTCTGCTTAAAAGCAAAGATAAAAGCTGAAGAAAAACGTTTAAGGCAGCCTTTCTAAAAAAAAATAAAAAAAATAAAGGAGGGGCCCCATATGTGAAAATTTTTGGGGGGAGTGTTGCTGCAACAACAGGATGTTAACATCTTAACCAAGCAGGCTTGGAAGAGGATGGGGAGTCCCCCATTGAGCTAGTCCCCTGTACAGCTCCGGTTCTCTAATCACGCTAAGGTGACGCCAATTGGACGCGTTCCACGGCTGGTGGTGGATATTGAAGGCATGATGAAATATGTCGATTTCGATGTGATAGAAGTAGTTGAAGGAGGAAGCTATTATCCCGCGTTGCTGGGGATTGGATGGGCTAATGATAGCGGAGCAGTAATTAACTTCAAGTGATGGATGATGACTTTTGAAAATCGCGATCTCAGAGTTATCGCTCCGTTGGATCTGGTTGAAGGATGCTGCTACATCAAACCAGTGAAGGACGACGATCCCAACGAATGGGATCATGCATTCAATATTTTTGAAGATTACATTCATCCGACTGCCAATGGTGAGCTTGGATGGCGTAGTGCCAGCTCTGCGTCTTCCGACTCCGATGATGCGCTTGAAAACTGGCAGAACCGCTTGCATGAGGTGTTTCTCCGCAAGTGTGGGTTGTTGACGCAGTCCTTATGTCGAGTTGCTATCGAAACTGTTACACTACCAGTCTACGAAGGACTGCCGGGGTTATCCGACTTTCCGGTGGAGTTTGAGGAACGAGTTTCTGAACCACAGAGACTGTTGGCATTAGAGGAAGAACTGAAGGCTACCCCAGCAAAGTGGTGGGCGACCCACAAGAAATCTATTACCGAATGGTCGCAGTGTCGCCGGCTGATGCTAATTCATTTCGGCGATACTGAGGTCTACCACGTGGGGAAGTACGATGGATGGAATGATCCAGGTAGTCACTTGATGGAGTGTCAGTGATTATGGGCATCAAGACCACGAGCTGAGTGGGTCCATGCATTTGTTCATACCTTGGATGAGATGCTGTGATCATGGTATACTGCAACTGAGTTGAGAGGGGAGATTACCACTTGGTTAGAGCTAACACTAATTTTTACCCATACGTTCAGCTTTGTGGATGCTAATCCAGAGGTCAATAATGCATTACAGCTCATCCGGGATGTAGTTTTATAGGTTGTTCCGGTGGCATATCCGGTAGATCCGCACACACATTGCAAGATGCAGTCTCTCATGGAATGTTTCAATATCACTGGTGGGCTAGAGGATGATGATGATCCGCGAAATGTGAACATCCCAGAATCAGAAGGTAGTTGCGCTGTGGTACCACCTGATGCGCCAAGCGATCCGTTCAGTCATCCGCTGAAGATTCGCAAGATCGACATTGGGGCAGAGGACACTCTGAAGTTTGCAAATGTTGGGGACTATTGGGATGATGCGATGATGACAAAGGTCACCGACTTGCTTCATGAGTTTCAGGATGTATTTCCCATGAAGTTTTCTGATATGAAGGGGATTCTGGGTGACTTAGGGGAGATGAAAATTTCCTTAAAACCCGATGCAAAGCCGATCCGGCAGCGACCCTACTGATTGAATCCGCAACATAAAGAAAGGGTCAAGGCAGAACTGGATCGCATGTTGGATGTCGGTATCATCGAACCCGTTGAAGAGTCGGAATGGATCAGTCCTATGGTGGTACAGGATAAGAAGACTGGCGAAGTGCGCATTTGTGTCGACCTACGGAAGCTCAATGATGCATGATCCATTCCTGACCCTGTTTACTGATGAGGTGCGCGAAGGTGTAGGTGGCTAGGAGATGTACTCATTCACCAATGGGTTCTCGAGCTACCATCATATCCGCATTGCGAAGGAAGACCGCCACAAGACGACTTCTGTGACCGAATGGGGCTGTTTTTAGTATATGGTAATGCCGTTTGGATTAAAGAATGCACCTTCGATATTCTCGCGAGTTGTTGTTGCTGCATTCAAGGATTTCATTCAGAAGTTCTTGTAGGTCTATATGGATGATTGGATGGTCTATGGGTTGGTCTGCGATCATCTGGAAAATCTGCGGTTGATGTTGGAGCGATGCCGGCAGCACCAGATATCGCTAAACTTGAAGAAATGTATCTTCTGTGCACCGTTTGGCATATTGATGGGTCATATTGTGTGTAAGCAAGGGTTTCTGGTCGACCCAGCAAAGATCACGCTTATCCTAAGCTTGCCGCCACTGACTACAGTTAAGCAGCTGAGGGCGATGTTGGGACACACTAGATACTATCGCAAGTTCATCTAGGGGAATGCAGCGATTACTGCCCCTATGGAGAAGTTGCTGAAGAAGGATGCGGTATTACAGTGGAACCTTGAATGTCAAGATAGTTTTGAGAAACTAAAGGCGAAGATGGCTTTGGCGCTGATATTGGTATTTCTAGACTGGAGCAAGGAATTCCATGTCGATGTTGATGCATCGTCAATCGCACTTGGTGTGGTGTTAGCGCAACCAGGAGAAGGAGACCTTGATCACCCTATTGCTTTTGCCAGTCGGAAGCTGTCATCTGCAGAACAGAACTACACCACTACCGATTGGGAAGGCTTGGCGATGGTCTACGCACTGCAGAAGTTCCGACACTACTTGTTGGGCGGTCATTTCAAGATGTTCACAGACCACTCTGCATTAAAATACTTGGTCAAGAAGCCTATGTTGGGGGGGAAGATATGCCGCTGGTTACTTCTCTTTCAGGAGTTCGACTTTGAAGTAATTGTGAAGCCAGGATGACTGAATGCTGGACCTGATCACCTATCGCGGATTGAGACGGGGAGGAGCTGACCAACATTGAGGACGGGTTGCCCGATGCACAATTGTTTAAAGTGGAAGTCGCCAATAGCTATTTTGAAGACATCATTTAGTTTCTGGCGACGGGTACTGCCCCAGAAGAGTTTACCACTACTCAGAAGAAACAGTTGGTAGTCAAGGCTGCAGATTTCCAGTTGATAGCGGGAGAGTTATACAAGATGGGCGCAGATGAGATATTGCGATGATGTGTTCTGCCGCATGAGCATGAGCAGATTTTGGTAGAAGCACATGCAGGAGTGGCCGAAGGACACTATGGCAGCCGTGTGACCGCAAGGAAAGTGCTTCGAGCGGGGCTCTGGTGGCCTACGCTGCATAGTGATGCGACGGATTATGCACGGTCTTGCGATGTCTGTCAGTGAACCGGGAAGCCATCTCGAAGGGATGAAATGCCATTGATGCCTCAGTTGACATTGGAACCATTTGACAAATGGGCCGTGGATTTTGTGGGACCCATCAATCCACCAGGAAAGCACACTGGTGCACGCTACATCATCACCGTGACAGAGTATTTGACCAAATGGGTGGAAGCCGCAGCAGTTATTGATTGTTCCGCGGCCATAGCCCCACGGTTCCTCTTCGACCAAATTATCATTCATTTTGGCTGTCCCAAGATATTGTTGAGTGATCAAGGAAGCCACTTTCTCAATCGCACCGTCAGCACATTAACGGAGGAGTTGCAGATATAGCACAAGAAGAGCACACCCTATCATCCGCAGGAAAATGGCACGGTGGAAGCTTTCAACAAGATATTGGAGCATGTGCTGACAAAGGTGTGCAATGTGAATCACAACGATTGGGATCTAAAAATCCTAGCTTTGTTGTGGGCCTATCGGACCACATGAAAATGGCTGACAGGGCAGACACCATTCAAGCTTGTGTATGGGCAAGAGGCGGTTATGTCGATGGAATACATCGTTCCAAGTCTACGCATAGCAGCAACAACGGGTATGGATGCTGCGACAACATTGGAGGAGCGTTTAGCACAACTAGTCCAGCTCGAAGAAGATCGCTTCCTCGTAGGTTTCCACCAAGGGGTGGAGAAGGATCGCCAGAAATCATGGCATGATTGTCACATCAAGAACAAACAGTTTCAACAAGGTGATTTGGTGTTGTTGTATGACAACAAGTTTATGAAACATCCCGGCAAATTACAGATGCATTGGCTTGGTCCGTATCACATCAATCGCATCACTTCTAGTGGGGCTGTACAGTTGCAGCAGTTGGATGGAGCGATGCTCCCAAAGTTGATCAATGGTAGTCGATTGAAGCCCTATCGATCGGGCTTGGAGGGACGCGATGCCTGAGTCGCATTGAGCAAAAAAAAAAAAAAAAAAAAAATGCAGGTTAATCAGTGGCAGGATGGCGCACTGATGGCGACAAGAATGCGCAAGCAGGGAGGCTTGTGTCGCAAGTTATGAACGGTCTGCAACAAGTAGCAGGATCGCGATTGAGTCAAATCAGCAATAAATGCCAAAAGTTTCAATAGTTAATTAACGATGCTTGTTCAAATGATGGGCATTAATGGCGGATCTGGCCGATCGACTGCCAGAATCGACGACGGATTTGCGTCATTAATACAAGAATTCGGTTGAATTAATGCTAGATTTAGTCATGATTTTGGAAGATTGGGTTGGATGCTATAAAAATGGGTTGAAGCTGGTCGGAAGGTACCGAGAATTCAGTTGGTTCAGTGAGATTGTGGAGTGCTGCAAAGTATTGTTGCTATTTCATGAGTGCCGCTGCACGTTGGGAAGGCTTGTTGAAGTTGCAGAGTGCTGTTGCCGAGTGTAGTGAGGTATGCCAGGTGAGCTAGAGACCGTTGAGATCAGTAGTGAAGTCAATTCCCCCTTCATCCCGGTCGATTTTCAAGAAGAGGTCGAGCCTTTCCCATCCGTCAACCTTGAGGCCAAGGTAGAAACCATCCCGGTGGGTGCGTCTGTGATTGCTAAGAAGCATCGAGGAGGTCATCTTTCTGAGTCGCCGTAGAGCAAGCGTCAGCTTCAGTCCTCCACAGCCGCGACGGGGGAGGCTCAAGGGGAAGCTGGGTCATCCCACCACTGGGTTGACGAGTCCACTGCATGGGAAGGACTCTCGGCCACTGATATCTCGGGGAATGTTCCCCCTAGTCGCCCTGGGATACCGTCCCGGAAGCCCCAGAAGAATCCAAAGTATCCATTGAAGATGCCCTCCCTGCCGACAGGAATGGAGTGCTCTATTGACATCGGGCCAACACTAATGCGTCTGAAATATGATGACCATGATATGGTGGCGTACAAAGAGCTTGCGGTGGAACCTTACGAACCAGACTCCCAATTGAGATGCAAACCGGTCCTGCGCGAATGGGTGCGAGGGTTGAAACAGGCTGGCTTGTTAGGTCTTATCAATATGCCTCATTTTGGACGGTTGCCGGAAATCAATGCCTGTGTGAAGTAGCTATTGGCCTGTTTTCATGGTGGTACCTTGTGGTTGGACGTAACAATTCCCGTTACGGTGCACTTGATTGCAGATATCACCGAGTTTCCCAAGGATGGGGTTGACCCGTCGTAGTACTTTCACGGTAAAGAGAATGACAAGAAGTTGGCCGCGCAGTTGGTCAAGTGATACGCCATGGAGACCGATGGTCGTGGTTACCGCACAAGCACCATAAATGACAAGGCGGTGCTCATCGACACCAAGATACTTTTGTGCAAAATGGTACGCGGCGGTCACCCCAATCAGTGTAACTTGGGGATTGTGGCATGTGCCGAGCAGTGCGCAACCGAGGTGCAGATGAACTGGTCGCTATTTCTGCTGAATCAATTAGAAGAGGATGCTGCGGTATTTCGAGGCGGTAAGGGATCCTTTACCTATAGATGGCTTCTAATATTGATAACATTCATGGCCTGGAAGGAGCCCAACGCATACCAAGGTATGGAGATCGAAGCAGCCAAAGAACGTCACGGCGCGTGGTATCAAAACCTATGGTTTGTCCGATACCAAGAGCGGAATCGGGAATGTATGTTGGTGTTTTGGTTATACTGGGAGATGATCTGCATGGTTGCGATGAAGGTTCCCCGATTGTCTGAAGACACCACAACTAAGTTTAAGCCGGTCATGGCGTTTGCGATTCGACCACATGCCATTTCTGTTCAAGCCCGTCGTGACCCAGATAACCAATGGTTGTTGACATAGTATAAGGTAACGATAGTGGAGCTAGAGGTTATTGTGCATGACTAGCCGGAAGCATGGCGCGAACCTATGGGGTTGGCAGAGATAGAGGTTGGCGGCCAGACGAAAGGCCCAGATGATCGAGTATCGGCGCAGGATTAGCACAGTCGTCACAATTCCGATCAATAGTCAACAAGTACACCGACACAGGATGATAGCGACCGTGCTCTTGAGGAAAATAGATCAAAACGACACCAGGAGCATGCGACAATCAGTGGGCTGCCCCTGTCGGCGGAGGCGCAGTTGGGCCGATTAATGACAGCGCTTAACCATGCAGCCACAACGACCATTGACAAGATGGCGCTGAAGGCGGATGAGGGTTTCCATGCGCTGACTGCTCGCATGGACTCTCTATGTGATGCGATTTTAAGGAAGGCACCCAGAGACGCACCGATGCAGGAAACGGTCACAATCAGCACTACGCCCCAGGTCTAGAATATAGATTTTTCCCCGACTGCAGTTGTGACTGAAAATGAGGCTTTGAAATATTTGCTGCAGATGGTTGACCAGGTGACTGTCGACATCAACGCACTACCAGTGAAGACGTTGACAATAATGCAGATGGTCGCCACTCGAGAGATGACGGATAGAATGCATGAAATCAACAAGAGCTATTGGCACCTGCAAGAGAGTGAGACAGCCACAACCACAGCAATCGACGAGCTCACAAGCAGGGCTACTACAACACGAAAAGCTGTGGATGAACTCAAAGCAGACATCAAGAAGGAACGGACCGTGCAGGCTCGTGTAATGGAGAATTAAAGAAGGAACATGATTTCCTTATTATGGAGAAGGTCCATCTGTGGGACCACAGTGTGGAGCTTGAGGCAGCTATTGGTGATGCATGTCAGCATGTGTCGGAGCCCATCGCTGAGTCGGATGTGCTCCAATGTGTGCAGAGACTGGGGGCCGCCATTGTTCAATTGCGGCTGGAGAATCAAGCATTGAAGGATCAGGTCCATCCCGATACACCGCCAGATGAAGTCGACACCAAAAAAAGGGCGATTGAGGAGGTTGCCACTCAATTGGAGGAGCTGGAAAAAGTCACAACGAAGCTCATAGCTGACACGGTGGAATTTTGGGGCCGGATCATCTAGGAAGAGTAGCACGAGCAACTAATGAAGGACCGACAGGAAGTGGAGGGGCAGTTGGCGACACTCAAAGCGACGATGTGTGTAATGCCAGCCATGGAGCAGGTTTCCAAGGTTACGAAATTGAAATCTCTGCAACAGTGCGTCGCCAAGGCGGATGAGCGACAAAATATGCGTGCTGAGCAGTTGGAGCAGTTTCAGGATATCGGGGGACAATTCATGATCAAAGCAGGCGAAGTGCTTCAGGAAGTACAAAAGGGTCGTCAACAGGTGACGATAAAGATCACCGAGCATCCATCTGCGGAAGATGTGCTCGACAGTCAGGCGGTGACTATGGACGTCAACGAAATGGTGACCACAGTCGTCCAGCAATATGAAGACTTCAGAGTGAAGACCACGGAGTGCACTATGTCCAGTTGACTTGGATCGAGGGCGAGCCACAAGATTGTGTTGGGGGCCTGTTGGCAGGTGGTTCGATAAGGAGAAGTCGCAGTATCTCCAATGCTGCGACACGTTAGATGAGGTCGCGGAAGAAGGATTAGTTTATGCATTTTTGGGTTAAGTGTACCGCAGTTGGCGGGTTTTGGGTAATGTGGGCCACATAGTATGTATTTTATGCATTTGCTGAGTCAGTTGTATTGTGGTATGCGTGTTTTTGGGTCGTTTGGACCGTGTCAGTTAGATTTTGGGTCAATTGTCCAAATGTCGGTTAGGAAGTTGTTAGTAAGTGGACAAGCATTGTAATGGTGGAAGCCTATATATAGATAAGAGTTGTAAGTGTTGAAAGACAATAAAAGTATAGAAAAGAAAGGAAAAACTGTATGTCTTGGATTGAAATATTGTTCTGCGCATTTGTGAGATATTGCCGAGATCTGGTTTTTGAGGAGATGTTGTATCAGGGTTTTGCAGAGTAATATGACATGACAGAACTATTTGGTGAAATTTCCTGTGCAATGCCTGTTGTTATTCGCAAATTGATACTATGATTTCTGTTGCAATGAATGTTTTATGATGTATCTGTTGCAATGAATGTTTCTATTGACTGATGCTATGAATATGAATGATGAGAACTATTTGATACATTGATCTATTTTGAATGCTGCGATAAGTTGATGTGTATTGCCACAACCATCCTCCCTCATTCGACGGAAACATGGTTCCGTCTACCCTCCCTTGATCGCCTCGGGCGAGACTTCATCTGCTTCTCAAGTGTCGCTGGACGGGGTAAAACCTGTTTGGGCCAGTGCTTAGGGAGATTGTGGGGTTTGGTGTCGACAGTGATGGGAACCCCTGTCGACTGGGTTTGAGTCAACAAATATTCACATCAAATCCATAGAAAAAACATAAGGAGTTATGAAATAATCCATTGGATATAGGCAATCATTCCTAGACTGGAACCTTTACCTTCGAACCACCAACTAGCTAGAATTTTCTTTGCATAAATTTTCTTATAAAATTGTTCTACAAAATCACTAGTCAACAACATGTATGGTTGATGGAATTTGTACTACCTCTCTAGCTCCATAGTTTGAAAAGACCCAATACATCTACCGACATCATCATGAATTATTGTGGTCCCTATATTTGTGTGTTGTATTATCCATTTAAAAACATATGAGCATGGAAGAGTAGGGATTCTCGCAACAACATTGTGTATGTGAGAATTCCAAATTTTTTCGGAACATAACATCATCCATATTCCAGATGTTTTAGAACACAACATCATCCACATTCCTCAAGGAAGAGTCACTTGGAGGGAGGACATTAAGGTATTACTCCTCTTTAATTATTCTAAATATTTCTCCCCAAGAGGGAAAATCAACTTGAGCTCCAACTAAGGCATGAATATCCTTAAATTCATGTTTCATGAGTTTGATGTCTGGTTTGTTCAATTGAATAACATGGCCCCTAGATTCTGACCTTTTCTTTTGTTCCGTCTCTGAAATTTGGGTAACCTCCTTGAGTTTCCTGTGAATGGATGGAATTTAAAGCACTCGTTCTTTGAAGCTTTAGTCGAAACTTTGTAATCAAAGAGTGCAACTAGTAGCAACAAATGGAATGAAAAAGATGTTATGCAATAATAAATTGCCTTGTTGTATTGTTAAAATTTGAAATCGTATCTAGTTTAAATATCTGCGTTGTGAGTTATTTAATGATTAGTATTTAATTCACACATATTTAACTACGACAAAGTTGATTGACGACATCCTACAAATGCGGCATAAAACACAAAATCAATCCATAATGTTCATTGCTAGTAACACGAAGTTGTATTGATGAAATGTTTTGAGTCAATTTTGTAATCCTTTTCGAGAATGTTGATGAGATTCTAGTGAAAACTCTTGAGATTGCAAAAAAAATGATACTCATGTAACCCTTTATCAACAAGAAATTCAAAATATGCAAGATGAGACAGGTTTACTTGTTTTTTTATTTAAGTCAATTTGATGAGAATTTTGTACTCAATGTGATTCCATTGGTGAAATGATATAAGATATGGTACTTATTTATCGATAGGATTTATCGATTTTCATTGGTGAAGCTTCAAAATTTATTTCAATGTATATTTCGGTATCGCTAGAGTTCACGAACTCACTTTCAAAATGTTATCGTATCGACAGAGTTTACCAACTCGCCTCAGCATTCAATGTTATACTGTAAGGTGCTTATTGCTTCCCAAATCTACATCTATTGTCGACGAAGATATGGCAAGGAACCGATAATGTATCGACAAACTTACAACAATGCGATCTTTAAAAATAGAATGCAGGTTTATCAACGGTTAGCTAAAAGTCACGTCGACAAGTGTAATGTCCCCATTCAAATAAATTCATGACTAGAAAATTCCATCAATCCTACTAGTTCCCTAGGTTGGATGGAGACATTGGGATTTTCAATAGGGAGCTAATAAATGATGTTTAGACATTAGAAGGGAATAAATATTTAATAAAGGAGCTAAATAAGAAAATACAAGAGAAAATCAAAGTGGCAATTGATGATGAAGACACATGGAGGGTGTGGGACCCACACAAGCTAGATTTTCTATGCCATATGACAATCTCCTTTTGTCAATTCGAATCCATAAGAATACCAACATTCTTGGGATGATTTGGAAGGCTCATACACTTGGAAATTTGCATCATAGGTCGAATTGGGATGGAAGTGTAACTCCCATGGAAGAGGAAGAGTCAAATGAGGAGTTATTGGACACTTAGGCTAGATTCCCTAACCTCTATGACAACAATGATGAAGATGATATGACACCTATGACAAATTGCAGACCTGATTGCTGACATCTAACCATTATGACATGTCAGGCCTAAAAATATCCTCCAAGGGAGGCTCATGGGAGTTAGATAACCTCAAGAGATTCCTACTCGAATTGGTGGAAGGTGGACGGCTAGGAAGTGGAAGACACATGGCAAATCATGAACCTCTCCCTAATTCGAATTGGCTTGGAGTCTATGGATGGAATTGGAACCTTAGAAGGATAAGGATGTTTATAAAATACAGGGATCAAGTAAGATAAAGGATTTTTATCATTTTCAGAATTTGCATTTGAGAGGAGAGCTAGTGGAGTGCTACTCTACTTGCCTTAGCACCAATTTCGAGGGTGAAAGATTCCCATCCTAGTTGGTAATTGGAAAGGCCATTCATAAATTTAATTTGGAGCTACAATGGAGTATTTTGTTACAGGTTGAAGCTATAGGGAATGTCATGGTCACATCTTGTTCAGCTTTCTTCTACAACCATTCTTCTATTTCTTGGCATATTCTTGCTCCTTGAGGAGAGGCGCACTTGTTGAGGTGATGAACTCTTTGGGATAGCTCTTGAGGCCCCATATATTTGTAATATGATATATATACTCTTTTTTGACTGCTAAGAATACTTTAAGGTCTAAACTCAAAGATATTTGATATAAAAATGCTAAACTATGAACAAATGGTGTCGTTTCCCCAATACCTTGTTATTTGTACTTGAAGTGGTATCAAATTCGAATGGTTCAGTCAATGTATGATGAAATAATATTGTATGGAGTTCCATTAATATGCTGAGTAAGTTTAATATTCATTATACAAACATTTGGAGCAATATTCTTAAGTTTCATAACCATTTGTGAAGATTTACTATCATTTCCCCCTATGTCAAAACTAGCCTTTTTGTATCTGATTTAAGCGGGTTGAAGCATAATTAATAAAATGAATGGTGATTCATATGAGACTATATTTATGTACCCTATGTATCCCATGCCTCTGTTCATAAATTAGAGAGGGTACAACAACATTTGGAGAGCCATTTCCAACATCTACCCCATGGGGAATTGAACCCCTAATTGCTAGTCAAATTCCCTACATTGTCCAGAATTCAAAGGAGAGTTGTAGAAGCCTTTTGAAGACTCTAAAGAATTTATTAACCTCATAATAATGTAATAATACCATCCATATACCTTCTGTAACAATTTGGGAGCATGTGGATCTATTTGGAGATCAAGAAACCAATACTAGTTAAGAGAAATTGCTAGTCAAATCCCCTACCTTGGCTAGAATCCTAAGAAGAGTTGCAGAAGACTTTTGAAGAATCTAAAGAATAAAAGAATATCATATTAATGTCCTAATACCATCCATATACCTTCTGTAACAATTTGGGATCATTTGGAGATAAATAAACCAATACTAGTCAAGGGTCGAACTAGTGGAAAAATTGAAAATTTCACCATTTTAATAAATTTCTAAAAATGGACATTAAAAGTGGTATCAGAGCATGATCTTGGCACCTAATGTGGTCTGATATTCATGAGGAAAAGAAGTCAGGGACCTCCATTAGATATTGAAACCAAAAGTGCTTTTTTTGAAGAGGAAAAAGTAGGAAAAGAAGAGCAATTTTTTGAGGAAACTATGACTAGGGATGACAAAGGAACCTCAGATGATAGTGAGGAGTTTAGTAAAATCATGAAACCCCTCTTTGAAGACATGAACAAGAAGATTATGAAAGGATTCGAATTGTTCGCTAGCCAACTTGGGAGCAAAGGAGTAATGGGAGGCAATAGTAGTTCTCATCATGAGGAAAAGAAGGTAATGGGTGAGCATATTTTCTCAAGCATAGGACCCCATAATAGAGCTAATGAATTTCAGAGTGCAGCAAGGTCTACCACACCTATATTTATTGATTCCAAAGCAAATATTAATACTCAAATTGATGTGCAATAACTTCTAATCGAATGGAAAAATTTGAGTGAAGATTGTAGAAACATGTTACCATTTGATCAATACCTCATTGTTTCAAACAAGCTCAAGATGAAGGAAGGTAATAAGAATCCATTTCAAAATAGAGAATTGAATTATGCAATAA
Organism: Larix kaempferi; assembly: GCA_027924585.1. Taxonomy (NCBI): domain Eukaryota; kingdom Viridiplantae; phylum Streptophyta; class Pinopsida; order Pinales; family Pinaceae; genus Larix; species Larix kaempferi. Next base: position 11,714,586 of record BSBM01000877.1, read on the forward strand.
GTAAAATTCCACTTCCCACTTTTGATGGCTCATCTCAAAGTTCTACACATAGTTGGGTACAAAAACTAGATGTGTATTTTCAGTTGAATCCAATGGTGGAAGAGGATTCTTTAAAAATGACCATTTTGCATATTGATGGGGAAGCCAATGATTGGTGGTTCCATGGTTTGAACACTTTGAGACATGATAAGGTTAAAACATATGGAGAATTTGTTGATAGGGTATTAGAAATATTTGAGCACAAAGACCCAGAATTGCCTTTCAAAGAACTAGCCCAATTGAAGCAAGTTGGAACCCTTGCTGAATATATGTTGGAATTCCAAAGATTATCAGTTAAGGTGGTTGATATATCTATGGGGAGGTTAGTATTACTCTTTACTGAAGGTTTGGATGAACCCTTAAAAGTTTTAGTTAAGGCCCACAAACCAAATTCATTGAAGGATGCCATGAACTTGACAAGGGATCTACAAAATGTGTTACCTAGGACAAGGTTTCCTCCCAAGCCTAACTTCCCTGCCAAATTCAGATTTGACAAGAAGCCTGGAAAATAGATGCATTCGAAAAGAATAAGAAAGAGGGACTAAACATGGATGAATTTAGAAGAAAAAAATTATGCTACACATGCTTTCAACCATGGGCACCAGGGCATAAATGTACTAAGGGAAAAACTCAATACATTGAAGTATTTTCTGATAAAGATGAGTATGAAGGGGGTATGGAGGAAGAAGGACGTATTTAAGATCAAGAAGAGGGATATGATATAGCAGAAGAAGGGAAACAAGAAGAAATTGATCCTTCATTTGACAAAGCAAGGATGGCAGTACTTTCAATAGTGCCTCGTTATCACACTATTCGATGCAAGGGTGTGGTACTAGGACAAAGGGCCTCGATTTTGGTAGATGGAGGAGCCACACATAATTTCATTGACACAGACATGGTGGAGAGTGTTGGCACCCCAACAACTCCTCTTAATTTTGCAAAATAAAGGGGCCCCCATGTAAATTTTGTAAATACTTAACCTTTTAATTTGCTTCAAATTGTCTTGCTTGATTCAGTTGGTAGTTGGATTATCTCTTTTCTTGTATTTCTGGTTTGGACATTTCTCATTTGCTTCAATTCTTCATGAAGGATGACTGAGCAGTCTCATGCTTTCTTAGATTTTTTTGGGTTTTGAGTTCTTCATGTCCTAATCGATGTATGTATGCCTTCAATTGATCTTATTTAGATTAACTCTATGTTTTAGTTTGCAAAACTTAGATCAATGGAAAATTCCAACATTTTCATGAATTTGGCTTCCTCTTTACCAATTATTAATTAATCATTTTGGCATATCAATCCTCATCTTAAAGATGTGTATATCAAAGTATTGACAGGTTTATAATTTTCAATTTGAAAGAATTGTCAAATTTTACCAAATCTTTACTTTAACCAAAAGATTACTATTTTTTTTCCTAAAATTCTAATATTCATTTATCTTGTTGCACATTTAAATTTATTACAATAAGGATTCCAAATGATATATGCATTTTGATGGATTTATATAGGTTTGCATATATTTTAAAGAAAATACTTAAAATTATATTTTAATTAATAATTAAGTATTTTTTATTAATTAATTGACGCAGACATGGTGGAGAGTGTTGGCACCCCAACAACTCCCCTTAATTTTGCAAAATAAAGGCCCCCCCATGTAAATTTTGTAAATACTTAAGCTTTTAATTTGCTTCAGATTGTCTTGCTTGATTCAGTTGGTAGTTGGATTATCTCTTTTCTTGTATTTCTGGTTTGGACATTTCTCATTTGCTTCAATTCTTCATGAAGGATGACTGAGCAGTCTCATGCTTTCTTAGATTTTTTTGGGTTTTGAGTTCTTCATGTCCTAATCGATGCATGTATGCCTTCAATTGATCTTATTTGGATTAACTCTATGTTTTGGTTTGCAAAACTTAGATCAACGGGAAATTCCAACATTTTCATGAATTTAGCTTCCTCTTTACCAATTATTAATTAATCATTTTGGCATATCAATCCTCATCTTAAAGATGTGTATATCAAAGTATTGACAGGTTTATAATTTTCAATTTAAAAGAATTGTCAAATTTTACCAAATCTTTACTTTAATCAAAAGATTACTATTTTTTTTCCTAAAATTCTAATATTCATTTATCTTGTTGCACATTTAAATTTATTACAATAAGGATTCCAAATGATATATGCATTTTGATGGATTTATATAGGTTTGCATATATTTTAAAGAAAATACTTAAAATTATATTTTAATTAATAATTAAGTATTTTTTATTAATTAATTGACGCAGACATGATTCCAAATGATATATGCATTTTGATGGATTTATATAGGTTTGCATATATTTTAAAGAAAATACTTAAAATTATATTTTAATTAATAATTAAGTATTTTTTATTAATTAATTGACGCAGACATGGTGGAGAGTCTACGAAGAAGACAATAGTCTTCCTTTTTTAGACATCCTTCTATCTAGAAAAGAAGACGGATCTTTAGCACACCAGGTATATCGAAAAAAGACGCACACAGATAAATACATTAGATCTGACTCTCATCATCACCCGGCACAAAAAATTGGCGTCATTAACACTCTGACCATCAGAGCCAGGAGAATTTCTGATTCGGCACACTTGGATACTGAACTAGAACACCTTCTCAAGGTCTTCAAAAATAATGGCTACAGTGAAAATCTAATCAGCAAAACCATGAAGAAGTCCCAGGAAGAAAGGCAGGCAAAGAATCAAAACGAGATTATAAAATCAATAAAGCTTCCTTACATCCAGGGAACAACTGACAAAATAGCCAACATACTGAGGAAGAAACGAATAAGGGTCGCCTTCTCTCCTTTGAACACGTTACGTGGAATCTTGGACCATGCAAAAGATCAAGCGGACCCTAAGAAGAATAAAGGTGTGTACTTGATCCCATGTGGCTGCGGTAAAGTGTACATTGGAGAAACTGGTCGCTCGGTACTAACAAGATTGAAAGAACATAGCGCAGACATCATTCATGGACGGATAAAGAATTCCGCATTAGCAGAACACTCCATAACCTCCAAACACCACATTCTCATGGACGACGCCAAAGTCATCGCCAACATTGACCATTACACAAGAAGACGAGTAAGAGAAGCAATTGAAATTGAGAAGCACCCTCTCAATATCAATCGAGATGACGGATGGAAACTCAGCAGGACGTGGGCTCCTATCATTAACCAATTAAAAAATAAAACAACGACATCTTAATAATGTTTCTAAGGGCCGACATATTTCAAATATTAGGCTAAGATACATTATAAATAAAGAAACGGATTGGAAGATTAAGTTGGGAAACTGAAGAGTATCTCCTGAAGATGGGCTGAACTACCCGGCCCGAAACGTCGAGAAGTTTTTACACTTTCACACGGGGTTCCTGCAGTTAAATATGACTACCCGTGAAAGCACAAATGGTATGGTGGAGAGTGTTGGCACCCCAACAACTCCCCTTAATTTTGCAAAATAAAGGCCCCCCCATGTAAATTTTGTAAATACTTAAGCTTTTAATTTGCTTCAGATTGTCTTGCTTGATTCAGTTGGTAGTTGGATTATCTCTTTTCTTGTATTTCTGGTTTGGACATTTCTCATTTGCTTCAATTCTTCATGAAGGATGACTGAGCAGTCTCATGCTTTCTTAGATTTTTTTGGGTTTTGAGTTCTTCATGTCCTAATCGATGCATGTATGCCTTCAATTGATCTTATTTGGATTAACTCTATGTTTTGGTTTGCAAAACTTAGATCAACGGGAAATTCCAACATTTTCATGAATTTAGCTTCCTCTTTACCAATTATTAATTAATCATTTTGGCATATCAATCCTCATCTTAAAGATGTGTATATCAAAGTATTGACAGGTTTATAATTTTCAATTTAAAAGAATTGTCAAATTTTACCAAATCTTTACTTTAATCAAAAGATTACTATTTTTTTTCCTAAAATTCTAATATTCATTTATCTTGTTGCACATTTAAATTTATTACAATAAGGATTCCAAATGATATATGCATTTTCATGGATTTATATAGGTTTGCATATATTTTAAAGAAAATACTTAAAATTATATTTTAATTAATAATTAAGTATTTTTTGTATTATATTATGGACCTAGTTTTATTTTAATTCATATCATTTAAACAAAAGCTTTTTCATGAATTAAAATAACTTAAACTTTATGCATTGAAATTTAGTTTCCTTATTCACGTATAAAACAAACATAAGTTTAAAGTGAAGCTTTCCATTGGAATAAGAAAACCAATCACCTCAAATCTTTTCATAGTCTTAAAGGTTTTTAAACATGGCTTTTTCTATGGATCGAATTTCCATGTTGATTAAAATATATTTATAAAACTTATTTTCATGGTCTCAAAGGTTTTTAAACATGACCTTTTCTATGGATCGAATTTCCATGTTGATTAAAATATATTTATAAAACTTATTCAACTATGTGAAGTTTTACCAATAAACTTATGGTTCTTCAAAGAGATCGCTAGATATTTGTTGTCAATCCTAAGCATGTTCCACGAAGACATTTAAAAGAATGGTAAGTCCATGTTGTTAAGGGTTGGAAATATTGAGCTTTCTCCACGTTGCAACAAAGTAGGGTGATGTACTTAGGTTTTTGGAAATAGGTTTTATTTTACATTGCAACGCTAAAAGGTGAGAAGTGGTTTCGACTATTACTGCATTTGAAAGTCTTATAAAACACGTCGTTTTCCACGTGATATGTGAGTTCATTTAACCATAACAAATATACTTGAAAGATTGTTGCGGACATATTTGAATTGTTTTCTCCAATACTTTATTTCCCTTATATTTTCTCCGTTCGCAATCTGAAAATAACATATTTTTATGGATCTACTGCCACTTTGATCGCAGAGAAGGAAGAGAAACACGGTCCACCAACTCACCAAAGTGTCACGAAAATATATCGAACCAATGATTCTACAAAGCACAGGTCGCCAGTTAAAGAAAATGAAATTACGTATCACCAATTAAGAATGAATATCGATGAGTTTCCGTTGAGTCATATCAGGTTGTTGATGATTATTGTCTCATTTATTTACGGGTTATTTGAATAATGCCAGTTGCGGATAGAGTAATACTTGCGTAGAATTATCTGAAGCCTTTGGTTGGGTTTTCATCGCCTGTTGTTTGCCTTGGACACCATTCCAACACCTGCACACCCGGGGCATCAACAGAGAGAAGGAATATCCCTACTGAACCATTCGATGGCTTCACAGTTGTCAATCCAAGACACAACACTATGGAGTGCAAAACATGGGTTCCAAAGCTGCAAATCACCATAGGTAATTACACTTTTTCTGATAGCTTTTATGTGGTTGATGTTGCTGATACTAATGTGGTTTCGAGAGTGTAATGGTTGTACTCTATAGGGGAGCATACAGTGAACCATCAAATTCCTGAAATGAAATTCCAAGATTTGGAATGAATACTAAGGGTTGTGAGAGGGCAGCACACCTATCCGAATCAAGTAGTGACCTCCCACAATATGAGATCCATATTGAGGCATGGAGACAGAGAATGGGCTGTTGAATGTTTCATCACCTCTCCCAAGCCAAACAGAAAGGTTGTTGAACACCCAAAGGAGATAGAGAAACTACTACAAAAGTATGATTTTTTTTTTGGAGACCTCCCACATGGTAGACCACCTGATAGGGGGGTTGAGCACAACATTGTTTTGGAGGAGGGTACTTCACCCATCCAAATACCACCCTATAGACATCCAAAAAATTCAAAGATGAAATTGTAAAGGCCATCCAAGAACTCTTATATTTGGGACTCATTACACCAAACTCTAGCCCTTATGCCTCTTCAGTAGTGTTGATGAAGAAAAATGATGGAACCTTAAGAATGTGCATAGACTTTAGAGCTTTGAACAAGAAGACAATCAAGAATAGGTATCCTATTATTAGAATTGATGAGCTATGTGGGGGGAAATATTTCTCCAAAATTGATCTTAGATTAGGTTACCATCAAATTCGAATGAAGGAAGAAGATGTGTAAAAGACTGCTTTTAGATGTCACTATGGCCACTTTGAGTTTCTTGTTATGCCTTTTAGATTAACTAATGCTCCAGCCACATTCCAAGCATGCATGAATATGATCTTTTGCAAGCAGCTTAGAAGGTTTGTTTTGGTCTTCTTTGATGATATTCTCATTTATAGCAAAACTTGGGAAGAGCATTTGCATCATTTAGAGGTTGTGTTGAAAATTTTGCAAGAACAGTCCTGGTTTGCTAAGATATATAAATGTGAATTTGGGATAAAGGAACTTTTATATCTTGGGTACATTATTGGACAATAAAGAGTGAAAGTGCACATAGAAAAAATAAGGGCTATCCTTGAATGGCCATCACCAAATAACATCACATAATTAAGAGGCTTCATTGGAATATGCACCTATTATAGGAAGTTTGTGAAAGGGTCCTCCAAATTGACTTCTCCACTCACTGATTTGACAAAGAAAGATGCTTTCAAGTTGGATGAAGAGGTTGAAAAGGTCTTCCAAAAAATGAAAGAGGTAATGAGTAGCTGTCCAATACTTGCATTACCTGATTTTACTAAACCTTTTGTTGTGGAATGTGATGCTTCAGGTGAAGGGATAGGGGTTGTCCTAAAGAAAAATCAACACCCTATATCCTTTGAGAGTAGAAATTTGTAGCCACATGAGAAGCTTTACTCCATCTATGACAAAGAAATGTTGGCCATCATGCATGCCAAGTTTAGACAATACTTGGTGGGAAACAAGTTTGTGGTGAAAACTGATCACAATAGTCTAAAGCACCTCCTCACCCAAAATGATCTTAATGAAAGGCAAAAAAAGTGGGTAAGCAAGATCTAAGTCTTTGATTTTGATATTGAATATGTCAAAGAGAAGAATAACATTGTAGCAGATGCATTATCTAGAAGAACTTCCTTTTCTCTCATGGACATTGCAAAAGATTGGAAAAACATGCTAATGGTTGAATATGCCAAAGCTAGTTTTTCTTGTGATGTGTTAGATGGGGTCAAAGGGGATGATAAATACATTATTTTGAATGGGATGATATATTATAAGGGCATAATTTATTTGGTTCAAAATTCAAAACTCAAGTGCAAGATTTTGCAAGAAGCACATGATTCCCCACTAGCTGGCCATCCGGGGATCTTAAAAAATTCTAGGCAATTAAGGCAAAGGTTTTTTTGGAGAGGGATGAAGGAAGATGTCCTCAAATTTGTAAATGAATGTAAGGAATGTCAGCAAAACAAATCTTAACTCACATGCCCTACTGGTTTATTGCAACCATTGCCCATTCTGGAACAAAAATGGGAGAGTATCTGAATGGACTTCATCATAGGTTTGCCCAAATATTTGGGAAATGATTGCATATGTGTGGTAGTGGATAGGATGACCGAATTTGCTCATTTCTTTGTTGTTACATCATCTTTTAGTCCTGCACAAGTGGCTGATGTTTTTTTAAAAGAAATCTTCAGATTGCATGGACTCCCTAAGAGCATTGTAAGTAATAGAGATAGTAGATTCATGGGTGCTTTTTGGAAATAAATTTTCAGATTGGTTAGCACTCAATTGACTCCAAGCACAAGCTATCATCCACAAACTGATGTCCAAATAGAGAGAGTGAATCAATGGTTGGAAGGGTACCTAAGGAACTATGTGGGAGAGCAGCAAAAAGCATGGTTAAAATGGCTACACTTGGGTGAGTTTTGCTAAAACACCACTTTTCATATGTCAATAGGAATGTCTCATTTCAAAGAATTATATGGTTATGAAGCACTCACCTTTGTTGAGCATATATTTGGTGATAATAGAGCCCCAAAAGCTAAATATTAGGTGGAAGAGAGCCAAGAAATTTTAAAGCTTTTGAAAGACAACTTGCAGGTGGCCCAAAATCAGTAAAAACAATATGCATATCAACATAGGGAAGAAAGAACTTTTCAAATCAATGCTTTGGTATATTTGAGGTTGCAACCATATAAACAAACATCCTTAAAAAATAAGGGAGCAGAGAAGCTAAAACCAAGGTACTATGGCCCATACAAGGTAGTTCGAAAGGTTGGGGAGGTCGCATATGAGCCAGAACTTCCAGAAGGAAGTAAAATTAACAATGTATTTCATGTTTCATGTCTCAAGAAGGATGTTGGTCAACAAATTGTCATTTCAGAAAAAACTTCCTCCTTTGTATGATGAAGGTCAGCTCATACTTGTTCCAGAAATTTTTTTGAAGACTAGGGAAAGAAGATTAAGGAGAAGAACTATCAAAGAGTACTTGGTACAATGGAAGGATTTCCCAAGTGAAGATGCCACATGGGAGAAGGAACAAATTTTGCAGCATCCAAATCTGAAATTGCTTGAGGACAATAAATCTTGGGTGGGGAGGACTGTAATTTCCCCATTCAAATAAATTCATGATAGGAAAATTCCATCAATCCTACTAGTTCCCTAGGTTGGATGGAGACATTGGGATTTGCAATAAGGGATTTAATAAATGATGTTTAGACATTATAATGGCATAAATATTTAATAACGGAGCTAAATAAATAAATACAAGAGAAAATCAAAGTGGCAATTGGTCATGAAGACACATGGAGAGTGTGGGACCCACACAAGCTAGATTTTCTATGCCACATGGCAATCTCCTCTTGTCAATTCGAATCCATAAGAATCCCAACGTTCTTGGGATGAGTTGGAAGGCTCATACAATTGGAAATATGCATCATATGTCGAATTGGGATGGAAGTGTAACTCCCATGGAAGAGGAAGAGTCAAATGAGGAGTTATTGGACACTTGGGCTAGATTCCCTAACCTCTGTGACAACAATGATGAAGATGCTATGACACCTATGAAAAATTGCAAACCTGATTTCTGACATCTGACCATTATGACATGTCAGGCCTAAATATAGCCTCCAAGGGAGCACTCATGGGAGTTAGAGAAGCTCAAGAGATTCCTACTCGAATTGGTGGAAGGTGGATGGCTAGGAAGTGGAAGACACATGGCAAATCATGAACCTCTCCCTAATTCGAATTGGATTGGATTATATGGATGGAATTGGAATGTTAGAAGGATAAGGATGTTTATAAAATATAAGGATCAAGTAAGAGAAGGGATTTTGATCATTTTCAAAATTTGCATTTGAGAGGAGAGCTAGTGGAGTGCTACTCTACTTGTCTTAGCACCAATTTCGAGGGTGAAAGATTACCATCCTAGTTGGTAATTGGAAAGTCCATTCAGAAATTTCATTTGGAGCTACAATGGATTATTTTGTTACAGTTTGAAGATACATGGCAGCTCATGGTCACATCTCGTTCAACTTGCTTCTACAACCATTCTTCTATTTCTTGGCATATTCTTGCTCCTTGAGGAGAGGCACACTTGTTGAGGTGATGAACTCTTTGGGATAGCTCTTGAGGCCACATATATTTGTAATATGATATATATACTATTTTTTTATTGCTCAGAATATTTTCAGGTTGAAACTCAAAGAGATTTTATGTAAAAATTCTAAACTATGAACAAATGGTGTCATTTCCCCAATACCTTGTTATTTGCACTTGAAGTGGTATCAAATTCGAATGGTTCAGTCAATGTATGATGCAATAATTTTGTATGGAGTGCAATTAATATGATGAAGAAGTTTCATATTCATTATACAAACATTTGGAGCAATATTCTTAAGTTTCATAACCATTTGTGAATATTTACTATCATTTCCCCCCTATGTCGAAACTAGTCTTTTTGTATCTGATTTAAGAGGGTTGAAACATAATTAATAAACTGAATGGTGATGCATATGAGACTATATTGATGACCCCTAGATATCCCCTTCCTTTGTTCAGAAATTCGAGAGGATCCAACAGCATTTGGAGAGCCATTTCCAGCATTTACCCCATGGGGAATTGAACCCCTAATTGGTAGTCAAATTCCCTACATTGGTCAGAATTCAAAGGATAGTTTCAGAAGCCTTTTGAAGACTCTAAAGCATCCATTAAACTCAAAATATGTCCTAATACCATCCATATACCTTTTGTAACAATTTGGGAGCATGTGGAGCTATTTGGAGATCAAGAAACCAATACTAGTTAAGAGAAATTGCTAGTAAAATCCCCTACCTTGGCCAGAATCCTAGAGAGTTGCAGAAGCTTTTTGAAGACTCTAAAGCATCCATGAACCTCATATTAATGTACTAATACCATCCATATACCTTCTGTAACAATTTGGGAGCATTTGGAGCCATTTGGAGATCAAGAAACCAACACTAGTCAAGGGTTGAACTAGTGGAAAAATTGAAAATTTCACCATTTTAATAAATTTCTAAAAAGGGACATTACAACAAGATTCTACAACATCACATTATGCATTTTTTAAAATTTTGCTGACATGGCCATGGACTGTTTGTTAGAAGTCCAAAATTCAAGTTTTATACAAGGCACCGATATTGTTTCAAAAAGGGTCATTGATAGTGTATGGCCAAAAGGTTGAACTCATTTTGAAACATAGTTTCAAGATGACGCCGATAGCACATCGACAAAAGAAATTAAAGATTCAAAATTTTGAAATTGATGAAATAAAGCTTGGAAATTTTTTGGGGAATACTTTTAGAAATCTAACTTTGAAAATTTCAATAAAATTACTAACCATGAAAACCAAAATTGATTTACAAATTGAAGAATAAAGTAAAGTTTTACAGGGAATCAACAAATTTGTGAAAAATATCTTGGGTGTGTTAAGGTCTCAACACATCAACAATAACATAGGAACTTGCACTTCCAAGCCAATTTTCAATTTGAGACAACATTTAATATATGCAATACTTTATATATCACACTTGTTGTCATTGTTGCATTATTGTTATCATTATGATTTAGTAACTTTGCATTTTAGAAAGTATTACAATGACAACAATTATAAGCAATGGTGACTCATGACACACAAAACAACTCTAGGCAATAATAATATTGAAGTGATAAAATATTATATGGCATTGAATTAGAAACTTACATAAAAAACTCTACATTTAAATTAGCATAATTTCCAAAATAATATTGAAGAAAGAAGTTTAAAAATGGACAAACTCAACTATTTAATTCTTCCCCAAATCCAGCAGGAAATTTGTTGAAAGTTATAGTTCCACTTGATTGACGGGAAATTTAACTATGGAAATTTGTCTTAGGGATTTGAACCCATTTTAATAAGGTCCATATGGTTAAAATTTAAGAAAGATGAGTGAACCAAGTTGGAACTTTGCCTCATCGAAAAAAATAAACTCCTCAAAAAAAGTCAAGTTTGTACACTTTTTTAACTCACCCCTTTAAGAAAGCATTTAAAAACAACAATTAAATGTAAATGAAAACCCATAGGACATACTTACACCACAAAGACGAGTCCTAATTGGAAAAGACAATTTCAATCAATGGGAACTCTCTCTTTCAGAGTTGCTCTTATCACTAGAGTTGATAGGAATGAGACTCAATTGACCTTACAAAATCGTACTTAACTAAGATAAAGTTGCTCTCATCATTGGAGTTGATAAGAAAAAGAATCAATCAACCCATATCACTAGAGGATATTAAGTAGGAATAAATTAAGTGTCTTCCTATTCGTAAGTTCCTATTATTGATTTGAAGGACGTCAAGCTCAAAATAATCCTTTCTTGGTATGTGCATATGCACTCCTATAGTCTACTCTAGAGCATTTTCAGGATTCATCGTGTGATAATTTAGAGTTTTTGGTGAGATAGCATTACATGTCCAATGATTGTGTTTGTTGTTATTTACCCCATACATATAACCATGGCCCAATCTCTAGTGTGCTAATCTCCTTTCATCATTATTTAACCTAATTTGCACCAAGTCAATAGTCATATTAGTAAATAACTTGGCATGCCACCTTAGTGATAAGTCAATAGTCCATATCAATGATACACAACAACTTAAATGATAGGCCTAATTGACTAGTGGGTTAATAAAGTTGGCCATGTCAATATGAGACACACTACATTGAAAAATTCTACCCAAGTTAATGCAAGACCTAGCTAACCTAATTTCAGGAAATTAGTAGTGATTATCTTCATTCATTATGTATGGATTTGACTATTAGTTGGGGTCTCCTCTTATGTTGATCATATCACTCACACTTGTATCAATTTGTATCATTTGTACTAGTGAAGGGTTGTTAGCATCTTAAAGACAAGTTATATAATGTGATGACTCTTTGTAATACTTATAAGATCTAACTCTATAGTTATTTCCTTCATGGGACTCTAATCATGTTGCTTCTCAATGCGAAATGATATTTTCTTGATTTTTGTAGCTCTCTTTATAACTCCATTTATGTAGTTATTTGTATATTGTCAATATATTTGTACTTTTAACCAATCTCATATATCTCTTGGTTGCATGCTTATGGTGGGTGTTCACATTTGATGTATTATTTTTTTAATTACACAACACAATGTTAATGTTTTTTTGCTTATTTGTTCAACTCTCATAACAATATTGTGTTATGCTTTCCATGACACAAAACTACAACTTCTAAGATTTGTCCTCGACTAAAAATATATATGTTTTTGCACTTCACTATATAGATCTAAGCTTATGTTGGCCCCTTGATTTATACAATAGTATTATATTTGTGTTAATTATATTGTGTCAACTGACTTGGTCCTTTGTCTTAGCATGACCTAAGGAAGACTATTTGATGAACCTCCCTAATTTGTAGATTGTCATGGATATTCCACCGGAATAGTTTGTCACAACACTTTTTTCCAAATGAAATGCACAGCTCGCTAAACCCATTGGATGCTTCCCCTCATTTTGAGGATGGTACCTAAGGTAATCTAGCCAATTGCAATTTTGGAAACCTAAATTGGAAAGGACATCAAGTGAGGCCCACAATATTCCAAGAGGATGCTACCCTAAGGACTTGACCCCACCACCTCCTACTTGTAATTCACAACACTCAACCACTTGAGCTAACTATAGATTTAAGTGCTAACATTCATTTTTTACCACACACACTCTCCATAGTTGGAACATTTTGATCCACTCGAGATCGAGTTTATTGATGAGAATCGAACCTCACACTTTGATCCTCCATTGATAGATCTCAATGATCTTTAGTACAAGTAAGGAGTTCTCATTCTATGAATTCCAGGGTTGAGGAAAATCATTGGTTAATGATGTTTGGAATGAGCGATCAATATATCCCTAGGGGATCATTTCCTTCTATCTCTAGTTCATTAGAGGTAGTTACGCCTAGTTGCCCCATGATTCCTATTAATTCCACTAGTGTACCAATATTTTCATCACTCGTGGCAAGCATTCATTTAGGAGGAATGCCTACCAAACCATCTATCCCTTTTACTTCATCTTCCTCATTTTTGCATCCCTGCCGATCCACACTTCAGTACCTTCACCTAATGCTCCCAATCCTACCCTACCTTTTCCCATTGGCTAATGAAATACTCCTAGTGTGGGGGCTAGTAGTGGGTTTGCATTCTTCGCTAGTATACCTCCATTTAAATCCCCGATCCCTACTATGGGCTCCCATTTTGGGTGGAATTCGTTGACCAACGCTGGTCTCACTACTAGTGTTGGTTTTTATGGAGGTCATGTTATGCCTCAAGTTTCCTTTGGTATTTCTGTCTCCCTAAATGTTGGCTTCCCTTTTGGGTGGGATTTCACTAGTATAGTTGGAACTTCCACAGCATTGAAACAATGCTAGGGGGAAACCTCTCCCCAGGATCTCATTATAATCTCAAAAACACAAACATTGGGAGCCATAGTTGGCAGGGGGGGTTCATCAGTACTTTGAATTTACTCCCATGATGATTTTGCCAACCCTCGATTGCCATTTATGGCGACATTGAATCTACTAGATATCTCATAATTAACCAATGACCCGGTGTGTCACTAGCCATCATGGCTAGCCATATCTACCAAAATTTCGTCGAACATTCCTAAGTTCAATGAAAAACCAAGTGAGTATCCATCAAACCATGTCATAACTTTTCACTTGTGGTGTTATCCCAACTCTTTGGTGGATGAAAATATTCGCTTGAGGTTGTTCCAATTCAACTTGATAGGTACTGCTGTGAAATGGTATATAGAGTTTCCTAGAACCTCTTACCATTATTTTTTATCCTTAGCCATGGCATTTCTGACCCTATTCTAGATACTTATTTGCTATGAAACTGGGACATGAATTTTGAGGTCACTATGTCAAAGTACCTCCACTAACATATTCGATCATATTCATGAATGGATAAGGAGACAATGTATTATTCAAGCTGAAATACCATATCAACTTCCATCAGATTCGATTGTTAAGCATTTACTGCCACCGATTGCAAAGGATTTCACCATGTTAGTGTTATATCTCAAATCGACACTTCTGCGTTCGTGACGATAGTTCAAAAGATGACACTTGAATGCCATTTATCATTTACAAAAAAGGACATTAAAATATGGAAGAGCCTATGATTTGACTCCTATTGATGGCCCTAATCCATAAAAGCAAGATCCCAAATCCTCTTCCCTTAATTTCATAAAGTTGCAACCAAAATAGCCAATTCGAAACTTGCACACTAGAAAGGTGCAGAGCAATCACATGTTGCCCTTGAGCAAGGCGCAAATGCCTAAAACATTCATGAAGAAATAACAAAAAATCGAAGTTTGAGGAGTTATGGAAGTTTTCAAACTGGTTTTCTTCAGTTGTAACTCTGTGAACTACTTGGTAACCATCTACAACCATTTTCATCAAACTTAAAAGGAGATGAGATGGACCAAGGAGGAGACACCCATTGCAATAAGATTATGCTGGAGGATTCAAACTTTAATCCACCCATCCATCCCCATTCATATCAATAATCCCTATTGCTGATCACCATCTCCCTAATTGTTGAGATCACTACCCTCAAGTGATTTCAGACTTGACTACATTCATAAGATTGGAGTGGGATTGTTGGTGTGCAAGAATAAAGTGAGCCGGTCTTTGGCTTTCGAAAGAATCCTGGAAATGATTGAGGTAATGGCTTGTACTCTTTGATTATTATAATGGGAATATGACATCTTTCCCTCGCCCCCCAAAAATGTGTTCAATATTGGATTGTTGACTTTAAGGAATTGTTTATTGATTACATTAAGCATTGCTTAAGTAGTTAACGTTACATATATGCTTTATATATTTTAACTCTTTTTTATTGTCAAAATTCTTTGAGGAAGGTTGTTTTGTCTGTGTTGCAGGTTAGATTTGGGCATCAAGAAGCATATTGGAAGAGTTCTAACGGAGCAACTAGGATCAAACTTCGTAAAAAGGTACACTTCTTCTTCCCCCTTCTCTTTTCTTCATGTTTTGCTTGCTTGATAGAGTCTAGTGATGTGTTGAATATATGTTTATAAACATATCAACTTGTAGATAAAGATCTTAGGTTTGTTTCCACTTACCATAGTATGTTGGTGAACTCATCCCTAGTCATAGGATAAAATTATGAATAACATAACCAACAACTCTAATGGGGAGTTAGCCTCTAGAGGGACCTTGTTGGTTGATTTCTTGGTTATGGTATAGGTGTTCCAGTCTGTCACGTCCCCATTTTGACCCCCTTTTTGCATTAAATCGTAAATGATGTAAATATTGTTATTTAATCAAGGTGAGGAGCTCAAGGCCAAGGCCCCACCATTGATTTAGCGTTTTATGTATCGACAATTAAAAAAAAAATAGATGCCTGTGATTCTTGTGCTAGATAGGCACAATGTAAATTAAGACATCATGTAAATACGAATTTTAATGAAAAACCCACAACTAGCTATGTAATGCAACAAAGAGATGGGGGCATGATTCTACAAGGAATAGGGAGGAAAATTATTCAAACCCTTGAGCCAATGGTGTTAACCCATGTGTCAATGAGAAAACCCATAAACCCTCAACTACCCATTCTGACTTGTGCACCCAATCATTTAATTCTTCCAGAAATTGGTTGAGGCAGTTAATGCCTTGGGAATGAAGAGGCATGGCAGCCAATTTTGTGCATGGGCAAGCCATCAACCTGGGAAAACGTACTTTTGTTTCTGGGGCAAGAAAACACCCACGAAATGGTGCCCAAATCCATTCTGAACCCATAGTCTTTCCTCTCTCACGCAGTCTGAGCTAGCTGGGATTTCCCCATCACGTTTTTACCAATTTCTTGCATTTTTCCATAGCTGGGAGCTCTTTTTTGTGTTGCACAGTGGCTGGGAGAAAGGGAGTCACGTTTTGGGGGTTTATAGAGGTCGTTTTTGCTCCTGAAAGGCAGAAAAACGTTTTCTGAAAACGAATTTGCTCTCCCAGGGTTTATTCCCCATCTACCAGTTCGTTTTGGTTGCCCATGTTTTTCAGCACTTGTGTTTTGTTGTAGGGTGCATCCCTGTCTTGGTTGGAAATTATCAGCAAGAATTAGGAGTGGAAGTGGACCAGAATTGGCTTGATAAACCTAGTGAGGAGGTAACCTCTCAAGAGTATCAAAAGGGCTAGTTGCTCTTCTATGCACACCTTGAAGAACAATAGAATGGGAGGTATGGCCTGAGGGACTGTGTATTAGTGAAGAGAATACTTCCTTGTGCCAGGTGTGTAGGTATTGTGGAGACCAAGCTAGATAGATCTTGTAGAGAGTGCCCATATCTCTATGGATGATCCCACTAGCTTATCAATTCTTCCTTCCATTGCCTAACAACCTGATAAACCCAACTGTAGCTTGGCTTGGCTGATTTGGTGTATCTTTGAGCTATGTGTGAGTCTGCTGTTCCCTGATTCCTTGTAGAGATCATGCCCAGCTCGGGGGTGGCAGTGTGTTGAGATACTGATGATCACAACTAGCCTATGGTTGGGTGGAACGTTGCAGTTGCATAGCCAGTTGCTTGGGACTACTTTGTTATAAGATAAGTATTCTCTTGTGTTAACTTTGCAATTATTTATCTGATGAATATCTTGAATGTATGATGGATGTGTAATTGAAACTACTTCCACTGTGTTTTCTTATAATTATACATTTCCATATGTTTTTTTTATATTATGTGAATGCTTATTTAATAAGTTCATGGGGCTAGATTCCCGATTTTAGCATCACGATCCTCTCCATCGCACTGGTATGATGGGACGGGACGTGACACAGTCTCTATAAGGTTCAATCACAATCCAAACCTTGTGAAAATTCAAAAAAATTGAAGTTTTATTGATTTTTGCTCACACTAGTACATCATAGGTGCCATTTGCACCCCTTAGTGGGGACATGCACATTTGGTAGGGTAAATTCATGCTTTTTTGTGGAGACATGCAAGAAATTTGTCTCTTTCCGCATTGAATAATAGAAAATGGGGCATAGTTTTTAACTTTTCCTCAAATTCCCCCCTTTCTACTGAAAGGTCTATCTTGGTTGGATTGTTTGAGCAAAATAAAGTCTTTTTTCTTCTATTTGGAGTGATCTAGGTGATGTTTGGAAGTGAATTTTTCTTTAGATTGAATGAAAGTGTGACAAGTTTGAGGTGTTTTGCTTCACTATCTTTTCATGAATTTTGAGTTTGCTAAGCCTTGAATGTGAAATCAAAAGAGCATAATCTCGCTGTTTGTATCTCTTATGACCTTGTCTTTAAGATAATTCGCTTCAAAAACCTTGTTTTCCTATTAGACCTAGTGTCTTGTTTGAGTCTAAGAAAAGTTCATTTGATAGTTTCTTCTTAAACCTTGCTTGCCATTGTGGTCGAAAAGACTAGTTTTAGAAGCTGTATTTAGAAAGTGAGAGGCATATCAACCTTTTTGCAAGACTTTAATAGGTGTTATGTGATGAACCTGCAATAATTAATTAATGCAAATACATGAGATATCAGAAATAATAGAACATAATCACTTTTATATTGATCACGGGCCACTTCGAGGGGGCAACCTCCTTTGAGCAAGCTCAATACAATTAACTTCATGGTGCCTTCAATGACCTCAACACACACTTATATACTAAGTCTATGCCCAATACTATGAGTCAAAACCATGGGACATATAATATTATGGGACGACTTACAAAGCATATGCGTCCAATACTATGGGTCAATACTATGGGCTAATATAAACTACAGATCAACAAATACTACGGGACGACTTACAAAGCATATGCGTCCAACAACAATATACTATCATAGTAAAGAGAAGGGTTGACATGGGTTCCTAACATCGCCTCTCCCTTAGAAAAAGCTTTGTCCTCAAAGCTTTGGTTGGAGAAATTGCTGCAGAATCTGAAGAAGTGGTTCCCTGGTAGCATCCTCGGTTTGCATTTCGGGCCATTGACACCTTTGGAGTGTTAAGGAGGATTGCTTGGAAGGCTGTAGATGAAGAAGAACCCTGTCAGCTGCGTGGAAAATGCGCTCAGAATGGTGCTGATTGACTTGTTGTTTCAGGCGAATTCTGGCCATGTGAAGATTGTCCTGCAAAATGAGAAGAATCTGATCGCGGTTTCGAAGAACCGAGTCAATTTCCTGAACTGGGGAGCTGCTAAGGGTGTATGGAAGAAGAACTGGCGGTGTTTTTCCATAGACTGCTTCATATGGTGTCCTTTGAGATGTGGTATTGTACCACCAGAGCTCTGCTAGGAAATCCATAGAAATAGTTGGCCAAAGCTGTGTAGGGATGGGCAAGGGTTTGAGCAATCCCGAAAGGAATGTCGTTTCCCCCTTGTTGACTTGGAAAGTATCATCGTCAGCCACCATTTGTTGAATTGTCATTTTTAGTCCCGACCAAAAGAAGTTACATTGTTCCTGGTCATACATGTTGCAG
Source organism: Larix kaempferi (assembly GCA_027924585.1). Taxonomy (NCBI): domain Eukaryota; kingdom Viridiplantae; phylum Streptophyta; class Pinopsida; order Pinales; family Pinaceae; genus Larix; species Larix kaempferi. The sequence continues at coordinate 11,733,466 of BSBM01000877.1, forward strand.
AAGCCAGAGTGCCCTGTTGATGAAGAAGCATGGAGTTCATAGAAGAGATAGCCCCGTTGAACATATTGCAACCAATTTGGAACAGGCAGAGAAAGAGCTGTAAGAGAAACTGGGTCATCAATTGTGTGAGAAGGAGCATCTTCCACCATATTGTCCTTACCCTTTTTGTAAGTGATCACATAGGGATAACCCATTGCAGGTGTGTTGGGGAGGAGACCCATTGTTCCAGAAAATTTTTCAGACTCGGGAGATCAGTCTTGATGCAGAAATAAGTCCCTAATAGGTATGGCTGCCACTTCTGTACTGCATGCAAAATAGCCATCATTTCCTGCTGAGAGGTAGATGTGGCTACATTCTTACCGGAAAGGTCTCTTGAAGGCAGCAAGCGCATTGGTTCAACAAAGATACCTGCATATCTATCCAAGGAAGTAGTGGAGACTGTTGATGGGTGCATTTGAAGGGAATTGAGCTGAGCGATGACACCATGTGAATTCTTCTTAAGGATTTTTTCCAGGCGATGTGAACTGATGATGCAGAGAGACCCTGGTTGTAAGCCCATAAATTTGTGTTCTGCCCCATTGACTTTAAACTGCATCCAAAGTAGAGCAAAATCCCATAAGATGGGGCCAAGTGTGCGTAACCATTGAATGCCCAAAACCACATCACATCCGCCTAAGGACAAGGCAAACATGTCAGAGCGTAGGTTATAATCTTCCATAGAGATATGCACATTGTGACACTTCCCCTTGCAAGGTAAGGTGCCCCCATTGGCAACCATGACTTCAAAGTTGGAGTAAGGATGGACAAAACAATCATCCTGTTTGGCAATCCGAGGGTCAATGAAGTTATGAGTGCTACCAGAATCAATGAGTATGGTAAGAGGGAGATTCTTGAAGTATCCCATGACCTACATTGTTTGTGGGGTGGTGACGCCGGTTATAGCATGGAGAGAGATCTCGGGTGGGTCGTCCTGAGATGGGGGTGTCAACAGGCGGGTGTTGAATGTCGACCTGATCATCTACTGTATCTGTAGCTTCTTCACCAAGTTCTAAGGCAGGCGGAGAATCCACATCCAAGAGATAGAGCTTTTGTTGAACACATCTATGTCCCCGAGTGAATTTCTCATCACAATTATAGCAAAGCCCTTTTTCTCGGCGTTCCTGCATTTCTATTTCAGACAAATGCTTGATAGGAGTTGGTTGAGGAGCAGGCGTGATGGGAGGTCGTTGGGAACCCATATTTCTGAAGGGAACAAAGGTGGGTTTGGAGCGTTGTTGAGCTGCGATATTGTCCTCAGCCAGCTTATCCAACCCTAGGAATTCCATCATTGTGTTGGGACAAAACATTTTGACCTCTAACCGGATTTCATCCTTGATACCACTGATAAAAAAACTCCTGTAGAATTCATCAGACAATCCTTCTATGTGATTGGCTAGTTTCTCAAATTCTGTCTGATACTCTCTCACTGTGCCAGTTTGGTGAAGTTTAGTGACTGCTCCTGTGAAGTCGTCAAAAGCACTAGGAACAAATCATGGCAAAATGAGTTGGAAAAAATCTGTCCAGTTTGGCTCGGGATGAGCTTTGATGTACCAACGGTACCATTGAAGGGCTTCCTGTTCCAAATGAAAGGATGCAAGTGGAACTTTCTGAACATCAAAAGTATTATGCAGACTGAAATATTGTTCTGTTCGGTATATCCATCCAGTCGGATCAGTACCATTGAAGCGAGGAAAATCAAGCTTCGGCCCACAAAAATTACTAGAAGAAGAGAACCCGGTGGCTGCAAAAGATTCTGGCTGTCTAGTATTGTTTATGGCTGAATGCTGAAGATGGAGGCTGAGAAATTTTTCATCTGGATCTTGGAGTTTGGTTTGGATGGCTGCAAGTGCTTCCTCCATGGTGTGTGCTCCTGCACGGGTGATAACCATAACCATTTTTTTTTTTTTGGTGGAATGGATAGAAAAACACAAACAGAAGCCGATTTAGTAAAGGGAAATTTGGATTGGGGAAACAATCTGATGGGTAATTGGGGTTTGACTAGATTTTGGACACTGTCGAAAGGACAAGAAAGCAAAAAGGGAGATTTCAGAAGCGGGGTGATAGAATGAGAAAATTTGGCAGAGAAGGACAAAGAAGCAAAATTCAGAAAGGAACTCTATGGTAAAATTTGAAGGTGATTGGGTGAAATCTGAGGAAGTTATGGCAAACCCTAAAAATAGACAAATGTGGGATTTCGGGCTTTGGGAAGGGGAAATGGGGATAGGTTCCTCAGGAATGAAAGATGCAGAATGGGATGACAGGGGTTCCCCGAAAATTTCAAGGGAAACAGAGTGAAAACAAGGGAGATATGGAGAAAAAACTGAATTTTATACTCTTTTTTTTTCCCAGAAATGGATCGGGAACAACGGCGCGGAAGGGATCGAAAATGGCTGGATCTGGAACGACTTTCAGAATAGATCTGAAACGGCTGGATCTGGAGCGGAAGTGATTGGAAACAGTTCAACTGAAAATAGATATGGAATCTAGGTATGTACGGCTTCCTAATAGTTCAGGTGTTTCACTCGGCCACGAATGCTGTCTGACGGCTTGCGTATTGGGGAAGTACCCCTCACTCCATGGCTCAGGTAAAACTGATAACCACTTTGCCACAAACGACAACTCTTGGTTTACCTCACGGGTGGGAACTAGTCAATCGGGTAGGGGTCGTTGCCCTTTTCGCTGGCAGGTCCTCTCAATGGGCCAGCTACTTTGGGGTTCCTGTGGTACTCCTCACAATGAGTTTTAGGGCTTATGCCCAAGTACTTCCCATAGTTAAGCGGATAGGGATTATTCCCAAATATGAACCTACAAAAGATGCAAAAAAAAATTTGGCAGAAATTCCACCCAACGAGCCCAAGAAAGTGCTCTGATACTAGATGTGATGAACCTGCAATAATTAATTAATGCAAATACACGAGATATCAGAAATAATAGAACAGAATCACTTTTATATTGATCACGGGCCTCTTCGAGGGGGCAACCTCCTTTGAGCAAGCTCAATACAATTAACTTCACGATGCCTTCAATGACCTCAACACACACTTATATACTAAGTCTATGCCCAATACTATGAGTCAAAACCATGGGACATATAATACTACGGGACGACTTACAAAGCATATGCGTCCAATACTATGGGTCAATACTATGGGCTAATATAAACTACGGATCAACAAATACTACGGGATGACTTACAAAGCATATGCGTCCAACAACAATTTACTAACATAGTAAAGAGAAGGGTTGACATAGGTTCCTAACATGTTATAGGCTCCATTATACCCTTTCCCAAGTCTCCCTCATAAGACCCCCTTGAAAATTTACTCCTTTTATTGAGTTTGTTACTTGATTAGGATTCCTAGGTCTCCCTCACACCTTTTCTTAGTGAAAAGAGTGAACATTCACACTTTTTAATAGGAACCATGTGCGAATGCACCCTTCCATTTGCACCTTTCTTGAGGAAAAGGTGCAAACACTTGCTTAGGGTCAAAAAGTCATTTTTTTTGTTTTTGGATATTTAGGTTAATCAAGTCTAGTGGGGATCTAGGTCTTTCTTGGATTTTCAAAATTCCCATTTTTAATCCTTTAAAATCATCATTTTGTGTTTTTTTCATCATGCCTTAAAAAACCCTAGGTGTTTAGTATTCCTTTTGGGAATGTTCTCATTGCATGTTTAGTAGAGAAAAAGAAGCTTTATTTAAGTGACTTGGCATATGATTGCAATACATTATAAGTCATATTAGTTTGATTCTATTTTATCCCTTTCATAGCTTACTAGGTGAAGAAAATGAAAGTCTTGCATTCTTAGGTTTTCTCTAGTAGGAGACCACAAGTTTGTGTCTTTTCATCTTGCTATCATTTTTGCATGAAAATAAACTTGCTTTGATCTATTTTGAAATCTCATTGGCATTTGAGTAATGTTGAAAGTTGTAATAAAGTTTTAATATGAATGAATAAGCTCTCTTTTATGTTCATTTTTTCATTTCATTTAAGAATGTCAATGTTCATTTACTTCCACATCCCTCTGAGTCACAACAACCATTAAAAGCAACATAACTAAAATGAACTAGACTTGTTTTTCTTTTATAGAAAACCAATGGTAGTCTAGGTTCTAGGGCCTTGGTTATAGTATTGAAGAGTTAACTTCTCTAGGGCCACACAAAATGAAATTAGGAGTACTAAAGAGTTCCAAATACATTACTAATGCAAAGAACTTGTCGAGAAAGCACCTCTAAAACATGCATTAAGCGATAAGTAAAGCTAGTCCAAGTGGGAAGATTGTCCCCTATTTATTGGGTTATTGAGGTTATGCAAGTTTGGGAATTGTTTAGGCGTGGCAAGTCCTTGGGGTGCCACCGATACTTATTGATAGCTTCGGGTCCAGGAATTAGTCCTACGTTCCCTGACCATTCGCAGAAGTTGTTTCCAACAATTGTTCTACCTAACTACCTAGCATGAAGTGGTATCCATAGTTTCTCTTCCTAGGTTTCACATAGGTGACTACAAGGGAAATATATTGTGGTACTTGAGGCAAACATAGAATCTCCATTTCAACTCCTTGGGAGGGCATTCAATGAAGGCCAGTGCTTGCACCCCTAATGATTGTTGCGTGAAGGTTAGCATAACTATCTCATTCACACATTCATCGATTGGACTTCATCCCTAATCAGACTAGGTTGAAATTCAGAAGGATCATGTTGCGACTCTTCATTGATTGAACTGAAGACTTAAATATCATGGTTTGATTTCTAGGAGAGTGAGTTTGTTTGTTTGTATCTTCGAGAGTCTTTTATGAGATTGCGTTGATTGCAATTTTTTGACCTTCAAAAAATGCCTTAGAGATTTCTTACTTATTTGAATCAGAGTATATGGATAATATTCCCAAGGATATAAACCAAGGGATCCCTATGCAAGGGTATTCTTTTGTTGTTTCATTTAGTGGAAACATTGGTCCTCCCTTGATGGCCACTTTGAATCTTCTTGGATTCACTATAGGGTTACCAGTCTGGTTGTTTTCCAGGGTTGAATGTCATGAATTCTCTTGATGCTTCTACAATAGGCACTCTATGTCAAGATAATCAAAACCATTTTCCTTCTTCATTGGTGATATCTTGTCCTCCTCCTTCTACCTCATGTGGTGAAATTCTAGATAGTAGTAACTAAGAGTATAAAAGGAATAGAAAGAGGAAGAATACGAATAAGATGTGAAGATAAGGGGGCATGTTTCCAGTCACTTCAAGTCATGCTGGGGGAAATTCCTCAGCCAATTCAAGTCATGCTAGGGGAAATTCACCAGTCACCGCTAGTCATACTGGAGACAGGTCACTAGGCACTACTAATCATACTAAAGACTAGCAACCGGTCGCTATAATTCATGCCGGGGGAAACATTCAATCACTATAAGTCATACTAGAAATAATTCATCAACCACTTCTAGTCATGTTGAAGACACATCATTGAGAAATGCGAGTCACATTAATGATAAGTCACTAGTTAATGGAATTTATACTAGAGACAAGTCACTAGTCATGGTGATTCATATCAAAGACAAGAAACCAAACACTACAAGTCATGTTGGGGGCAAGCAACTAGTCACTGCAAGTCATGACGGGCGAAAAATACCATCCACTACAAGTAATGTTGGGAGTGTTGAAATAGTTGAAAAACCTAAAAAACCTAAGCTTAAGTTCCATTTAAGCTTTGCAGGGATTCCATCTTACTCATCTATGCCCTGCACTTATAGAGGTACAAGGAGTGTGGTCCATGTCTCAAAAATATTTTGCTTTTGAGCAAATAGCCACTCTAATTCATGTTGGGGGAAAGCTACTAGCCAATGCTAGTCATGCTGAGAATAATGGTACTCTTGAGAAACCTAAATGAATAGGATGCAAGCCTAAGTTCCATTGTAAGCTTTGAAAGGGTGTCACGTCCTCTCCCATCAAACCAACCAACGGAGGGAAGATGAAGGACATACAGGGTGCTATAATTCACCCTTAAGGCTATATTGTCAAATTCATTAACATCTCAATGTGTGTGCAGATGAATAATAACTTACATCGCGGAATTAAACTCTACAATGCACACATGACATGCATATACCAACAAGCTCATCACATGCATAACAGTTAAATCATGCACATAAATAAACACATTTTATGCTATTTACAAGCACTCAATTTTAATAGCTCAAATTGGATCATTTCATTCAATATGACATAAAAAAAATCACTCATAATACATAAACTTGGCATAATTAGAAACAACAATGAACACTTATCTTTTAATTGAAATTGCTCAAGCAACTAGCTATGGAAGAGAAACGTTCCGATCAACCATAGATCTCTGTCTAGCCTATATTAATTTAGCTGAGAGACCACCCCCGATCTAGGATATGTATCCACTAAGGAGGAACTACTCAGGCTCACTCACAACCATAGGAACAATCACTCATGCTAAGCCAACATACAACTGGGTTTGTCAATGCAGGGAGATATGGAAGGAGAATGCTAACCCAGCGAGTTCAACCACATAGCTACATGCATCTCAATTGATCTTAGTAATCCTTGGCACCCACAATACCTACCACACCCAACACAAGCAAGGTCCCCTTCTCTGCTACATAGTCCCTCAAGCTCTCCTTCTCTCCAGTGCTCTTCAGGGTGGGCATATAAAGGTCCATGCTGCAAAAACTTAAGATATTATTTCCTTCACTGGGTTTATCAAGCAATCCCGACCTCTGATCTCTCTCCCAATTCAATCCACTCTTGGATTTTTCTGAATTCTCGCCACGTGACTCTCAATCACGAAATTCAAATTTTGGGTTTCCAAATCTGAGTCTTCCTATGGATTTATGGGCATTTGACACTCCCAAATTCTCCTCAAGTTTTATATCTATGGATTCCCCATTGGGTTTCGCTACTCACATCAAATTTTGGTAAATTTTGACACTCTAAATCATGGCTTCTTTCCTGGTCGCAATTTCTGTAATTTCTCACTTTTGGGGAGGCATAATGGCTGAGAATTGATGTCTGGTTGTTCCACAATGGAATGGGAATGATGGAAAATGAATTTCCATGAGGAAATTAACTTCTGGGTCACGTAAACTGAGTCCATACCTAGCCATATGGATTTCTGAGTTTTCCCATGCTCCATTAAATTCATGGACTGGTTTTTTAGCTACGTCTTACAACAAGATTAAATGTCAGCATATCTAGTCAAATGGGTCCTCGAGATGAAATTTGGAAATAAAGGATTCAATCCCCCAACCCCTCACCTCTCCCTAGTCGATACATACAACCGCCTATTTTTAGTTGCTTCCATAACCAATTCTTGGAATTTTATTTGCATGATAAATATTTACATGTTTTTACAATTTACCATGGTTACTAGCACATGTCTCACAACTATAAAATACTTTCCTTTTAAATCTGAGCATTCACTAGTAGGGATTTGGCCTTGAGATCCATGCTAGGAATTTATGCATCGCATATGCACAATATTCACATATAAATCCAATACATTATAAGGGTCAAAATTGGGGTTTTACATTCCCCTCCCCCTTAACAACACCATCCTCAGTGTTCTCAAAATTGAACAAAAATGGGCATGCCTCTTTCATGGCTTCCTCCAACTCCCATGTAGCTTCATCGGGACCAAGGTGCTTCCATTGCACCTTTACCTATCCGATGGGTCAGTTCCAGAGAAATGTTACCTTTTTATCGAGGATGCACATGGGTTCCACTTGGAACTCTCCCTCGGGTTCCACCTGTATCACATTCCAATCAATTATGTGATTAAGATCATGTACATACTTCTTATGCAAAGAAACATGGAAAAAATTATGATCTCTCATGATAGCAGGAAATGCAATCTTATATGCAACTGGTCCTATCCTATCAAGGACTTCGAAGGGTCCACAATATCTCGGTGCCAGCTTGGCACAACTTCCCAACTTTAGGGCTCTTTTCCTTGGTTTTAATCTTAAATAAACATGATCCCCAATTTTAAATTCCTTGTGAGCTCTCTTCAAATCTGCATAACTCTTTTACCTATCTTGAGACGCCTTTAAATTTTGTCCGATCTTAACAATTTCTTGTTCCATTTCCTTGAGCATTTCTGGAACAAGCACTACCCTATTAACTAGACTATCCCAATTCACTGGAGTCCTGCATCCCTTTCCATACATTGCCTCAAATGGGCTCATTCCTAATGATGTTTTATGTCCATTATTGTATGAAAATTCTACCAAGTGTGTATAATCTTCCCACTTGGATGGTTTATCCATCACATACATTATCAACATATCCTCAAGGACTTGATTCACCCTCTTGATTTTTCCATATGTTTGAGGATGATATGTTGTACTAAAATTCAGTTGAGTTCCCAATTCCTGAAATAATCCTTTCCAAAAATTGGATGTGAACATTGCATCTTGATCAGAAAATATTGCTTTGGGTAATCCATGCAATTTGAATATTTTCTTCATGAAGATGTTCACTATTTCACTTGTTTTATGAGTGGACTTGACTGGAATAAAATGAGTTTCCTTAGAAATATTTTCCACCATAACCATAATTGAATCATGCTTCCTCACTGTCATTGTAAAACTTGTCATAAAGTCCATATAAATTACTTCCCACTTCCATTCTGGAATGAGAAAAGGCTGCAACAGTCCTGCTGGATGTTGATGCTCTTCCTTGACTTGTTGGCACTTTTGACACCAAGCAATGTATTCTGCTATATCCTTCTTCATTCCATGCCAAAAGTATTGCTTCCTTGCTGCTGTTATTGTCTTTTGATATCCTGGATGTCCATAGTACGTCATTTGATGAATTTCATCCATTACCACCTTCTTCAAGTCTGCACAATTTGGAATGTACAGTTTTCCTTTATAAAGAAGAATATCATCTTCTCTGAGCTGGTACCCTTCACACTTTTAATCTAATTTTCCCTACTGCTATTTCTCTTTTACTTGAAGGTAAGTTTCATTGCTATTTTGGGATTCAAGAACTCTTGTTATTAAATCTGATTTGCAAACACTTAAGGCCACTACATGAAATTTTCTGCTAAGGGCGTCTGCGACTTTATTTTCTTTCCCTTTTACATTACTGATTTCAAAATAAAACTCACATAGGAATTCCATCCATCTAGCTTTCCTAGAATTTAAGCTTGGTTGATCAAACAAATATTTTAAGCTCATGTGATCGGTTCTAAGATCAAATCTTCTTCCCAACAAATAATGTCTCTAGATTTTGAGAGTATGTACTATGGCTACTAATTCTGAATCATGAGTTGCATAATTATTTTCATGCTCTTTTAATTTTTCTTGACTCATAGCAAATAAAAAAGCCTTCTTGCACAAGCACTCCACCTAATCCTTCAATGCAAGCATCCATGCATACTATAAAATATTTCTTTGGATGTGCAATCTTCAAAACATGAGCACTAGTGAGTAACTTCTTCAGCTGTTGAAAGCTTTCTTCACATTTTTCAGACCATACAAACTTTACATTCTTCCTTTGCAGCGATGTGATTGGATGAGCGATCTTGGAGCATCCCTCAATGAACCTTTTATAGTGTCCTACAACACCCATAAAATATCTAACATCTGTAACATTTTTTTGGGTATACCAATCCATTATGACTTCAATATTTTCTGGATCCACTGAAATTCCTTCTTCTGAAATAAGATGACCCAAATATTGTACCCTTCTTTGATAAAATTAAAACTTTCTTAGCTTTGCATAAAGTTAATTCTCTCTAAGAACTTGCAACACCATTCTTAAATGTTCCCCATGCTCTTCTTCATTCCTTGAATAAACAAGAATGTCATCCAAGAACACTAACACGAACTTGTACAAATATTTGCTAAAAACACTATTCATGAGGCACATGAATGTGGCGGGTGCATTGGTAAGTCCAAACGACACCACCATGAAATAATAATGATCATATCTTTTCTGGCAATCTGTCTTGTGAATGTCTTCTTCTTTTATTCTCACTTGATGATAACCAGATCTCAAGTCAATTTTCGAAAACACTTTGGCTTCCTTCATTTGACCGAACAAATCATCAATTATGGGAAATGGGTACTTATTCTTGACTATCACTTTATTTAAATTCATGTAATCAATACACAACATTAAATTCCCATATTTATTCTTGACAAATAACACCGGTGCTCCCCAAGGAGACACACTTGGTCTTATATACTTCTTATCCATTAATTATTGTAGCTGCATCTTTAATTCTACCTATTCTGGCGCGCTCATTCGATAAGGAGCTTTGGAAACTGGCGTTGCTCATGGGACAAGATCGATTTTAAAATCAATGTCTCTTTTTGGTGGTGGTCCTGACACTTCATCTAGAAACACATATTTGAACTCTTGTAACAACTGATAATATTTTATTCTTGGGCCTTTTCTCTCTAAGGAATCTTATATATGGGCTACATATAATTGACAACCTTTCTTGTAAGGCTTTCTTAGCTATAGGGATGAAATCTTCCTTACCAAAACTTGCTTGGGATTTCCTTTTACCAATCTCGGCCTTCCCTCTTCATCAATGCATTCAAGAACCTTTTCATAACAATCTACGTTGGCTCTATGTCTTTCCAAACAATCCATACCAATAAGGGAATCATAGGATCCTAATGGTAGGACATTTAAATTTACCTTGGTGGAAATTCCATGCAACTCTAGGGGGAATTCCATCACTACTTCACTCACTTCTCTTTTTGTTCCTGTGGCTAATTGAACTAACCAGGACTTACTATGCTTCATTTTTCCAAGGGAACAAATTTCAACCACTTTTGGAGAAACATAACTATGAGTAGTTCCTGAATCAATAAAAACATAAATAGATTGCTTAACAATCTTACCTTCAACTTCCATTACTATTGATTGATGGTATTCCCAATGATTATCCAACACTGCATAAATTTGGGGAGTTTCTCTTGTCGTATCTTCCACTGTAACTGCTGCTTCTAAGTTATGCAAGCATCGAGCGCTCTCTCTCTGATGTGGACAGTCTTTAAGCATGTGGTTTTCTCCACATCCCCAACAATGAAGCGGTCCTTTTGGTCCTTTTTCTGCTGCTACTGCTAGCTTAATTCCACTTCGTGCTTGCTGACCTTGTTGGAAATTCCTTGGATGATTTTTAAATGAAGGCTTAAATCCACTTATCCTTTGGTCAAATCTTCCATTTGGATTTCCCTTCCATGCTGGATAAAACTATGATTTTCCTTTGCTCTGCTCATAGCAGTGCATCACCATCCTAATGGCTTCATTAAGAGATGGTGGGTTAACAAACTCAATATCATCTCTGAAATTTTGGGGTAGACTTCCAAGGAAGCATTGGATATTTACTCTTTCATCTTTGATGTAATACACATACCTCAACAATTCCAAAAACTTATGGACATGTTCTTCCATAGGTTTCTGTCCCAATTTCACTTCATTGAACTCCTTCATCTTTCTATCATAATACCTAGAATATAGGTATTTCTCCTTGAAATATTTCTTAAATCGCTCCCAAATGATCCTTCTTTCCTTGATTCCTTTTACTTGCATGAGGTGCTCCAACCAAATTGCAGCTCGACCATTTAGATTGTAAATAAAAATTCTAGCCTTTTCATTCCTACGTAATTATGAATTCTAAAATACTTCTTCATCCTAGAATCCATGCTTCCGCTTCTTGACATGCCTTACTTTCTCTGTCAAATGTGGGAGGCCTTGCCTTTCTAAATTCCCCTTGTGGAATCCTTTTAAAATCCCTTCTTCTTTCAAAACTACTAGAAGTATGCCTTGGAGTACTTTGGGAACTTTGAGAATCACATGACCTACTAGATGAAGATCTTGGCAAATATATCTTACGTTCCCTTCTCAAAGAGAAACTTCTTGGGCTCAGAGTCCTCTTTGTATTGCGACTTCTAGAGTGAATCTTCACACTTCTTCTTTCTTAACGAACATTGCTTGGATTAGATACAAGATGAGATATCTGTTGCATGTCAGTGAGGCTTTGAAGGATATCAACATTAATCTGGTTCTTCTCTTCTTGAGCTTTGATCAATCTCTCATTGAAACTTCTCATTGTTTCAACCAAAATTTGAGGACTGATATGCTCCCTTCTCCCATTTGACTCTGTCTCAACATTGTCCTCTTGCATATTTTCTCCTAAGACATCCTCATCATGTTCATAGGGGTATTGGGAATCATTCATGGTCACCATTTTCCTTTGGGGTCTCTTTCCTTCTGCCTACTTCCCTTTTGTTACAACTATTCAAAGCTTATCAACTGCAAACATTATACATCATAGAGATATTTATTAGACATTTTTGTAATATATGAAATAAAACATAAAAAATGCTAGTTTAAATAGAATTACTCATGGAATTATTCACAAGGTTCTTAGGTCCTTTTCGCCTTTGTTCTATTAACGCATTTATGGAAATTGCCTTTATTGACAACATTTTTTTTGTCAAAACAAGGTTACAGACACTTTTATGTTATGATCTTTGATACATTGGAGTTCCCCATTAAAATTCTGGCTATGCAATGTTATTACCTCATGGATAATATTTCCAACACCTATCTTCCTTCTCCATTATGATTTTGGATATGGAATTTATACTCTTCCAAACATGTCACTTTTGCCCAATTCTACACTTTTTGCATATGTGCAATTAGCCTCGACGACCAACTTCAACCACTCGTAGAAGTAAATCTAGAGAGAATTAGAAAAAAAAATTTACCTGGAAAAGTTAGTTCATATAACAAGGATCACTCAAAAACTTTCATATCGTTGATCCAATGCATCAGTCAACCTCTATAAAATTTTGGGTTTGACTACTTTTGACTTTGCAACTTTTTCAAAATCTTGGAATTTTTGGCAAAAATGGCTATCTCCCAAACCGAGCATTTCTGGAAAAAAATTGTTTAACAGAAGTTGCCTATTCTAATGAGTAGGTAAAACGTTGAGTTCAATAATTTTCTTGATTTCGACATCTAGGCTCACTTTTTCCTCCCGCAAGCTTTTCAAAATCTCCAAAAAGTGCTCCGGAATAGTGCATTTTGGCCTTCTTTCACACCCTGGCTTCACACCTTTTTGACTTTGAACCAAGATTCTTGATTTAACTTCATACTTGGTCCATGACCTCACCTTAGCTATTTAGTCCCAAATATATCTCCCATATGGTCTCGAGACACTAATATTTGAAAGTACTTAATTTGAAATTTCTGCCAAATCGAAGCAAAACGGGCTCAAGCCTTTCATTGTTGTTTTTGTGACCTTTTCTAATGGCATTCGAACGTAGAAAGTCTCATACGATTCAGAGTTAAACTGCTCATGATATGGCCGAAAAATTTTCGGGCTCTATACTTTTTTTTTAATTTTATCCCGACCCCGACTCGGCTGATCCCGACTTTTCCAAGCCTTTTCGACTTTTCTGAGCACAAATTCGAAATTGGAACGCACAACATATATATAGAAAGCCATTTCCGACTTCCTGACTTCAACTGCTATCTTCCATACATCGGGATTTGGAAGTCGGCATTGCAAAACCAATCTCAACGAATTACCCCCGACCTCCCGACTCCGACCGCGGCCTTCTGTATGTTGGGAGTCGGAAGTCGACACCATGAAACCAACTAGAAGAACACCCACGAACACCCGAACTTGACTACTATAATCCATACGTCGAGATTCAGTGCCACAAAAACAAATCATCACAAACCACCCTGAATTCCCGACTCCGACTACTATCTTCCGTATGTCGGGAGTCGGGATTCATCGCCACAAAACCAAATCCTCGCAAACCACCCTCGACCTCCAGACTCCGACTACTATATTCCGTACATCGGGATTTGGAAGTCAGAACCACACAATGGCTTCCAACAAACTACCCTGACTTCCCGACTTTGACTACTACCTTCCATATGTTGGGAGTTGGAATTCGGAACCACTAACCTCAAATTCCCATGACCGCATCGTTGCCGATATCTTTCAAGTCCGAAATCCATTTTTGATGAAATAGGTATCGCTGAAAATATTTCGGCGAGATCTACATAATGGTGTGCTCCTCTGCAATATTTAAAGACTTTGATTTTTGGCCATTAATTGAACCCACAATTTCACTAAATGTTCACTAGTACTCCTGTGCATTTCTGCTTTTTTTCCTGTAGGTGTAGATTCTGGCCCAAACATCCCAAGTGATGCAACCTTTTGCTCGGATACTACTTTGTCACATCCCCTCCCATCGAACCCACCAACAGAGGGCACTTGAACGACATACAGGGTGCTACAATTCGTCCTTAAGGCCATATTATCAAATTCATTAACATCTCAATGTGTGTGCAGATGCATAATAACTTACACAACGAAATTAAACTCGTGACAATGCACACACGACATGCATATACCAACAAGATCATCACATGCATAACAATTAAATCATGCACATAAATAAACACATTTTATGCTATTTACAGGCACTCAATTTTAATAGTTCAAATTGGATCATTTCATTCAGTTTGACATAAACAAACAGTCACTCATAATACGTAAGCTTGGAATAATTAGAAAAAACAATGAACACTTATCTTTTATTTGAAATTGCATGAGAAACTGGCTATGGAAGAGCGACTTTCCACCCAACCATAGATATTTGTACAACCTCTATTAATTTAGTTGAGAGACCACCCTCGAGCTAGGCTATGTATCCCTTGGGGAGGAACTACTTAGGATCACTCACAACCATATGAAAATCACTCATGCTAAGCCAACATACAACTGGGTTTTTCAAACATGTAGGGATCCTCAAACAGATGGGCAAACAGAAAGAGTAAATCGGGTGCTTGAAGACATGCTCCGCATGTATGTAATGGACAAACCATCCAAGTGGGAGGATTATCTACACTTGGTATAATTTGCATATAACAATGGGAAACAAGCATCATTGGGAATGAGTCCTTATGAGGCTTTGTACGGAAAAAGGTGTAGGACACCAGTGACTTGGGACAATCCAGTGAATAGAATTGTACTTGGTCCAGAATTGCTTAAGGAAATGGAGCAAGAAGTTGCCAAGATCAGACATAATTTAAAAACAGCCTAGGATAGACAGAAGAGCTATGCAGATAAACATAGGGTGCATAGGGAATTCAATGTTGGGGATCATGTGTATCTTAGAGTGAAATCAAGGAAGAGTTCCTTGAAGCTTGGGAGTTGTGCCAAGCTATCACCTAGATATTGTGGGCCATTTGAAGTGCTTGAAAGAATAGGGCCAGTTGCAGATAGACTTGCATTGCTTTCTAGCACTAAAGCTCATAATGTTTTTCATGTCTCTTTTCTTAAGAAATATGTACATGATCCTAACCATGTGATTAATTGGGATGTGATCCAGGTGGAACCCGAGGGAGAATTCCAAACCGACCCATTGCGCATCCTAGACAAGAAGGTAACATTGCTCTAGAACCGAGCCATCGGATAGGTAAAGGTGCAATGGAAGCACTACGGTCCCGATGAGGCTACATGGGAGCTGGAGGATGCCATGAGGGTGGCATATCCATTTTTGTTCAATTTTGATGAGCACTGAGGATAGTGCTAATATAAGGGGAGGGGAATGTAATGTACCCATTTTGACCCCCTTTGTATTAAATCATAAATGATGTAAATATTGTTATTTGATCATGGTGAGGAGCTCAAGGCCAAGGCCCCACCATTGATTTAGCGTTTTATGTATCGGCAATTAAAAATAGATGCCTATGACTCTTGTGCTAGATATGCACAATGTAAATTAAGACATCATGTAAATACGAATTTTAATGAAAAACCCACAACTAGCTATGCAATGCAACAAAGAGATGGGGGCATGATTCTACAAGGAGTAGGGAGGGAAATTATTCAAACCCTTGATCCAATGGTGTTAATCCATGTGTCAATGAGAAAACCCATAAACCACCAACTACCCATTTTGGGTTAGGCACCCAATCATTTAATTCTTCCAGAAATTGGTTGAGGTAGTTAATGCCTTGGGAATGAAGAGGTATGGCAGCCAATTTCATGCATGGGCAAGCCATCAACCTGGGAAATCGTATTTTGTCTCCTTGGGCAAGAAAACACCCACGAAATGGTGCCCAAAGCCATTCTGAACAGACAGTCTTTCCTCTCTCACGCAGTCTGAACTACTAGGTCTTTCCCCATCACGTTTTTCACCATTTTTCCTGCATTTTCCATGCTTGGGAGTCGTTTTTGCATTATACAGCAGCTGGGAGAGAAGGGGCCACGATTTGGGACTGTGATGGAGGTCGTTTTGGCCCCAAAATGCCCATGGACATTTTTTTGAAAACAATTTCTACTCTCCAGGGTTGTTCCCCATTTGCCATTTCGTTTTTGGGCTTCCCACGTTTTTCTGAATTGGTAGAAACCCCCTCTTTGGGCATTCCACTGTAAAAACGTTTTTCCTCATGCCCAGCAATGGTGGTTTTGTTGTTATGTGCATCCATGTTTTGGTTTGAACCTGTGAGCAAAAGATTTGGAGTGGTAGTAGACAGAATTGGCTTGATAAACCTAGTGGGGGAGACAACCTCTCAAGAAGATCAAGAGGGCTTTGGCTACTCTTCTATGCACACCCTGAGAGCACTAGATGGGGAAGGTATGGCTTGAGGGACTGTACAGCAGTGAAAAGAATACTTCCTTGTGATGGGTGTGTAGGTATTGTGGGTTCCAAGCTAGATAGATATTGTAAGGTTACCCCTGGCTCTGTGCTTGAGCTCACTAGCTTAGCCACTCTTCCTTTCCATTTCCTAGTAGCCTGATAAACCCAATTGTAGATTGGCTTGGCTCATCTTGGTGTATGCTTGGCTATGTGTGAGTCTGTTGTTCCCTGGTTCCTTGTAGAGATCATGCCCAGCTTGGGGGTGGCAGTTGCATCAAGAGGTTGATAAGCACAACTGGCCTATGGTTGGGTGGAACGTTGCAGATGCATAACTGGTTGCTTGGGACTACTTTGTTAAGATAAGTATTCTCTTGTGTTCACTTGGCAATTATTATTTGATGAATATATTGAATGCATGATGGATGTGTTATTGATATTATTTCCTCTGTGTTTTTCTTATAATTATACCCTCCATATGTATTTTATATTATGTGAATGCTTATTTAAAATCTCATGGGGCTAGATGCCCAGTTTTAGCATCACGATCCTCTCTATCATGCTGGTATGATAGGAGGGGACATCACATAATATTGGCTTGAAGGAGTAAAACAAATTGAACTTATTGCATCATGTACATATGAGCACACTGATATTAAATGTCAACATGGTTGGAAACAATATTATTGAAAAGCACATTTTCAAGATTGTCTTTGTGAAGGAGTCATTAACAACCTTGGTTCTAGGATATGAAGGCTCCATTGCATCGATGCTTTATTAGATGCTCCTCAATTATATACTCATGTGTTCTTATTAATGTTGACAATGTATATTGTCATGGTTTTCTACAAGTTTTGTTTACTAGCATACATGCTTGCTATTTTCCATCATATCTTTGGCTTGTTATCTCCCAATGCATTATATGTAGTTCGAATGCCTCCTCTGGATAATACTTCCAATCGAAAACTCTATTCAAGTTTCTTGTAGAATGGATTGCGTACTTCATCAAAGGCATTGCAACATGATGCTTTCCAACTTGTTGTAGTGCAACAACATCAAAGGAAACAACAACAATTCCAAAAGGTGATGTTTCTAGGAGGTATGAATTATCTTGCAACGATGGTGGTAGGGAACATGATTGAGTGTGGAAAATATGAGTGGTGTTGGTATGCCTGTAAGTGGTGGTCCTCAAGGTATTGAAAATACTTACCTAAGTGGTATGAATAATGTTGTGGATAATATGGACATGTGGCATCAATTATTTTGTAGAACTATAAATGCAGACCTCGGCTCCTTTTCTCTCCCATTTAACTGGCACATAGTAGCATGTTTTCAGTCAACAAATTAGTCCTATGATGATAGGTGGAAATGGTATCTCAAGTGGACAACTCAAGAAGCACTCATGAATTTGAACATATTGACTTCCCGAACACTGACTTTCATGCCTTGTAGCAACAATGTTTTTTAGAGATTTGAAGTGATGGTATCATGACTATGTAAGTAGCATTTTACACAAGTTAATGCATAAATGGATACTTCCTTGGGAGAAATTATACTTGAAACACACCAAGTTTATTCTATGTGCATTGTTTCTAGAGAAGCCTTTAGTGCCAAGAGCTCTATTCTTCATGCTTAACTTGTCTTGATAATGACAGGGCCCTTTCGGGTATCTTTCATCTTCTTTTACGGGGACAGAAAAAGCCAGTTTGGGGGATATAGGGGATATTGGATGACTCAAGGATGCCCTAAACCAATAGAAGGGAATGAAGTAGAATGAAAATGCATTTTAGAGGACATAGCAATGGATCTGTGGCATAAATGTGGCATATTTATGAAACATTGAAGAAAAATGTTTGTGGGTATTAGTTCACAGTTTTTCGGCGACGAAAAAAAGTTAGGTTGGGGGAGATAGGGGTTATTGGTTGACTCAAAGATTCCCTAAACCGGTGACAATGAATGAAGTAGAATAACATAGTATTTTACAGGACATAACAACGAATATTTTTTTGGGGATGAAAAAATTCAGTATGGGGGATTAGTATGTCTTTTTTTGGGGACAAAAAAGTTAGTTTTGGGGAGATAGGGGATGTTGGATGACTCAAGGATGCCTTGAACCAATAGCATGGAATGAAGTAGAATAGTAGAGTATTTTAGAGGACATAGCAGTGGTCTGTGACATACATGTGGCTGATTTTTGAAACATTGAAGAAAAAGGTTTGTGGGGATTAGTTCACATTTTTCACTCATGCACATTTTTATATATAAAATACAGAAATTGATTTGATCATATCTTCCAATCAAGCAAGCAATAGTTAGAAGATATTCAAAACATCTAGCCAAGAATTAATGGAGACACCACGAATTTAGTACTATGGCCATTTGGGGAAGTTAATAAATGATGATATTTTTGGATTCAATAGATGGAGAGAGTATTTCTAAAATACCACATAGAAAAATCTGTTTTTCCACATACTTATGAATTCCAAATTCTTTTTAATATCTACAACTCAAGAAACAAAGTGGATTTCCCTATTTTTATGGCTCAATAACCATCTAGAATGTATTTTAGAAAAATTGTTACAACCCACACATCTTAATT
Source organism: Larix kaempferi (assembly GCA_027924585.1). Taxonomy (NCBI): domain Eukaryota; kingdom Viridiplantae; phylum Streptophyta; class Pinopsida; order Pinales; family Pinaceae; genus Larix; species Larix kaempferi. The sequence continues at coordinate 11,752,752 of BSBM01000877.1, forward strand.
CGAATTTTAAAAATCAATGGCACCCTAAATTCAATGGGAGTTAGCAAGGATTATGGGAGTGATTTGCTACATTGGAAATTGTTGTAACCACTGTGGATTGATTGATCATAAAGTGGATTCAATTAGATATTTGTTATTTTTGGTTTCAAGCAAGTTTATGTATAAAAGAGAGTGCCTTCTCCATTCTATTGTGAAATTCTATGTCACAGCAGATCTAAGAGCTGAGGATACCTCACAAAGAAAGAATGAGCAAAAAAGTTGAATAAGAGTGAAAACTGCAGTAAAAAAGAGTAGAAGAATAATTATGCAGAAGAACTTAGATAGGAGCAGAATAATATCACATGATCCAATACTCAGTATAATGAAAAATGATGTTACAATGGAGAGAATTCGAATCACATAGGAGAATTCAAACCTCAGTTGGTATAGCATAGGGATTATCACCACTAGAGTGCTCTATAAGACTTAAACTCAACTGAACTGGACCTAAAATCAGCTAACTGAATTCACAATCAGTTAACTGACTAAGGAGGGCACAATAGTGATTTTGTCATGCATGTCAATAAAAAATAGGTGCATGAGGCCACAATCAGTGGCAACAAGAGCTCTAACCCCCCACAAGAGTCAACTAACTCAGGTGGACTGCACTGGAACACTCAGTAGGTTCCTATAAAACATGGAACTGACTGAAGTAGTCCTAAAATGATGCATGCAGGGATCAGAAGGTGGTAGATGGATCCTGGATGACATCTACACACCACTAGGGGGAAAATGACATAATCAACAACTAGAAAAAATAAATAATGCTAGGTAGGACAAGGATGGAGTATTGAAATATCCTAACACCCCCCCTTAATCCATACTATTGCATCATGTGCCCTAATTACTAAGACCAAAGGTCACCCATACAATCAAATAAATAATAAAAAAGAACTGTCCATGAACCAAGGAAATGGGGAAAAACCTCATGGGAAAAATACCCCCCATCAAAAAGAACATCAGTAGGGAACTCAAAGAACCTCCATACTAAGCAAAGAAGGAAAAAACTTTCCTCAGTGAAAGATTTTGCAAAAATATTGGCAAGCTGCTCCTCTGTAGGATAGCAATGAAGGTGATAGATCCGGATCTAGATTTGTTCCTCTGATGTACCTCCCACTGTGTAGAAGTTGTATTTTCCAAAACAAGTCTTTCAGGAACCCTTCTTGCTATTGGAGCGAATGGCTCATTGTGGTCCAAATCATGAACCTTTGAGTACCTTTTGTCAGACAACTGAGATTTGTACTTGGTTGTATATCCCCCATGGCAAGTCTCTCCAAGAGATTGTGGATCAAACCCCACCATCATGTAGCACCTCTATGAGAGAAGTGGATTTGCATGACATTGTGCAAGTTTTGCATGATACTGAGATCTGGTGGTTATATGGTAATATGGATCCCCAACTGTGTTCCTAGCATCTACAAGGACTTTGTGAGCCCATATTGGCCTTGGCCATGGATTGGAGTATGTGTTGGATCTAGATCTGAATCTAAATCACCTTGAACTTTATTCTCAACATCAAGATCTTAATCCTCATCTTCATTAGAAGAGATATCTCTCTAATCTTCATCATATTCCAATGGGGTAGGAAGAGAGTATGGCAAAAAATGTGAGAATTCATATGCCTTGGAGGCATTGTTTTCAAACCCTTTCGCTATAATCTTCCCAGTATATATCTCTGCAATATCAACTGTGTTAGGACCAAAGACCACTTTCTTCAGTGAACCTGTGTGAGTCATCTGATATATAGACAAAAAATTTGTTGACAAAGAAGGCACAAATAGAACATTTTTGAACTTCCCATGCTCCATATGTATTGTTCCCTTCCCTTTAGTAGAGATCTGAGAGTTGTCTACCATGTGAATAATCAGACCATATTTGAGATATAAAGAAGAAAATGATTCTTTGGAGGAAACCATGTGGTCGGAGGCTCTTGAATCTATGAAGATGGCTTGTGATTTTGAAAATACATCCTTCAGTGCATGGAATCTCTCATGACCATCGGAATCACTTCCAAATCAGTCTCTCTTTCACATTTTGGGAGGTCAATTTTGTTGTAATGTACCAATTGAGGATTGTGATACAAAAACTCTATACTTCTCAAAATTGACTGAAACAATGTTTGTGGAAACTATGTGGAATGAGGATGGAAAATATCAAAGGATTGGGGTGGATGGGAGGCTCTGATATGGAATAATACCTCTGCAAAAAGTAATTATATCTTTATTATTTCAAGATAATCAAGGTTTTAATTTACTCCAATGCTCCTGGGCCCCTCAACATATGCAGACTAATAAGGGAGGAAACTTGTCTGGAGGATGGGGATGGGTGTTTCAGACATCAGAGAGGATAAATAAAATTCATTTACAGTAATTTCACCATAAAATAACACTCCATCAGTTTTAATAAAGATCTGAGCAAGTCTCACATTATTACTAATAAAATCTCCTTCCAGGATTGCTCAACTAGTGTGATTTCTGGGATCCCAAACAGTATTCAAAGGACCACGAATTTCTGAAATAAGAATTGGATCATGAAATCATAATATTACATCCACTGTCATTACATCATAAATAGGAAAATATTCCTCTTAAAACACTATGGAAAGATCTCTCTTCTTCTACATAAGAAACTAGCTCCATAAACTCATAGAAAGCTTAAAGATTCGAACTCTGAACTGGATGATGATGATTCTGAAATTCAGATTTAACTTGATCAGCTACATGACCTACAAATAAAATCAATGACAATGGATGAATTCCACCATCCTCTCACAGAAAGCTGGGGCACATCTCCCAAACTTGACTAGGGGCACATCTCCCATGTCTTTGAGGCAAAATTGCACTCATACAAATTCTCAAACTGACAAAAGATGTAAATGTGGTGCACATTGGAGTATTTATAGATTCTGGATGACTTGTGGATCAAGTCTTCATGGTGAATGCACCATCCTTGAGTGGATGAGGAAAGCTTGTTTTCCTTCCTTTCCTTTTTTCTTTGCTTTTCTCCTTTTTCCTTTTCTGATTGCTTTGCTTTGGATTTACTTCTTTTTCTTCTTTTCCTGAACTTTCCTTCTTTTCTAAACTTTCCTGCTTTTTTACTTTCCTTCTTTTCCTGATTTATGCTGCTTTTCCTGATTTATTCTTCTTTTCTTTCTTTTTCCTGATTTTTTGGATTCATCTGCTTTCCTTTGACTTCTTCATCAAGTCTCTCTCTTCCAACCTTATCCACTAATGCGCCTTAGTGGAGCATTATCTCCATTTATTCAACATAAAAAATATTAAATGCATCATAAATAATTATTCCAAGTGGATAACAAACTTTGGATAAAATTAAACGCACACTCCTAGTTAATTAATTGCCTGGAATACAAAATTTAACCCCATGATACTGAAGTTGTCTCCTCAACCCAAGGGATTGGTTGGGTTAGGATCTTGATCCAATGTTCACTGTTGAGGGGACATGATAGTCCTCCCCTCCCAATATTGCTTTTCCTTAAGCAAATTCAAACTTGGATGTTGTAAGATATGTTCACCTTCCCAAGTAGCATCTTCACTAGGTAGCCCTTCCCACTGCACCAAAAATTCCTTAAGGATTATGCTCCTTAGATTCTTTTCTCTAACTTCCAGAATCCTCTGAGGGATTAGCACCAAATTCTCTTCATCATCAAGGGGTGGAAAGTCTTGTTAAACTTTGAATTTATGCCCTACTACTTTCTTCAAACAAGACACATGTAAAACATTGTGAATCCGGCTTCCCAGAGGCAACTCTAGCTCATAAGCCACTTCCCCGATCTTTCTCAAAAATTGGTAGGGGCCATAGAACCTTGGATGCAACTTATCAGCCCCTTTAGAATTCAATGATGATTTTCTATAGGGATGCAACCTCAAATATACCATATCTCCAACTTGGAAAGCTCGCTCAACTCTATGCTTGTCTGCATGTACTTTCTGCCGATTTTGTGCTACCTGTAAGTTGTCCTTGAGAGTCCTGATTATGTATTGACTCTCTTGGAGCCAATATTTTTATTTTTGTGTGTTACAATCACCAAATATCATATCATTAAAAGTAAGTGCATCATATCCATAAAGAGCTTTGAAAGGAGACATACCAATTGAAAGATGAAAAGTAGTGTTGTAACAAAATTCTCCCAAATGGAGCCAAGTGGTCCATGAATTTTGTTGACCAGTGACATAGTTTCTTAAGTACCCTTCTAGCCATTGGTTTACTCTCTCTATTTGGCCATCAGTCTATGGATGGTAGCTAGTGATCATGTCCAAACTTGTCACTACTAGCTTGAACATTTCTTTCCAAAAATTGCTAGTAAACTTACTGTCCCTGTCACTGATGATGGACTTGGGTATGTCATAAAGTTTTAAGACTTCTTTGATGAAAATTTCAGACACTTGGATGGATGAAATATTATTTGTGACATCAAATAAATGTTCATATTTAGTCAACCTATCAACCACAACAAAAATACTATCTTTACCTTGGATTTTGAGCAGCCTCGTGATGAAATCCATTGATATACTCTCCCATTTTTGCTCAGGAATGGGCAGTGGTTGTAGGAGCCTTGCTAGATGAGTATGCTCTACTTTATTTTGATGACATGACACACATGATCTGGAATATTCCATCACTTCTTTATTCATCCCTTTCCATGTGAACCTTTACCTCACTTTCCTGTAAGTCTTCACAAACCTCGGATGTCCTGCTAAGGGCACACCATGGGAAACTTCAAGAATCTTCTTCTTTAGTATGGATTATGGAACTACAAAGATCCTATTCTTATAATACATGACATCATTAAGAATCTTATAATCATCATGATGAATCAATCCATCAAATAAATCACAAGCAAACTAATTCATGGTGTATTCTACCCCAAGCTGCATTTTCCAATCATCTTGAAATTTCAGTAGTGCAAGTGTGGGTTTTCTAGAAAGTGCATTAGATACAATGTTCATCTTACCCTTCTTATACTTGATCTAAAAATCAAATGATTGGACCTTTCTTACCCACTTATGTTGTCTATCATTCAGCTCCTTTTGGGTTAAGAAGTCCTCAAACTGTTGTGGTCTGTCTTGATGATAAACTTACCTCCCACCAAATACTGTCTGAACTTGACTAGAGCATGCATGATGGCTAGAATCTCTTTGTCATAAAATAAATATAATCTTTCATGTGGATGAAATTTTATGCTTTCAAAGGCCAAATGATGCTTATTTTCCATCAAGAAATCTCCAATACCATTCCTTGAAGCATCACACTCAAGAACAAAAGGTTGAGAAAAATATGGATGCAAGAACAAGACAACTGCTCATTATCTCCTTCATTTTGTTGAACACTTGTTCAGATTCTTCCAACCAATGGAAGGGTCCTTTATTTGTGAGTTATGTCAAAGGAGATGTCAGCTTGGAGAAACCTTTGAAAAACTTCTAGTAGTAGGTGCATATCCCAATGAACCCTCTTAGTTCAATGAGATTTTTAGGACTAGGCCAATCTAGAATGGCTTGGATATTTTCCATGTGAACCTTAACTCCATATTAACCAATCACATGACCAAGATACAAAATATCAGTCATTCCAAACTCACACTTGGTTAGCTTTGCATAAAAATTTTGATCAACCAAAATTGTTAGTACAATATCCAAATGATGCAAATTCTCCTCTTGAGTCCTACTATAGATCAAAATATCATCAAAGAAGACAAGTACAAACTTACAAAGCTGCTTGCTAAACACTCTGTTCATGCAATATTGAAAAGTTGCAGGTGCATTTGTTAGGACAAAAGGAAGAACCAAAAAATCAAAGTGCCCATGGTGACACCGAAAATAAGTCTTATGTATGTCTTCTTCTTTCATGCTGATTTGATGGTATCTAGATTGAAGATCAATCTTAGAAAAGTACTTGGCCCCATGTAGCTCATCCATAAGCTCATCACTCCTTGGAATAGGACATATATTCTTGATAGTCTTCTTGTTGAGATCTCTATAATCTATGCACATCCTCATGGTACCATCTTTCTTCTTCACACAGAATACTGATGAGGCAAAAGGACTTGAACTTGGTCTAATAAATGCCAAGTCAAGCAGTTCCTTGATGGTTCTCTCTATCTCATCCTTGAACCTTTTTGGGTGCTTGCATGGATTCACCTTGATAGGTGAGGTTTCTATCTCCAATTCAATCCTATGCTCCTCTCCTCTATCTGGAGGCCTACCATGAGGAAGGTCCCCAAACTCCCTCTTATGTTTATGGAGCATCTTTTGAATATATTTAGGATAATGGGCCACTTCAAATGAGTTTCTCTTTGTGGTGATTAGGCATTCCACATCCCATTCAATGTATCCATGCCTTAGAATGGATCTCATATTGCTGGCACTTACCACTTGTTTGGGATAAGTGTTGATTCGTTTCAACAACATCTCTTTTCCATTTTCTCCCTTGAAGACCATTTCAGGAACTTGGTAGTCTACTAAATGCTTCCCAATGGAGTTCAACCATTGTACTCCCAAAACCATGTTAGTGTCGGCCACATCAACAACATAAAATCTATCTATAATGGTATCTTCTCCTATACAAATCTGCAATTTAGGAATCCATCTACAACAGTTCATGGAATGATTACCTGGAATGATAATAGTGAAGCCTCCAAAATTTTCAGTGTGTAGCTTCCTTCTTTCAACTAGAGTTGAATCAATGAAGTTGTGTGTAGCTCCTCCATCCATAAACACAGTGACTGATTGTCATTGAACCACTCCTTTAAATTTGAGTGTATGGTACCGAGGTACTCCTAAGAGTACTGCAATATTTCCCACCTTAGGGTGAGGTCCTTCTTCCGCAGACTCATAGGCCACTTCTGCTTCTATTGAGTCCTCTTCTTATTCTTCCTCAACTTCTCTCTCTGAGTAGACTTCAATGTAGTGTGCCTTTCCCTTAGCACATATATGTCCTAGAACCCATGGCTCGTGACATGTGAAGCACGACTTCTTTCTTCTCAGATCATATCGGTCCTTGGAATAGCTATCCTTTATGCAATTTCCAGTAGGAATATTCATTGGTGGTATTTGATTCTTGAATTGAGTAGGACCAACAGTCCTTGGAGGAAATCTGGTTCTTGGAAGAGAGTCTTGCAAGTCTCTGGTTCGACTTAGTGCATATTGCAAGGTAAGGGGTCTGTAAGCTTTCACCAAGCCTTTCAAAGGTTCTGATAATCCTTCAATGAACAATAAGATCAGCCTTGCTTCTGAAATATCAGAGACCATCACAACTAATTTTTGGAACTCAGAGATGTAATCTTCAAGAGTTCCAGTTTGCTTCACATGTGCTAGTTCTCTGAAGGTGATCTCGAGATCTCTTCTCTCAAACCTTTCAACCAATCTTCTTGTGAACTCTTCATAGGTGGTCGCTTGGCCATGCCCAAGAGTCTTTAGGCCATGAAACCACCAGTCATTTTCTTCTCCATCTAAGTGTAGAGTAGCCATCTTGATGGAATCTCTTTCAGCCATAGGATTCCGCTGAAAATATGTGCCAAGTCTATGAATCCAAGAGTTAGCAGTACATTTATGTGAACCATCAAAATAGGGTAAAGTAATCTTACCAATGGAATTTATGAGTTCGTAGTTCTGATTTTCCATTATGAAGTCTCCTCTTGGGTTGGACTTGTACTTCAGATCACAAAAGTCTTTGGATGGTAAGGAATTTCTACATTCTTCATTCAATGTAAGGTACTCAATATACTTGTCCTCCAATGAAGCAAGACCTCCATTTCGAACATCAGGTTCTTCTCTTTTTTCTTCAATAAACTTGGGCATACTAGGTGGTGAGCTCTCAGAATGGATTCCTAATGAGGGTAGCTAGATTAGGAGCCTACTTTAATTATCAACCCGAGGGACGTACAAACTTTAGAGGTGCAGGCACTATATGTGCTCTTATAGGATATTCTTTGTCATGTTGGGTGTTGGTAATTAATTTTTAAGGCTTCACTAAAAAGAAATCAAGTAAGCTGGAAAAGGATTGCCTAATCTATGGCTGAAAGATACCCATGCTAAGAAGTTCAAGTATTGAGTACAGTAAATCTATATTAAATAATTTAAATGATTAAAACAATAAATATGTTCCTAAGAATTTGACTTGCTGAAAAGAATGGAGAATCTAGACTATGGAAGTGAATACCAAAAACACAGCAGATCTATTCTAAAAAATGAACCTTTAATCTAAGAAATAATACTGTAAATCAACTGCATAAAACTGGAAGTCTGGTCTAACCTATTCAATTGCCAAAACCAAGTTCAGAATACTATTATCTAATGCTACGAAGTAATCAGAATTTCAAGAAGTGGATATCAACCATAATAATGAGAGAGTGCCTAAGCTTTAAGATCGGGATTTTTGTTCAAAAGCAATGTAAGTACAGAAGGAAATAGATGTCTAAAATATGCTTTGGAAAAGTGCTGCTACATGACTTTTGAAACAATGTTACCAAAATATGGAATGCGTGATAAACTACTACGGAATCAGACTAGTTGCATTACTACAGAAATCAAATCATACTAGTTAGTTCCATTCAATTGCGTTCATGTGTAATATAGATTTCAGTCAATGTAAAAACACATAATGAAGGAAAATACCTGAACAATAAGATCTCCTGACTTACATGTTGGAGGGGCCCTCTCCAACCCGTACTCAGGAGTGAGAGAAACTTATAGACGCCTAATTGAAAGCAACACCAAATCTTTAATTAACATAGCATCTTCATAGTTTGATAAAAAGTCTGTAACTCAGAGTATTGCGACAGTATAAAAATGTAATCAATGATTTGCAAAAATGTCAACAGGGGCCCTCTCGCTAGCCGAGAGGTCCATATTTGTATTCCTCTAATGCTTAACCTAACTACACGTCTAATTTCTGATTCTGTTTAAACAGAAGTTCTCTCTAAAAGTCAGGGAAAAAGACGCCGAGTCCTTCGTGATCTTTCAGTCCTCTGCTTGATCTGTGTGTTTGTCCTTTAGTGTACCTGGACCTGCTCAATCATACTCGATTTTCATATGATTAGTCTATTGAACACGCTTTCAAACATACAAGAATAATATTTAAAACAACTTCATTAAATAATCAAGGTAAACCATTTTTCCCACAAGACAAGTGTATTTCTTCATCCTTTCTTATGCTTTACTGTGGAGAAAAAGGCTATCAGATACCTGTAATTTGGAATCATCATTCTTCCCCATACTTGAAGGATTCACCCATCCTTGGGTGACATGTTCAGCTCTTCGATGACCTCTTTTATGTCCCATGCTACTACCATGGGGGTCCCTTCCTGCCTGTGATAGCCCAAGGTATGATCCTCCTTGACCCATGCTCTCTTCTCTTCTTCTTCATTGATTTGTTCCTTAATAACTAGGGGAAGGAAGAATGGGTGATTCAGCCTCATTCCAATCCATCTAAGTTGGTTCTTTATCAGGGATTCCCTGTAGAGCTTGGCTTTGACAAGAGCATCTTCAAGTTTGAAAGGGGAGAGGAGCTCTCTTCTTTTTAGATCATTTGATACTATGCACCATATTTCCTTAATGGACTCATGAACCTCTTTGTGTGTGCTTTGGAGAGTAACGTCAAAGTGAGCCACAACCTCCTACTGCTTTACAAGGAGAATGGGGATCAGCTCCTCATCCTAGGTGAGGATCCTATGGTTGTAAATTATTCTTTCAGGGTGACTTTCCTCTGCCCTGACCATTAATGGGGTTTTCCATTTTGCTGCAATGTAACTATGGTAGTCCTAAGATCGCTGAACTTCGTGATTCATCCATGAACATAGTGCCCTCAACTAGAAATTTCCCATGTAAGGGTTTGGAGACCAGTTGGGCGAGCTAGGGACTACAAAATTGTGCAAGAAGAGTTCACTTAACTTGTCCTTCTCCAACTATGTGGCATTTAGAGATGCATCCATAAATTCTTTGGGGTTGCTGATCTCTATCGGGAGATTTTGTTTTAACCTTTGGAGATGGAATTTGCCCCACTTCTCTTGTAGATAGACTACATAAATTGCTGATGGTGGCCTGAGGTCCAGTAGTGTATCATATATTTTAGTGGTAGTAGCCAAAACATCCCTCAGTTGAACAATTTCCTGGTCTTTTTTGGCTAGCTCCCCTTGTGCCTCAACCAATTTCTCTTTAAGTGCTGAGTTTCCCTGTTCAGCCAGTCTTAGCTCCCCTGCATGATGCATTTTCAAAATTTGTGTCTTTTCAGATGAAAACGGGGGTGATGTGGGATGGCTTCCTGATTCAATTCTCAACATTTCCAGCTCCTTTCTGAGCTTTTCTAATTCCGCCCATGCCTTAGCGAGTTGGTTGACTACCCCAAGGTTTTCATTGTGCTCAGGAGGGTCCCCCTGGAGGTTGTATTTCTCTTCTTGTTCATTTTGTTCTTCTTCTGCCTCCTATTCTTCTTGTTCATCCTACATTTCTTCTTCATCCTGCTCCTCTTCTACATCCTACTCTTCTGGTTCATCTTGCTCTTCTGATGTAGTGGGATCCTCCTGATCTACCCAAAGATCATCGTTCTCATCAGACACATTTTGAATTATGGGACTGGGTTCCCCTCTCTCTTCTTTGGTAATTAGGATTCTGGATGCTTGTGAGAATCTTTTACTTCATCTCTTCGGCCCTTGATTACTGGAAGGAATCTCTGGGTTCGTGTTGGGGGAGTCCTCTCATGAATGCTTTATCTTCACCAGGGTATCAACCACACTGTTCAGGTCAATTTTCCTCTTCATCCCTGATGTAGAGGCTATTTTGTTCATTGATCCTGGTGGTAGGGGTATTCCAGCTGTGGGTGTACCCTTCATTCTTTGAACATCTTCAACAGATACCAACACAAATTCTTCCCAAGAAAGATCTGGGATCTACACTTTTAATTCCTCACAAACGATTAATTTGATCAACCCATGATGGGCTAAAGCATCCTCCCTTCCTTTAATTACTTTATTTCTCATTTTTTCTAGAGATAGGAGCAGGTAGTATGGAATACTAATGTTGTTGTTTGGTGGAAGATGGGTCCTGTGCCTCAACAACTCTAGAATTCGAAAATGAAAAATGGGGACATAAATTAACCTTCTATTGCATGTAATGTAATTCTAGACGATTGCAGCCATTTCATCCCATGGTGCCGGCATGGAGAGTCTTTTGACCCCATTTTTATCTTTGTCGTAGACCTCTCCTCGCTCGAAAAATGTTGCCTTTGCTTCATGGTTTGTCTCCAGGTCATCCTTGCTCTAATGCAGGCCCATTGGTAGACCAATGAATTTGGCAATCACTTCATCATCCAACTTTATACGTAACCCCTTCACTCGGGTGACGAACTATTCATCTTTGATATGCTTTAAATTTCTTGCAAACTCCAGATCCACCCTTGCATTGTATCCTCTCAATCCTAAGATGAAAGGCATCCAACCCGTGTTGCGGATGATTGCTAGGATTCGCAGGTTCTGATAAACAACACTGTGTTCCTCTGGTTCGCTTTTCTTGAAATCTTTTGTCATCCTTAAATTCTTTACTGTAACAATAAATTAGTTCCTGGAGCATGGCTATCCTCCCTCAGATGGTTGAGGTTGATTACCGGTTCAATGGCTGGATTGCCGTCTGTGTGACCACACTAGCTTCTAGTTTCTTGATTCTGGAGAGTTCTGAGAGGTTTCATATATGCAAAACCGGCCTTTCGAAATATCATGCAAACTTACTTAACTGTGTTTCTGCACTTGTCCTTATTAACATTTGTTGTACCCTCTACTTTGCTCGAGCCCTGCTTTTCGTTTCATGATTTCATCTTGCCCCATTTGCTCTGATTATTTGGAAGTATGGCGGCTAGATGTGGGTTTATCATTTCGCTGACATGACAAAGGTAGTAATCATGATTCATTGAGGATGATATGAATTAGGTAGCACTCATGATTTATTGAGGCCTTCTGAATTGAACCGTGTCGCCGAATGAAGATTGAAGCTGTCCTCGTCTTTAGAAAAGAAATGTCTTGTGGGATAATGATTTGGCCTTAAAAATAAAACAAATATGTTTTAGAGATTACCTTGTAATGTTTTAGCATAGCTGATTTGATGATCTGGCCTGATTTTTATGCATGGTGGATTCTGTAGTAGATTTGGCAACGTCTGTAGTAAATTTTGGCATGTCAGTAGTTATGTGTGCTTGCTTCTTTTTCCTTGTGTTCTTTTGAATTTGCTGTATTTTCTACTTTTGAAATTTGTGCCACTTGCTGATTCGACTTTGTGATGATGCTTTCGCATTGGATATCGGATTGTTCATTGTATTGTTGTAACCTATGCTGGCTCTCTTGCAGTGTTCATGCTGGTTCTTCCTGGGAATATATGATGCCCTACAGTTTTACTTGTGTTTCCCTGATTTTATCATTCTAGATCATGTTTTTTTCTCTTTTTTTTCATATTCATTTTCATCATTTTTTCTATGTTTTCTTTTTCATCATTTCTATTTTTATATTTTCTCTCTCTTTTTTTTTCATCATTTTTTTTTTCTATATATATATATATATATATTTTGAATTTCAATGATTTTATACGTCCTCTATCAACATCAATTGTTGCTAGTAGAGTACCTGTGTAAACTCTTCTTTTGACTGTGGATTCTTGTAAAGTTTGAGCCGATGTCCATTTACTATATGGGGAACTCCTCTTCATCAATTGTAATAATCCTTACAGCTCCATTTTCATAGATCTTTTGAATTATGTAAGGTCCAATCCATCTGGTTGTTAGCTTCCCCTTGAATGTGTGAAATCTAGAGTCATAAAGTAGTGCCCAGTCACCTTCCTTGAACTTTTTATCCTTCAGGTGTTTGTCATGCCATTTCTTTCTTTGCTGCTGGATGATTTTAGTATGGGCAAGTGCTTGTTGGCGCTGCTCGTCCAGTTGGTTTAATTGTAGCATGCGTTCTTGTTGTATCTCTGATATCTCCATATTTAATTCTACTGCAATTCTTAATGTCTTTATTTCAAATTCAATTGGCAGCATGACTTTTTTTCCATAGACTAGTTCATAAGGTGTGAATCCTGTAGTTGTCTTCCAGGTAGTATTGTAAGCCCAACCTGCCTCACTAATTCTGTCAACTCAATCTCTTTTGTGGAGTTGGATTGTCTTTGTCAGAATCCTCTCTAATTCTCTGTTGGTGACCTCAGCTTGACCATTTGCTTGAGGGTGATAGGAGGAGGACTATCTGTGCTTGACATTGTTCCTTTTTAGTAAGTCTTCAATTAGATTTGATGTAAACTGTGGGCCCTGATTAGAAACTAGTTCTCTTGGTACTCCAAACCTATGAAAGATCTACTCAGTGAAGAATTTGGCCACGTTGGTTTCATTTGCTGCAGCCAATGCTGCTACCTTAGTCCACTTTGTAAGGTAGTCAGTGCATACTAGGATGTAGCTCTTCTGATTTGACTGTGGGTTGATTGGACCAATGAAATAAAATCCCCACTTTTCGAATGCCTCATCTGTGGATGGAGTGGCATCTCTTCCTTATGTGTTGGTTTTCCCATCCTTTGGCAGTCATCACAGTGTGAAACATATTCATAAGCATCTTTGTGGAGTGTTGGCCAATAGTATCCTGTTTGTAAAATCTTATAGGATGTCCTCTTTGTAGCATAGTGTCCTCCACATGGTTCATTGTGAGTGGCATGCATTATGTCATGCACCTCATCTTCTCTAATGCAACTTCTAAGTATCTGATCTGGTCCCTGTTTGAAGAGCATGCCTTCTATCCACATGTATGTGGCACTCTGCCATATTACTTTTGTCTTTTCTTTATGACTGTAATGTTCTGGAAACTTCCCAGACACTAAATAGTTTTCTATGTCAACAAACCATGGGATTTTTGTGGATATGTAAAAAAGGTGCTCATCTGGAAAAGTGTCATTGATTACTTCACTGTCTTGTCCATGTGTCAGCCTAGATAGAAAGTCAGCCATTGCATTGTGTTTACCTAGATTGTCTAAAATTGTGATGTCAAACTCTTGTAGTAGTAGCAGCCATCTAATGATTCGAGCACTTGTGTTGGGTTTGTTCATGAGATATATTATGGCTAAATGGTCTGTATGAAAAAAAACTTGGTAACCAGTGATATAGTGCCTGAATTTATTAATAGCATGTATGACAGCCAAAAATTCCTTCTCTGTGACAGTGTAATTTAATTCTACCCCTGCCAAATTTTTACTGATATAATATATTGCATAGGGATTCTTCTCTTTTTCTTGTCCAAGGACAGACCCGATTGCCTTATGTGATGCTCATGAGTGGATGTGGAATGGAAGTGCCCAGTCTAGTCCCTGGAGTACTCGAGCTGTAATTGTTTTCTCCTTAAGGTCATTAAATGCTGTCATGCAATGGTTTGTCCATATGAAATCAGTGTATTTTGTGAGAAGTGCAAACATTGGGGAAACAATCCTGCTATAATTTTCAATAAATCTCTTGTAGTACCTTGTTTGTCCAAGAAAACTTCTCACATCCCTTTGTTTAATAGGTGGTGGCAGTGTTTTGATAACTGAAACTTTTGCTTTATCAAACTCTATCCCTCTCTGTGAGATATGATGTCCGAGAACGATGCCTTCTTCCATTAACATTATCCATTTGTCATTGCTCAGACATAGGCTCATCTCAATACATTTTTTCAATACCAATTCAAGATGGGTCAATTCCTGATTGAAGTTTTTGCCATAGGGTGTGAAATCATCCATAAAGACTTCCATTTGATCATTTATAAAATCAGAAAAGATGCTTAGAATTTCCCTCTGAAAGGTTGTTGGGGCATTGCAGAGTCCAAATGGAAGCACTCTGTAGGCATAAGTACCCCATGGGCATGTGAAGGTTGTCTTGTCCTAGTCAGCTGGGTGAAAGAGGATTTGATTGTAACCACTGAACCCATCCAAGAAGGAGAAAAATTTGTTCCCTGCTAATGTATCTAGTACTTGGTCTATAAATGGCAGAGGACATTAGTCCTTCTTAGTTGCTTTATTGAGCTCACGGTAGTCTACACAAATTCTCCATTTGCCTCCTTTTTTAGGGACTATGACCAATGGTGATACCCACTCGCTATCAGAGATGGGATAGATGAACCCTGCATCTAATAACTTTTGTAGTTCTGCTTTGACTATGTCCTTCAACATTGGGTTTAGCCTCCTTTGTGGTTGTTTGATAGGAATAGAACCTTCCTTGATGTAAATGTAATGCTTACAGATATCAGGATGGATTCCTTTCATGTCCACATATGTCCATGCAAAAGCTCTCTTATGTTCTATAGTACCTTCATCAGCTGCTTTTCTTGCTCTAGCTTTAGATTGGAATTAATGTTGACTGTCTTTCCAGGTATAATTTCCACGGTCTTTGCTTTTTCTGATTGTTCTTCCAGAGATGTCACTTCTGACCACATTTTATGTAAGTCCTGGTTTGAACATTCGCCTTCTTCTTGCTGGTCTGTGTCAAAAAACCTTTGAAGACCATCATTGTTAGAAGATTCATTTTGTATAAACCTATCTATATGACCATCTTCATCTATGTATTTTAGTGTTAATGCAGCATCAATTGTAAGGACAGGTCTTATGTTTCGATTTGGTGTGTCATTATAATCATCAGTCAAGTTTTGATATTCTAAGTCTGAAGATTTTCTGGCTGGTGGGTAGATCGTGATTTTTTTCCTAGATTGGCCACTGGTAATCGTCATGTTTCCTGATCTACACCCTATGTAAGCATCTGCAGTTGCCATCCGAGGTCTTCGAAGTATTATAGGGTATCCACTCAATTTTCTTTTCACTTTGATGACTATGAAATCAACTGGGTATTCCCAAGATTCTATATTGATTATTATGTCTTCCGGCATTCCTTCAGGTCTCACAGTGGATGTGTCTGCTAGCTAGAGTACTGTAGTTGTCAGTCTGACCATTGATTGGAGTCCTAGATGTATCATAGTATCCTTGGTCATTACATTTATAGCAACTCCCAAATCAATTAAGCTTCTGTCTATCTATCTATTATTGATGTTTACGTTGACCACAGGGCTTCCTGGATCTAGATATTTGGGGTTAATAAGGATACCTAGCATTAGATCTGCTAATTGGCCCACTACATTGATTGTTGGTGGGTCACATTTTCTCCTTCCAGGTCTTTTCAAACAATTCTCTTTAATGAATTTGTTGTAGATGGGTACATCTCCGATGGCCTGCAAGATGGGAATTTGGATATTCAGGTGCTTCAATTCATTCAGAATTGCATTTTACTCTTCATCTTTGGTACTTCGTACAAGATTTTCAGGGTATGGAGGGTTTCTACTTTGTGTGAGTGGTCACATTTCTTCCTCCGGAGGGTTTGGATTATCAGGATGTTGAACATGAGGTTGTATCGTTTGCTCATGGGTCTCGGGTTCTTGTATATTTTGTGTAGGTGTATTTTGCAGCATTTTTCCAGACCTTAGGGTAATCTCGTTTATTTCGACAGTATCTACTACGTAAGTGGGAAATTGCATCGTTTCAGTATTGTAGGCTTGCTATTGCCCTGAACTATTGTTGTTAGGGTTGGGGATTGGCTAGGCAGGAATTGCTGGAGCTATGGGGGGTGGTTGATTTGGTGGTAGTGGCAGCATGATGAGTGTCTGCTGCTGTTGTAACAGAGCTCTCCAATTCGATGATGAATAAGGATATGGATTGCCATAATTTGTGGTTGGTTAAGAAAAAGGTGGGGGGTATGAAGGGTAATATTGTGGGTAATAAGGTTGCTGATATGGTTGGTTTTGCTGCCACTGATTTGGATTTTGCTGAGATGGCCATGGGGCTGGTACAGAGTTCCAATTCTGCTGGTTATTTTCTTGATTGTAGTAAGGATGATTGTTGGATTGGTAAGGCCTAGGAAAATTATTCCTCCTCTGATTCACAAAACAGAGCTGTTCTATTTCACCCTCAGTTGTGGGATCTTGAATAGCAGCTTTGCAGGAGGGAAATAGGGGACACTTGTCAATGGAGTGATCATCAGTGAAAAGACCACATATTTCGATGGTGTTTAGTGTGCACTACCCCTTCTCATGCTTCTTTCTACAACGAGGATAGAATACTGCCAAGGCTTGGTTAATTTCATCCTGTTTCTTCTTGATCTGAAGTGCATCAAGTTGCATGGCCAGAGATTGTAGGATGTCAGTCTTCATGTCATCTAGCAGGTTTCCTAAATCAGTTTTCATAAGGTTTGGTCCCGAAGATGCTGATCCACTGGTAAATGTGTGTGTGTCCCTTGTCCCATTTTTACTTTTCCTAGATCTAGAGTAGTTTTTGAAGATTTGTAGGATTTGGTCAAAATGTTTTTGGAATATGTCTCCATATCCTAGAAGGTTTAAGACTTCAAAATTATCTTCTTTTACACCTCTAAGAAGGACAAGTTTTAGTGATTCAAGATCTAAGGTGCAATGACTAGCTCGTTTGTAGCTGAGTTGAAATATTTGGGCATAATCCTCTAATGATTTACGGTCTCCCTGCTGCATCCTAAATATTTCATCCCTTGTATCCTTTGCTTTGCAGTACTCCCTATATTTTTCTAGGAATGTCTATTTCATCTGATCCCAACTAAAAATACTGTTCCCTTCAAGTCTCCTGAACCACCTAAGTGATAAGTCTTTCAGTGTGGAAGGGAAAAGCCTTAGCTTTTGTGTATCAGTAGTGTAATCAAATGATCTGCAAACTACCTCAAACTCAAACATGAATGTGTCAGGATCTTCTGAAGTCAAACCATGGAAGTTTGGTAGATTGTTAGGATTGATGTTCTTCATCCTAGCATCTCCAAGAGGTATACTGATGGGAAAGGTGAACAATTCCCTAGGTTCTTCATCCTCTTCTTCCATAGTGGTGTTTGAGCTGGAACTAGAAAAGTAGTTGTCTCTGTTTGGATCGTATGTAGAGTCAGATTCTTCCCCAGAGTTTAGGAAATCAAATTGAGAGTGGTTAGAACTGTTGTTACCATTCTTACTCATAGGACGCTTAGGTAGAAAGCGTCCAAACCTATCCCTCTGCCGACGAGGCATTCATTGGTAAAATATTTATGTTTTTGGTTGTTTTTGTTTTTATGTATGTTGTTTTTTTTTATATTTCCTTTGTTTTTGAAGATGTCTCCTAAAATATTTAGCACCTCCCCGGCAATGGTGCCAAAAAGTGGTGAGCTCTCGGAATGGATGCCTAATGAGGGCAGTTAGACTAGGAGCCTACTTTATCAACCCGGGGGACGTACAAACTTCAGAGGTGCAAGCACTATATGTGCTCTTATAGGATAGTCTTTGTCGTGTTGGGTGTTGGTAATTAATGTTTAAGGTTTGCCTAAAAATAAATCAAGTAAGATGGAAAAGGATTGCCTAATCTATGGCTGAAAGATACCCATGCTAAGAAGTTCAAGTATTGAGTACAGTAAATCTATATTAAAGAATTTAAATGCTGAAAACAATAAATATGTTCCTAAGAATTTGACTTGCTGAAAAGAATGGAGAATCTAGACCATGGAAGTGAATACCGAAAACACAGCAGATCTATTCTAAAAACTGAATCTTTAATCTAAGAAATAATCACTGTAAATCAACTGCATAAAACTGGAAGTCTGGTCTAACCTATTCAATTGCCAAAACCAAGTTCATAATACTATTATCTAATGCTACGAAGTAATCAGAATTTCAAGAAGTGGATATCAACCATAATAATGAGAGAGTGCCTAAGCTTTAAGATCTGGATCGTTGTTCAAAAGCAATGTAAGTACAGAAGGAAATAGATGCCTAAAATATGCTTTGGAAGAGTGCTGCTACAGGACTACTGAAACAATGTTACCGAACTACGGAATGCGTGATAAACTACTATGGAATCAGACTAGTTGCATTACTACAAAAATCAAATCATACTAGTTGGTGCCATTCAATTGTGTTCATGTGTAATATAGATTTCAGTCAATGTAAAAACACATAATGAAGGAAAATACCTGAACAGTAAGATCTCCTGACTTACATGTTGGAGGGGCCCTCTCCAACCCGTACTTAGGAGTGAAAGAAACTTATAGACGACGAATTGAAAGCAACATCAAATCTTTAATTAACATAGCAGCTTCATAGTTTGACAAAAAGTCTGTAACTCAGAGTATTGCGACAGTATAAAAACGTAATCAATGATTCTCAAAAATGGCAATAGGGGCCCTCTCGCTAGCCGAGAGGTACATATTTATATTCCTCTAATGCTTAACCTAACTACACGTCTAATTGTTGATTCTATTTAAACAAAAGTTCTCTCTAAAAATCAGGGAAAAAGGCGCTGAGTCCTTCGTAATCTTTTAGTCCCCTGCTTGATCTGCGTGTTTGTCCTTTAGTGTACCTGGACCTGCTCAATCATACTCAATTTTCATATAATTAGTCTATTGAACACGCTTTCAAACATACAAGAATAATCTTTAAAACAACTTCATTAAATAATCAAGGTAAACCATTTTTCCCACAAGACAAGTGTATTTCTTCATCCTTTCTTATGCTTTACTGTGGAGAAAAAGGCTATCAGATACCTGTAATTTGGACTCATCAATAGGCCTGGAGTATGATGGTGTTCCCATATTGAAATCCTTAGGGCTATTGTGAGGCCTAGTATTTGAGAAAATATGGCCACCATTGCTCCTCCTCTCGCCATGTGCGGTACCATTGTTGCTCCCTTCTCCTAGCTTTCTCCCTAGTTGTTGGGATAAGAAATCTCTAGTCTCCTTTCCAGAATGAGCAATATTGAGCGAGATATCTTGCATCCCTTTCATCATGGTTTGAACCAAGAGTTTAACTCCATGTCTTCATTGTGAAACATGTCTGATTCTTCCGATAGTTTCCCTTCAGTAGAATTAATTTCTTCTTCCTCTTCTCCTTATGACAAGGGGTCTTTCTTCTTGTAATTTGAATATCTTCTTGGAATCATAGAAATGATTAAATATTAGGTTCATAGGACCATGATCTGATACCACTGTAATGTGCCAACTTAGGATTGTGATACAAAAACTTTGTACTTCTCAAAATTGACTGAAACAATGTTTGTGGAAGTTAGGTGGACTGAGGATGGACTAGATCAAAGGCTTGCGATGGATAGGAGGATATGATATAGAATTATACCTATGCAAAAAGTACTTATACCTTTAATGTTTCAATATCATCAAGGCTTCAATGTACTCCAATGCTCCTGGGCCCCTCAGCATATGCAAACTAGTATGGGAGGAAACGTGTCTAGAGGATGGGGACGAGTGTTTCTGATATCAGAGAGGATAAATATAATTCATTTAAATTCATTTAACCATAAAATATAATTCCATAAAGTTTCATAAATATCTGAGCAAGTATCACATTATTACTAATAAAACTTCCTTCCAGGATTGCTCAACTAGTGTGATTTATGGCCTCCCAAACAATATTCAAAGGACCAAAAATTTCTGACATAAGACTTGTATCATGAAATATGACATGTTAATCAAATTAATAAAAAATAATTAATTTATTTGGATTCATACTTATTCATTTATGAAATACACACTGGAAACTAGTCAAATTCTAGCTAAATCTAGAAGGGGTGGAGAAATAGGAGAAGAAATCAGAGTTCTGTAATTTTTATTGATCTGAATGATATAATAATATTAAATCCATTTTAATTACATCATAAATAGGCCAATATTCCTCTTAGAACATGTTTAATCCTCGGGTATGTAGGTTGCTGGAATGGGTTCCAAGGCTAACAATAGAGGGTGAAAAACCAGCATGAAAGGCTTCAAAAAACTTTGTACAAGAGTAGTTCTATCCCCAGTCTGTTTGGTGTGGTTAAATACCACAGACACAAAGGCCTTCGTTGGCACTTATGGGGTTTGACCCTGAAAGGATCTGTCTTCCCGTGAAGGAAGATTATAAGTTCTCTATCTCTAGGAGTGAGTTTGCTTTAAAAGAAATCTAATTAAGTTAGATATAAATTAAAGAAGAGCATTTTGGTATGCAGGATAATCAGATATGAGAATTAATAAGCATATCTCCAATTTACAAACATGTGAAATGGATTTTAACTCATTATCTTAAGGCTCAATCAGTTAATGAAAATTAAATGATAGCAACTTAAGGATTAAAGTGCATGCAAGACTATCCTGTTATATCATGCTAATTGAAAAATTAACATAAGTTTAATAATCTCTGTTAATCATTTGCAGAAATAGATAATTTTTTTAATTAAATAAATTCAGTTAAAACATATAATACACAGACCATGAGTTAAGAGAAATCTAAACTAGTGATCAATGTATAAATAGTGATTGCAAAATCAAACAGTGTTCATTCAATGATTAAGGTGAATAAATCATATATCATCAAAGAAATTTGACAACATAGACAAAGAAGATGCCAAAAGAAACTAACTTTGATTCATCAGGTCTGCAATAAATTACAAGATATCAAGTGAAACAATGTTTCTCCAGTCCTTCTCTGGCGATTTTCTCCCCCCCTACCCCATGAGATCTCTACCCTTTAAATAATAATTACAAAATAGTTACAAAGGATAAGGTTCCCATAAAACAAGTATTACAAAATCAACTTCCACTGCTAAATCATCTCCAAGAGTGATTAATACTAAGCATTTCAAAAAATTCCCAAAAGATTTCATCACATATTTTTCGGGTAAGTATCTTGTAATGAACTGTGAAAGATAACGACAATCTACTAGCTGTTTGTGACAAATGATAAGGGAATTGAAATATCTTTCTTAGAAGATTCATGATGATCAACAATGTCCTTAAAAACTGAAAAGTCGACCACTTGTCCCTCCTTCAAGGGGATTGGTGGAGTGACAGGTACTACATTGATGATAAAATCCCGAAATTGTATCGTCTCGATCAACATGATTTTCAGTGATCTTCCTTCTCTTCCTCTTAGGGAGCCATATGTACATGGATTGAATCTCGGAGTCTTCTTTTTCACTACCAGTGCTATCATCCAAAACATCTGCTTTAAAAGGTGGTGACACAGGTTCATGGTATTGAAGAGGCTTAAGTTCTTTCTCTTCACAAACTCTGACCGAAGATTTGTGACTTTTCTGCATCTTGCTCACAGTATGTAATTATTGGAAGGAAATATCTGAAAATTGACTAACAAGAATTTTCTATGCAATATGATGACCAACAAATTGCTCATATTGATGTTTGTATTTAAAAAGAACAATAAAGATACCAAAATGAATGAGTGTAATGAATTTCCATGATTAAAATCTTACGGCCTAGGAATTGCAATTATCACGTCTGCAACGAAATAGCACACATCACGTGTCGACGAAATTTGGATTAAGACGAGATAGTATTTTCATTATATCACGTATCATCTAATGTCAAATCTAAACATTGGATCATTATGAATTAGTCGGATCAATGATTACCATTTCATGTTTGGCTGAAGGTGAAAATCCCAGTTAAGAACATGATTGCAATTTGAAAATTGGTGAAGAAAAATGGAAAACCCGAATAGTTATTCAAATCAAACAATGTAATATCATCTGCAGGATCAAGACAAATAAATGGTTAAGATTAAACATACAGGATGCGAAAGAAGGGTTGCGGAAATTTATTCTTTCAAATATATACATTCCTTCCGCAATCTGCAATTACGGGTCGCGGGTCACAGAATCGCAATTTTAAGTATTAACAAACCAGAAGTTTCCGCAATCCACAATTGCGGGTTGTAGAAAAGGAAGACGTGAATTTATTGTTCAAACACTTTCCACAATTCGCAATCCGCAATTGTGGGTTGCGTATTGCGGAAATGCAACATGCAAAACTATTTTGAGAGTCTTCCTGCAATCTACAATTGCGGGTTGCGGGTGCAAAAAACCACAATTATTGAAAAACATTTCTGCATCCGCAATCCACATTATAGATTGTGGGTTGCGGAATGAAAATGTTTCAAAACCGAAAACCAAGCTTCCGCAGTCCGCATTGCGGGTTGCGGAAAGAGCTAACTTTTGGGAAAATCAAAGCTTTCCGCAACTTACAAAAAACACGCAAAAACCGAAGGAATTTTCAAAGGGGAAAATTACTAACTGAATCAAATCATGACAACGGTATAAAAACATAATAAGCAGGATGAAAAACCCCAAAATGACTAAGGAATTTAAATATTACTTTCGCATACACAAATTGAGGATCCCATGTTTTCATTAAAATATGGGATCTGCTGTACCTACAATAAATGACAACTGGCTAGGATGAACCAATTATCTATGCAAATAAAATCTATAGTTACAAGGAAGATATGTCAACAAATTGATGTTTCAACTTGCAATTTTCAAAATGTTCTCATAAAAACACAACCAAAATAGCAGAGATAGTCATATGATTGATATATTCCCATCCAAAACCAATTAATGATGATATCTATCTGATAAGGAAATCTAGAAGTATAGAGGAATCCTTTACCATTATGCAATCATAGGAAGGAAGTTTGTGTTGAACCTTAGAACAAACTTAGAACCATTATGGATAACCAAATTATGAATCACCTTGACTTTATTAATAATTTATTTATGTACAGATGCATCACTAGGAATATATACATTTCTTTTTTTTTTTCCTCTTTTTTTTTTTACTTTTCTCTTTTCTTTCGAAAACATAATGAAAATATATTCATAAGAATTTTGTTGACACAAGGCCATTGCCCTGACTTGGTGATCAGATTTTGGCAATGCCATTCACAAACCTGATTTGGAAATTGAACAAGATAGCTCGGCAAGGAGACTCCTTGTCTTTCATCTTTCGACACTGAAAGCAATTACCATGGCTTGGTGACCACATGCTGATAATTTCAGCCCAACATCAAATTCATGATCATGGTACGGATGGCTTGTAATAAGACCCCCCTATCTTCATATACAACAATTGTATTATAAAATGAAAACAAAAATACATTGATGTGTAAATCACAAGACACTACCATGTCTTGGTGACCATATGCTAGTAGTGTTACTCACTGATGTTTTGCAGATCATGAGTGGACCGACCTGTGATAGGATCTTCCATCTTCCATTAGTAACTAAAATTGATCCCTAGATTGGTGACCAGATGTGGAGATGTCATTCCACTAAACACCTATGAACATAATGGGCTGGCTTGTGATAAGACCCACCATCTTGCAATCTACAATTATTAAGGTGAATTATTTTCAAGTTGACTATAATGGGACCCAGGAAAGATAAAGGTTAACCAGGTTATATAGATATGCTGCCATTCACTAATGAAACATAAGATAAGAAAACCTAATCACTTCCATAACCTCAATTAACCAAATAAGACATCTATAAAGAGAGTGATTAAGGTGGAAAGGCATCAATCAAAGCTCTACAAATATTGATTGTTGATTTCATGAAAAACATTTTCTGATATAGGCCGAGTGAAATAAAACTGACATTGCAACCTGAAAACTTCAGACTATATTAATTTTGAAACACACTGATCAACAGCCTTTGCCACATGTGTGGACATTATTCAAAATAAAACCAATGTACAAAAGAGAATCAAATGAAAACAAAGAAGGAAAGAAATAAAACCACACTTTATGTACAAGTACGCGAATCTGATCATTTAAACAAAGTACTTTTTGAGTAACTGGACATTCACTGGGTAGGTATCTGAGATACCTTCTAGTTTCTGCAACCGGATAGTACTAGGACCAAGATTTTATGTAACAATGAATGGTCCTAGCCATAAGCATTGGAACTTGGTGTAATCATTCTTGTCTTTGTGTTTCTTATCCCACTTTAACACCAAGTCCCCCACAGTCAAATCCCTATCAGATGAGGACTTCTCATCAAACCACCTCTTTACTAGCTATTGGTGTTGATACAGCTTGCTTTTGGACTTCTCCCTATCTTCTTCCAGCTTGAGTAACATATCAATTCTCTGCTGGAGTGGGGAAGAATCATCCTCTTGTATGGATTGTGTTAACTGTAGTGAAGGAATCATGAGGTTGGATGCCAAGATAGCCTCCTTACCGTAAACTAAATAGTAAGGGGAGTTTCCTATGGCTGCCTTTGGGTTGACCCGATCTACCCAAAGAGCATTGTATAGCTGGGTGTGCCAATATTTATGGTGAGTAGAAACTGTCTTCTTTAAGATATTAATCAAGTTTTTGTTGGAAGACTCTGCTAGTCCATTCCCTTGTGGATAGTAATTGGCAGAAAACTTCAGTTTTATCCATTTTTCAAGGGCATACTGTGTAAGACCAATTGAGGGAAAATACGAGGGATTGTCAAACACTAAGAATTCATGAGCACCAAACCTAGTGACTATTTGGATTTCAAGGAAGGATATTACTTGGTTTGTATTGGCTTGCATAAGAGGGACTTCCTATACCCATATGGTAAAGTAGTCCATGGCTATCAATGTACTTGTGCTGGAGGGAGGAAGCATGGTTGATAGGTCCAACAAAATCCATACCCCATTGTTGGAATGGAGATTGTACTGTAACTGGGTGCAAGGGAAATGCAGGGTTTTTAAGTTTTCCTGCACACTTCTGACATGCTTCACACTTTCTGACATAAGCATAGGAATCCTTAAATAGTGTGGTCCAGTAGTATCCATCTCTCAGGATCTTATGTGCAGTGGTTTCTCCTGAGAAATTCCCTCCTGCAAGTTCTGTATGAAATTCGAAAAGAATGTTATTAGTTCCTTCCTTCTCTAAACATCTGAGAAAAACACCATCATAGTTCTTCCTAAACAAGACCCCATCTATGAATTGATATGGTGTAGCTTTTAACCTTAAAGCTCTACGTTTTTTAAAGTCAAGGGTTTTAGGAGAAAACCCATGGGTAAGGAAAAACTTAATGTCATCATACCATTCAGATGTTTGAGTTGTGATAACATTAACAGAACCTGTTGTTGTACTTTCCTCTTGTTCCCACTCAATCTGTTGTTGTACAGGATCATTGGATTGAGTGGTTAGCAGACACAGGCCTTTTCCTTTAACAATCTTTGTTGGTCTGATATCCAAGTCATACTCTTGCAAAGATGCCATCCAATGAGCTCTCTTTTCACCTAGCTCCTTTTGAACCAGAACATTTCTGATAGCTGCATAAGGAATAATAACTTTCATCCGAGATTTAAAAAAAATGGTCTAAACTGTTTTACCGATTTATAGACCGCGTAAGCTTGTTTATCGATCTGGGAATAGTTGAGTTCTGCTCCTTTGAATGTGGATCTCATGAATGAAATGGGGGTTTCAACATCATTCTCATGTTTATGTGTAAGGACAGCTGCATAGGAGAAGTCAGTCGCAAAGGTGTATAAAATAAAATATTTGCTGAAGTCTGGAGGCATCAGAGCGGGGGATTCCGAAATGGCCCTCCGGATTTCAATAAAGGAAATTCTTTTCTCATCAGACCACTTAAAATGGGAATCCTTTTTAATCAATTGTTGCAGTGGTTTGACAATTTGAGAAAAATTCAGAACAAATCTACGAACAAAATTAATCTTACCAAGAAAAGATTGCATGGCTTTACGTGAACTGGGTAGGCCGATCTTCGAGATAGCTTCTGTGCGCTCTGGATCAATGATCATGCCTTCTTTTGAAACAATAAAACCTAACAGCTTACCTTCGGTGACTGCAAATATAGTTTTCTTCGGGTTCAATGAGATTCCATATCTTCTACAGTGCTCGAACACCTATTTCAGAGCAGACAAATGTTGGTGTCGTTTTTTAGAATAAATAGTAATATCATCCAAGTATACAACGACAGAATTATGCATCAATCCCCTAAAAGATATGTCGATAGCCCTCTAGAATGTAGCACCTGCATTTATCATCCCAAAAGGCATTCGGCTATAGGAAAAGGTTCCCCAAGGGGTCCTGAAAGCTGTCTTTAACTGATCATCAGGGGCAACTAGGACTTGGTTATATCTTGGGAAGCCATCAAGGAGAGAAAAAATATCAACACCTTCTACCTTCTGTAGAATCTGTTCCATAGGAGGAACATGGTAATTGTCCTTTTCAGAAGCTCTGTTTAGGTTTCTGAAATCAACACAGAGTATGATTTCCCCATTCTTCTTCTGAACATGTACTAGGTTAGCAATCCATTGTGTATGTCTGACAGGAAAACAATTCTAGCTACCAGCAGTTTCTTAAGCTCCTTCTTGACAGATGGTTCCAGGATGGGATGCATTTTCCTTAACTTTGTAACGTACCCTTCCATCAAGTAATGCAGGGAAGGAGACGTTAACAACACAAGGGGTTTTTGACATAGGCTTAGCCCCAATACTTTTACTCATAATTTCATAACAATTAAAACTTCTGTGTGCAAATTTAAACTCAATAAAACACAGCGGAATTAAACATAACAACACACATACAGCATAGATTGCATCAGCATATTTATCTCAAGAAATCAATAGGCAGGGAGTTCAATCCCCTTCTTAGGCTATGCACAGACTACATATTGATTTCATTAACATGAATAATTACCATTCTGAATTAACACACTGCAAACACATAATGCATATAAGGTAAACCACAGAGAGTACTTATCTTGCAACGAAAATGTCCAACGACTGGCTTCGTGACAACAACGTTCCACCCAACCATAGATCTCTGTCCAGCTCGTATTCTTTCAGCTGAGAGATCACCCCCGAGCTGGGTTGTGTATCCACTAAGGAGGAACTAGATGGGTCACTCACAGTCAAGGTTTCACTCAAACAGCCATGCTAAGCCAACACACACTTGGGTTTTTCAAGCATGCAATAGGAGATGGAGGAGGATGCTAGTCCACTGAGCTCAATCCCAGAGCCACATACACTTCAAGCTGGACTCATCAATCCCATCCTCTGTTCATACATCCACTCTTGGATTTCTCACAAATCTGTCACAAATAACCCAAATCCGTCACTGATTTTCTGGGCTGTTAAAACTGGGTTTTCCCATGGATTTTGGGGTAGCTATTGCTCCCAAATTCGCCCCAAGGCTCATACCAACGGATCCCCCATTGGATTTCACTGTCCAATACCCATTCTGGGCGTTTTTGGCTTCCCAAAACGTGGGTTCTCTCACAGTCGCGATTTCTGGTTTTCTCCCTACTGGGAGCTCGTTTTTGGGTGGTGAATGATGCTCCCCCCCCTTCACCATGAAATGGGGATGAGAATGAAGCCACCTTCCATGAGGTAGAGTGACTTGTGGGACAAGTAAATAGAGCCCGTACCTACCCATACGAATTTCTAGGTTTCCCATCCCCCATTAAAGCCATGGGCTGACATCTCAACCACTTCCTTACAACAGGCATAAATGTCATCTAGGGAAGTCAATGGGTTCTCATAATGACATGTGGCAGCCTAGGGTTTAGTCCCATAGCCCCCTCACCACTCCCTAGTGGATACACGTGGCCCCTTCTCATTCGTTGTCTTCGTAGCCAGTTTTGGTATTTTATATTGCATGATGTTTAATTACACCCTTTTACAATGTTCCATGGCTTCAGAGCACATGGTATCAAAATATCAAATACTTGCCCTTTAAATAAAATTCGGGCTTTCACTAGCGGGGCCTTGGCCTTGAGCTCCACGCTAGGAAAACATACATCACATGTACACATTATTTACATTAAAGGCTAATATATCCTAAGGGTCGAATTGGGGGTATTACAAACTTTTGCTAATAAGGCTTGACATTGGGTTTCATTGGGATGTTATGGTGCATGATGTTGGTGTCAATTTTTTTGAGCTCATCGTATTTCCTTGAAAAGACATCTTTGAACTCTTTGCACAGTTTGATAAAATCTCTCTTTTCCTCAGGAGAGCAGTCAACCCCTAGATTGATTAAATGAGGGTTTTGTTCAGTTCCAAGGTTGACAGGCTCATAGTTAAGGGATGAACTCTGGGTTTTATAGTTGGTCTTCTGCTTGAACTTATATTGCATATCGTAGTATTTATCCAGGTTGATGACTGATATAGGGATAAGATTGGAGGGATGGGTGGAATCAGACAGAGACTTCTCATGTTCAGCCTCATCTATTGCCACATCCTGAAAAGTGTCCTGGGCTGTGAGAAAGTCTAATATTTGTTGGTCATTATCAAACACCTTCGAATTAGTCACATTATCAGGAACAAAAGGTCTATACATAAGTTCAATTGAAAAAGTGTTAGGGGACAAACCTTCTGGTGGAATCAACCTGGATGCAGTGTTAGGCAGCAAATCTGCATCAAAATTTTTGTGATCTAGGGATTGAATTGATGTTGAATGAAGAAAAAGAGTTAGTGGGATCACTTATTTGTTTTTGATAGTTAATCAAATGAGGAGATAAATAATGGATTTTGTTTCTCACTTGTTTTACTATAATCTCAGAATCTAAAATAACATTCAATTAACTGAGCTCCCAAGTCAATTTCCTTCCCGAGTCCTTGAACTAAGGCTTCATATTCAGCAATGTTGTTGTTACACTCAAATTCAAGTCTGCAGAAAATCATAACTTTGGTCCCTTTTGGATCAATCAGGAAACATCCTGCACCAGCTCCATCTTTAGATCTAGAGCCATCAAAAAACAAAGTCCATGCATTCAGATCTAATCTAAAATTAATATTTACATTATATACATTATGAAAAACAGAACCTGAGAATGGCACAGAAGTAAGATTTTCAATTTGAGACTGGTTCTGTGCATTCTCAGCGGGTGACAGATCTGCAGGAAGATCTGCAAAGAATGTATCGAAAGTGTAGTGTTCCACATGTGAGCTAAAGTATGCAGCAGGCTCACTAGGATCATTTAAGTCTGTGACAATTTGTTTCATGTAAGGTTCCCCGCTTATTTTGATTATGTTTGGTCTTCCATTATAGGGAAGCCACAAGTGGGGCTAATTAGTAACAAAGTAGCCCTTGAGATTTTTTGACCAATCCCTGCTCAACCACATTCCATACATTTCAGGAATATCAGCCACAATAATATCCACAGTTTGGTGGATTGTAGGGTCAGCAGACAGTGTTAACAGAACATTTTTCAGTTCTCCCACTACCCTAACTTTGGATCTATCCAGTTGAACAATTTGAGTAGGGTAGGGCTCCCAAGAGGCATTTAACTTTTTGCATACAGATAGAGGCATCACGTTGGATGAAGCCCCTGAATCTATCATACAATTATGGACATTCCTATTGAAGACTTCAAAAGTAAGCAGGAAAGGAGGTGTTTTCTTGCTACCTGGTTTCTGATTTCGAGGTTTAGAGTATGTCTCTAAATTGTTGTTCTGATCCTCCCTGGGTTTGTTGACAATCATGCTTTTGGGAAGACTCTCATGGCAGGGATTTTCAGAAGTTCAAAAAGAGAAATGTTGGATTTCACTCTTTTCAATTCATCAATCAGACTATATTCTATTTCAGGAATGAGAGTGTCCTTTTGTGTTGATGTTTTACCTCTGTTTGGTGTGGGTGTTGAAGTGAAAGATTCCTGTGTGGGATGTCCTTTTCTCCTTGTACTATAGGGGTGTTGGACATTGAAAACAGCCTCATGCTCATCTTCATTCATCCATGGGAAGTTCTGAAAATAAGCTGATAGTGTTTATCTGCTGGTCTTCTACTTCATCTGGTGGTTCAGGATCTTTATTATCTTGTGGGTTTTCATTTGGATGATTAGGAGAATTATGTGATTATGAAACCAAATATTTAAAGATAGAAAGAATTTCTTCAGAGTTCAATCCTTCATCAGGATTAGGTGGGACTTGGTTCTATGGGGGTTGATAAGTTCTTCTGAAAGGTTGTCTGTTGAATCCCGTATTACTAGTCTAGTTTTCTATGTTGTTCTTTTTTAGGTCCACCATCTCGTTAGATATCTTTTGAAGGAATTTATTCATGTCGTTCATTTCAAAATGGTCCTTATTCTGAACAGTGGGTTTTGGAGGATTATCTGGTTTCTTGCGAGAGGTAGAAGGTTGATCTGACGAAGCATCAGGGTTATCTTTCAAGCAGAATATATATTTTTCAACCTGGATTACCTCAACAAAAGTCTCTTGCAAGTTACCTTTACGTGCTCTCTTTACCCACATAGCAATGGGAATGGGTAAACCTTTAACATAATAAGAAACCAACAGTTCTTTTGTAGGAAGAACAGTGGTAGGGATTCTATTTTTCAAGTATGAAAATATTTGATTATAATCTTTAACTCTTTCCTTGCCTCTGCTTTTCATTGAAGACAAGTTTATAACCAAGTACTCTGGAGTTTTTTCATCTCCAAATTTCTGGATGAAATATTTTCAAATTCATCCAAGGAAGCAATGGATCTAGATTCTAGTGCAAAATACCAAGTGGATGCTTTACCCTGGAAGGTGTAAGGGAACAATCTACATACTACATCTTCATGAATGACATTCCTAAGTCTGAGGACCTACATAAAAGTTTTAATATGATCAAGGGTAGGTGATTTCTCATCAGGATCAAACTTAGGGAGCCACTTTTGAGGGTTCTTGGGGAGCCTGTGTTGTTCTCCAACAATAAATACAGCATCCTGGTCCAGCCAGGTTCTGTTTCCACCTTGTGCCATAGGTATGTCCTCTAAGAATGAATTGGAGGATGACTCACTGTCCGATGAATCGTCAGATGAGGATGAGGAAGATGAAGGAAGTGTTGGTGGCGGTCCACCTATTACAAATTTGGGCTGATCTTGTTCTGTGTCTTGGAATAATGAATCAAGGTTAAAATTAGGGGACTCATGGTGGCTAGATGAATTATGGTGTTCATTATTTTGGTCACCTGTATTTTGATTATATTGATTATTAGTCTGTGGATCGTTGTTCTGGTGATGTTGAATTGCTAGATATTTCACTCTTCGATGATCCTTTGTTGTAACCTAGAAACACTATTAGAATAACATTTGAGTAATTGTCCAAGTGTAAGGCCCCCCCAAGTGGGTGATATGAAAACCATTTCGGCCCTTCTAGTTTCCTACTCTACCATAGGGGTAGTAGGAATCACAGTTGGTTGTTGCACTGGTTGTTCTGCAGATGGTTATGCCTGCGTGTGACTACGGGTAACAACCGATGATATTGCTAGAGGAGGTCTATGGGTATTCTGTTTAGGCATATCTTTCTTTTGGCCCTCCTTCTAGTGCCATTTGTTGAAGCCTCAGGTAGTAGGTTGTTGGAATGGGTTCCAAGGCTAACAACAGAGGGTGAAAACCCATCCTGAAAGGCTTCAAAAAGCTATGCGCAAGAGCAATTCTTCCCCCATTCTGTTTGATGTGGTTAACTCCCATGGATACAAAGGCCTCCACTGGCACTTATGGGGTTTGACCTTGAAAGGATCTGTCTTCCTGTGAAGGAAGATTATAAGTTCTCTATCTCTAGGAGTGAGTTTGCTTTAAAAGAAATCTAATTAAGTTAGATCTAAATTAAAGAAGAGCGTTTTTGTATGCAGGATAATCAAATCTGAGAACTAATAAGCATATCTCCAATTTACAAACATGTGAAATGGATTTTAACTTATTATATTAAGGCTCAATCAGTTAATGAAAATTAAATGATAGCAGCTTAAGGATTACAGTGCATGCAAGACTATCCTGTTATATCATGTGTAACGCCCATATTTTTGATTCGGCATATTTATTAGTTAGATACACCATACTTTATTTCTTATATATTCTGTTGAACTCAGCTCGACTAAGTAAACTATATTGGACCTCGTTATATGATGTTACTCTGTTTTATGATTTCACCATGATTATGATGTTACTATGTTATGCGATTATGATGTCATGATTATCATATGATTTCCTTATTTTACGATTGCAGTATATGTTTATATGTTTTCATTAATGAAAT
This sequence comes from Larix kaempferi, assembly GCA_027924585.1. NCBI lineage: Eukaryota > Viridiplantae > Streptophyta > Pinopsida > Pinales > Pinaceae > Larix > Larix kaempferi. Next base: position 11,785,632 of record BSBM01000877.1, read on the forward strand.
GTGAAATATATGATTCGGTACGTGGATACCATCTTCTTATATGAATTATTGAAATGTTATATGTCATACGCATCTATGAGGAGCTAAAAGGTTACATAAAATAAAATGATAACATGGATCAATTGGCGATCAATGGAAAATGCTTTCTATAAATTGTATTTTGCAAAACACTAACCTACAGGACACAAGGGCTATGGGATAGCCAGTTACTTGATCTGATATATATCGGAAAGGAAAAACATGTTCATACCGCAAACCTTAGCAGCCAAAATGAGGATACGATAACACAATCTGATAATCCTGATAGCAGCAAGTATGAGTTGATAAGGGCGTAGGCCCAGTATGTTGAGAGGGATGGATGTGTTTCCCACCCTATGTTTCCATGAGACCCGAGGTCGTGGGAGGGCCGTGCTGAGACACGCTCTCCATGTTGTTGTGATGACGATGGTCGGATGCTTGCTAGGGGAGGATAGGTCCGCTGTTCAGCCGACGCTATCGCTCTCAAGTTCTATGTGGTCAGATCGGTGAGTCCGACATCCACTGTTGTACTAGCAGAGGAAGGATAGGGAGGATGCTGGACGTAGGTTATGATGGGAGGATGTGTTAGTTAGTACTGTTGGGGGTTTAGTATTCCTTGATTCCGAGTTAGTGGAAGTAGGCACCCTTCCTTTTACATGATTGATTAAACTAATGTAAAAATAAAGAGAATGATGTGAAATCGTAAAGAATTAACTGTTAAATAACTGAGAATGTTGAAGTAATTGTACTATATATATTATGTTTTCTTCTACATGGGGGTAAATACTACTATTAGTTAGCAGATATGCATAGGCCGGATGGGGTTTGTCTATAGTACATTTATGATCTGTGCATACGCTGGCCACGCATGCACACCTTGCACATGTACACTAGTATCGACATACAAACACTTAACATATTGAATACATGTATAAGTTGTCATAAGTAATTAGGTTAATCATGCATTGACCGAATTCAGATAATGAATATAAAGTTATTTTAAGATGTGTAAAACAAGTCGATTAATCTATGTATTACTCGTTGGTAACATCGTGATATACAATTAAGACAAGTGTCATCAGTTAACATTGTCGTCTGAGAATTGTTGTAAATAAGGTAATAGTACTGTCTAATTAATTAGTAAGATTGTTTAAGCACTTAAGGGTGCTTTGTTTAGAAGAACGACTATACTATATAGATGTTAGGGTACTCATGTGATAAACGAATGATGTAAAAGACATCTTTATTAAAATTCATCATTATTGTTACCTTACGGGGATTTAATTAATATTATTACTTAAAATTTATTTTAAATATTACTACCCATGTCAAAACAATTGCAAAATAGATAAAATGTAAATATTGATTAATGAATGATTAGAATGTGATTATTTTACATTTCTAAAATTAGACATAATAGGATAACAATTTTTGGAATGAACGTGATGTGATGGAAAATGGGTTATTAATATTTAATTATTCAATGTGAATCGTAGAAATTAAATCTCAAGATAAGTGATCTCGACGGAAGGTAGACCCTTAAGACACGCCATGTCCAAATTGAAAGGGGTCAAATATTTATATAATATTTTATTAAATATCTTAATAACAATAAATACAAGGTTTGGTGAAAAGACTTGCAATTAATAAACCTTGTCCCGAATGGATAACCTTTGGGTGATAATTCCCACCGTAATAAATACTTACGACTGTCAATCCAAAACCAACTAATTTTTTCATGAGAGTAATTAATTATACATTTTTATAAAGAACCGTGTATGAATGAACTGGTGATAGGAGTAAATGTTGAGGGGCTCGAGAGGGGGATTTTGGGGCGGTGGATTAAGCCCAAGATATTCTCGAGGAAGGGAGATTATATAGAGGGGGAGAGCTTGGAGTAAAGGGGAAGTTTTTTTTTGGGAAGAAAAGAAGTTTGGGAGAACAGGGAGTTTGAGAATAGAAAGTTTGGAGAACAGAAAGTGGGGAGAACCGAAGAGAGGATTGCTCTCGGGATTATCAGATTGTGGGCTCGGGGGCTTGGAAATCCTTTGATTTTCAAGATCCAGCAAGATAATAGCTGGTCGGTAGGGTGGACACTTCAGTTTGGCTGTCTAAGAGGTTATACAACCTACTACAAACTACGGTTAGCATCAGCATCAGGTAATTTCCTTGTTATTTACGTTATTTGATTATTATGCTAAAATCTTACTGTAAACATGCATAACTTGCTATTTACTGATTTACTAAGTTGTGAAACATATTCTTATGCTGGAACATGATTGTTGAAAAGAAAATAACGATATGTTTGTTATTTTAAATTACGAATGTAAGGTTAGTGAAAACACGACAGTACACTAAATATTATTTAGGCACATAGTAATTCTTAGAAATTTACTTCCATAAACTGATAAAGTTTAAAACGTAGAAAATTAACCCTGAAATTTTACATAGTGCTCTGCTGTAAAAACCAGAGCACTACAGATGGTATTAGAGCTCCAGGATCGGAAACTCAGACCTTAAGGGCCTACTCACTTTAAAAAAAAAAACTAGTCTAAGAAATTGGATCTACACTAGAAAATTCAATTAGTTACCTAGATTCGAGCTCTTGCCGAACTTAGAAAAAACAAAAAAAAAATTTCGTGCAAAACACACACAGATAAAGTTACACAAAATCCTTCTTCCCAATGGTTGTGAGCAGCAGGAAACTACCTGCACGCATAGAAAACAAAAATATAATTAGTTTTTTTTTATACATAAAGCATATACCAAGAGAGTTCTAACACAATATGTATATATATATAATAATGAAAAAAAAAAAAAACAACTAAAGAAAATGGTTTACAACACAAACACAACTACAACCACTCTCGTCTACAATGCACCCTCTGGTAATGGAAGGAGGGCTATCACTAGAGGCCACGATCTGATCCCGAACATGAAGGTGGAGGTAGACCGTAGATTCAGATATATCCTCGGGCTATAAGCTAAGCCTGTATTTCTTTCTCCTTACAGGTCATAATTAATCATCTAAATATATATATATATATATATATATAATGCCCAGAAAGTGTAAACTTTACCCTAGGTAACTCTGAAAATTCATGTGGAAAGTAAACAGTAAATTCCTGTCCGTTAAACGCATTGTCTATAGGGTTTTGAAATAAGAATTCTTACCGCACTTACTTGTATAAGGAAGCCCTAAATTTTTGGGAGAAAGCCCTAAATTTCTGTAAGAAAGCCCAAATTTCATTGAAGGCGTCACCAAAGCTAATATCCAGAATTGTTAATAGCCTTCGTAACTGCTGCACTAGCTAAACTTACAGCGAGTATTTTAAAATTTTCTCATTAAAGTCCGATCGTAAAAATAATACAGGATAGACCCTATCTTTTAAAATAAAAATTGTACAAAGGTCTTTTGGCTCGAAACACTTGCCTCGGCGTTGATAAACGAACACGGGGTCTCCAGGATCACGATTTTACCAACAAAATCACAATCCAATAAAATAGTAGTGCCTTGCCCTTGCTTCCACCTCCGTGTGGGTTTTATTTATTATATTTATTTAAGGTTTCCTGTACTATAAACAGAAAAGTATGGCATAGGATTACAGTTTATTCCAGACAATTACATTATCCTTATACACAGGAAACTTTTCCGTGAATATTAAACAAAAAAAAATAGAATGATATTCAACTTCCTGGACGAGTCGAGCCATGACAGGGAGATGGGCGCTCCAGCCGATTCCAAGCGCTCAAGCTGAGGTGCATTCCTTACCTTTGCTCCAGTAAGGACAATCTTTCCAGAGACAAATATAAGAAGAACAATTTTGGGTTGTTTCATCCGATAAATTAAACCTGGAAACAATTCTGGTTCATACTGCAGAAAAGAGGATCAGATAACAGTACAATTATATAGCATCAGGGACCAAATATATGGAGCACTGTCTGGATAACTTACGCTTGAGAAAGCACCATGGGAATATGCGAGCCCCTCCAATCTAATAGGAAATTTCACGTCACAAGATCCCACAATATTCTGGATCTTAAAATCCTGCAGTTCTTGATAGCATTAGACCCTAGAACATTAGCAAATGGCATACAAGATGGAAATTCATTTGTTGATGTCATGAGTCATATGGTTATCTCCAAGAGAATGGTACCTTGAAATGAGCGGGAAAGCCCAATTTTTGGATAATACGAGCATACTTTCTTGCGGCAAGTTTTGACTGTTGTTCACCTTTTTGCACCTGTGCATACCATCTTCCCTGATGTAAATATCAGTGCTGTAGTTTTGGGATCCCTTATTCTCATTATGACTGCTGCAAAATGCTTGGGATTGTACTCTGCGTTTCGAGCTTGAAGAGCTATGGCTTTCAAGTCCAATTTGCAATCCAAGTTTACAGTGGACACTATGTTCTGGAGGGTGGGAATGATGCCTGAAGGGTGCTTCTCGAGATCCACTGGCTGGCTCCCTTCCAAGTTCTGCTCGGCCATGCTCTTCACTCCAATCGAAGTCGAAATGGAAATCGGAATCAAATGAAACAAAAAAAAAAGCTTTTATAATACCCTCGCAAAATGAAATATCAAATCCCTTCTTATAGTAAATCGTTAGAGAATCTCTTGAAGCCGGTTCGCTTTTGTATTTATAGGTAGTGTTTGAATTGAGTTGATTTGATTTGCCGAGGTTTTTATATGGTATGTGGATTGTAGATCCTCAAAAGGAAGAGGAGAGAGCTGCTCAGGTAATGGCGATGGCAGAGAACGAGTATTCCAATCTGTATGCAGAAATCTAGAAATACAAATGAATTCTCGAGGCCAAAGGATAGTCGCGATTCAGGTTAGAATGACAATCAAGGAGCTATGTGATTTAAGAAACTAAAAATGTAGAGGAACAAACCACAAATTCTGATTTGCATGCACAGAGATCTAACGATTTCTTCATCAAGAAACACGATTTCTCTCAGGCAGACACTAACACACGACTTCTTTATACAAAAAAAAAATATATATATATATAGTTCAGGCAGACCCGGGTATATATATATGTGAAATAAAATCTACCGGGATCAACTGACTCCTACACAGCATGATCATCACTGGGGATCATTCTTTAACCAAAAAAAAATTCTCCAGGGATCAAGCCATGGCTATCCCATCCCCAGAATGAGGTGGCCAAGAAAATACCAGGAGCGCGCCTTGTAAAAGGAGGCCTAACCCATGCGCTCAGCACCGAGAGCTTTACCAGCAGCCAGCCAAGTCGAAGATAGGAGTTGCAGAGCTAAAACTCCACGAGAGAGGGTGAAAATGGCCGTGTCTTGGGGATTGACCCTATTTAGGGTTTCCCCCACTTTCCGAGGGCGGTGGGTTGCTTGGAGAGACCGCGTGTCCTTCATGCATACTCGCTCTTTGCATGGCGGTGAAAGGCCGCGTGGTAAAAATCTACGGTTTATAAATCTGCGTATATATTTGTATATAGTTGTAAAAGCATGTATATATGTTCGTGAAATATATATAGGAGGATATAATATATGTGGTATTAAAATTAAAATTTATTTTTATATATTTTGAGAGAATGTATGTTCTATAAAATTTAAAATTATTTATATTTTGTTAGATTATATGTATTATAAAAATTAATTAATTAATTAATTAATTTAATTTTGTTATAACACACGTTGTTAAAATATATGCTTATAGGAATTTTAATTTTTAGTATTAAACTTAACTATGATTGGTTGAGGTTTAAACAATTAATGTTAATTAAGTTGTTTAGATTAAAGGGTAACATTTAAAGTTAACTAAAATAGAGATATTAAAAATTTTGCCGAGATTTCAACTCCTAGTCGAAGGGATGAAAGAGGCCCAAAATCTCAAAAACAAGACACCATTAAGACCAGCACGATGAGCTGAACACCATGACAAGATTGTTTAAATAAAAACGACTATAGATTTTACTGCGCTAATCTTGACAATTTGTTATCTCATGATGCAAGTTATTAAATACCTACATTTTAGTTCCGCGTATATTTGATTGAACAACTAAGGATATGATTTTATTTTAATAAATCAGGAACTATCATGGTGACAACACGCAGAGGTCGAGGTCGGGGTCAAGGTCGACCACCGTCACCACCACCTCCGCCACTGCCAACACCGCCACAACCAACCTCAACACCAGAAATGCAGATCATAATGAGGTCATTGGAGGCCATTATGACCACGATGAACAGGCAGTCGGAAAGGGCCGCCGAGGTGGAAACCACTCAAGTGAGTCGAGAGAACTCTGAAAGGGCACATGGCCCAAGACTGGAACCGCTTCAGGACATATCGAGGGAGTTACAAAAGATAAAAGTTCCAGAGTTTTCAGGAGGACGACCCGGTAAGCATGCAGAGGCATGGCTGGAAGGCATGAAGAGATGCTTCGCATTGAATGAGTACACATCTAGTTCCAAGGCTAGGATGGACGTCTTTCAGCTTAAAGGTGATGCTTTGAATTGGTGGTCAGACCTCGAGAAGCAGTTGCACCTTACTCCTCTTACAACTTCTTGGGAACTGTTCGAGGAGAGGTTCCACATGAAGTATTTGCCAAATTATTACAAGGAAGAACAGGCAGGTGCACTCCATGCCTTAGTACAGGGAGACAAGACGGTGGAGGAGTATGAATCTCGGTTTATGGAACTGGTAAAATATGTTCCTTACCTAGATGCAGATGATTGTCAGGTAGAACGTTTTGTGTATGGACTTAACTACAAGATTAGAGCTGCTGTGCGGATGTGGAAGCCAACTTCAGTTTCCATGGCAGTTGAGTATGCTCGTTATGCAGCTGATATGTCAGATGGAAAAGGGGGCAGTAAGTTGACAGGAACCAATCAGTATGTTTCAAGGAAGGCGTCACGTCCTTACTTCAGGGGAGGACAATCTAGACCTCCTCCTTATGGTAACCGGTTCGCACCGAGGGGTAATACTTCAGTTAACTCAATCTCGCAGGCATCGTCCGCAACCCACCAAAGCCAGGGACGTACACAGGGAAGTTCCTATAGAGGAGCAAGGGGTTTTAGAGGAACCAGGGGAAGGAACTCATCTCAGAGGATTCCTTCGAGCAACATGCAAGCCCCTCCCAATCTCTCTTGTTGGGGATGCAGAGGTCCTCATTTCCAGCGAGACTGTCCCAAGGGTCAGTTAAGCAGCAGGCACAGGGAAGGAAAAGCATCCATGGATAGTTCGGGTAACAGTCATCGGATTCATGCAGCGGTGCATAACCACCAGGCAGAACATCAGTCTACCGTAGTAGAATCCACTGGTAATGTAAACAATGTCAAACTTAAAATTTTGTTTGATCCAGGAGCAACTGATAGTTTTATTTCACCATTTGCATTAGATAAATGTGGGTTGGCAGCCTACGAGCACGATGATTTCAAACTGGTTGAAATGGCTTCAGGAACTAAGCAACCAGTAGGTCTTAAAGTGAGAGGTTGTGGGGTCGACTTAGGAGTTTGCACCACTAAGTTGGATGCTTATGTCACCAATTTGGGGACTTATGACCTCATTATTGGCATGGATTGGTTAGAAGACCATAGAGCTTTCATAGACTGCTATGCAAAGAAGGTGTTGTGCCTCGATGACGAGGGAAGGACAATTCAAATCCAAGGCTTGAAGAGGAAGGTATCCCTCCGTTTCATCTCTATGGTGAAAGCTAAGCGGTGCCTAAGACAAGGATGCCAGTTGTTCGTAGTGGAGGCCGTGAGCGATAGTAAAGGACCTTCCTTGAATTCTTACCCAGTACTTTCCGAGTTCAAGGATGTCTTTCCGAAGGAATTGCCAGGACTACCTCCAGAAAGAGAGCTCGATTTCACAATCGAACTAAAACCTGGTGCAGAACCTATCTCAAAAAATCCGTATAGAATGACAACTCCATAGCTCCGTGAGTTACAGATCCAGTTAAAAGAGTTGTTAGATTTGGGACTGATTAGACCTAGTATCTCGCCGTGGGGAGAACCAGTGATCTTCGTTAAGAAGAAGGATGGATCCCTGCGACTGTGCATAGATTACAGAGATTTGAACAAAGCCACAGTGAAGAACAGGTATCCCATACCAAGAATTGATGACCTCTTTGATCAAATGAAAGGTGCGTCAGTCTTCTCAAAGATTGATTTACGATCAGGGTATCACCAGTTGAGGATTAAGGAAGGCGACATTCCTAAGACTGCCTTTCGAACTCGATTTGGGCATTACGAGTTTGTAGTGGTACCATTTGGTTTGACCAATGCTCCAGTTGTATTCATGAGCCTCATGAATGGTGTCTTCCGGAAATACTTGGACCACTTTGTTCAGGTCTTCTTAGATGATATTCTTATCTATTCTAAAAGTGAGAAGGAGCATGAGGAACACTTGCGGTTAGTCTTGACATGCTTAAGGGAACATAAACTTTATGGTAAATTATCAAAGTGTTCCTTCTTCCAAAAAAAGATTCACTACTTGGGGCACATCATCTCAGGTGAAGGGATCTCTGTAGACCCAGAAAAGGTAAAGGCCATTGAAGATTGGCCAATTCCAAGGAATGCTCATGAGGTGCGCAGCTTCATGGGGTTAGCAGGCTATTACTGGAGGTTTGTGGAAGGATTTTCTAAAATTGCAAAACCTATTACCACCTTGCAACGCAAGGGAATCCGGTATGAATGGACCGATGAATGCGATGCCGCTTTTACAGAGTTAAAAAGATTGTTGACAAGTGCACCGATCTTGCAGGTACCAGACATGGATAAAGATTTCATGGTATGCACCGATGCCTCGAAGCAAGGATTAGGAGCGGTGTTGATGCAGGAAGGTGGGGTAATAGCTTATGCATCTCGAAAGTTGAAACCTCATGAGGAGCAGTATGCCACGCATGATCTAGAATTGGCAGCAGTAATGTTGGCACTAAAATTATGGAGGCACTACCTAGTTGGTAGAAGCTTCACCCTTAAAACAGATCATCAGAGCTTGCAGTACATCTTTACCCAAAGGGATTTGAATGCTAGGCAAAGGAGATGGAGTGAGTTCATGAGTGAATATGACTTTGGTATCTCTTACATCAAAGGAAAGGAGAATGTGGTGGCAGACGCTCTAAGCCGAAGGCCGAGACTTTTCTCCTTAATTCCCTTGAAGGTTGACTTGAGGGAAAGGGTACTAGGACAACTATTGGGCGATAGTTGGTATCTAAAAGTAACCTCAGCTATTCAGAATGGAAAGGAACATGAATTGAAGTATGATGGGTACCATCTTGAGGAAGATGGATTGTTGCGGTATCAGGGAAGGATGTATGTTCCTAAGGAAGGTGATACCAGGGAAACAATCCTTAGAGAGGCCCATAGATCGCATTACTGTGCGCACCCAGGGGTGAAGAAGATGTATACTGACATGAAGCAACTCTTCTTCTGGCTAGGTATGAAGATGGATGTAGTGGATTTTGTTTCGAAGTGCCTTGAGTGTCAACAAGTTAAGGCAGATCATCATCACCCGGCCGGTCTCCTACAACCGCATGATATTCCTATGACTAAATGGGAAGTCATTTCCATGGACTTCATTGTAGGATTACCACTCACATCTCTGAGACATAATGCTATTTTGGTGGTAGTCGACAAACTGACCAAAAGTGCTCACTTCATTCCAGTCAGAGACACCTATGATGTGACAGATGTGGCAAGGGTATTCATAAATGAGATTGTACGTCTTCATGGAGTTCCTAAAAAGATAATCTCTGACAGAGACCCTAAGTTCACCTCCAGATTTTGGACAAGCATGCAGTCAGCATTGGGGACACAATTGAACTTAATCTCAGCTTATCACCCCGAGACAGATGGACAGACAGAGAGGGTGAATCAAGTGATGGAGGACATGCTTAGGATGTATGTTATGGATCAACAGACACAGTGGGAGAAATATCTTCCTTTAGTGGAGTTTGCATACAACAATAGTCATCACAGCTCCATCGGTATGCCGCCATATCAGGCATTGTATGGGAGGCCGTGCAGGACACCACTAAGTTGGGACAGGTTAGAGGATCGAGTTTTGATTGGGCCTGAATTGATTCAGGAAATGGAGGAGCAAGTGTTACAGATTAGGCAGCGGCTGAAGGAAGCACAGGATAGGCAAAAGAGTTACGCTGATGCACACAGATCAGATAGAACTTATGGAGTAGGGGATCGTGTATTTATTCGCATCAGACCAAATAAAAGTACCATTCGGTTTGGGAAGGGTACCAAGCTGTCACCTCGCTTTATAGGTCCATTTGAGATTCTTGAGAAAATCGGCCCAGTTGCTTATCGTCTTGCGCTGCCACCCCACTTGCATAAAACTCATAATGTATTTCATGTTTCTGTATTACGACATTACATAGCTGATGAGACTCACAAAATTCATTGGAAGGGATTGCAGGTCTCGGACGAGGGAACCTTCAGGGTCGAACCATTACGTATACTTGATCGTAGGGTTCGACAGCTCCGTAGTCGCCATGTGGACCAGGTTAAGGTCCAATGGGACAAGTATAGCCCAGGGTCTGCTACCTGGGAGGATGCAGAGACCATGCGTCGAGATTTTCCCTCACTATTTTGACAATAACTTCGGGACGAAGTTTCCCGAAGGGTGGGTGTATGTAACGCCCATATTTTTGATTCGGCATATTTATTAGTTAGATACACCATACTTTATTTCTTATATATTCTGTTGAACTCAGCTCGACTGAGTAAACTATATTGGACCTCGTTATATGATGTTACTCTGTTTTATGATTTCACCATGATTATGATGTTACTATGTTATGCGATTATGATGTCATGATTATCATATGATTTCCTTATTTTACGATTGCAGTATATGTTTATATGTTTTCATTAATGAAATGTGAAATATATGATTCGGTACGTGGATACCATCTTCTTATATGAATTATTGAAATGTTATATGTCATACGCATCTATGAGGAGCTAAAAGGTTACATAAAATAAAATGATAACATGGATCAATTGGCGATCAATGGAAAATGCTTTCTATAAATTGTATTTTGCAAAACACTAACCTACAGGACACAAGGGCTATGGGATAGCCAGTTACTTGATCTGATATATATCGGAAAGGAAAAACATGTTCATACCGCAAACCTTAGCAGCCAAAATGAGGATACGATAACACAATCTGATAATCCCGATAGCAGCAAGTATGAGTTGATAAGGGCGTAGGCCCAGTATGTTGAGAGGGATGGATGTGTTTCCCACCCTATGTTTCCATGAGACCCGAGGTCGTGGGAGGGCTGTGCTGAGACACGCTCCCCATGTTGTTGTGATGACGATGGTCGGATGCCTGCTAGGGGAGGATAGGTCCACTGTTCAGCCGACGCTATCGCTCTCAAGTTCTATGTGGTCAGATTGGTGAGTCCGACATCCACTGTTGTACTAGCAGAGGAAGGATAGGGAGGATGCTGGACGTAGGTTATGATGGGAGGATGTGTTAGTTAGTATTGTTGGGGGTTTAGTATTCCTTGATTCCGAGTTAGTGGAAGTAGGCACCCTTCCTTTTACATGATTGATTAAACTAATGTAAAAATAAAGAGAATGATGTGAAATCGTAAAGAATTAACTGTTAAATAACTGAGAATGTTGAAGTAATTGTACTATATATATTATGTTTTCTTCTACATGGGGGTAAATACTACTATTAGTTAGCAGATATGCATAGGCCGGATGGGGTTTGTCTATAGTACATTTATGATCTGTGCATACGCTGGCCACGCATGCACACCTTGCACATGTACACTAGTATCGACATACAAACACTTAACATATTGAATACATGTATAAGTTGTCATAAGTAATTAGGTTAATCATGCATTGACCGAATTCAGATAATGAATATAAAGTTATTTTAAGATGTGTAAAACAAGTCGATTAATCTATGTATTACTCATTGGTAACATCGTGATATACAATTAAGACAAGTGTTATCAGTTAACATTGTCGTCTGAGAATTGTTGTAAATAAGGTAATAGTATTGTCTAATTAATTAGTAAGATTGTTTAAGCACTTAAGGGTGCTTTGTTTAGAAGAACGACTATACTATATAGATGTTAGGGTACTCATGTGATAAACGAATGATGTAAAAGACATCTTTATTAAAATTCATCATTATTGTTACCTTACGGGGATTTAATTAATATTATTACTTAAAATTTATTTTAAATATTACTACCCATGTCAAAACAATTGCAAAATAGATAAAATGTAAATATTGATTAATGAATGATTAGAATGTGATTATTTTACATTTCTAAAATTAGACATAATAGGATAACAATTTTTGGAATGAACGTGATGTGATGGAAAATGGGTTATTAATATTTAATTATTCAATGTGAATCGTAGAAATTAAATCTCAAGATAAGTGATCTCGACGGAAGGTAGACCCTTAAGACACGCCATGTCCAAATTGAAAGGGGTCAAATATTTATATAATATTTTATTAAATATCTTAATAACAATAAATACAAGGTTTGGTGAAAAGACTTGCAATTAATAAACCTTGTCCCGAATGGATAACCTTTGGGTGATAATTCCCACCGTAATAAATACTTACGACCGTCAATCCAAAACCAACTAATTTTTCCATGAGAGTAATTAATTATACATTTTTATAAAGAACCGTGTATGAATGAACTGGTGATAGGAGTAAATGTTGAGGGGCTCGAGAGGGGGATTTTGGGGCGGTGGAGTAAGCCCAAGATATTCTCGAGGAAGGGAGATTATAAAGAGGGGGAGAGCTTGGAGTAAAGGGGAAGTTTTTTTTTGGGAAGAAAAGAAGTTTGGGAGAACAGGGAGTTTGAGAACAGAAAGTTTGGAGAACAGAAAGTGGGGAGAACCGAAGAGAGGATTGCTCTCGGGATTATCAGATTGTGGGCTCGGGGGCTTGGAAATCCTTTGATTTTCAAGGGCCAGCAAGATAATAGCTGGTCGGTAGGGTGGACACTTCAGTTTGGCTGTCTAAGAGGTTATACAACCTACTACAAACTACGGTTAGCATCAGCATCAGGTAATTTCCTTGTTATTTACGTTATTTGATTATTATGCTAAAATCTTACTGTAAACATGCATAACTTGCTATTTACTGATTTACTAAGTTGTGAAACATATTCTTATGCTGGAACATGATTGTTGAAAAGAAAATAACGATATGTTTGTTATTTTAAATTACGAATGTAAGGTTAGTGAAAACTTGACAGTACACTAAATATTATTTAGGCACATAGTAATTCTTAGAAATTTACTTCCATAAACTGATAAAGTTTAAAACGTAGAAAATTAACCCTGAAATTTTACATAGTGCTCTGCTGTAAAAACCAGAGCACTACATCATGCTAATTGAAAAATTAACATAAGTTTAATAATCTCTGTTAATCATTTGCAGAAATAGATAAATGTTTTAATTAAATAAATTCAGTTAAAACATATAATACACAGACCATGAGTTAAGAGAAATCTAAACTAGTGATCAATGTATAAATACTGATTGCAAAATCAAATAGTGTTCATTCAATGATTAAGGTGAACAAATCAGATATCATCAAAGAAATTTGACAACATAGACAAAGAAGATGCCAAAAGAAACTAACTTTGATTCATCAGGTCTGCAATAAATTACAAGATCTCAAGTGAAGCATCGTTTCTCCATTCCTTCTCTGGCGATTTTCTGCCCCCCCCCCCTACCCCATGAGATATCTACCCTTTAAATACTAATTACAAAATAGTTACAAAGGATAAGGTTCCCATAAAACAGGGATTACAAAATCAACTTCCATTGCTAAATCATATCCAAGAGTGATTAATACTAAGCATTTCACAAAATTCCCAAAATATTTCATCACATATTTTCGGGTAAGTATCCCATAATGAACTGTGAAAGATAACAACAATCTACTAGTTGTCTGCGACGAATGATAAGGGAATTGAAAGATCTTTCTTAGAAGATTCATGATGATCGAGAATGTCCTCAAAAAATGAAAAGTTGACCACTTGTACCTCCTTCAAGGGGATAGGTAGAGTGACAGGTACTGAATTGATTATAAAATCCCAGATAATTGTATCGTCTCGATCAACATGTTTTTCAGTGATCTTCCTTCTCTTCCTCTTAGGGAGCCATATGTACATGGATTGAATCTCAGAGTCTTCTTTTTCACTACCAGTGCTGTCATCCAAAACATTTGCTTTAAAAGGTGGCGACACATGGTCATGGTATTGAAGAGGATGAAGTTCTTTCTCTTCACAAACTCTGACCGAAGATTTGTGACCTTTCTACATCTTGCTCACAGTACATAACTGTTGGAAGGAAATCTCTGAAAATTGACTAAAAAAAAATTTCTATGCAATATGCCAACCAAAAAATTGCTCATATTGATGTTTGTATTTAAAAAGAACAATAAATATCCCAAAATGAGTGAGTGTAATGAATTTCCATGATTAAAATTTTACGGTATGGGAATTGCAATTATCATGTCCGCAACGAAATAACACACAGCATGTTTTGCCGAAATTTGGATTAAGAAGAGATAAGATTTTCATTATATCACGTATGATCTAATGTCAGATATAAACATTGAATCATTATGAATTAGTCGGATCAATGATTACCATTTCATGTTTGGTCGAAGGTGAAAATCATAGTTAAGAACCTGATTGCAATTTGAAAATTGGTGAAGAAAAATGGAAAACCCGAATAGTTATTCAAATCAAACAATGTAATATCATCCGCAGGATCAAGAAAAATCAATGGTTAAGATTAAACATATAGGAAGTGGAAGAAGGGTTGCGGAAATTTATTCTTTCAAATATATACATTCCTTTCGCAATCCGTGATTGCGGGTTGCGGAATCGCAATTTTAAGTATTAACAAACCAGAAGTTTCTGCAATCCGCAATCTGCAATTGTGGGTTGCAGAAAAGCAAGACATGAATTTATTGTCCAAACACTTTCCGCAATCCGCAACTGCGAGTTGCGGAAATCGGAAACACAACGTGCAGAACTATTTTGAGAGTCTTCCCGCAATCCGCAATTGCGGGTGCAAAATACCACAATTATTGAAAAAAATTTCCACATCCGCAATCTGCATTGTGGATTGCGGGTTGCGGAACGAAAATGTTTCAAAACCAAAAATGAAGCTTCTGCAATCCGCATTGCGGATTGCGGATTGCAGGTTGCGGAAATAGCTAACTTTTGGGAAAATCAAAGCTTTCCGCAACTCACAAAAAACACGCAAAAACCAAAGGAATTTTCAAAGGGGAAAATTACTAACTGAATCAAATCATGACAAAGGCATAAAAACATAATAAGCAGGATAAAATACCCCCAAATGACTAAGGAATTTAAAAATTACCTTCGCATACAAAAATTGGGGCTCCCATGTTTTCATTAAAACATGGGATCTGTTGTACCTACAACAAAACACTATGGAAATATCTCTCTTCTTCTACATAAGAAACTAGATCCAGAAACTCATAGAAAGCTTAAATATTCGAACTCCGAACTGGATGATGATGCTTCTAAACTTTAGATTCGACTTTATCAGATATAGTACCTGCAAATAAAATCAATGACAATTTCTGAATGCCATCATACTCTCGCAGAAAGATGGGGCACATCTCCCAAGTCTCTGAGACAAAATTGCACTCATACAAATTATCAAACTGAAAAAAGATGTGAATGTGGTGCACATTGGATTATTTATAGATTCTGGATGACTTGTGGATTAAGTCTTCATGGTGAATGCACCCTCCTTGAGTGGATGAGGAAAGCTTGCTTTCCTTCCTTTCCTTTTTGCTTTGCTTTCCTCCTTTTTCCTTTTCTGATTGCTTTGCTTTGCTTTGGATTTCCTTATTTTTTTTCTTTTCCTGAAATTTCCTTCTTTTTTGAACTTTCCTGCTTTCTGACTATCGTACTTTCCCTGATTTATGCTTCTTTTCCTGATTTTTTGGATTCATGTGCTTTCCTTTGACTTCTTCCTCAAGTATCTCTCTTCCAACCTTATCCACTGATGCACCTTAGTGGAGAATTATCTCCATTTATTCAACATAAAAAATATTAAATGCATCATAAATAATTATTCCAAGTGGATAAAAAACTTTGGATAAAATTAAATGCACACTCCTAATTAATTAATTTCCTGGAATACAAAATTTAACCCCGTGATACTGAAGTTGTCTCCTCAACCCAAGGGATTGGTTGGGTTAGGATCTTGATCCAATGTTCACTGTTTAGGGGACATGACAGTTTTGTTGTTCAAGAATATTGGTCATCCGATCTATCTTCTTCTACATGCAATATCTCTCTGGGTGGTTTCCTTTCTTGCAATAGGAACACTTGGATTTCTCAAATCCCTTCTGTTTTTCCTTCTTAGAGTTGGAGGTTCATTCTGATGGAATTAACTTGGCATTTTGCTTGGGTTCAGATGGCCTCTTATCCTTGCCCTTGTGATTCACCTTCCCATTTGCACTTTTTCCTTCTCCAACCATAAGAGCTTGATCTTTGGAGGCCTTCAAGGCACCCATTTGGATCAACTTATCTTGTTCTTGGCTAAAAGATTCAGTGAAAATATCTAAGGAGGGAATCTTCCAACCAGGGATTGACATTCACCCAGAATGGAAGTTAGAGACAAATGTGGAGAACTCAAGACCTAGATTGCTTAGAATGGATAGAACCAGCT
Organism: Larix kaempferi; assembly: GCA_027924585.1. NCBI lineage: Eukaryota > Viridiplantae > Streptophyta > Pinopsida > Pinales > Pinaceae > Larix > Larix kaempferi. The sequence goes on from BSBM01000877.1 coordinate 11,802,366, forward strand.
TCTCATCCTTCTTCTCAATGCGATAATGCTTGCATTGCATAACCATATATTTGAATTTTGAAAAGAACTATTGAATGGTATTGAAACTGCTCGGCTGTAGAGCAATCAACTCATTTTCTAGAATATGGCCTCTTAGGTCATCTTGTTTGCCAAAGAGGGTCTCTAAATTAAACCATAACTCTCTTGGAGTCTTTAATCCTTCGATGTGGAAGGGTAGATATCTGGAAATATGAATACACATGAAACCAAATGTTTCATCCAATCTATTCAGATACTTGGTTTTATCCACAGCTGATGTTGGTTCAGGATCCTTCCCCATTGTCAGCCTGTGCAATACTTTTTTGTGCAATACCATCTGCATATCATCCCTCCAATCAAGGTAATTGAAGGGTGTCAGGATCCTAGGAGAGAGAGGAGAATTCGAATTCTCCATTACAACTACTGGAGCGAATACAAGGTGAAAACTGTTGCTTCTGCAGCAAAACTGCTGCAACTGCAGAAAAATGCTGCAACACTAAATTTTTTTGAATACACTACAAAAAAATCTCAATAATGGAGGTAGACTACTACTTGTTAACACCCAAAAAGTGCTCACTAGCTCATTTCCCTATTCACATGACCCATTTGTCCACTTTTCCTACCATTTTAGCCTCTAAAACCTTCAAAAGGTCACCAAAAAGACCAAAATCCATCTTTTTCTCCTCAAAATATTTAATTTTCCTCAAAAAATACAAAAAACTCTCAAAAGGGGTCCACAATTCCCAAAAATCAATTGAAAGGGAATGAAATTCAAAAATATATTCAAAAAAGGAAAAAGAGGGAAAAAGAGGAAAATAAACCCTAGGCCATTTTTACCAATACCATTGGTTTCCTTACACCATGGTTGTATTCTCCATCACCCAAAAGCTATAAAAGGTGATAGAGGCTCCTCTCTATTGATCCACATTCATCCTATCCTCACATCACGAAAATTCCTCTTGAGCTTTGCCCATCCTTTTTGAGCTTGAAGTTCTTCATTGAGAGTGATCCTTTGGCCCACCCTTGAAGCATCTTGGAGAAGAGAGAGACTATTGGAGTGCTGGAGCACTAATCCTATACTGCTGCAAGAATTCCAACAACCTCACCATTGAGGTAGACCATTGTTTGCTCATTAATATAAAATATCAAGTTTTTTATTGTTTCTCTCATGGATCTAGTTTTTAACTATTCTTAATCTAGATTTACTTTCTTGCACATGATAGATTAATATTTACTTTTTACAATAGTTTTTAATGTTTGATCTAAACTGCTACTACGAAGTTAGTAGGTTCTCATTTGCACAAGCTTGGGTGAAAACTCAAGCTACAGTTTTTGGCGACTCCGCTTTTCTTCGAATCTTTGAATCTTTGTTTAGATCTAGATTTGTTCTTATTTTTGTTGTTATTTAGCTTTATTATTGTAGATTTGGCTTACCACTAAGCCTATAGCTTGTTGCCCTAGCCCTTGGCCATTTTTGCAGCCTCTATAGTCCCTATTTTTCCATTTTTGTTTTTGTTTTCGGCGGCCTTTTCCATCCCGTAAATCGCAGGTTTTCCAACCCACAGTCGCGATCTAGATCGTGGCTATTTAGACGAAAGTCGCGATTCCAAAATCTATTTTTTTAATCGAAACCTAGCACTAAATCGTGGGTTTTACCCAGTTAACCACGATCCAGATCGTGGGTTTTTGACCCACCACCACGATTTCAAATTACGACTTACAGCCCCCCAACCGTGACTCAGATCGCGATATTTTCCCAGAAAGCTGCGATCCAGATCGCGAGTTTTTCCTCAAACAATCGCGATTTCGACCTGCACTCAGTGATCTGTTTTTCTGAGTTTTCTCACCCATTTCGGCCCATATTTTTCTACCATCTCCCCTGCACTTTAACAACCTAATGTTTTACTTGCAGTCTTAGATATTCATTCATTTTTTTCTGTTATTTGCTTTACTTTACCATTTTAAAAAAATTTCAGTATTTTTTGAATAGAAAGTTGTTAAAGCATTTACAGTTAATTTTTCATATTTGCAAATTAAAATCAACATTTTGATTTAATAAATATTCTCTCAAGCGAGGCACTTTATTTTGGTACATAACCATACTTACACACACTCTGTCACCATTAATTAAGTGAGCCTTAAAATCTATTTAACTCAACCAATCTTCTAACCCCACTTGGGGAACACTAAAAGAACATTGTAGTTAGGTAGGATTGAGGGGATAGGTATCCAAATAACACCCCTCACTCACTTTTCACTTGAGACATAGTTGTTGACTATTAGAGTACCAAAATCCCTTGGGAGGGTCGAAGTAGCAACATTGGTTCCATAGGCCTAAGTGGAATACTGCAATCCAGGGTACCGCAATCCATTCAGTCACCGAAGGACACCTACTCGTTGTTCTCGTTGTACCACCCTTGTGGGAGTACAACAGTGATAGAATAGAAACTGCGGATTCACCTTTCTAGACGTGTCATGAATGAGGTATCTTAGTGGCCTTTCTTCTAGGATTGTCTACCCGGTGTCCCTCCCGGTAGGGGGATATCATTAGCCTTTGGTTCTACGTTTTGTATTGTCTGACCTGGATTTCATGACCTTGCAGAGGATACGTCTTGTTTGAACCATAATACATTTTTAGTTAGGTGTTTGCATGCTCCCTTACCTCCCCTTGGTTTAGCGAGTGCACCATTTTTTTATATTTTTTAGGAGCTGTTTACTTGTTGGTTTTTTGACCACCCTTTTTGATCACTCCGGTTACTGTAGCACAGCTATTACAGTAAGTGTTTTGAGTTTGGTTGTTCGCCTGAGTGCCATAGTTTTTTTGTGCTCCCCTCCTGCACACCACGGTTGCATTAGGGTTTTTGAGCTTTTACACTCCCCACTACCTACTAGTGTTACTAGCCGTCTATCACCATTGAGTCCCTGAGACGTTCGTGGTGCTTCCAAGGTGAACCCCCGCAGTATGGCTCACTCGAAACCACTCATCATAGATGTAGAGCCTTGTCACTTGACTCCACATGTCAGCGACATAGAGCCTCATCACTCGATCCTGACGCCCCTCATTTCACATCTGACTCTGAAGCAGAATCAGAAAACCCCACATACACAGCACCGACTAGCCTCATGGCTAGCATGACTTCCAACCCCTTCTTTACAGGGACTGCTGGTGGAGCATCTACCACCACCCCAACCACTACAGTGGCCACCACTACCCTGGGTATTCCCTCCATGGGACCCATACCTACTTTGGGTATGCCCTCAATGGGACCCAAACCTACTCTAGGGATGCCCTCTATGGGACCTACACCTACCATCTCGGTCACTACTCCCATCGCGACAACTACTGGACCCAATACCAACTCATCTGTAACCCATGTTAGACTTGGAGGTGCGGGCCCTTCTCACACCAACCCAACACCTCTATTTGGAGGTCATATCCCCCTCACAGCTAATATTCCCTTTGGGGGAAGCGGCCTGGTCAACAACGCTACCACTAGCACTTACCCTCCACTGACCATGTCACACTCCTTTGCCAGTTTTCCATTTATGGCTAGTCTCAACCTACTAGACCTGGCAAGGTTAACGAATGATCCCGTCAGACATGATCCTACTTGGCCTCACATTCCTACTAAACTCCCATCAGACATCCCTAAGTTTGAGGGAAGGCTGGTGAAGATCCCCAAAATCATACCATGTCATTCCATCTATGGTGTTCCTCAAACTCCATTGTAGATGACTCCATTCGCTTACGTCTATTGCAAAGAACTTTCACTAGCTCAACAACCAAATGGTATATCGAGCAACCTCATGGGACACACCCCACCTTTACATCCCTCGCCTCGACCTTCCTACAATTATTTAAACTACCTGTCCACTATGATGGGGGAGTATAAATTCTTTTATCTTGTAGACAGAACATGGCTACCCACATCACAGACCACATTCATGAGTGGTGTCCGAAGTCTATGCAAGATCAAGCTAGATGACCGTAATTTTCTGGATTGGTCCCTAAAATCTCTTCTTCCGGCCATTGCCAAAGACGTGGCATCTGAACGACCCTAGTTGGAAGAAGAAGCCATTCTCAAAGCACAACAGTTTGATTTAATCTACACCCAGTCTGGCTATTTGTACACCATCTTACCCAACGCCCCCCACAGCGATCCATCCCAGAATGACGTGGCGGGGGAATCCCATGTCGTTGACGTCATCATTGATCATGTTGTGTCACATAACCAACCCTTTTCAATCATTCCTAATAATAATGGCCCCGACCTTTCTCGGGCCACATATCACTCTGGAGCTACAACTTCGTATGCTCCCATGGCACACTCTAACCATACTCATGGACCCTCACGTCCACCACAGTGTTATGGTCATACAACTTTAGCTTATTATCACTAACAGACCACTCATGATCCTGTTCACCCACAAGCCCCATCAGATTACTACCCTACATAGGCAGCAGCTTCTGCCCCAACACTTCCAATAGCTCAGACTTACCAACAACTGCAATAAGCACCTGGACCACCTCCAAACCCTCCCACTTACTATCCACCGCAGCCTGCTCCAACACCTGTGCAACCTCAAAATCCACCTACTTCCAAAGGGAAATTTTATGCACAGTAGAACCATCCCGAAAACCAGAACAACCAACGTAATCAAGGAGGTCAACAGAACCGCGAAAGAGTACGCAACTGCAGGAACAATCAACCTCAAAACCAAGGCGGTCAACCACCCAATCCTTTGAATAATAAATGTCGCTCCCACCAACCAAAACCCTGATCGTCCACTGAAACAGGGTAAAAATCCTAATTTAAGAACAAACCATCCATGTTCCATATGCGGAGTATACAACCACTACACACACACTTGCCCTCACTTGGAGCGAGCGTGCCAACTATGGACTGATGACGCCCAACACCAAGGGAACGTGGCACAGCCAGCACCACCTCCTCAACCACAACCCATGGTTTTGCAAAATCCTTTACCTACACAAGGAGTTGTGAACACCCGTCCAATGGATCCCCCATAAGGATTCATGGCACCTTAGCAGCAAATCAATAATGCTGCAACTGATTACCAACACATGGATTCAGGTACTCACCATGTATTAACGATGTCATCGGCTGATGTCCACCTCCAAACAACTGAAATCAATATGGATCTACCCTTGAATCCATGCCCCCTAATCCAGCCACCAATGCCCTTCCAACTGATCAGCCATTACACATACCTACTACACCGATGGACAGAGGCCCTAAAGCCCCTCGGTTCCTACTACGATGGATCAACAACAATCCTAGTGCTCGTGCCACCTCAAATTATAATATTGTAGAAGACCTAGCTCAGTCCCCCATTGGTATGTTTGCCTTGGAAGTCCTAAAAAACTATCCTGCACAGATAAAAATATTGTTATCCACCATTGGTACGATAGACCATAACGACTCACGAATGATGGAATTCGATCTAGACCAAGCTAAACCACGTTTACCTTCGACATTAGATTTTTAGGTTTTTGTATCCATCTAAAACCTTGTCATTCATCGATGCATCATCAATGAAGGTGACTCCACCTCTGTGATGTCAACATTTGTCTGGCAGAAGCTTGGATCCCCCACACTACATCCATCCACAACCGCATTATGATCTTACGATGGAATTTTATCCCAACCCCAAGGCCTCTTGGCCAACGTTCTCGTTCAGCTAGGAGGCAAAATGATCCTTATCGATATAGAAGTTATCAATGCTAAACTTGATTACAACCTCTTACTTGGTCGCAGTTACATGTATTCTATGAAGGCCGTCGCTTCATACGTCTTCCGCATCATGATGTTCCCCCATGAGAGACGTATGGTCAAGATTGATCAAATAACATACTACGATCCTAACACCCCCGCTGCTCCCGAAAATGTTTTCCCCATGATTGAACAACCCATTCAGAATGCACCTACATCGTTAGTCTCAACAGTCGAACCCGGGATCTACTTGGAATCACCAATGAATTCCACGTTCCAATCCATTCCACCCCCTATGTGGAAAACCTAGATATTTGATTTGTGCACCCTCTCACACAATACCTAGGCACCTAACCAACAACCCCCTTTATTTCCACAACCACCCTCAGTGCCTAGTCATATCGGAGCAACACCGATTCACACTATCCCATTCCTATTTCCCCGTTCAGGAGTAGTCAACACCCCAGTAATGGCCATGTCAATATTCTGGGGTTAAAATTAGGACTACCTGTGTGGTATCTGCCCAACCCAAACCCTCCACCAACACCTAATGTCATTTTACAACTCGTCCAACCTATCACTGTGACGAACCGACCACCTCCAGGAGTGATAACAACATCAACATTTAGTAATGCACCTCCTCCTCCTCGTCACACTGGGGGAAAAGGCCCACAAAACTACACCACTGCACCTACAACCCACACTGCCCCACCTACTCCAAAGCCGGCGAAGAATCCCCCAACATTTCGTGCTCCCCCCAAATTCTCTTTGTGCGACAATATAGGCCATGCTACCCATCAATGTTCACAATTACTAGCACTTCAGGAACACATGCAAATCTTGGATGGCGATGCTAACATCCCAGTTGTCAAACTTGAACTTCCCCCTCAGCCTCGTGATAAATCACTGCGTACCAACCACCCTTGTGCAATATGCGGTATTTATGGCCATTAGTTGCATCACTGTCCTGATCTCCCAGATTACAGAGAAGCTCTATACGAACTGAATAATTCTGACCTAGAAACATCCCCTCCCATCATTGAGGAAATATACCCCTAAACATCCTCCTCCTCAGAAGAAATTAATACCATTTATATGATTTCATCCACCAGCACACCCAAGTCAATTGATTTGATGACACGGTGTTTTCGCAATGATGAAGAAATACTTGAAGCACTTACCGCACCCGACTACCCCTGGGATGATATGCACCATCAATCATATTTCATCCCTGAGGCATCTACCTCTTCAACGGCAAATCAATTCTTTGTTGAAACCAAAGATTTCCTTCCCACCAAGGTTGACTAGTTCAAAGATCCCAACCCAGCTCTTGATGCCTTTGAGGAAGGCAATATGGCCAATATTTCACCCATCATTAAAGTTGACATCTCTACCACACCCATAACACCCGAAATCATTTCTTTGGGTGCATCATGCACCAAGGATGAGGTGCAAGCTTACAAGAAACTCTTCCAAGAGTTTCGCGACGTATTTGCATGGTCCTACACCGAGATGCCGGGTCTTGAACACGCTATCGTAGAACACCACATTGATACTTGGCCCAACGTACCTCCCGTTCGCCAAAAATAACGACCCATCTAAGCTTCCCCCCGTCAAAGCAGAGATCGAGAAACTTCGTACAGCTAGATTCATTTACCCTATAGCCTACACCACCTGGCTTTCTAACCCGGTACTAGTTAACAAGAAACAAGGCACTATATGTGTCTGTACTGACTTCTGCGACCTAAACCAAGCTTGTCCCAAAGACAACTTTCCCACACCATTTATAGACCAACTTATCGATGCATGTGCGGGTCATGAGATACTATCTTTCATGGATGGTTTCTCCGGGTATAACCAAATTCACATTCGCAAAGAAGATCAGTATAAGACTGCCTTCACCACCCCATGGGGCACTTTTGCTTACCGTGTTATGCCCTTCGGTCTTAAAAATGATGGAGCCACCTTTCAGCGGGCCATGACCTATTGTTTCCACAATTTGGTTAACATCATCCTGGTATACATTAACGACCTCATGACCCGATTGAAAAAATGGTCAGATCATTTGAATGACCTCCGACAAGTATTTCTACGTTGTCGCAAATATCAAATCCACTTGAACCCACTCAAGTGTGTATTATGCGTTCTGGCAGGTTGGTTGTTAGGTTTCATCATTTCACAGAAAGGAATAGTAGTCGATTCGTAAAAGGTCCAACCCATCTTAGACCTCCCATCACCACGTACGCTTCGACAATTATAGAGCCTTCAGGGGAAAGCAAATTTTCTTCATCGTTTAGTCCCTGATTATGCCACGACGGTTCATGGTTTTCTTCGTTTGCTCCGTACCAACATCCCTTTTGTGTGGGACGACCAAGCACAAGGATCTTTCGATGACCTGAAGAAATCCCTCACTAATGCCCCTTTGATCTCCCCTCTGGATTTCTCTAAAGACTTCATCCTTTATGTTTCGACATCTGACTATGCTATTTCTAGAGTTCTCGTTCAAGAAGACAATGCTCGTCAAGAGCATGTTGTTTATTATGTGAGCCAAACCTTATTTGGCCCACTGTTACGTTACCCATACGAAGAGAAACTGGCCCTGGCCATCATCTTTTCAGTACAGAAGTTGCGACATTACATTCTCATGAGCCACACTAAAGTTGTCGCGGATTCCAACCCCATGGTCTATCTCTTGAACCAATGCCTTATGCAAGGCCGTGTTGCTAAATGGGTTATCATATTACAAGAGTATGACCTATCTTTCACAACACCTAATAGCACCAAAGACCTAGCACTTTCTCAACTCATTACAGACCTACCATCCCTATTGCCATCACCCTCGGTTAATACTAACCTAACATATGACCATTTGTTCATCATCTCGTCAGATGACCCTTGGTATGGCGACATTTTGGTTTATCTCTACACACAAAAGTTTCAACCTGATGTTGACCATGACGGATGCCATCGTATCCGTCACCATGCTTCCCACTATCTCCTCCTAGGAAATGTCCTATACCGACGCGGTGTCGACGCCATCTTATGACGTTGCCTTTCATGAGAAGAAGCAGAACAAGTTCTCAATGATTGTCACAGCGGGCCTGCGGCGGCCATTTTCAGGAATGGCCACTTCCCAAAAGGTAATCCACGCAGGGTACTTTTGGCCCTCATTATTTACCGATTGCATCACAATGGTCAGACATTGCCAAAATTTCCAGCTCTTCACCCCCAAAGCAAGGACACCCCCTGCCCCTCTTCATCTAGTAGTCACCATCGGTCCTTTTTGCAAATGGGCCATCGACTTCATGGAGTGTAATCCTGCATCCGCTGAAGGCCATAAATACATCATCATGGTCGTCGATTACTTTACCAAATGGGAAGAAGCCATGCCTACTTTCAACTGCACAGTCAACACTGTCGCCCGATTCTTCTTCAACCATGTTATTACTCATTTTGGGGTACCTAATCAACTCGTCTCAAACCATGGTTCTCACTTCGAGGACTCTATCTGGCGAGAATTGTCAACCCTCCTCAAATTCAAACACCAATACGCCTACCCCTACTACCCCCAAGGGAACGGCCAAGTCGAAGCCATTAACAAAATTTTGATGACAATATTCCAGCGCACTATCGACTGACATAAGTCTAATTGGAATCACATGCTTTTCCCCGCACTATGGGCTTACCACACGTCCACTAAAACCACCATCGGTTTTACCCCTTTCCATTTAGTTCACAGCGTAGAATCTGTCCTCCCCATTGAGTGTCAGATATTGACATTGCATATCACTATCGAACTCCTCCCGGATACTTCACCATTCGAACAACGCTTACTTCTATTGGATCAAGCTGACAAAGATCACCACACATCCCTCCAAACCATTGAAGCCGTGAAGAACCGATCCAAATTCAGTTATGATAAACATGTTCACCCACGAGCATTTAGTGAAGGAGACCTTGTACTCGTTTACAATCAAGCCCATGACAAAATAGAAAAGGAAAATTTGAATCCATGTGGAAAGGCCCATACATCATACACACCTGCCTTGGACATGGGGCATACATTTTGATCGACTTAGAAGGCAACCCCCTATGCAACCCTCGTAATGGGTTGTACCTCAAACGCTTTTACCCATAACACTTTTGGACACGACAGTCCATATTGTACAGTTTTAGCTCTTTTTTACTGTCAACTTCCAAAACCTTACATTTTTTTTTTTCTGCATGACCACAGATGGATCCTGTTCCACTTTACTATGTCGGCTTTGTCGACGGTGCAAGTCCCTGGTCTCCAAATCTCGCCTCCGCAGCTTGGGTACTCTATTCCCCCTCACATGAGTTGATTCACCTCGACGGAGTGTGTATAGGTGCTGCACAAATAACCATGCTGAGTACGATGCCGTGACCAGTCTCCTGACTGCTGCTCTCCATATGGGCATAACTCACCTTCACGTCTTCCTCGACTCCCAGCTTCTTGTTTCCCAACTCAACAATTGATTACCATGTACACGATCCTTGCCACTTTAGAAAATTCTTGCGCACTAAACAAATGATTAGACAGTTTGAATCTATTTCATTCACCCATGTCCCAAGAAATCTCAATAGTGTAGCAGACCAAATGGATAACAACATTCTAGATTGGCACGTCAACCACACCATGTAGGACATCAAATCATGCATCAAATCGCATAGGCATCAAAAATCATATAAACAAACAAAAGAATCCATCATAGTATTTCATCCACATGCATAGAATGTGCTCCATGGGCATACAGAAACATAAATATTGCATCCACGTGCATAGAATGTGCCTCCATAGGCATACGGAAACACAATTGCATCCATGTGCAACAAAACATAAAAATAAGGACATATGTGCATCCATGTGCATAAAATATATATAGTCAAGAAATGTCAAGAGTGCCCTCAGCACCTGAATATACAAAAAGTACATCAGCCGTACATAATACATATCCACAAAAACATCCCCATATGCTCATCAGCATTTGGGGGCAAGTAATAAATAGTCTAATCCTTGTCATCACGGCCTACCTCCTCCTTAGGATCATCCTGATCCCTAGCCCTCCTCTCCGTTGCCAACACAACAATCCGCCTCAAAATCAACCTCCACTCTCATGGAGCATCAAAACATAAGTCTAACACCTCTTGGTCCAAATCCCTGCAGCCATCATCTGCCACACCATCCAATAGTCGATCAATGGTAGCCCGTACGTCTACATCATCACCCTAGCGGCGTACGACTCCTCGCGCAAGTGGTGGAGGTGGTGGAGGTGCCACCACCACCACATGACCCCTGCGGCCCTGATTCCCCGGTGGAGGCCGTGGACCCACATCTGCAATAACCAACACTCGAAAATGTCAAATATCATAAAAACACCTCTAGCTATCATCATAAACTATATAAATACAAAAATGATATGGTAAAAGAAAAAAAATAAAATACGTACCATCTGTCCCCCAGGCTTGACTTGGAGCTCACGACATCTCAATATCCCCCTGGTAATCCAGAGTCCGGTAAGGAAAATCATCGAATAGAACTGGCATCTACTCCCACTGCTCATACATCTTTGAAGTAAAGAAATGTCCAACTACCCCACCACCACTGTGAGAAATCATCTCTCCCCACTGCACCATTCGCGGTTCACTCATCCCGCCATCCCAGACCGGCACACGGGGCCGTAATGTAGGCACCTGCTAAAAAACAAAGAACACAGAAACGAAGAATAGATAAACTCTCCCCCCTGCAGCCTCACCTTGCTCAGCTCACGCTGAACACAGGCAAGGAACATCTGCCCCCAGGCATGGTATGTCCTAGTCATAACCCGATGAACCAACAACATCTTCCCCCCTGACAATCAGTGGGGCGCTTGTTCTCCAAGTTCTCGTAGTACGCAAGCCACGACTACTCGCATCTTCGGATCCCACAAATCACTAACTAACAGTGCGCTCGCATGCACACGAGCCCACAGACGGAAAAATATCTCCAATATATCCTCTATCTCAACATCCCTCGGTATCCTCGACTGAGTGTCCCCTATCACACCTAAGCGGGGCAGTCCAGTCAGAAAGTGAACATCATTCAAGGTGAGATCCAATCTCTCACCTTGAACCATGAAGGCGTGAATGGTTGGGTCCCAGAACTCGATCAACTTGTTCAGCAAGAAATTTGCTGAATGCATAAGGGGAATCTGGGTGAACTTTAGCAGTCCTCCCAAAGCCAAAGCAGCCTGTGCATGATGGTTCTTAGGGATGATCTGCACCAAAGCATCCGATATATCCCTCTCCCTCCACGACGCCCTTCGTAGCATGAGCATCCTACGAAGTAAACAAGAAAATTTTAAATTAGAAACATGCCACAAATTTTCCCCCAGCAACGATCTAGATCGTGGCTGTGGGGCCCATAGCCACGATCCAGGTCGCGCCTGTGGAAGCCATAGCCGTGATCCAAATCGCGGCTATGGAGACCACAACCACGATCCACATCACGACTGTGGAGACCATAGCTACGATCCACATAGCGACTGTGGAGACCACAGTCGCGATCCACATCATGACTGTGAAGGCTAAAGCCACGATCTGGATTGCACAAAACACCTTGGAAGTCGCAATTTTCCCATTGGACACCAAACGTGACCAATGCACCACCCTCGAAGGCCCTATTCCCCCCGAAAGTGAATAAAATTAAAGCTTAGGGTCAATAGGATTACCTGGAACTCACAGAATAAAAATATGACGGTCGGTTCTCCTGCAAATGATGAAATAGCTCTGGTCAACTCAAATCTCCTGTCAAACTCAACAGTGCAAATGACATGTGTCACTATGGGTCCACTTTCTATTTATAGAAATTTGACCCATTTTTAGTCAACCATTCCGGAGTCATATGACGTCTGTTTTCAAAACCGTTGATACTGTCAGATTCAACACAATGAGAACTTCACATTGGTCTAGTCAGTTTCCCAATTTCACTGGACCCCTTTTTCATGCATTTTTTCACATGCCCCTATCTGCCTCGATTTGCATGCCACATCGACTGATCTTCATTTTTGACATGTTTTATATCGCTGGATTCAGTTTTCTGCACTCATGACGATGCTTGAGAACATTTCTCGCTCTCACCATCATATTTTTAGGGCACTTTTCACACACCCCTCATTGCCTCAGTTTACGTGCCACATTGGTTGTTGTCCATTTTTTACGATTGTTATATCACTGGATCCAGTATTCCGCGCTCATGATGAGGCTTGACATCATTTCTCGCTTTCACCAAACACTTTTCGACATCGTGTCCACACACCTTGCCTCCTCAATTTGCGTGCCACATTGGCCACTGTCATATTTTACAAAATTTGTGCATCACAACTTATACATGAGCCCTTCACTCCATCCATACTGCAATTATGGCATTGTTTTTCTATCATTCATCAATCCGCAAGGAGGCCCCATCAGTGTTACCCCCCCCTATCACTGTGCTTGATCCCCATACTTGTCCCTTGATTGAACACTTGATCCTTGCCTCACCATTACTTTCCTTCCATATAATTTTATCCCTTTTTCGGGTTGATCAATCCCTTAACAAAAAAGGCACTTAGGGAGTTTCTGTTAAGCTCTTTTCTGACTCCTTAAACAATGAAAATATCGCTGAGCAATCTTGCTTCCTTGTAGACTAATTACGAAAAAGGAATACTCTAGTCACATCGGCTAGAAGAGTTCTTCATTGCATCCTTTTATACTTTGTCAGGCCTTGGAGACTAACACACGAAAAAGAACCCCCTTGGAGTCTACTTACTGCTTTCAGACTCTCTAAAACTGAAAGCAACCATGAGCATGAATTGTCCTGGGCTCGCACAAATCCACACGACAGTACCATTGTTGAGCACACTTCTATCCCTTCTTCGAGTTCTTGAAACCATAAACAAGGCCCCAACAGTGCCTCTCGGGGCCACACCAAAGCATATATAATCACGTTATTATGGCAACTTCCCCAATTTGTTTGCCTTTGTTCAGAGTATTCTGCGATATGCCACCTTGAGAGTTCCCCGATACCATACATCAATTTGTCCTCCTGAGCCTCTCCCATTGCAGTACATACCGTTGATCCCTTAAGCTAAGATCCCCATACCTAAATTTAGCTACCAGGTCATCCATGTCATCATGCTCTGAACAAAGGAATTTTGAGTCCCCCAACTCTATGACCCCAGTTATTCCCCATCCCCACAGAATGTTAGTCCCATTATCAGTACTATCACACTTTGGTTGTACACCTCGCGCTATTATCAAGGAAACATCATTGCCTTGGTAGTTGCAGGTCTCCATCTATCGACGCCAGCCAATCTATTCCAGAGGATAGACCTAGAGGTCCCTGTGCCTTGGACTCATCACCATCAGTGGTGAGTACCTATGGATAATTTTGAAAGGAGTCCTTAGTGCCTCTCCAAATGACTGTTTCTCACATGCTCGACGTCAACACCTTGATCACATCATTGAGATTCATCCAGGGTATTGGTCCTTTCAGTTATTAGTCGAAGACCCCAGATGTCACCTAACTCTAGCACATTGGTGAGTCTACTTTACGAACAACCAGTTACATGTTCCTGTGGATATCTGGGCTGCGCTTGGCAAGAGTATTCAAAAGCACCCCCGTTATATACTTCCTTGAGTATATAGTTCCATATACTCTTTAGACTTTGAATCACAGTTATTGAGTCCCTACAGTTGTTGGACACCTTCATATCCAACATTTTATCAATCCTTCTGACACAACACAGAATGATTGATTATTTTCCAGTGTATTAGTTCTTCAGATCAGTAATGGTATCAAACATGAGTATGTCCCAACATGGTGTCCCCTCTGGACCATTATGATGTACACAACATTTCTCCATGTATTGTTCAGGTCCCATCGGACCTCATTATTATTATTTTGTATATATCTTGATACGAGCATGGGTAAGCCCGCCTCGTTTATATATCATAGATTATTCCTCATTCATTTTGAGGCCATGTATTTTTTCAGTTTTTGCAGTCTGCATGGGACCGTTGTTCCAGTCTCCAATCGGTCTCTTCTCTCCTCCAAAACCCAGAAAAAATACAAAGAAAACTATGATGTCTATCGGCCATATGATGAGCTCCTGCCCTCACACATCAGGGGGCAATCTATTAACCCCCCAAAAGTGCTCACTAGCTCATTTACCTATTCACATGACCCATTTATCCACTTTTCCTACCATTTTAGCCTCTAAAACCTTCAAAAGATCACCAAAAATACCAAAATCCATCTTTTTCTCCTCAAAATATTTAAATTTCCTCAAAAAATACAAAAAACACTCAAAAGGGGTCCAAAATTCCCAAAAATCAATTAAAAGGGAATAAATTCAAAAATATATTCAAAAAAGGAAAAAGAGGGAAAAAGAGGAAAATAAACCCTAAACCATTTTTACCAATACCATTGGTTTCCTTAAACCATGGTTGTATTCTCCATCACCCAAAAGCTATAAAAAGGTGATAGAGACTCCTCACTATTGATCCACATTCATCCTATCTTCATGCCGCCAAAATTCCTCTTGAGCTTTGCCCATCCTTTTTGAGCTTGAAGTTCTTCATTGAGAGTGATCCTTTGGCCCACCCTTGAAGCATCTTGGAGAAGAGAGAGACTATTGGAGAGCTAGAGCACTACTCCTGTACTACTGCAACAATTCCAGCAACCTCACCATTGAGGTAAACCATTGTTTGCTCATTAATATAAAATATCAAGTTTTTTATTGTTTCTCTCATGGATCTAGTTTTTTACTGTTCTTAATCTAGATTTACTTTCTTGCACATGATAGATTAATATTTACTTTTTACAATAGTTTTTACTGTTTGATCTAAACTGCTACTACGAAGTTAGTAGGTGCTCATTTGTACAAGTTGGGTGAAAACCCAAGCTACACTACCGATCACTGCTTTAGGACAGTAGGAACTTTTATCCGGATCCTTCACACTTGGCTAGACCTCATTGGATTTATCCAATGAATTCAATGCAATGGCACCATGATTTTCTGTGGAAATCCAGAGGCTTTTGGTGCACTACCGAAATAAACTTCTGAACCTATTCGCTCAAATGGATCTGATACCATGTGAAATTCTATGTCACATCATATCTAAGAGCTGAGGATACCTCACAAAGAAAGAATGAGCAGAAAAGTTGAATAAGAGTGAAAACTGTAGTAAAAAAGAGTAGAAGAATAATTATGCAGCAGAACTCAGATAGGAGCAGAATAATATCACATGATCCAATAATCAGTATAATGAACAATGATGTTACAATGGAGAGAATTCGAATCACAAAGGAGAATTTAGACCTCAGTTGGTATAGCATAGGGATTATCACCGCTGGAGTGCTCCAGAAGACTCAAACTCAACTCAACTGAACCTAAACTCAGCTAACTGAAGTCACAATCAGTTAAATGACTAAGGAGGGCGCTATAGTGAGTTTTTCATGCATGCCAATAAAAAATAGGTGCATGAGGCCAAAATCAGTGGCATCCGGAGCTCTAACCCCCCACAAGATTCATCTAACTCAGGTGGACTGCACTGGAACAATCAGTAGGTTCTTATAAAATAGGGAACTGACTAAAGTGGTCCCAAAATGATGCATGCAGGGCTCAAAAGGTGGTAGATGGATCATGGATGGCATCTGCATACCACTAGGGGGAAAATTACATCATCAACAACTAGGAAAAATAAATAATGCTAGGTAGGACAAGGATGGACTATTGAAATATCCTAACATCTATGAGGGGGACTCTTAGGGAATTTGTCCAAGTTATGATGGAATAAATCACATTTCTTGAGATTTTGTTTTAATGTAGATTCTAGTTTTATAATTTATGTAGTGTGTTTGAATTAGTTTAGTTCCTTTATAGATTAGAATCAACACTCTATTTTATAGACTATGGCCCTACTCCAAAAGGATAGAGAGCTTCTTAATGTAGGATGTCTTTTATTTCCATTTATTTAATTTATGAAAGTGTGTTTTGATTCAAGACATTTAATTCTGCAAGTGTGTTTAAATTCATATGATTAATTTTTATCTAAGCTTTCCAACATAAGGAGTTGTCATTCATGTAGAAATGAATCTCCCAATTCATATATGATCGACATTCAAATACATAATTATTGCCAAGAATTACTGAGCTAGTTTTGTATTTATCAAGTGGTGTGTTTCCCTTTTTCAATGTCATTTCAATTTGTAACTTAATGATGCAATTTTCATTTATTAGAAAGCATATTAGATAAATCAATGCGATATAAGAGCTATAGCCTACATATACAGTGCATGGAATCTCACAAACATTTGGACCTCTAGATGACAATTAATGATTGAACTCGTTAATCACTAAGGTAATTAATTAGCCCAATAGTCAGGTAGTACAACTAAGGGCATAGTTGATCCTTAGTTGCCAGCCTAAGAGATTGGGTCGAGTAATACTGTTGGATCCTACAAGTATATTAGAGAGCTATAACACCTAACAATCCCTTTCCTTAAGACCCTAGAAATCCTATGCTATATGACAAAGCAATGACATTCCTACATATTTGCATCTAGAAGGAATTTGGAAATTGTGTCACTGTATTATTATTTTGCATGGAGTAAGACTCCCCACAACATAAAAAATAAATTAAAAAATTCCGGGATCGACCAACACCATTGTGGTAGATCTATCTCAAAAGAATCCTTGCATTATGTTTATCATGTTGGTATGCATATATAAACAACCTTTTTGTGTGGGCTTGAGAATACAACATTTGTTGGTATATCTCAAAAGAATCCTCTTTATCTCTTGGAAATTTGAGATAAATTGGTATTAATACTTTTTATATCATAAGTGGTCCCATGGTAAACCCTTGTAATAGACCAAAAATGGACCTACCTAAGGAACTAAGGATATTTAATTAGTGGTCATGACCTTACAACATATAGTTAACTAGATCAACACCAATATGGCCAACCGACGTCACTTGTTGCATATCATAACTAAACACATGGGGTAATCTCCCACAAATGAGGATTCAACCATTGAAGCATTTTTAAATGAAGAATGAGGCTCTCACGTCTATTTCCATAAATCCAACCTCCACCCTTTTAGGATAACAATTCATGACATAGTTTTCCAAAGCTTGACATGCACAAATTTGATGGTTCAAATCCCTTGGGTTCAATTACCCAAATGGAACACTATTTTGATCATCATGGCATTAATGATTGTTGGTTGTGGATCTTGATTATCTTCCTAAGTCATAGGATTGTTTCAATTGTGTTTGGTTCCTAGAATAAATGACCAAGCTATATGGGGATTGGGGGGGGGGGTTGGCCCACCCCCCTAGCATGAAGGTTTGCGGGGGTTCAGGAGCGGGATCCCCCGAGGAAAATTTTGTGGTCCATTCTGACCATTGAATTGTGTAAAAAAAGGCAATTGAAAATAATTTAATCTCATATTAAATCTGAATTGTTCATTATTAGGTTACATATCTGATGGTAGAGATTATGTTTGTGTATTTTTGCACTAAAGGGAAACCCTATTTTAAAGAGGGTGTTGTATTATGAATGTGTAGTAGTGTTTGTGAGAGAGACCGTGAGAGAGTGAAGAGGAGGTTATGGAAAATGTGTTGTAGGTTGTATCCCTTCCTTTTTCCATATGGAATAATAGAAAGGACTGGTTGTTTCTCCATGGATGTATCCCATATCATGTGAACCACATATATTGATGTCTCTCTTGTATTTAATTGTTTATGTGTTTTATTTCTGCATATATTTTATTTTATTACTATGCAATCCTTTTTTTCTAACAAGGATGATCTCCAGAATTCAAAAGTGGGGGTTTTATATTTAGATACAGAATGTTGGCAATGGTGGCAATGATACCCAAAATATTATCTCCATTATGTCCCTCAGAGCTAATTTGTGAAGATCCTTAGTGATAATTCTTAATGTGACACCCACTACCTAGGATGGTTCACCAAATTACACTAGAGTGACGCTATTATGGACTATATTACTATTTTTGAGCAAGTAGAAATCCATAAAATGGCCTCTCATATTCTTTTTTCCAAGAATGTTTCATCAATGGCATCAAAGAGTCAAATTCGAGCACATGTCATTATGCAATGCCTTACAACATGGTTGGAATCTTGTTATAGAGATGGAGAAATAAGATTGTGATAAACACCCAAACCAAAAGACCTTTCGTTTCTTACTAGCACTATGTCTCCCAGGGATCCTACTCCTAAGACCTCCAACACACCACCATTAAGAACCCAAAATTTGTCTCTAGAAGCAATGGTCAAATGTCAATGTCTTGGACTTTGCTATAATTGTGATGAGATATATTTCAAAGGGCACAAAAGCAAAGAAAACATATTTCAAATAGATGTATCCCCACATGAATACCTAGAAGGCATAACAATTGAAGGAAATAAAGAACCGGAAGTCAAAGATACTACTCTTTCCATAGAATATGACAACACTTTGTAACCTCTTGGGGAGGAACCCCAAATTTTGCTCCACGCCTTATCAGGTTTCACAACACCCTAAACATTGAATATAATAGGATTGTTGGAATATTTTATATTCCTTGGAAGGTAATAATGTCTTTGTATTGTGTCGGAAGATATCCACAATCTTATGTAAAAGAGTAATACATTGACCCATATTCATCATGGTAAAATATACTCTTGATATTCATTATTATATAAAGAGATGTTATTATGGAGAATTATATTATCCCACATGTAATATGTGAGAGTAATTCCTCCTCATCTGTTGGTATATAATCGAGTCAAGGGAGTCTCTCTCATTCATTCATTCATGAATCATTCATCCCGTGGTGGATCACTCATCATGATCTATACTTTCACAAGTATTGCTATATTGTATTGGGGTTATTGGCATTGCTCTCTATTACACCCAAAATCTACTCATCATAAGATTCAGTTTATACACCCTTGAAGATACCTGGGCTAAGTAATTATCCTTGGAGGATTTGTACCCAATTGTGCTAATTTTTGAAGGGTCATCGCAGGATACACACTAGCAACATGCGATGCCACACCTTGCCCCATTACAGGGTGCGACGAAGTCAGTTAGATGGAAAAAGTAGCTTCTTTGAGGTCCATCTCGAAGCTTGCTGACTTGGGACCCTATCCCTGACCTCTTGGAAGAGCTGGCACTTGGTTCCTAAACCTTTGGAGAGATCCCTTAAGCCTCTCCTACCATCTCTCAACCTATCCTATCCATACCCTATCCACTTAGTCCTATATAAATGAAGCTCACTCCCATCCCAAAGGGGGGAAGGCTATGGTATCTACATGCTGGTGAAATCACTCCTAGAACATCTCCACTCACCCATTGGAGAACTCATACTTCCTTGGAAGGATATGGCAATTGGCTTTGTCAGAGAAGGGCTACAGCGTTAAGCCTTGGTTGTAGTTCTATATCTCTATTATGTACTCCTCTTTTTGTAGTAATACAAATGCTTTCCACCAATATTGTTCATGTGCGCAATGATATTGATTAGTTTATCTGCTTAACTGTTTACTTAGATATCTTATTGTATAGATGTCTTTTACTGGTTTCTCTTGTTTCTTGTCTTGATAGGTCTTGCAGCTTAAATCTGACGACTGTGAGACGTGGAGAAGCATTCAGGAGAAAGGATTGGGAAGTGAAAGGTAAGACATCTAGTACTCGATCCTTAAGTAGATCTAGGAAATGCATTAGTAGTCTGATCTATTTGTTCTAGACTCACTTTGAGCTAGGGAGATCCTGCTCGCGTCCGCTTGAGTGGATTGTCCAATAACAAATCTGGCGACCATACTGGGGAGTATAGAATCTGGTCAGTAGTTGTCAATTTGAGAGTCACTTTTAGTTGATTGCTTGACACAAGCTTTTTTATTTTTTCCATTTACTTCTTGGAGTTGATTTCACTATCAGATCTTCGTATTGAAGAATCTGATCTGCTTCCTCTGAGTTTATACAATTCATTCCCAAACGATTCCATGGTTCATTATTGAGAGATCTGATTCATTTTTTAATTTAGACTTCGCCTGTCACACCTGGGCAGTGGGAACAGAGCGACACTGTGTCATTTTTTGGTCTCTGTTCTTTACCTGTTAGTTACTCGTCGCATCCCTTGCATTGGTAAACTGCGACATCGTTGCACTTCCCGTGTAAGAAAACTGCGACGTCGCACTTCCCGTGTAAGAAAACTGCGACATCGCACTGTGTACAAGAATAGAGTGTGCCGATTTGTCAAAATTTGTCATGCAGGTATCTCCTCTCCATTTGACAGTCTGGAATTTGGTTTGCTGTATGAACTCTCTCTGTGCTACAAGATCTAGCTAGGGATCCCACCTGTGATTTGTGTTTTGAGTGTTTGGTTTTGTTTGGATTGATTTTGGGTTTCGTTTTGGACAAGCTTGAAGACCGGTAGTGGTGGATACTCTTGTCTCCTCCATCTTCATCCACTCACCCTTGCATTCCCTTCCTTCCATCCCTAATTTGATTATTACATTAGTTCAGCTTCCAGACCTCGTTTTCATTTTGTTTGAGCTTTGCTTGCTTGGTTTGCTAGCTGCTGCTTGATTTTGAGTTAAGTGTGTCCTTCAGCTTGATCGAGAGCTTGTCTTTTCTCGAGTTTTCTGAGTGTACTGAATGCTAAAAGTAGTGTTTTCTTTTCAGTCATTTAGATCTGAAACCTCAATTGCTATCAAGTTTATTCTTTGGTGCATACATTGAAAAGTTAAAAAGTGCTTCTTTCCCATCATTTCTTGAGCATTATTGAAGAAAATTGTTGTGCATTGGAACGTTTTCGTTTGTGTTTTGGAAAAGTTGAATGAATGCATGATCTATTGTGTTTTTCTCGAACTATGAATCACTCATTTTCTTGAAATACTCAAAGTACGCTTTGATTTTTGAAAAATTGATTCCATGCTAAGGAAAGATTGATGCATTTTTAATTTCTGTTGCTTTTAGACCATTGAAAGTGAAATTGAAAAACTTGCATATTCCATTTCAGAATTCTATCTTTTCATTACCTAGTGCTGTTTTGATTTGAAAAGAAAAATAAAAGGAAAAAAGTTTTGATTTGGATAGTAGTGTTGTGATTTTTTGTGTTTCGTCGAAAAAGGAAAAGAATACTTACATAGTCAAGTTTTGTTTGAATTGGGATTGTGTTGCATTGAGTTTGTTTTGGCAATACTATTGGAAAAAAATTTCTCCTTCCCATAGCTAGAATTCATTGAAAGAAACGAATATTTCATGCATGTAGCCAGGGCTTGCATTATGCTTTCGATTATGTACTCACCTCATGCATTCACCTAACCATCCAAGATAAAATTAACGGTAGAACTAGGTAAAATTTTTAGCAACTTGTGTGTAAGTTAGAGATGTGTTCCGGCATTGTTAAGCGTGGCAACTGTCGTTATTTGCTAGCACTGTATCCAGAGGGTATTGTAGTATTCCACGTACTTATCGGTATATCGAGCTCCTTCACATACCCACCAAGTACCATAATTTGTACTTGGCGTATATAGAAGGGTGTATCACGTACTCGGTAGTATATCGGAAGGTCTCTTGCTGAACGGTTGTGCATTAGACAACACCACTATGGATTTGAGCTCCCACGTACCTTGTGTATATCGGGAGACACCACTAGGATTCCTGAAACCAACTGAGTTAACCATTTGTCCGTCTTGGCAAATCAATACACCGAGAACAACACTCGGGGAGATTAGCACGCACGTACTGTCCAGGTAATCAGGTATAC
This sequence comes from Larix kaempferi, assembly GCA_027924585.1. Taxonomy (NCBI): domain Eukaryota; kingdom Viridiplantae; phylum Streptophyta; class Pinopsida; order Pinales; family Pinaceae; genus Larix; species Larix kaempferi. The sequence continues at coordinate 11,824,942 of BSBM01000877.1, forward strand.
AGGAAAGGGTACGGTCCCAATCCTCCTTGTCGCGTCATATTGTTGGACCCTGCAGTATATCATGGTTTGCGATGCCTTGATAATCTTGTGAGGTTCCAAACTTTTGAATCCACTCTGTCACATAAGTTTGCTTGTTGCCTTAGTTTGAGTAGGTTTTTTTGGACTGCTTTTCTTTTAGCATACGCTTAGGAGAAATGCTGTTTTAGCCATCCTGGATGATCATCCTGACACTCTGGTGGATTTTCCCTCGAGAAGATCCCGTAGGATCTTAAACTTATCACCCGAATATCCCCTTAATCCGGAGGTTATTTCGAGGGTAAGAATGGATCAGCGTAACACGGTCATAGTTACTGAAGTGGAAAACCCCACTCTGAATGTTGGAGGACTTTTGTTTCCACAAACTCCTCTGGATTCACCTGCCTCTCATCCCCCGCAGGATGAAGGAGCACAAACCCCTGCTTCACAAGACCTTTCTCTCATCATCTCGGGAGAACCTGGATCATTGGAATGGATAAAATGACCCCAAGACGACCCTACAACAGCTGTTGGTCCTTCAGCATCTTATTGGACATCTTCTACAGACCACCTAGTGGCTCATTTTTCCATCTCATCCCCACCCAGTGGGACTACTCTGGATGACACTTTAGCCTACTTTCGTGGCCAATTAGCTCATTTTCGTTCCATGGCTGAAGAGTTTCGACAGTCAAATCTCCAACGATGGGTTTAAGACCCATCGTTACCCCCTTACCGACCCATCCTAGATCATTCGATATCTTTTGGATCATCGGAACAATCTTCGCACCACGAGACCGCTAATAAGACTGGTCAACCCTCATAAGAGTCCAGTCCTACACCTCAAGTGAACCAACCGGTGGAAGGAGAATAGTCCAACACACCTGGCACTACCACTGTTACTTTACCAGTTCCTCTCCCACCACAAAATTCGAGGGGAGGGTATTCCATTCCCCTGGATTATCTTATTGGTAATGTTATTACTATGGTAGATAGTCAACAACCTACGTTGGTTCAACCTCTGAATAGTGGTCAAACTATTGTGGATGGGGGGAAACCCCCATTTCCTAACTAGAACATAAGCGGTGGAATCCCCAACGGATCTTCCGTTGGACCTTCCCAACCCGCTAGACCATCCACCATGGGATTATCTCATGTTGGGGGGCCATCCAATGTAACTCAAACCTCCTGGAGTCAAGCGTATCCAGCTTCTGTTAACCCTGCGCCGAGCCAATATAATCCCGAAAATGCACCATACGGGATACCTTATCGCAAGAATCCATACGCTCTATGGGGGCAACAACCTGTGTTGCAACACGAACCCCAACCGACTATCCCTCAAGTACCACCACCCCTGATCGGCCCTCCCCCACCTCCTGCTGGAGGCGAAAAGCCCCTACCTAACCTTGGTGGTGGTCCACCTCATTTTATCAACAATATCCCTCACCCTTCCGACGGTGGCGGGAATGGTCCACCACCCCCTCCCGGCGGAGGCGACGGGGAACCACCCTATCATGGTGGAGGAGGACATTTCCCTTCAAGTGGCGGAGGTGGTCCACCACCCCCTCTAGGCGAAGGCGGTGGAGGACCTAATTACTATGGTGGTGGCGGTGGTGGTGGAGACCCTCATCCTTCTAGAGGCGAAGGTGGTGGGGGCCCCCATCCTTTTGGCAGTGGAAGTGGTCCACCACCCCCTCTAGGCAGAGGCGGTGGTGGGCCACCTTATTACGGTTATGGACCCCCACCTCCTCCCGGTGGTGGTGGTGGACCTCCACCCCCTCCCAGTGGTGGAGGTGGACCCCCACCTTATTGGAATGGACCACCTTATGGTGGCGGACCCCCTTACGGTCCGGGAAGCACACCCCCCTACGACCAGTTTCCTCCTGGTACACCTTACGGTCAGTTTGTTCCTTACATGCCTTATTCGTATTATCAATACGCACAGCCTAACCCACAGCTTCCCTTCTTGGCTACTTTGGACCTACCTGATATATCCTGTTTAGCCAACAATCCTATTTACCATGGATCTAACTGGCCACCAATTCCGGTGAAACTTCCGTCTGATATCCCCAAATTTGACGGCAAACCAGGTGAAGACCCTAAAAACCACGTAATGACATACCACTTATGGTGTTCATCTAATTCCTTAATGTACGATTCAATTCATCTTAGATTGTTTCAAAGGACTCTCACCGGTTTGGCTGCCAAGTGGTACTGGTACATTGAGTTGCCACCTCATTCCTTTCTTGATTTTGGTTCTCTTTCCATGAACTTTTTGACACATTTCCAGCTGCCCATATGGTATGAAATTGGTACCAAGCTTTTAACCTTGCTCCGTCAGAATACTGCCACTCATATTTTGGATCATATCCACGAGTGGCAAAGGAGACGACGTCTCATTAAAGCTCCTATTCCAGATCAGCTCCTAGCAGACTGGTTCACAAAATCCCTCATCCCTACCATAGCAAGAGATGTTGCCATGTGAGGTGCTGTCACTGAAGAACAAGCCATCGCAAGTGCCCATGTACTAGACCTAGTCTACACTAAATCGGGCACTTTGTTTGATATTTTTCCTGACGCACCCCATGACGTTAATGACCCTGCGAAACCACATAAGGGACTCAAAGCTGATGGAATCATTGGTTCCCTTAACAACTAGCCTACTTCTAGCACTGTTGGATCATCCAACCTTCACTGTTGCTCCCCATTACCGAATCAGGATGGCCACAGCACTAACAAATCCACCACTCCTGCTCTAACTGAAGAGGTGAATTCTGTCCAATCAGCTTCATCTCAGAAGTCTAGCAGTAAAAATAAGAACAAGTGGAAACCCAAAAAGTCTTCCTCCCAGCAGGAACAAAAGAGCACTCCTTACAATACCAAGCAGAAATGGAAACTAAGGTATCCTTGTTTACTGTGTGGAGATGACCACTTCTCCAAAGAATGTCCCCATAGAGACGAAGTACAAAAGTTTCTTAGGGGTAAACCAACTCCCACAGTCCTCAATGATCCGTTTCCTACTCAGAACCAACAGATGATTGCTCAAAACCCCCCAGCCTAGGGGGAACCATCCAATACCGCGCATGTTCTCATGGTGCGTAACGAGACGATCAATTTGAACACTCGCTCACGATCTTACGAACCGGTCCCTTTGAAGGAATCCATTGGAAGTAATGCTGAAAAAGCTTCCGACTCCTTAACTGATGTCACTGTACCATCAACTTCTCTCACCATTGAGAAGCCCTCCTTAGACTCGATATTGCGACTGCCCAAGAGTACGATTCGAAAAGCTGTTTTCAATTCCAATACTCGAGCGACACAAAATTACAATATCGTAGAAGACTTGGGACAAGCTCCTTGCGCCATGTCTACCCTGGAAGTTTTGCAGAATTGTCCTAATCACCGCAAAAATATCCTTGCATCCATCAGTGGAGTCGACCCCGATTCCTCAAATACCATCATGTTCTGACTTGACCACTTCAAGCTGAGGCTCTCCCACCAGCTCGCATTCAAAGTTTCTGTGAACATTGTTGGGAAAATTGTCCATCGTACCCTTTTAGATGAAGGTGCCTCCACTTCTGTCATGTCGATTGCCTGTTATAGAGCCATTGGCTCCCTCGAATTGAATTGTTCTCCCACCACATTACAAGCATTCGACGGGTGTGGCTTTCAACCTCATGGGATCTTATAAGCTCTTGTAGTCGAGTTGGGCGAAAAGACCGTAACCGTTAACGTGGAAGTGGTATCGGCCCCAATAGATTATAATCTCTTTCTTGGTCGCAATTGGTTTTACGCCATGCAGGTAGTAGCCTCTTCAGTCTTCCACATAATACAATTTCCCCATCAAAGACAAATTGTTACTATCGACCAAATAGATTTTTGCACACCAGACGCTACTACTCATCTTGGTGACCATGTTCCTTCCATTGGACAAATGTCAAAACAGTATAAGAGTATAGGGGTTGGCATTTTGAAAGATTCATCTCTCATGGGCATTTTTCCGACAACGGACCCCCCTAATCATGTTGCTACGATGAACATGATATTCATAGAGATTTTATCTCACTCTACCGATGCTTGGCTTGTACCGGATGAAGCCACAACATACCTACTTGGAGATATAATGCCTCTTTCACCCGCAGAACGTATTTACGAGGCTATCTAATCAGCAATGGAGGACCATTTAACAGTGGCCTCTCCATCCCGTTCTCTACGATGGATGTCATCTCTACCTAATCTCTTACTTTGGACTTTTCATTCAGATGAGTCGATCATGGAAGTTATGAATGTTGACGACAGTCCGTGGGATGATCTCCACCATAGGTCATCTTTTCTTCCTCCTTTGGAGTACATAGAGGACAACATCCACACCCTCTTTTCACCAGACATCTACCCGTTTCCTCATTCCCCCATCCTTACATGTCTTACGGACACGGAGGGAAACTTGACTAATATTGAGCCAACCACCTCGGTAGACATCTTGGTAAAACCTGGTATAGTGGAACACATTTGCATAGGCCAGAAGTGTTCCCCTGAAGAAATAGCCACTGGCACAGCCTTATTCAAGCAATTTCGAGACGTATTTGCTTGGTCCTATGAGGAGATTCCTGGGATAGACCCCGCAATTGTTTCTCATGAAATAAAAACCTATCCCGACATCAAACCTGTATGCCAAGATTTGCAATCGGTACACCCCCGAAAGACGATAGCAATCAAGGCAGAGATTGAAAAGCTCTTAAAGGATGGTTTTATTTATCCTGTCCCATTGACGAATTGGGTCTCAAACGTCGTCCTTGTGAACAAAAAGTAGGGTACCATTCGCTTATGTGTCGATTATCGGGACCTTAACCAGGCTTGTCCAAAAGGATACCACCCAACTGCCTTCATCGACCATATTATCGACAATTGTGCCGGAAGCATCATCTTCTCATTTATGGATGGCTTTTCTGGTTACATTCAGATTGAGATCAACCCCACCGAGCAACATAAAACGGATTTCATCTGCATGTGGGGAACGTTTGCCTACCACAAACTCCCATTTGGCCTTAAAAATCCTGGCGCCACGTTTCAGCGGGCTATGTCGTATGCCTTCCATGACATTAAGGACTTTGTGGAACCTTACATGGACGATCTCCCTGCTCATTCAAAGCAGCGCAAGTTCCACATTGATCATCTGATGGCCATTTTCCTCATATGCAGACGGTACAATATCTGTCTGAATCCTCATAGGTGTATCTTTTGCATTGAGTCCGGATGCCTCTTAGGATTTATCATTTCGAAGGATGGGATCCGCATTGATCCCTTAAAGGTGGAGGCCATCATCAACCTGCCACCCCCGACTGATGTGATGGAACTTCAAAGTCTCCAAGGGAAGGCGACTTATTTAAGACATTTTGTTTGCAATTTCGTGGAGAAGACTCAGGGGTACATGCAATTGCTCAAGAAGGATTTCCCATTCATTTGGGATGACCAAGCTCAAAAATCCTTCGACAATATCAAACATACCATCATGCATGCCCCCGTGCTCCAACCAACCAATTATTATCGAGATTATATCTTATATATCGCCGCTTATGCTACCACTATCACCATGGTTTTGGTACAGGAGGATCAAAACGCCCAGCAACATGTAATATACTATGCAAGTAAGGGTCTCACCGACACTGAAACTAGATATTCACATGTCGAAAAACTCGCATTCACAGCAGTCATTGCCGTCCAAAAGTTTTGGCACTATATCTTGCTCCGCACCACCACCATCATCGCAGACTCGAACCCCATGTACCACGTCCTGACACATCAGGTGCTTGGGGGAAAGTATTCACGCTAGATCGTGATACTATAAGAATTTGATCTTCTCTTCGAGAAATCCAAGTCCAAAAAGTATTTGGTGTTTGCCGAGCTGATCTGTGACCTTCCCCGTCCTGATGCAGATATTGAACACAATGACTCTTTTCCGGATGAATCATTGTTTCTCATTAGTACGATTGATCCATGGTATGGAGATATCTCATTATATCTTCAAACCCAACGCTTCAACCTTCAACTGTATCGCGATGACCGTCGTAAGATACATCACCATGTGAAGTATTATTTAATCATCATTGATACTTTGTATCATCATGGCATTGGTTCCATTCTTCGACGTTGTCTCACTCATGATGAGGCTGAACGTGTTCTCAATGACTGTCACGTTGGGGCATGTGGCGGTCACCTCTCTGGGATGGCTATAGCCCATAATATTTTGCGCGCTGGATATTATTGGCCTGCCATATTCAAAGATTGTATTGAGGCGGTAAAAAACATGTCCTCCTTGCCAACACTTCCATACGAAGAAGCGCACCCATCCCGCCCCATTACACCCGGTTATTTTCATGGGCCCCTTCGCAAAATGGGGCATCAACTTTATGCATTGTAAGCCTACCTCGGCCGGGGGGCATAGTTACATCATTGTAGCTGTGGATTACTTTACAAAGTGGGCCGAAGCTATGCCTACATACCAGAACGACGGCAAAACCGCCACACTCTTCATGTTCAATCATGTAATAGCATGGTTCAGAGTTGCTCAGGCAATTGTTACCGATCATGGTTCCCATTTTTAGAACAATATGGTTGTTGAACTGAGCGACAGGTTGGGTTTTCGCCATGAAAATTTGAGACCTTACTACCTACAGTCCAATGGACAAGTCGAGGCCATTAACAAAGTCTTGAAAACCATGGTCCAAAGGATGGTAGGTACGCATAAATCCAATTGGCATAACATGCTCTTTTCAGCATTATGGGCCTACAGAACCTCCGTTAAAACTGCCACAGGTTTCACTCCTTTCCAACTAGTCTATGGATTGGAGGTTGTCCTACCTATAGAGTGCGAAATTCCGTCTCTACAACTCACTGTCGAACTTCTTCCTAATACTACTGCCGAGGAAGAACGTCTCCTACACTTAGAAAAACTTGACGAGTCTCGCCGAGATGCCGCTCTTGCTAATGAAGCACACAAGAAACGCACCAAATCCCAATATGACAAGTTAGTTGAACCTCGTATCTTTAATGAGGGTGACCTGGTCCTCACTTATGACCAGAAGCACGACAAACTAGGAGCAGGAAAGTTCAAATCCATGTGGCGTGGACCTTACATTGTCAAATGTGTTTTGGAAAAGGGAGCTTACGAGTTTGAATACTATGATGGAATCTCTTTGGGTGAACCCCGCAATGGGCTTTACCTAAAGAGATACTATGCCTAAACTAATCACGCTTAGAATTTCTTGTATATACTGTACATGGCATGTTTTTTGTGTTTTTGTGTGTTGTGATGCTTTTGTTTTTTAGTGTCTTTAGATCTTGTTTCCGCTCCTTATACCATTTTCTGTCTGCGTGTGCAGATGGCAACGTGTTATTGATTTGTGGACGGCGCGAGCCGGCATACCCATAACCTGCTTCAGTAGCCTGGGTACTATATTCCCCAACAGGTGAGCTCATTAGCTCAGGAGGAAGTTGCTTAGGGTTTGCGACCAACAACACCGCAGAATATTAGGCAGTAATCGGAACCCTAGCTAACGCAAATTCCTTGGGTATGAACTACATTGTCATCCACATGGATTCTTAATTAGTGGTTTCCCATCTTAACCGGGTTTACGCCATCCGTGATCCCACCTTACTCTGTCTCTTCAGATGAGTACATCTCCTGGAAAGGTCATTTGAATTTGTTCAGTACCTACACATTCCACGAGAGTTAAACACAGTTACTGACTTGATGGCCAGCTTCATTTTGGATTGGTATATCACACACACATAATATTCATAATATGTAAAAGCATTCACAACATGTAAATAATGCAATGTATAAAAGAAAACATGTAAACAAGATCACATCACTCATCATTTTTAAAAACACATAATGTATAAAACACCGAGAATGTCTGTATATATATATATATATATCGCTCAAAAGTAGTGCTAGTACAAAATCTGAAGCATCGTAGCTTTTAGTAGTACAAAATATGAGGCCTCTAAGCTCTCAGTACAAGTATAATAGTGTCATCAATCTTGACGCCTGACCCATACACCACCCCTAGCACGGACAACCCATTGTCGCTGAGTGAGGAAGCTATCCACGGTCCTCGCTACCTTGTGGAGTAGGGAATTGAAGCGTACGGATGCTCCAACCCCAAACCTCTGCATAGGTCTCGGCAGGTCATCTATCGCTGGCTCAGGAACCTCCATTGTCAATTGGGATAAGTTCCTGTATACCTCCTCCATCTCCTCGATGGAACCATGAGCACCTGGGGGCACAACTGCTTCCCCACCTCTGTCTCTCCTCGCCAGGAGGGAAAGTCCTACTGGCCGTATAGGCCCCACATCTGCACACACATGTTATATACTTGTCAGCACTGCATCAAAAAAATGCTAAATATACAAAACTAAAAGTACAATGGTTTTTGTTCTCACCTATGTCACCCCATGTTGCACCCTCGGGTAGCACCAAGTCAGGATCCTCTCTGAAATCCGTACCACCGTATGGGAAGTCCTCAACCACGAGTAATTGGCCCTCTAGCCAGCTGAAGAACTCAAGACCAAAACTGATGATAGGTCCTCCACCATGACTGTGTTGGAGAAAACTCACTATGGCTTGGGGTATACCACAACAGACAGATGACTACTAGAAATCAATTCAATTCTTAGAACTATGCTATATAAATGACAATGCTAAGATAATGAAGAAGATAACCAACCTCAATCCAAACGTTTGATGTAGATCCCCGTTGGAGCTTTTCCGATCCGTGCACTTGAACCTGCAAATTAGTCTTGACATCCAATATAAAACAAGTACATATAACATATAAATGGCATTAACATCATCAATAGCAATGGTTCGTGATATAACAAGTAAAAGCAACCCAATGTAATATAAACAACATTTACAACATTAATGGATGAGAATATTGGTATTTCTATTAATAAACAAGAAAAAGTACAAAGTGATACGACCTCTTGCCGACAACCAATCTGAACCCAGATCTGGATCAATCCACTTGTGCCTCCACCACTTCAATCCTCCATGAATGGCAAACTCAAACTAGATAGGAGTTTGGAAGGTGAACATAAAGGGTTCACAACTACAAGGATCAATGAGTGTAGACTCAAGATAGGGCAAAAATCCACTAGAGTTCTCTTGCTCCTCTTTCTCCTCCTGTCCATAAGCCATATGTGCTCAATATATAGTCATCTCAAAGGTAAGTGAAAGGACACATCGAGACATTACTTGGGCAGATGGAGAGCCAAAGGTCACCAAATGATCGCTTTTTGGGAGTAAAAAGTAATAAACTAGTGATTTTTACCATTTTACTTAATACCAGTGGGCTTAAGTGATGCAACTCACGGGTACGCTTTCTATAGTGATGCAACAAGAGGGTAGGAATAAAAATAGGGAAAAATAGTATCTCTGAAGGATATAAGTGGATCTGAGTCAGTGAAATGGATCCTACAGGCCAAAGAATGCTGATGCTTACAGGGTGGAAGAATGCTGATCGTGCGAAGTTTGGTGGACTAAGCATAGGGGCCGATACCAAATATTTCTTAAGGGCGTCGAAAGACTACTGGGCTCACTCATCCCAGATAAAAGGTGTGTCCTTCTTCAATAAGTGGATGAAACCTTTGGTAATATTAGCATAATTGACTACGAAATGACGTAGAAAAGTGGCTCTCCCTTGGAGGCTCTGAAGTTGTAACAAATTGCGCGGAGGAGGCAACTGAAGTATTGCCTCAACTTTTAGAGGATCGACTCTAATACCCTCTTTCGAAACTATGAAGCCTAGAAGGCAACCTGTCCTTACAACAAAGCTGCATTTGTTAGGATTCAATTGAATCTTGTATTGTATACATCGTTCGAGAATCATGCGGAGGTGCTTGGGGTGGTCCACTCTCTTGTGACATGGAATGCTGAAATGTAGCTCCGGCATTTTGAAGGTCGAAGGGCATTTTTCGATATGAAAATGTTCCCTAAGGACAAATAAAAGTTGTCTTATGTTGGTCCTCGGGTTTGATTTGAATCTGGTTATATCCGAAAAATCCGTCCATGAAGGAAAAAATCTCACTTCTAGTGCAAGCATCCAAGATTTGATCTATGAATGGTGTGGGGAAGTTGTCTTTCGGACATGCACAGTTCAAATCTCTAAATTCGGTGCATACATGGATCATTCCCTGCTTCTTATCCATAGGAACGAGGTTTGAAACCCATTCGGTAAGGGGAACGGGGTAGATAATACCAGCCTTGAGCAGTTTCTCCACCTCTGCCTTGATAGTGACTGCTTTTCTAGGGTTCACAGCACATAGGCGTTGTCGAATTGGTTTAGCATTGGGATACGTCCTAATCTCATGTTCAACAATGCGGGGGTCTATTCCTGGCATCTCCTCATATGACCAGGTGAAAGCTTCCCAGAGTTTTGTAAACAATTCAGTGTAAATAGCAATCTCCTCAGGAGTGCAATCGTCACTGATGTAGACATTCTCAACTATTCCGGGAGTACGAGAGATATTGATCAACATAGTTGGGGAAATGTTAGCCATATTCCCTTCCGCAAAAACATCATGCAACTCCAAAAGAGCCACAGGGTGACCAACCATCTCTGCTAGAGTCGTCCTAAACTCTTCTCGTTCGGCGAGCTTGAGTTTGGGAAGGAAATAAGAGCGATGGTGCATATCTTCCCAAGGTCTCTCACTACCACACATGGCCTCCATGATAGCTTCATTATAAGGAAAAGTATCATCGAGGAAATCGTGGGAACAAGACGAGTTGGCTGCCCAAACCAGTAGTGTAATCGGATCTTCCTCGACTGTCTGGGAAGAAGAGATATCCAGTTCTATAGTGGCTTGTTGAATATGTTGGTAAGCAAGCTCAACTATAGACAGTGGCATAGACATCCCGACATGCGAAATGTTTCCAGACATGGAACTCATGGATGGTAAAGTCCACGGATCGTCAAAATAGGAAGTCCAAAATGAAGTATTATGCGAAGGAGGAGATGCATCGTCGGTAATGGTTCCAATACAATTCACAGGTGCGGCAAAATCATAAGTTCCCATTAATGAAGGGTACATGCCAACACCCATGTTTCTAGTTTTCGAATGAGAATGAGTAACCTGCGGTACTATGGATCCCGTGGATGCTGTGGAAGAGGAGTTCATGTAATCCAACTGATCGATGGTCACAATCTTGCCTTCGTGAGGAAAGCAGATAACTCTGAATACAGTGGATGTGACAGCTTTCATGGCATACATCCAATTTCAACCTAGTAAAAGGTTGTAGTCGATGGGCGCATCAACCACCTCAACTTCAATAAGCACAGACTTACCTCCCAAGGAGACAACAAGGGAAGGGATAATTCCATGCGGCTTAAATGAACAACTGTTGAATGCAGTGAGCATGGTTCTAGGCGCGAGTAGGGGAGGAGAGCCAAGATCTTTCCAACAAGCTAACGACATTATTGATGCAGAGGCACCTTCGTCAACCATAGTACGTTTGACAAAACTCTGAAGGCACACCACCTGGATTTGAAAAGCCATGTGGTAGGGTAAGCGAGGTTGGACATCAATAGTATCGAACTTGATAACAGTGGGATTGCCCCCATCCTGAACTCCTAACGCACTCAAAAGAGCATGCTTCTAAGAAGGACAGGCTTGCAAAACTTCAAGAGGCGACATGGCACACAGAGTTTGGCCCAAATCTTCTACGATGGAGTAGTTGTGGGTGGCTCGAGTATTAGGATTATGTGTAGAGCGCTTAAGAACATCTTTCGGTATCTGCAGCATAATAGAGGGATTCTCGATATGCAAGGATTTGTTAGGAGGAGGGGGAGGTTCACTCCCCAAATTGGGTTGCGGTGCATCATAATCGCGCTGACGAGTGGCAACACTAACCTATGACTGAACCATGTTCACACATCCATAACCACTAGTATTGGAAGCAGACATTGTCATCTCAGTAGGTCCATAACCAGTGGTGGGAGCATGCAAAGTCATGTTTTGGTGATGAGGTAGGGGATCCTTCAACACAGCTGGGCTCTGTGCCAAGTATTTCGATTCTTCTCCAATACGAGGACATAAGTGAGTAAGATGGTCTTCCCCACAGAGCTTGCAAGGAAACTTCACCTTACACCTAGGTTTATGGTCCTCACCAACATTTTTGCCTTCCCGAGGAGGGTTGGCATTATCCTTATAGGGGGTATTGTTATTCCCATTGTTTCTACCCTTACAATTATTTCTCTCCTTTTTCTTACCACTAGGTTGCTGGTTACCTGACTGTCTTGTCGTTTGCACACTATGTACATCGGACGATGGGGTGGAAGTGGACAAGGTGTGAACCTGTCTGGGAGCATACTAGTTTAGCGACAAATTCTGCATTTTATTAGCTACCAAATCTACAGGGCGATTACTTGCAGATCCAACGATTCCATTGGCATGTGGTCCAAGAACTGACGTGGGATCATGACGTGTGCGCGGTGCGTCAGGGATGATGTCATACAAAATGCCAGACTGAGAGTATAATAAGTCTAATTGCTGGACTTTCAAGATAGCTTGTTCCTCAGTCACAATGTCGGACATCAAAACATCCTTAGCAATGTATGGGAGTAGAGACTTGAGGAACCATTCCAACAGGAACTCTGAAGGAATGTTGGCTTTCACTAACCTCTTCCGTCGACGCCACTCTTGAACGTGATCAGAAATATGCGTGGCCTTGTTCTGATGGAAGGTAGATAAAAGTTCAGTGCCAGTATCATAGTGAACCGGCAACTGGAAATGATCTAAGAAAATCAAAGCGATCTCGTTAAAACCCCTATAAGTGTTTCCAGGCAACTCAACATACCACTTCATGGCTGCCCACGTGAGGGTGCATTGAAATAGTCACAATCTAACAGAATCGTGATTCAATGAGTTGGAGGAGCACCAAAGGTGAAATGTCGTGACATGATCTCCCGGGTCCTCACCACCGTTCCCCTCAAACTTAGGAATGTGTGAAGGGAGCTTGGTAGGGACCAGGGGCCAAGTAGGGTTGTGACACACTGGATCATTTGTGAGCTTCGAAAGATCCAAAAGATTCAAGCGTGCAAGGAACGGGAGTTGAGGCTGGAAAGTTTGATTATAAGATCCCATAAAAGGTTGGTTAAACGGAACCGAATTATAAGATGGACCAAAATCTTGACCATGAGGATTAAACTACTGATAATAAGGACCTAATGGACCATAAGCTTTCCCATGGCCATAGGATTGATAACCTCCTCCTTCCTGACCCATTTGAGAGTAAGCAGGTATGTGCGTATTTTGGGCACCATATTAGGGTGGTGGGTTATACTAGTGGCCAACACCGACTGTGTTGTAGTAAAGGTTTCCACCATGAGTATGGGGCATATATGTACTATTCATAGTGGGAACCGTGTTGTAATGACAATAATGGTATGGTATGTTCCCACCCCCAGCATTAGGATTATCTTGAGCAATCGTGTGGTGACCAGAAGCATGAGAAGTATTCCCAACCCCAACATTGGTGTGACTATTAGCAGGGATGGTAGGGTGATGTCCATGTGGATAGGAGATATTCCCACCCCTATATTAGCATTACTAGTGGCGACAGTGGACGCAAAAGTATGTGGTATATGTCCACCCCCATGGTTGGGAGGAGCATTAACATCTGTAAAAGTAGTCCTAGGTTGACAAGTAGCGGCATGTGTATTAGGTGGCGGATGGCGAGTCGTGTTTCGAACAACATTCCTATTAGGTTGGGAAATCCTAGGAGGTGGTCTTCTTCCATCATTAGCATTGTTAGGAGGAACGTGACCAGTCCCGATACTATGTGTGTGAGTGGACAACGTAGTGCCCCCAGCGAGGGTAGTGCCCCCAGTGGGTATAGTATGGCTAACACCATGACTAGTGCCAGCGTGACTACAAAATGTAGTGGAAGGTTCAACTGTACTATGAATAGGCATACCAAAAGAGAGTGCGGGTGGGTTGATCGTAGGAACAGTGTCGTCATGTAACTATGGCATCCCATGTCTATAACTACGTGGAAACGAAGGAATGAATGTGTCATCCTGTTCTTCATCCTCGAATAAGGTTGGAATTCTGTAAAGATAATTATCCAGATTCAAAGGATCGAACAGATCTCATTCAAGTGGATTAGGCCAAACAAAACTAGGTTGAGTCTCAGGTGGATCACCTCCCCACTCCTCACGATGAGTATGGGGATCGAAAGTGTGGTCAACTCTACCCGATGGAGTTGAAGGTTTTTCCTCAGTATCGGAATGTGTAGCAGTCATGATGTCTTGGACGTAAGCCTCGTAAGAATCTGAAGACTCATAGGGAGCCCTCCGGCGTCCTCTAGCAACACGGCGTGAAACCTCGGTCGGCTTTAAACTAGCCAACCGACGAGATCGGTGGAGAGTAGGGCTCCGCACCACAATATCTATGGGGAGAATATATAATCAAAACATCCCCTAAAGGTCAACTATCGATAAAAAACAGTAAATCAAAAGCACACACCTAGAGAAACTACAGCTAAGAGCAGACAAACGGAGTGGCTAAATGAGCTCCCGACACTAGAGCCGGTATGTCTCGCCTAGGAGAGGCTTGAGAGTCCCAAACTATATCCGGAGGTAACAAAATTAGTTATACAGACACCCAGGATTCACTGCGTGCAAAGGGCTATAATCCTCAGCAACAAACAACTGTGATGTCCAATCCCTATCTGACTTAGGACACCAACAGTATAACCATTGCAAGTACCCTATGCGATACCTAGGTAAGGAAACTATGGTCACCGCAATATAACCAATGCTCAGGGGGACAGCCGCAGGTGGGATCCGTTGTATGGGTAGGGTAGCAGAGCCCGAAACTCAATGAGGGTAAAATCCCCCAAGAGTCCCCAGATATGAACAAATCCTGGAAATGTCTCCCACGTTCAGCCGGTATCAGAGGGATATCCCTTCAACCAACCTCCCGTGACCTCGTGCTTAACTCTGGCTTGAGTAGAGCTTCCTGAGAACACCGATCTATACCATGGATTCCTCTAATCCCTGGTCAGACACCTAATGTTTCATCTAGTAGTCTTGGATTGTTAACTCACAATCATCTATTCCAAGACTCTAAACCTATGCTAAATGGTGTACCCTATAAATAAAATCGGTCTAATCAATTTTAAGATTAAGCGTTAATTTTAATGGCTATGATTACTCAAGGGATATTATCGTGAAACCAGTGATGTGTAAGACTCAATAGTATGCAAAATAGTCAAATCCTAGACTCATCTATCCAATGAAAACAATGCCCCTAATATGCACAATCAAACCAACAATTTTGAAATAAATATGCAATCCTTTTATATTTTTCAATGCACAATTAGCATCTAAATGAAGGCAGAAAGCACTCAATGCAAGATGCAATACATAAAAGCAATTTTTTTTGTTTGTATTTTCTCTTATAAATGAAAGGAAAATGCAAAAACTATGTGTATTTTTTGTATTTTTCAATATATGGAAATGAAAAATGCAAGCAAAATCCTACTATTTAGTCACTGATATGCCACATATATCACTAAGAAAACTAGGCAGATACCAAATAGTAAGACTCGGCCAAAGGAATGAGCTCAAAAGGAAAAAACCAACAAGGCTAAATCCAAAGATGGGTAAAAAACCAACAAGGCTCAACCAAGAGAAACGAAGAGTTCTGGTCACAACCAAGGCATGGAACAGTCAAGGAACATGCCAACAAAGACTCAGGATCAACCAAAACCAACCCAGCAAAAACCAAAGGTCATAAACCAACAAAAGCCCGAGGTGTACACTACTGTCGAAGGAATACCTGCGGGTACCCGCGAGTAGTAGAGTAAACAGAGGTGGGTATATGCGGGCAGAGCTAAGACAGATCATGGGTGAGGAAAGGTAAATTGGAAAATAGAGAGTCCAATGGCTCATAAAAAGCAAGTTTTCTATAGTGTATCTCAACGACAGATAAGTGACACAGAGCTTCGACAAACAACAACTCTAATTATGGACTAATGCTCAAAAAATCCCCAAAATGGATGTTTTCCCCAGCGGAGTCGCCATTTCTATTTTGGAGAAAACTCACTATGGCTTGGGGTATACCACAACAGACAGATGACTACCAGAAATCAACTCAATTCTCAGAACTATGCTATATAAATGACAATGCTAAGATAATGAAGAAGATAACCAACCTCGATCCAAACGTTTGATGTAGATCCCCGTTGGAGCTTTTCCGATCCGTGCACTTGAATCTGCAAATTAGTATTGACAGCCAATATACAACAAGTACATATAACATATAAATGGCATTAACATCATCAATAGCAATGGTCCATGATATAACAAGTAAATGCAACCCAATGTAAGATAAACAACGTTTACAACATTAATGGACGAGAATATGAGTATTTCTATTAATAAACAAGAAGAAGTAGAAAGTGATACGACCTCTTGCCGGCAACCAATCTGAACCAAGATCTAGATCAATCCACTTGTGCCTCCACCACTTCAATCCTCCATGAATGGAAAACTCAAACTAGATAGGATTTTGGAAGGTGAACATAAAGGGTTCACAACTACAAGAATAATTGAGTGTAGACTCAAGATAGGGAAAAAATCCACTAGAGTTCTCTTGCTCCTCTTTCTCCTCTCATCCATAAGCCATATGTGCTCAATATATAGTCCTCTCAAAGGTAAGTAAAAGGACACATCGAGACGTTACTTGGGTAGATGGAGAGCCAAAGGTCACCCAATGACCGCTTTTTGGGAGTAAAAAGTAATAAACTAGTGATTTTTACCATTTTACTTGATACCTGCGGGCTATAGTGATGCAACTTGTGGGTACGCTTGCTATAGTGATGCAACTCGCGGGTACGCTTGCTATAGTGATGCAACAAGCATGTAGGAATAAAAATAGGGAAAAATAGTATCTCTGAAGGATATAAGTGGATCTGAGTCAGTGAAATGGATCCTATAGGCCAAAGAATGCTGATGCTCACAGGGTGGAATATTACGTTGTAACAATGATGAGTCATCACCTCAGCTCATTTGAGCATGTGGGGATCTCTGGGCTCCCTGTCATCCAGTACTAGATATGGACACAAGAGAGGGATCCGCTCCAAGAGGAACGATACCACGATTGATCCATAACAAAACTGCTGGAGCTCTCCCCGCCGACACTTGGTCAACTGAGCTCGGAGGTTTGCGAGGAGACCCTCGCACCAGTTGAAAACCATGGGGGACATGCAGTCCTCCGCATAAAGCATCTGATTTAGAGTAGCCATGTGTGGGTCTTGGATTCCCACCACTCTAGTAATATTAAATAGTATGGTACGCAGTGGACGGCTCACCACATCCTTGATAAGAATCTTCCCACTGGAAGATCGAGCAAGAGCAGTACAATGCTGTGACACCATGTCATCGATTATGCGGTCACTGGCGCATGTCCCAGTAATATGTACAGGTTCCCCTCTCCGGGACAAACCGATGAGAAAATAGATGTCCTCAACATCTATTGTGAGGATGTGCTCACCAATCACAAAATGTTGTTGGGCAGCATCCCAACTCTAGAGCATGTGTGATAGCAATGGGATTTGGGATCTCATCCCCTGAATCTCAAAGAACTTGAGCAAACTGCAGTTTTTCAAGTCATCCATGCATTGTGGATCATTGGCAGCTTCTTCATCTTCTACTTCGTGTTCTCGTTCCCGCCACTCTAAAACCATGTTGGCTTGCTAGCAACCTGCCAAAAGGGACATTTAAACACTTTTAGATCCTACTTCAACCACAACAAGTTCTTTTTTTGAGTTCATTTTGATGTTTGGGAAATGCAACTCCGTCGTCACACTGTAGTTTTGCGTACAGTGCGATGTCATCGCACTTCACTCATTTGGGACTTGCGTCGAGTCGGTCTCCGCAGTTCCCAAAAGGGCCAACTGCGACGAGCCGAGAGCGTAGTAGCCCTCCATGAATTCATCAAAAAACCCAAAAATTTAACCTAAAAAAAAATTTAATCCACTGGAAAGTTGCTAGATGAAGTTTAGGCTTACCTGCTCATGACGGTGGGTGAAATGGTGGATCGTAGCTCCCAGAATCGGCAAAGGAAGTTTTGGCTCCAAATTGGTACTTCTCCTCCCAAATTGGCAAATGAAACAATGAAATCTATTTTTGGCCCATTTTTCTATTTATAAATAGAATGGAATATTCCTTTTCAAATATTTTGATGCTCTTGGGCCATTTATCATAGTTTTTGACCATTTTTGTCATATTTGAGGCTATTTGACACACTTTCTAGTGTGCAGGAGTTGTAAGTAGTCTTTCGTGCCGTTTCTCATATAACAACAGTCATCGCAGGTATGAACACTCCCTTGAGCATTTTGTCGTTATTTTTGCAACGGTTATTCTATAATTATTGCGCGACGATGAGTTTAATATTCGTTTGTTCTTGTACTCACGAAACTATGAGAACAAGTACCGAGTTATGATTTATCACTTTTCTGAGCTCATTAAACTTCCACAGAAAAGGATACTCAGAACAAGTACCGAGTTATGATTTATCACTTTTCTGAGCTCATTAAACTTCCACAGAAAAGGATACCCCCCGGAGTCTACCGTTAAGCTCTTTTCAGGCTCTTGAAAAACAAAAAGATTGCCAAGCGAACTTGTTGAGTTCACGCTTGTTAAATTATTTGAATGGTCTTCTTCCTGGTGATATTTTATCCCGTTTTCGGACCAGGAGGCACTAATTACGAAAAAGGTATACTCCAGCCAATCACAACTGGAAGAGTCCTCCCCCGCATTGTTTTACCCTTTTTCGGGCGATGAGGCTAACTTTGCGAAAAAGGACCGTTGGATTCTTCTTTAGATCTTTTCAGACTCTCTAAACATGAAATGACGACCGAGTTTACCTTCTATGGACTCGTTAAAATTCTCACATTGAAGGGCTCGTCATGGGACGAACCCCTCCTATCTCAGGTTTGGAAAATATTTGGGATTGGACTCATCTATGAGATGAGCTATACTGAGCATCTGGTTACCCTCATCAAGCTCGTAAAAAACACATGAGGCACTCATCATTCATGATGGGGAAAAGGAAAGCATTTTTGTTACATACCTTGTTAGTGGCAGTATGTAGTCGTTCTTGAACATGGAACTCATCTGCATTTGCATACAACACTTGGATCATCCGTTTGTCCTCGAGTTCCACTTATTTCCTGAGTCTCGTTACTCCTTTGCATCATTCTAAGAAAAGCTTCCATCATCAGTTGCTTTGAGAATTTGTGTCGCACTCGTCATGTCAACACTGCCAAGTCATGCCATGCCCATGTTCAAGAATATGTCTATCATTTATCATCTATAGTCAGTACACCTGCCATCACGTTAGTTTACTCTGAGTCATTCTTGCATGTTACTGTACCATTTGATCTACCCTATACATTTTTTGTCGTGTTTTGTGTCTATTGATGAGGCATTCATCACGACCCTCCTTCGATGGATTCATCCTTGTCGACTTCAACACATCATCCAAGGATTGAATCTAGAAACCAATCGATTACCTTGGCCCTACATGCCTCAATGGCAGGTTACCTTGCTTTCATCATGAGTTTACGTCATTGACTCTTGATTGAAAGATTTAGTCTTGAGTTCAACTTCAACTTATTTATTCATGCTTAATGATATGTACTGTGATACCTTGGGAATCATTGACATCAATGGTGATCTCCCTCACACTTGTTAACGGTTTACATCAATGACCGGTAATCAAGTGGTTTCTACCATGTTTGACATCAAGACATTTGTAATCACATGGATAGATTCGTATCATTGTGGGTTCAGCTTGAAGACCCTGGGGAGTCATGTTTTACCCAGGTTGCGATGGAGTTTGTATTGAGTTATATCACACAGATCCACACTTGTATTGGTTGTGGCTGTGTTATCATCTCATCATGGATCTACGCTTGTGTCTAGTAGCCATGATTGTGTTCAGTCGGTCATTACTACCATGGATCTGCAATGTATTGGTCGACAACCATGTTGTACATCATATGAGATTGTTGGTTCAGAGTCATTTGTACTGCAGCATCATCCTTCACCCGACAAGTCTATTGCCATTACTTCTATCAAAGCACTTCACCTGTCTATCTTCAATAGCTTCATGCTTTGGGGGGCATTCCGTTACACCCAAAATCTACTCATCATAAGATTCAGTGTATACACCCTTGAAGATACCTGGGCTAAGTAATCATCCTGGGAGGATTTGTACCCAATTGTGCTAAGTTTTGAAGGGTCTTCCCAGGCTGCACACTAGCATCATGCGACGTCGCACCTTGCCCCATTAAAGGGTGCGATGAAGTCAGTTATATGGAAAAAATATCTTCTTCGAGGTCCATCTCGAATCTTGCTGACTTGGGACTCTATCCTTGACCTCTTGGAAGAGTTGGCACTCGGTTCCTAAACCTTTGGAGAGATCCCTTAAGCCTCTCCTACCATCTCTCAACCTATCTTATCCATACCCTATCCACTTAGTCCTATATAAATGAAGCTCACTCCCATCCCAATGGGAGGAAGGCCATGGTATCTACATGCTGGTGAAATCACTCTTAGAACATCTCCACTCACCCATCGGAGAACTCATACTTCCTTGGAAGGATATGGCAATTGGCTTTGTCAGAGAAGGGCTACAGCGTTAAGCTTTGGTTGTAGTTCTATATCTCTCTTATGTACTCCTCTTTTTGCAGTAATACAAATGCTTTCCACCAATATTGTTCATGTGCGCAATGATATTGATTAGTTTACCTGCTTCACTGTTTACTTAGATCTCTTATTGTATAGATGTCTTTTACTGGTTTCTCTTGTTTCTTGTCTTGACAGGTCTTGCATCTTGGATCTGACGACCGTGAGATGTGGAGCAGCATTCAGGAGAAATGATTGTGAAGTGAAAGGTAAGACATCTAGTACTCGATCCTTAAGTAGATCTAGGAAATGCATTAGTAGTCTATTCTATTTGTTTTAGACTCACTTTGAGCTAGGGAGATGCTGCTCGCATCCGCTTGAGTGGATTGTCTGATAACAAGATGACATCACTCATCGTGTTCTTGTTCCTGCCACTCTAAAACCATGTTGGCTTGCTAGCAACCTGCCAAAAGGGACATTTAAACACTGTTAGATCCTACTTCAAGCACAGCAAGTTCTTTTTTTGAGTTCTTTTGATGTTTGTGAAATGCAACTTCGCTGTCGCACTGTACTTTTGCGTATAGTGAGATTTTGTCGCACTTCACTCATTCGGGACTTGCATCGAGTCAGTCTCATCACAGTTCCCGAAAGGGCCAACTGCGACGAGCCGAGAGCACAGTATCCCTCCACGAATTCATCGAGAAACCCAAAAATTTAACCTAAAACCAAAATTTAATCCACTGGAAAGTTGTTGGATGAAGTTTAGGCTTACTTGCTCCTGATGGTGGGTGAAATGGCAGATCGTAGCTCCCGGAATTGGCAAAGGAAGTTTTGGCTCGAAATTGGTACTTCTCCTCCCAAATTGGCAAATGAAACAGTGAAATCTATTTTTGGCCCATTTTTCTATTTATAAATAGAATGTAATATTTCTTTTCAAATATTTTGATGCTTTTGGGCCATTTATCATAGTTTTTTACCATTTTTGTCATATTTGAGGCTATTTGACACATTTTCTAGTGTGCAGGAGTTGTAAGTAGTCTTTCGTGCCGTTTCTCGTATCACAACGGTCATCGCAGGTATGAACACTTCCTTGAACATTTTGTCGTTATTTTTGCAACGGTTAGTTTGTAATTATTGCGTGATGATGAGTTTACTCTTTGTTTTTTCTCGAAATCACGAAACTATGAGAACAAGTATTGAGTTATGATTTATCACTTTTCCGGGCTCATTAAACTTCCATGGAAAAGGAAACCCCCCGGAGTGTACCGTTAAGCTCTTTTCAGGCTCTCAAAAAACGAAAAGATTGCCAAGCGAACTTGTCGCATTCACACTTGTTAAATTATTTGAATGGTCGTCTTCCTGGTGATAGTTTACCCCTTTTTCAGACTAGGAGGCACTAATTATGAAAAAGGTATACTCCATCCAATCATGACTGGAAGAGTCCTCTCCCGCGTTGTTTTACCCTTTTTTGGGCGATGAGGCTAACTTTACGAAAATGACCATTGGAGTCTTCTTTAGATCTTTTTAGACTCTCTAAACATGAAATGATGATCGATTTTACCTTCTATGGACTTGTTAAAATTCTCACATTGAAAGGCCCGTCATGGGACAAACCCCTCCTATCCCAGGTTTGGAAAATATTTGGGATTGGACTCATCTATGAGATGAGATATACCGAGCATTTGGTTACCCTCATCAAGCTCGTAAAAAACACATGAGGCACTCATCATTCATGATGGGGAAAAAGGAAAGCGTTTGTGTTACATAACTTGTTAGTGGCAGTATGTAGTCGTTCTTGAACATGGCACTCATCTGCATTTGCATACATCACTTGGATCATCCATTTGTCCTTGAGTTCCACTTATTTCCTGAGTCTCGTTACTCCTTTGAATCATTCGAAGAAAATCTTCCATCATCAGTCGCTTTGAGAATTTGTGTCGCACTCGTCATGTCAATACTGCCAAGTCATGCCATGCCCATGTTCAAAAATATGTCTATCATTTATCATCTGTAGTCAGTACACCTATCACCACGTCCGTTTACTTTGAGTTAGTCTTGCATGTTAATGTACCATCCGATCTACCCTATACATTTTTTGTCGTGTTTCATGTTGATTGATGGGGGATTCATCATGGCCCTCCTTCGACGGATTCATCCTTGTCGACTTCAACACATCATCCAAGGATTGAATCTAGAAACCAATTGAGTACCTTGGCCCTACATGCCTCAATGGCAGGTTACCTCGCTTTCATCATGAGTTTATGTCATTGACTCTTGATTGAAATATTTTGTATTGCGTTCGAATTCAACTCATTTATTCACGCTTGATGATATGTATTGTGATACCTTGGGAATCATTGACATCAATGGTGATCTCCCTTGCACTTGTTAACGGTTTACATCAATGGCCGGTAATCAAGTGGTTTCTACCATGTTCGACATCAAGAAATTTCTAATCACATGGATAGATTAATATCATTGCGGGTTTAGCTTGAAGACCCTGGGGAGTCATGTTTTACCCAGGTTGCGATGGAGTTTGTATTGAGTTATATCACACGGATCCACACTTGTATTGGTCATGGCTGTGTTATCATCTCATCATGGATCTACGCTTGTGTCTAGTAGCCATGATTGTGTTCAGTCGGTCATTATTACCATGGATCTGCAATGTATTGGTTGGCATCCATGTTGTACTTCATATGAGATTGTGAGTTCAGAGTCGGTTGTACTATAGCCGCATCCTTCGCTCGACAAGTCTATTGCCATTACTTCTATCAAAGCACTTCACCTGTCTATCTTCAACAGCTTCATGCTTTGGGGGGCATTCTGTTACACCCAAAATCTACTCATCATAAGATTCAATGTATACACCCCTGAAGATACCTGGGCTAAGTAATCATCCTGGGAGGATTTGTACCCAATTGTGCTAAATTTTGAAGGGTCGTCGCAGGCTGCACACTAGCAACATGCGACGTCGCACCTTGCCCCATTACAGGGTGCAATGAAGTCAGTTAGATGGAAAAATAGCTTCTTTGAGGTCCATCTTTAAGCTTGCTGACTTGGGACCTTATCCCTGACCTCTTGGAAGAGTTGGCACTTGGTTCCTAAACCTTTGGAGAGATCCCTTAAGCCTCTCCTACCATCTCTCAACCTATCCTATCCATACCCTATCCACTTAGTCCTATATAAATGAAGCTCACTCCCATCCCAATGGGAGGAAGGCTATGGTATCTACATGCTGGTGAAATCACTCTTAGAACATCTCCACTCATCCATTAGAGAACTCATACTTCCTTGGAAGGATATGGCAATTGGCTTTGTCGGAGAAGGGCTACAATGTTAAGCCTTGGTTGTAGTTCTATATCTCTATTATGTACTCCTCTTTTTGCAGTAATACAAATGCTTTCCACCAATATTGTTCATGTGCGCAATGATATTGATTAGTTTACATGCTTAACTGTTTACTTAGATCTCTTATTGTATAGATGTCTTTTACTGGTTTCTCTTGTTTATTGTCTTGGCAGGTCTTGCAGTAGTTTGGATCTGACAACCATGAGACGTGGAGCAGCATTCAGGAGAAAGGATTGCGAAGTGAAAGGTAAGACATTTAGTACTCGATCCTTAAGTAGATATAGGAAATGCATTAGTAGTCTGTTCCATTTGTTATAAACTCACTTTGAGCTAGGGAGATCCTGCTCTCGTCCGCTCGAGTGGATTGTCCGATAACACTCTCTGTAAGCTTGGAGGAGATATTCTGGAGACAATAGTGTTAGAAAAACAGGATCGCAGAGCAATAACAATAAACAGAAATGCAAATATAATCACACACACATTACAAGAGAGACATAGATATATTGTGGTTCACCCAACTTGGGCTACGTCCACACTGAAGTTTCCAGTTCTTATTATTATTTCGTCCAGCAAAGTGAAGGGATACAACCTGCAGCACAGCCGCTACACTTCCTCCTCACTGTCTCACAGTCTCTTTTCACAGATCTTAGAGATCTTTACAATGCATAAAACCTAATACATCTTTCCCTAGCCGGATTACAATGTCTTTTTTTTATAGGGGAAATACAATGGGAAAATACCATGGGATACCCAAAAACTATGGGCCCGCAAAACAGCTGGTGAAAATAGCACCAAATTTTTTTCTCGGGGGCGTTGCCCCCGAACCCCTAAAAATACAGAATGGGTGTACAGTCCTCCAGAGTGCATGGCTGAGACAATATCATCTATTAGACTAGAATATCTGGTTCAACAACCAACAATCTCCCACTTGGAGACTGATCACAATAAATCCACCGCTGCTGGACTTGGACTTGGAAACTTTCTCCTCTTCACCTTCATGCTAGAAGGCCAAGTGAAACCGAGCAAGAACTTAGTTTCTCTCTGGTCACTACCTTTGTGAACATGTCTGTAGGATTATGGCTAGTATGTATCTTTTCCAGCTTCAACAGCTCATCTTCCAGAACATAGCATATGAAATGGTACCTGAGCTGTATATGTTTAGTACTGGAATGGAATGCTGAGTTCTTTGCAAGATGAATGGCACTCTGGCTGTCACTATAGAACCTGCTATCCTTCTGCTTCTTACCCACTTCCTCCATAAACCTCTGCAACCAAATCATCTCTTTATTAGCCTCTGTAATAGCAACATACTCTGCTTCCATTGTTTAAAGTGCAACAACCTTCTGCAGTTTCGAAATCCATCTTATTGTTGTTCCACCTATAGTAAACACATACCCTGTGGTGCTCCTCCTGCTATCCTTATCACCTGCCATATCTGCATCAACATATCACTGTAGAACAGTGTCTTAACCTCCAAAACATAATGCTTGAGTGGTGGTACCTCTCAAATACCTTATAATCCACTGTCCTTCCTTCCAATGTTCTTTACCTGGATTGTTCATATATCTGCTCACAACTCCCACTGCATGTGCAATATCTGGTCTTGTGCACACCATAGCATACATCAAGCTGCCAACTGCTGATTGATAAGGAATATTGGACATGTAATCAGTCTCTTCCTGTGTCTTGGAACACATTTCTTTACTTAGACTGAAATGGCTAGCCAAAGGTGTACTAATTGGTTTTGCATTCTGCATTCTGAACCTCTCCAACACCTTTTGTATGTACTCACCCTGAGACAATGTCAATTTGCAATTTTTCTTGTCTCTTGTTATTCTCATACCAAGGATTTGTTTTACAGCACCCAAATCCTTCATCGCAAATGAATTAGCTAGCTTCCTTTTGAGTACATTTATATCCTGCATGTTAGATCCTGCAACAAGCATGTAATTCACATACAATAACAAGATAATATATCTTTCATTGTCTAGCTTCTTGAAATAAACACAGTGGTCAGAATGACATCTACTATAACCTTGGTCTGTCATAAACCTGTCAAATTTTAAATGCCACTACCTTAGAGCTTGCTTCAATCCATACAAACTCTTTTTCAACTTGCATACCAAGTTCTCCTTACCTTTGACCTCATACCCTTGTGGTTGCTGCATATATATCTCTTCCTCCAAATCCCCATGGAGAAAGGTTGTTTTTACATCTAACTGTTCAAGATGCAAATCTTCTATTGCCACTAGACTTAACATAGTCCTAATTGAAGTCATCTTAACAACAAGAGAAAATATTTCATCAAAATCAATACCTTTCTTCTATGCAAACCCCTTTACAACAAGTCTAGCCTTATACCGCTTCTTACCTCCTTCTTCTTATTTCAACCTGTAAATCCATTTGTTCTGCAATGCTCTTTTACTAGCAGGCAATTGAACCAGATCCCAAGTCTGGTTTCCTACCAATGAGTCCATATCCTCATTCATGCCTTGCTCTCACTTCTTTCTACTTTCCTCCTACATTTCTTCTTCATAACAATCTGGTTCACCAGCATCAGTCATCAACAAATAATACATTGAAGGAGAGTATCGTTCAGGGAGTCTACTTAACCTGGTAGATCTTTTTGTAGTTGCAAGAGTTTCAGGTACTTGCTGTTGTTCTTGATTTTCTGGCACCTTTGGAACTTCATTTTCTTGAATTTCATCAAGTACTGTGTACTCTATGGTTTTCTTTTCCCGTTTCTTTCCCTGCAACTGATCTTTATACATGACCTTTTCATTGAATATCACATCTCTACTCCTGATGATTTTGTTATTTTCATAATCCCATAAGCGATAACCAAATTCATCAACCCCATATCCAATAAAGGTACATTTCTTGGATTTAGCTTCAAGCTTTGTTCTATTTTCTTTATCAATATGGAAAAATGCTTCACAACCAAACGTTCTAAAAAATGAGTAGTTTACCTTTTTATCTGTCCATGCTTCCTCTGGAATACCACCATCAAAAGCACTTAAAGGTCCTTTGTTTATTAAATCAACAGCAGTATTTACAGCATCTGCCCAAAACTGTAAGGGAAACCCTGCATGCAGTCTCATACACCTTGCACGCTCCATGATCATTCTGTTCATCCTTTCTGACACACCATTTTCTTGTGGTGTTCCTGGGATTTTCTTCTCTCTACGAATCCCATGGTATGAACAATAACTATCAAACTCCTTGCCGCAGTACTCACCCCCATTATCAGATCTGAGACACTTCAACCTTTTCCCTATCTCATTCTCAACCAAAGCTTTCCACTTCTTAAAAGTAGAAAACACATCAGATTTCTGTCTAATGCAATAGACCCAAGTTTTCCTTGTTGCATCATCAATAAATGTAACATAATAATGAGATCCACCAAGAGATTGTACCTGATCCGATCCCCATACATCTGTATGCACTAGCTCTAACTTTTCATTCTTCTTCTATTTCCCAACCTTGAGAAATATGACTCTCTTCTGTTTTCCATAAACACAGTTTTCACAGAATTCCAAACTTACTCGCTTCAAATTTGGCATCAACTTCCTTGAGTGGAGAATCTGCATCCCCTTCTCACTCATGTGGCCAAGCCTATGATGCCACAATGTTGTATTTGTTCCTGTGGACGCTAAAGAGATAGAATGGTCAGTATTATGAGGACATAAATACAACGTACCTATCCTATCTCCTTTTGCTATCACCATTGATCCTTTAGTGATCTTCCACTACTTTTCTCCAAATGTAGATAGACAACCGCCATCTCCCAACTGCCCTATTGAGATCATATTTCTTTTCATAGCAGGAATATGCCTAACATCTTTCAACAGCCAGTCAGTTCCATTCTTAACTTTTATCCATACCTTACCCATTCCAACAATTTTACATGGCTCATCATCACCCAATAAAACATGTCCAAAATATCCAGGAACATACTCATGAAAGTATTTCCTATGGGGTGTAGCATGACATGAAGCTCCTGAATCTACTACCCAATAATCACTAGTATTATCTAATGCAAGAATCAAAGCATCTTGTAACACATCACCTGCTACATTTGCTTCCTGGGTAGTTTCCTTCTATGCATCTCCTTTCTTCTTTAGAGATCTGCAGTCTTTCTTCAGATGTTCTTTCTTTCCATAGTTCCAGCACTCTATTTTTCCCAATCTGGACTTGGATCTGCCTGTTTTAGACTTCCCATGATTACCTTGGCTCTTTCCTCTCTCCTTTTGTCTTCCCATAGTCTCCATGGTCAACGCATTACCTGATGTCTCACCTATGCTTTTTCTTCGCATTTCCTCACTAAGAATAACACCAATAACATCATCAAATTTCAAGGTGTTTGAACCAGAGACAGAGTTACTTACAACCATGACCAAGCTATTCCAACTTTCTGGCAATGAACACAAGATTAGAAGAGCCCTAAACTCATCATCAAAGTTCATACTTACAGAACTTAGTTGATTTGTAACCGTATTAAACTCATTTAAATGATCAGTAACAGATCCACCTTCAGACATCTTCATATTAAATAAATGCTTCATTAGAAATACCTTGTTGGAGGCTGAGGGTTTTTCATACAGCTTACCCAATGCGCTCATCAAACCCTCCGTTGTTGTTTATTTTGAGATATTGAAAGCCACTGACGAAGCCAAGCTCAACCGTATTGTTCCCAGAGCCTTTCTGTCAAGAACCTCCCATTCTTCATCCTTCATGGCTGCCGAATGTTTTGCTCTTCCTCCCAACAGTAGGAATAGATCCTTCTGGTACAGATAGTCCTCCATTTGCATCTTCCATAACTGGAAGTTTTGGCTGTTAAACTTTTCGACCTTAAACTTTCCTTCTTCTACCATTGCTCCCACTCGAACCAAAAACCCTATCTTCCTGTGGGTTTATCTGCCAAATAGACCTTTGGCTCTGATACCAATTGTCAGAAAAACAGGATCGCAGAGCAATAACAATAAACATAAATGCAAATACAATCACACACACATTACAAGAGAGACATAGATATATCGTGGTTCACTCAACTTGGGCTACGTCCACACTGAAGTTGCCAGTCCTTATTATTATTTTTTCCAGCAAAGTGAAGGGATACAACCTACAGCACAGCCGCTGCACTTCCTCCTCACTGTCTCACAGTCTCTCTTCACAGATCTTAGAGATCTTTACAATGCATAAAACCTAATACATCTTTCCCTAGCCATATTACAATGTCTTTCTTTTATAGGGGAAATACAATGGGAAAATACCACGGGATACCCAAAAACCATGGGCCTGCAAAACAGCTGGCGAAAAAAGCCCCAAAAAATTTTCTCGGGGGCGTTGCCCCCGAACCCCCATTTCTCAATGGTGCTTCCCCCAAACCCCCATTCGCAAGGGCTCCACCCCCATGACTTGGCGGCATTACCTCGAACCCCTAAAAATGCAAAATGGGTGTACAGTCCTCCGGGGTGCACAGCAAGACAATATCATCTATGAGTTTGGAATATCTAGCTCCACAACCAAAAAATAGTAGACAACCTTCCTGTGGATGTAGCC
The DNA here is from genome assembly GCA_027924585.1 of Larix kaempferi. Classification (NCBI taxonomy): domain Eukaryota; kingdom Viridiplantae; phylum Streptophyta; class Pinopsida; order Pinales; family Pinaceae; genus Larix; species Larix kaempferi. The sequence goes on from BSBM01000877.1 coordinate 11,854,569, forward strand.
CAATTACGTGAACCACGTATATCTAGTGTACTCTTTTCTCTTCTTCTCTTTCTATTCTTATTTACTATGATATGTTATTGTTTGCATATATAGGTAAGCTAGTTTAGTTAGATCCATATCTTTGACATGGTATCAGAGCTTGTTGCTATGATCTAGCACCTTCTATTGATTTCAAACAATATTTTATCATTTGGGCATTGATTATTTCTTGTAGATTTGCTTTCTATCTGGTAGCCTTAGGCTTCTCTTCAGATCTGGGCATATTTCTGCAGTTTTTTATTTCTAACCCTAACCTTGTTATGTAAATTTTTGCAGAAAATTTTCAAGGGTTTCTTGATGTTGTTTTTGTATATCTATATGATTTTCTGATTCTCCTCAAGGAGATCTATCTTCCGGTTGTCAAGACGACAATTTTTGTCCAAGTTTGGTAGACTTTCTACAGGTTTCCATCTTTGGTAGATTCGACACTGTTTTCGGCCTCATAACTCAGTCAATTGTTCTCGAAATTTTATTATAACATGTTTCTGGAACTACAAAAGCTGTTATGGATCCACTAATGTGGACAGAACATAATTCTGGGCAAGTCTGGGCACTCAATCCAAGGGTTGTAAGTAAAAGTTTCTCTTTCCTTTACTGTTTTTTCTAACTGTGATTTTTGCAGATTCATATCAGTATGGTAAAGTATTTAAGTTTTATGTTATTCATCTTTTTGCATTTAGGTTTTTCTTCTAATCATGTTTACTAAGAGATTGTTTATTTTTCTTGGTATATATTTTTCTAACATTTCTATATGGAAACTTTGACATCTTTTAAGGGCATGGATCTTTAGTATTTTGTCATGATGATAGCTATACACCATTTAATTCTTAATATGTTAACAAGATACTTAATAACTAATTTTTTGTTTTTGACCATATTTAATCATGTCATGTTTATAAAATCAATTTTATAAGAACAATCTCATATGTTTTATCTTTTGATCATTATTTGCTTTATTTATATGTTATTGCTAACCTTTGTGTAAAAGCAATTTCATTATTTTATAAGTAATATCTTTATGATCATTATATGCTCTTGCTACTTAATTCCTTGAGTAAAGTCATTTTTTTTTTGAATCTATGTGATATCATAATTTTTTGGCTTGTCATAAGTTATTTAATTGGGATATAGTTTTTTTTTCATGTATTGCAAAGATTGTATATAGTTCTTGTGCTATTTGTCTCTAACATTCCTATACAGAAGCATTGACATGTGTTGTTTGTCTCTAACATTCCTATATGGAAGCATTGACATTTCCAGGGCATTTCATCTCTTGCATATTTACATAGTGTTAACAAGAAATGAACCCATGACTAAGACCATTAGTGACTTGTCATTTCATAATTTATAAGTGATATCATGAGTTGATCATAATTCGCTATATGTTGATCATATTAAACATTTTGATTTATTTTCATGTCATGTTTATTTCTATCATCTTTTACTCAATATTTATATGGCTTTGAGCAATCTTATAATCTTGAAATATTTATCACGAGCACCTTGTTCTTGTTGCAATGGGATTTCTATTCTTATGATTGCATAGGTTATCTTGTTCTTACTTGTCTCTAAGGTTCCTATATGGAAGCATTGACATTGGTTTTTTGTCTCTAACGTCCCTATATGGAAGCATTGACATTTTCAGGGCATTCATCTCTCAGGCATATTAACATCATACTAATAAGAAGTGCACCTATGCTTAAGATTAGTTGCTTGATGACTAAATTTTCATATATTTAAGTGAAATCTTGGGCTCACTATTTATATGTTGTGGCTGACACTTAATGTGTAAAAGTAACTTCATTTTCCTTAATGAGCAAGTTAATCTTTTATTTGATCATATTATGTTGCCATCTTTTTATATATGTTTGCTAACCTTTGGTGTATAAGAATTTCATTTATATATGAGCACCTTTATTTTATGAACTTTTTATGTTTTAATCTTGAAAGTTCTTGTGCAGATAAGTTCTCTGTTTAGGATTTCATCTCATTCCAGACATATTGAAGCACCATCTTCTATTGTTAAAGTCACAATGTTCATCTGTATGATATCATTTTCGATGTGTAGACCATTGGGGTCTTGTTCCTTTGATGTTTGAGGTCTTCTACAGATATTTCTATTTGCACCCTGATTGGAAGAATGTCTACTATCCACATGTGTATTGGCCATCTGGGTATTTTTGTACACTGTTGTGATGTTCTTAGCCACATGTTTTGTTGTATCAGCCATCAGAAGGTATCTGTACACTGGTGTGGATGTTATATCATAGTTCTTCAGCTATCAGTTATGGTTGTGACGATTCTTGTGGTGATCTAAGCATCTTGTGGATCTAGTAGCCATGTTGGCTTCTCTTTAGATCTGGGCACCTTGTTGTTGGATTGCATCACATGTTCTTGACATCTTGTTGATCTAGTAGCCATGTTTGCTTCTATTTAGATCTGGGAATCTTGTTGTTGGTATTTCACCGTACAACCTGGTTCATGTGCAATTTCATCACTAGTGGATTTGAACCCAAAATCCGATGACAAAATCCGACGACCTCCGACGAAAAGGACTTTGTTGTCGGATTCCACCTTCAAATTTACAAAATTTGATGAGTTTGTTTTAAAATGATACAATGTTACGTCAGATATCCGACGACATTCCGATGAATATTGACCATTGCCAAAAGATATCCGGCTCAATATTTCCCTAGTATGGTGACACATACAACCAACGGCCAGGAAGTCGGTTATCCGACAGTCAACACTTAATTTAAAGTTGGATATCTTAGACGTGGACATCGGATCACCGATGACCGTTCAATGCACACATGTCTGCCATCCGACGTTCTTAGCCGTCAGTGGCATGGCAGAAATTTCAGGTGATTTAGCCTGTTGAAGTCGGATAACTGACGACATTAGAATGCAAAAATTCCTGCCATCCAATGTTCTTAACCATCGGTGGTATGGCAGGAATGTCGGATATTGCCCTAGTATGGCGAATATCCGACATCTATTCCGTTCATCGAAAATCCGACGATATGGAATATTATAAAACCTATAAATTCTGAAACATTCCAACATGTTTGCTATATAAGCGCGCGACGGATTGCGGGCTGTTTTTCATTATTTCTCTTGTTTTTGTGATTAAAGCGAGCGAAGTGTGGAGCTTGATTTTCTAAGATCGATAATATTCATTCAAGCTCTTTACGAGAAAATGTCAACTAGCAATATTCCTGATCCAGAGGAACAAAATCGACAATTGCTTGCTAGATTGTGGGAAGGAGTTGAAAGAAGGGGTGATGGGAAATGTTATTGTCCATGTAGTCAATGCAGGGGCTTTAAGAGGAGAAGAATTTTGATCACAACAGCCAAAAAACATTGTATGGAACATGGACACGCTGAGGGGGGAGATGAAGATCATCCATTTGTAAGTTTTGCATTATATATGTTTTTATTTTGATTTCTTTTGTAAATGTATGTATTATTTTAATATTTCTTATATTAACTTTTATCTATTGATGGTTTCAATAGATTGGGACTAGAATGGACTATAAATATTATTTTAATATTTAATATTTATTATATTATATTATTTTTTTCTTATGTGCATGTTGAATATAGGGTATAGTAGAATAACTCATTTATTTGTTCATTAGTGATAGTAACCCACTCATCGGGGAAAGCACTTAGCTCTCTAGATTTGTGTCACTTTCCATGATAATAGAAATAACGACTATATTGGCATGTTGTTTCTCTTGTATTTTCTCTATAGAAACCATAACATCATTTATCTTACCTTAGTTTACAGTATAGGAAATTTTGAGTTATATTTGAGTAGCTTTGCTCAGTAATTGGGTCAATTTTTATGTTTCTTGGAAAGTTTGGATGCACCTATTTGACCAACATGTCAATTTTTTACTTCTTTTATTCCAAAATCATTGATGTTATTACATTTTGCGTTTGAATTTCTTATATTAACTTTTATCTATTGATGGTTTCATCTAATTATAAAGGAAAGACATCGTAATTCATTTATTTCAGAGAAAGTGCTTCCAGAACAAGTACTGGAGGAACATGGAGCTATGAATATTAATGGAGAACAATTTAATGATCATATTGAAGAATATGATCATACTGATAACATGGTTGAAGATGATGTTACAAATACTTTGATCCATGATTCATTTAGTGTTAGAATCAATGAGGATGATGATGATCATTTTGATGATATTCATGATATGCCTCTTCTTGAGAAGGCATACAAACCACTTTATGAGGGCTCCAAGACAAATCTTCTCTCTGCTATATTGTTGATAATGAACTTGAAGGTTATGAATGGTGTTTCAAACATATCAGTCACATGGATGTTAAGGTATGTAATACATTCCATCACATAATATATATGATTGTCTAATAATTTTATTGTTAATTCATAAGTCAATTTAATACGGAATATGAAATGTGTTTCATTAATATTATTTCTATATTATATTAACTAGTAGATTTTTATTTTAATTTGTTGTAGCATGATAGGTGAATATTTGTTACCACCGTCAAATATTTTACCTCGCACATATCAAGATCTATCTGCCATCATGAAAGAAATTGGAATGTAGGATGAAGCAATTCATGCATGCCCTGATGACGATGTTCTATATTATAATCAACATGAATTTGCAACAGAATCTCCTGAATGTCATATCAGTAGATATCGAACAAATCAAGTAACAAAAAGGTGCCTCGCAAATTTCTACAATATATTCCCATTATTCCACGTTTGCAACAACTGTTAACGTGCAAAAACATAACGCAGTTTATGGATTACCATGCACAGAACAGAAGTCAAGACGACATTATTCGGATGCCTGCAGATGGGTTTGCATTTAGAGATATGGGGGAAAAATGGCCTCACTTTAAAGAAGAACCTCGTAATCTTAGGATTTCTTTGGCAGCAAATGGTGTCAATCCATTTGCAGAGATGAGATCCGTTTACTCCGTGTGGCCTATTTTTGTTATCAACAATAACATTCCTCCATGGTTGACAATAAAGAGGGAGCACATCATGTTGTCGATGATTGTTCCAGGTATATTGTGTCTACATTTTTTCTTAATGTAGTGGTATCTCATTTATCGTATTTTGTCACATAATGTCATATATATATTTAATGTTTTTCTATTATGCAATATGGTTTATATATCTAAATGGTACGTCTCATAATTAAATTTTTTATATGTTCAAATCAATCAGGTAAGTACCAAGTCAAAGATATGAATGTATATATCGAACCTCTTATTGGCGAGCTACTAAAGTTATGGAATGGCATCACTATGTATGATGTATCTAGACCAATACGACAAAGGCAATTTCAATTCCATGCAATGCTTGTATGGACAATACATGATGCCCCGGGGTTAACCCATTTTTGTGGTATGTAATTATAAGTTCCACTTTATTTGCATTTAATTTTATGAACTAGCTAGTTAATATAGTACGCACGCATGTTTTTCTAAATAATCAAGTCATTTTGTATAGAATTATAATTGATCACATAGATATTCCATCTCTTTATGTAGGTCTTCAAACAAAGGGGAAATTTGCATGTCCATTTTGTGGTCCTAAGATCAAATCTCGTTGTTCAAAAAGATCAGGAAAGGAGGTGTTTGATGAGTATAGGCACTTCCTCTCTAAGAATCACAGGTATTGAACTACTGAAAAAAATTTGTTCAATGGCAAGCAAGAGACTGCATTAAAACCGTAGAGAATGACACCTCATCTATGGAAGTTGTAATATAATAGAAATCGTCAAGGTACGTATGAATCATCGTATTTGAAATGTTATATTGTATTTTTTATTGTGTGTTACTTACTGTAATTGACATCGATTTATGTAATTTCATGATTGTCGCTCATGTGATCATGAAAGCATTAATGGGCTTCCACGAGGAATGAAAAGTTATCCTAGACAATTTAGTAGGTTTCCCTACTATGAGCACCTACAAATTTCTCATCTATTTGATACAATGCATATAGGAAAGAATGTGACTGAAACATTATGGCGAATATTGGATGGAAGTAGTGACAAAGAAAAAATTGTCAAAATTTGCAAAGACATTCAAGATAGCAAATATGCAATGAAAGACATCATTCAATTTCATAGCAACGGAGAGAAAATTAATATAAAATCACTTCCATGGATGTTAACGGACCAGCAAAGTAATTTTGTAAAAGAAGTCATTCGAAAAATTAAATTTCCCACTAGATTTTGTGCGAATATGAAGAATATCATAACAAAGAAAGGTGATTTTGCGGGGGTGAAAACGCACGATTGGAATGTCTTCATGAAGGTAATTATTATGGTATGCATTTAATTATTTTTTTTTTCCTATTCTAGTGAATATGGTTGGTATTTTTGTTTGTCTACTGTGTGTTGATAAAATGAAACGATTTGTATATTATTGTTACAATATGTTCTACCTCTCTCTATCCCATATAACTTCGACAACAATGTCAAGCAAATAATATATAGTCTCGGGAAATACATGAGGTAAGTGGTAATTTTTTCCATGCGCTTACTAGTGTTTGTTTAATTCAACATAGAACTTATATTTGATTTTCGTTCTCTAATTCATGTTACGTAATATAATATTTTTTTCCTTTAATATCTTGATTGGGTTGTCATGTCACTTGTAGATGGTTTTCATCTAAAGAATTCCATAAAGAAGAGATTAAGTATTGGAGGAGAGAAATTCCTCGTCTCATGTGTCAAATGCAGAAGCATTTACCTTCAACATTTTTCAATGCACAGGAACACTACCTCATACACCAAGTTGAGGAGATTGAACTGTGTGGACTTGCGCACTCAAGGTCCATGTGGATGGTTGAGAGGCACTTGAAATTTATGAAGGTTTTGGTCAGACAACGAGCATATGATGAGGGTTCTATGATGGAGGGATATATGGTATACCAAAACATGTTGTATATTAGTGAATATCTTCCTATATTAGCATCAAAGCTTAATTTACATCACATTTGTGATACAAAATCCAATAAATATTTCGAAGGGGAGTACCCAAAGGGGAAAGGTAGATCGAGGAAGGTGAAAGGTAATATAATACATTTGACTGTTGATTTTTATGTATATAAATCATACATATTCTATTTTTATATTCAATATTTTGCATCAATTTAAAGTGTAATAATATACTTTCATGTTAAGTGACTATACATTTGTATTGAATTTTAATTTTATTGTTATCAAACAGTTGGTCGAGAGTGGGATGCAATTCATTTATACATCGCAAACAATCTTGATTGGATGAAGGTATGGATCGAACGATGTGAACAATCTGGTCATGGAATATCATGGGAAGGTGTGGCTTCATTGGTTAAAGCTACACATAGTAATGGAGATACCAATCTAACACAAAGGGAAATCGATTTAGAAAGAGGTTTAAAAGATAAGCAGGTAAGCATATTAATCAACCACACTATTTATTTTTCTGTAAAAAATATTGTCGTTGTACACATTGATTTTTTTCCCTGTTATATGGCATTATAAACATGCACTAGTTAATCATAAATATCGGATCATTATGTAATATTTTCATGTATGGCTTGTTGTAGGTAAAACACCATAAGGCTATGTGGTGCAATGGCTGTAGATATCACATCAAAAATTTGGATGACACGAAGAAAACATCGGATTGTGGGATATCTGCAGTCTTTGAGGTGACCAATGTCTCTTCTAGAAGTGACAGACATCTAGAACTCTCTGAAAATCGATACTATGGGTATCTGGAAGACATTCTTCAGTGTGACTTTAACTCCTTCAAGGTATTTCTATTCTTTGTCAAATGGTACAGGTGTCGATTGAATCCACGTGATCCCGATAAAACAATTATTGAACATGATAATGGATTTACCATGGTAAATACAAGGTTGTTTGAGCCAGGAACAGAGCCCTATGTTCTTCCAACCCAATGTGAACATGTATTTTACTCTGAGTTTCCAGGTAGAGTGGGTTGGTCATTTGCTGTGAGACAGGATCCAAGGGTAAGGCCGGTAAAGTATAACATAGATGAAGGTAATGAATAAGTTCTCGAAGAAGAAGACGTCGTTGAAGATGATCATGATCAACATGAGTTAGATGATCATGTTCCAGAAGAAGATGTCGAAGAATTTCTTGAATCATATGATGTATCATACAATGTCCATGAAGATGATATTGACGATGACATGATGATTGTAACTAACATCGATGACGATGATGATATGGCCAATCCTTACAATGTTGAATTTGGATCATCGGATGATACAGATGATGACTCGGATGGAGAAGACGATGAATTCCATTGAAGTGTACGATGTATGCAGTAATATATCTACTCTATATATTTTGAATATTTAATATTGTGATAGAAGTATTGAATTTTTTTGCCGGTATGTATAATAAATTAACTGTTTCTTAGTGTTTTTTCCATTTTCTTGTAGGTTATAATTAGAAACATTGCTTGTTATATAGTATGATAGAAAACACATTTAATTTTTTTGTACATAGATATTTTTGACGGGTTATGAGGAATTGAGAGTGATGTGAGGGGGGGGAGGGGCCATAAGAGCTTCCACCTTCACTTGGTTGGCCCTGTTTAGTAGAGAATATTAAATGATTCTCGAAACAGAGAGAAGCTCATAAGTAAGGAAATGCACAATTATCATGCTAACCCAATTGGCGTGCTTGATCATGACCATCATCTTCATCATGCTCTTCATCATTGTATGATATCCGACGCAGCTACCTAGAAAGACCAACAACGTTTGTAGGGGCATTTTCACTCTTGAAGGAGCTTGTGGTTGTGCTACCTGACTTCCTAGAAGATCATATAGGTTCATTGGTGCTTGGAATTGAGAAAGTACTTAATGACAACTCATTCAACTCGGATCTGAAGATTGAATCCCTCATATTCACAAGGCTTGTGATGGCTTCACATTCACCCTCTATTTTCCATCCCTAAATCAGGCCCCCTTTTGGACCTGTGCTTTCTGCAGTCAAGGATCGATATTACAAGGTTACTGCAGAGGCACTAAGGGTCTGTGGAGAGCTAGTTAGGGCAATTCATCAAAATTGGATATGTCATAGGTTTTCAATTTTAATCCATATGTTCACCCCATTTACAATGCTATTTTAACCAGATTGGAAAATCAATACCAAGACCAGGAGGTGAAGGAGTGTGCTATTTCTTGCATGGGTTTGGTCTTTCAACATTTGGTGATAAACTTTAAGGAGAACTACCCATGTGTTTACCTCTTCTTGTTGATCGTATGGGAAATGAGATAACATGCCTTACAGCAGTGAAGGCATTTGCTGTTATTTCTAGCTCTTCTCTTCAGATAGATTTGTCATGTGTATTGGAGCATGTTTTTGCAGAACTAACAACATTTTTGCGAAAGGCCAATCGTGCATTAAGGCAAGCTTCATTGGGGACTCTAAATTGTTTAGTTGTTGCTTATGGTGATCAAATCACTTCATCTACATTTGAGGCTATTAAAACAAAAATTCCCTGTCTAATCATATGACTGCTTTAACATTGGAACTCTGCTGTACAATGCTGGATGATTAAAATCGTCACCGAAATGTTGGTGTTGTAGTACGTGACAAGGTTCTTCCACAAGCTCTTGTTCTAGTCAGGAGTTCATTGTTACAAGGTCAAGCTCTGCATGCTTTGCAATTTTTTTTGCATCTTTGGTGCAGTCAACAAACATGAGCTTTGATGCTTTATTGGATGCTCTTCTTTCAATTGCCAAAACTTCTCCACAATTGGGTGGTCTTGCAAAGAAAGCTCTCTATTCAATTGCTCAGTGTGTGGCAGTTCTTTGCCTTGCTGCAGGAGATCATAAATGTGCATATACTATAGAAATGCTGATGAACTCCTCATTTGTTTTGGAGTTGAAGAGATCAATCACAGAACAAGCAACCTTCGGCTTGTTTTCAAATTCAGTGAATATTCTTATGATTATATTCAGTGAATATTGGAAAAATTCTGAAGATGTTGAAGGCAGAGACTCAGGCACCGTCCGATCGCGATGATCGACGGTTGTGGTTGCATTTTTTTTTGGGAGATATCCCAAATTGACCATGAAGTTTTGTATCTTAGCATTTATAATGCCAAGTCTGAGTAGTCTAATTTGACGCGTAGTGCAAAGGATTCTTGGTGGGGGATTTGGGTGATTGGACTCCATGAGAAGCTCACTAGCCTGGAGCCCTGGAAAACCTATCAGGCCCCCAATCCTTTTGGAAAATGTGGCATTAGTGAGCTCATCGGATTCTTTTGAAGTTAGAAGTCGGATATCCGATGCCTCTTGCCATCGGTGGTATGGCGAGGTTTTCGGATTCTGAGCTTTGATGATTTATTCGATCGATGCTCTTCTTTCAAGTGCCAAACCTTCTCCACAATTGGGTGGTCTTACAAAGCAAGATCTCTATTCAATTACTCATTGTGTGGTGGTTCTTTGCCTTGCTGTAATACATCAGAAATGTGCATCTACTGTAGAGATGTTGATGAACATTCTGAGAGACAGTAGCGATGCCAATTCGGCCCGATAGCACCTTGCTCTGCTATGCCTAGGTGAAATTTATAGATGAAAATATCTTAGCCATCATGCAATCATTGAAGGCATTGTGATTGAGTCTTTCCAATCTCCTTTTGAAGAAATAAAGTCAACTACTTCTTAATGCACTTGGAAACATATCTGTCGGAAACCTCTCAAAATATATTCCATTTATTTTAAATCAAATTGACAACCAACAAAAGAAGTAGTACCTTCTATTACATTCCTTGAAGGAGGTTATTGCTAGGCAAACTCTAGATGAAGATGGGCAAGTTGACTTGTAGGATGCATACGTTGACAAAATTCTAAGATTATTATTTAATCATTGTGAGAGTGAGGAAGAGGGGGTGTGCAATGTTGTTGCAGAGTCGGATCGAAAACCATCTTTCCTAGCCAAAAACCCACATTAGCTTGGGCCATGATCAGACAACTATTGGCATATGGCAGTACAGAGTGTGCAGATTGTCATTGATGGAAATCAGATGAGACGGGGAAGCTTGTCATGCATCTTGCCATGAAAGGGAATGTCAATAAGATGATGACATGAGTAGCAATGTATGATGGCTATGACCAAGGTGTTCATAGTAGAAATGAATGAAATGAGGTGGGAACCACCATGCACTTGAGATATCCGATCCTAAAAAAAGAAGAAACAGGAAGGGGTTGCCACTTACTAGATTGATACTACATGAGTGCCATCATAAGCATATTATCCATGCCATTTCCAAATCGGGGGTTATAACAATCAATTCTAGAATGTATAATGACAATCACTTGAAAACAATAAGACAATTAAAGGAGGCCCATATTTGCATTACTGCCTTGAAAGTAGATTTGGAAAAGGAACACCAGAACTGGCGCACTGCTCATAGTAACTATGAGAGGCAGGTTGTTCTCCAGGGAGAAATTACACAAGATTTGGGTAAAACCCCTAAATCATTGGCGAAATTACAGGAGGAGGTATTGGATTTGCGTAAAGTTGCAGAGACAATGAAAGATGAATGTGAATCTTCTAAAGTTTCATGAGAGATGGATATGTTGGCAGGATGTTAATATATGAATGAAGGTTCGAAGTTGTATGGCAGGATGTTACATCCAAAGGTGAAAGTCCATCCAAAACTGAAAGGACCTATCTACGCGTTAGAGATAACTGCTTGTTGACAAAAGAATGCATTAAAAATCACCCTGTTGCGTTAGAGAAATATAACGAGAGAGATGGGGAGGGGAATGTTCCCATCAGTATTTCTTATTCCACAGTTTCAAATGATAATGAGCTAAAAATCTCTCTTTAAACTGAGTCTAATGTGAACTCAACTCATAGCTGCAGAAACGATTCACTTCCACTTGAAGCAGCATCAACGTCCTTATCTGATTCAGGCAACTAAAAATTCCATCATGAAAATATGTCAAAGGATAGTACTGCAAATGTTGAAATCCATAGTGAAGCATAGTGTAATACTGCAGGAATGGATTGAAGGCTAACTCGTCTCGATCAAAATGTACACGTCGAGCTTCCACCTTTCCTTCCTGATCTAAATCTGAATGTTCATGATCGTGATGTTCCCTATAGCTTCAGGAAGAGGAGAAAGAAGGTTACGAATCTACACCCGAGGACAAGGCGAAAAATAAGAACATATAAACGAGACTCAGGGATCGTCCGATCGATTGATCAATGGTGGTGATCTATTTAGTCATTGTGATTTATCCCACATTGGTTGTGTGGATGAGTCTTTATGTGTTGATATATTTCGGTCCTCCCTAATTCTTTCGATGTGTAGTGCAAAGGATAGGTGGGGGTGCTGGGTGTTTGGACTCCACGAGAAGATCACCAGCTCGGTGCCCGGGATGACCTGTCAGGCCCCCTATCCTTTTTTTACATGTGGGAACTCAATTGTTGACGAGGATAATGACGTGGCAATGATGTGTTGCGAACATGGCAGAATGTGAATCTGAGATGGAAAAATGGCGTGGCATTGACAAGGATGACAAGGTGGATAATGAAGTGGTAGTGTCTAAGAACCAAGAGGAGCCGAATCTCTTAAATCCTAGAGCATGTAATCGATGGTCCTATGCTGTGTTGAAAAGGGGCTAAAAGAAAGCTAATACAAAGAGCTGAAGCTCTTACAGGGCTAGTGTTAAAAAAAAAGGGTGGGACATGAAAAATTTATTTATAAAAGCGCTAAGTTAAAAAAGTCTAGGGATAATGTTTTTTTTTAAACAAATGTAAAATATCATCAGATTTCCAACGAACGGAATAGATTTCGGATATTCGCCATACTAGGGAAATATCCGACGTTCCTGCCATACCACCGACGGCTAAGAACATCGGATGGCAAGCATTTTTGCATTCTAATGTCATCGGTTATTCGACTTCAACGTTTAACTTTATTTTTGCTCATTATATGAAAAGACATGTTATTTCATGAAGAGGTGTAAAAGAAGGAGTATATATATATATGAAGGTATTATGTGATGAGTTGTGACTGCATAAAATGCATTATAGATCATAAGAAAGAAAAGAATAAGTGCAGCAATCCAAGAAGATTAGTGAAGAAATTTATCTCAAGGATGGAAGGGTGGTGCTAGGGCAAGTCGGTGCCTGCAAAGGGGAGTAGGTGCTTCCTTTTCAGTCATGGTTGAATAAATAGGGGGTTGAGCTTTTCAGATTCTTTTGAAGTCAAGAGTTGGATATCCAACACCTCTTGCCGTTGGTGGTATGGCGAGGTCGTCAGATTCATCATCATCATCATATTCCTTATTATAAATAATATTATAGGGGCCTTCACCTCCCAATCCTTCTCAGAAGTAGGCTCCTATTGATCCCTCTTATAGCCATCTTAATGTTGTGGAGAAATTCCATGTTCTTGACAATTCGTTTACGTCTCATTAGGTCATTGTCTATGCATAGATAAGTGTAGGTATCATGTTTTTGGCCCTTCTCTCTTTTATTTACAATTCATTTTCAAAATATATTATTTTTTATAACTAGCATGCATCTTGTAGCATACCTTTGGGGCTTACTTCTTACTCTTAGCATACTGTAATGGGATGCCATATGATATCATCCTTCCACAATTGTCAAGGAAATGTAGTTGAACTCAAAGGTTTTATAAAATGGAAACCATCTAAAGTGATAATATCCAACAACATGACAAAATTGTTAAAAAGGGGATAGTATGGTAATCACACATTGTACTCATTATATTTTCAAACATCCAAAGCCTATGTTCTCTTGGATCTCCAAATTGTAATTGACAAACATTCAAATCTATTTGTGCGATATTCCCAAAGGTATTCCACCTACTAGAGATCATGATCAAACTAGATCCTCAAGAATATTTCCATTTTCATTGATGATGATTAAGAAGATCTTCTTAGATGGGAACTCATATGGAAAATGGACTTTAATGAATCATAATATAAACATGGCATAGCTACTTGTACTCTTTCTCCCTCTTTTTCTTCACACAAGTTTATATTTAAATAAATTTGGAATATGTTTTTTTTTGTTATGGAAAGGGAAGTTTTGGATATTGCAAACATGTAAAGGTGTTTTGGTGTTCATAAACTAGGCTCTAACTAAAATTTAAGTCAACTAAGGTTAATCACCACAAAAGAAGGTTTCAAGTTTTAGAAATAGATTTTTGGAAAAAATATGGACATGCCAATGTAACTTTGTTTTTTCCTATAAGTTTTTGTTATACCTATGCATATAGAAAGTTTTCATTACCTAGTTGTGATAAAATGTAACACTCTCGTAGACTTTTTTAGCAAATTCAATAGTGTAGCAATTGAATATGTTTTCTAAAATTTATTTGAAATCACTTAATAGTAATTCCAATCTTGTCTAGTGATACCTTGAAGGGATCTACCCCTATCTATATCATTCTAAAAAAAGTTAGATTGATTTTTTGAAATTTATCAAAATCACTTTATATTATACATCTTAAGACCATCCACACTATCTATCACAAGCATGTATCATTTACATCAATTCAAGCAACATATAATAATTATTTTTCATAATGTTAGGCTTCATACTTTCAAATTTATCACATGTGAAGCTATGATATTAATTTATGAGCTAACCACTTCACATTTGTTGGCATTGTATTTATAACATTAGCATTTTGGCATTCAAACTTCATGTTGATCATGCATCTGTTAAGATCCTAGTGGGTGTCCTTCACTAACATCTCGAGGTTTTGGTGCAACGGTTCGTATCATCTGGTATTAGAGCCTCCACCCAGGTTCAAGTCACAGAGCAGGTGGCAACGCCGACATTGCAGTGTTCGTCTGGGGCTCATACGGCGCAAAGGGGACACCACTGTATGGGCGCACATCCAGCCCAGAGTCTAGACTGCGGAGCGTGGTGGGATGTTAAGATCCTAGTGGGCGTCCTTCACTAACATCTCGAGGTTTTGGTGTAACGGTTTGTATCATCTCGTCACCAATTTTAGAGGCAGGTGGAGAATCCACATCCAAGAGATAGAGCTTTTGTTGAACACATCTATGTCCCCGAGTGAATTTCTCATCACAATTATAGCAAATCCCCTTTTCTCTGCATGCTTGCATCTCTGTTTCAGATAAACGCTTGATAGGAGTTGGTCGAGGAGCCTGTGGTATAGGTGGTCATTGAGAACCCATATTTCGGAAGGGAACAAAAGTGGGCTTGGAGCGTTGTTGGGCTGCAATCTTGTCTTCTGCCAACTTAGCCAACCCTAGGGCTTCCATCATTATGTTGGGACAGAACATTTTGACCTCAGAGCGGATGGCATCCTTTAGACCACTGATAAAACAACTTCGGTAAAAGTCATCAGACAATCCTGCGGTGTGGTTGGCTAGTTTCTCAAATTCAGTTTGATACTCTCTCACAGTGCCAATTTGGAGAAGTTTAGTGAGGGCTCCTCTGAAGTCATCAAAAGCACTAGGACCAAATCGTTGCAAAAGGAGTTGGAAAAAGTCTGGCCATTTTGGCTCTGCATGAGCCTTGATGTACCAATGGTACCATTGAAGAGATTCCTATTCCAAATGAAAGGATGCCAGCGAAACTTTGTTGACATCAAAAGTATTATGCAAACTAAAATACTATTCTGCACGATAGATCCATCCAGTTGGATCAGTACCATTGAAGTGAGGAAAATCAAGCTTCGGACCGTGGAAATTGCTAGAATAAGAGAACCCATTGTCTGATGAAGACTCAGACTACCGTTTGTTGTTCATAGCTGAAGGTTCAAGATGGAGGCCGAGAAATTTTTCATCTAGATCCTGGAGTTTGGCTTGGATGGCTACAAGTGTGTCCTCCATGGTTTTTTCTCCTGCACGGGTGACAACCATAACTAGGATTTTTTATTTATTTATTTTTATTGGGTAGGAAAACAAAAACAGAAACTACTTCAGAAAAGGAAAATCTGGACTTGGGAAAAAATTTGAAGGGTAATTGGGGTTTGACTAGGTTTTGGACACTTTCGAATAGACAGGAAAGCAAAAATGAGGATTTCAGAAGCGAGGTGAAGGAATGGGAAAATTTGGCAGAGGGACACAAAGAAGCAGAATTCAGAAAGGAACTCTGTGGTAAAATTTGAAGGTGATTGGGTGAAATCTGAGGAAGTTATGGCAAACCCTAAAAATAGACAAATGTGGGATTTTGAGCTTTGGGAAGGGGAATTGGGGATAGGGTCCTCAGGAATGAAATATGCAGAATGGGATGATAGGATTTCCCCAAAAATTTCAAGGAAAACAGAGTGAAAACAAGGGAGATATGGAGAAAAAAACTGTTTTTTATTTTATTTTTTCAAACTGGAGTGGCTACGACTCGGAAGGAACTTGAAACGGTGCTGAATGGATTGACAATGGCTGGATCTGGAATGGCTTGCAAAATGGATCTGGATCTAAAACAGCGCAGCAATGATCGACAACAGTTCAACTAAAAATAGATATGGACCCCAGGTATGTGCGGCTTCCTAACAGTTCAGGGGTTTCACTCGGCCACCAATGCTGTCTGACGACTTGCGTATTGGGGAAGTACCCCTCACTCCACGGCTCAGGTAAAACTGATAACCACTTTGCCACAAACGACAGCTCTTGGTTTACCTCATGGGTGGGAACTAGTCAATCAGGTAGGGGTCGTTGCCCTTTTCGCTGGCAGGTCCTCTCAATGGGCCAGCTACTTTGGGGTTCCTGTGGTACTCCTCACAATGAGTTTTAGGGCTTATGCCCAAGTACTTCCTACAGTTAAGCGGATAGGGATTATTCCCAAATCCGAACCTGCAACAGATGCGAAAAAAATTTTGGCAGAAATTTCACCCAGCGAGCCCAAGAAAGTGCTCTGATACCAGATGTGATGCATCTGCAACAATTAATTAATAATAATATGCGAAATAGCAGAAATGACAGAACTTAGAATCACTTTTATATTGATCACAGGCCACTTTGAGGGGGCAACCTCATATGAGCAAGCTCAATACAAATAACTTCACCGTGCCTTCATAGGTCTCAACACACACTTATATACTAAGTCTAGGCACCAATACTATGGGTCAAAACCATGGGCCACTACAAACTATGGATCAACAATACTACGGGCGACTTACAAAGCATATGCGCCAACATCAATAACATAAACTATTGATCAACAAATACTACGGGACGACTTACCAAGCATATGCGTCCAACAACAATATACTAAAA
Source organism: Larix kaempferi (assembly GCA_027924585.1). Classification (NCBI taxonomy): domain Eukaryota; kingdom Viridiplantae; phylum Streptophyta; class Pinopsida; order Pinales; family Pinaceae; genus Larix; species Larix kaempferi. The sequence continues at coordinate 11,871,889 of BSBM01000877.1, forward strand.
AAGTAAAGACATGGGTTCCTAACAACATCTTTATGTACAAAATAGTGTTGGACTATTACCATTACTTTATATTATATACATCTTGGCCATATGTTTGTAATATCCCAACAGGGTTTTGAAGCATCCAAAAATGTTTGCATTGCACATTGTTTCCCAAAGTTCCTTTAATACATCTTAAACTCAAATTTTCACTTCTACTTACACCAACGAGGCATGTGTCTTTATCTATTTCCTTATTTTTTATACAATTTTAGTATAAAAATATGCAAAATATGCAATGAAACCAATGTGAAGATTAAATCCACGCACTATTGCAATGCATATTATTTACTGCAAAGAGAAAGACAACCAAGAACAACACACATTCCAACATTTAGTTCCACTAGATCACTTAATTGGTTTACAAAATTTTCCAACCGATATCATGGATCACCGAGTGATTGCTAAATTCATTTTATTATTGTTTGATATTACGAATAGATTGTCAATGGACTAGGGCATACAATTTAATACATGAATTAATGGATGAATTTGTAGGGCATACAATTTAATAATGAATTAATGGATGAATTCATCAGTTCGACTGTAGATTATATTAGAGGTTAGAAAATGTAATTATCTATGACCAATACTTAGACAGTAATGAATGAACTTGCCTAGGTCATCTGAAGATTTTATTAGAGTTTTATAAATCTAGTTATGTGAATATCACCCAAGCAAAAATGGGGAAAGCGCCCAGATCATTTGTAGTTTTTTTTAGAGACCAAAAAGATATAAATTTTTGTTGAAATCCAAAGCTACTAGTGTTTTGAAATAAAACTGGATCCCCACCTCCCAACCACCGTGAGTTGAAATCTAAATCCAAGCCATGCAAAGAAGAAGAAATAAAGAACGATTTTGCCCCATGCAAATTAGCTTGTTTTATAATATTTGACAAATGGATGAGGTAGTTTTATGTAGCTTGTTTAAATTCTTTATTTTGTTTGAAGATTGCATCAAACTCATTCCATTTGTTCTTTTTGAATGCTTGCTATGTATAGAATTATTTAGATACACTCTGGAAAAGGTAGTGTATATCAGCCCGGTGTTTGAAGAAAAATTAGAACCAATAGTAGAGAACCATAATTTAAAGAAAAATTCATTCTAAAATATACAAGAATTAAGAAGTAAAATTTTCCAGGTAGTGTATATGAGCCTGGTGTTTGAAGAAAAATTAGAACCAATAGTAGAGAACCATAATTTTATGCAAAATTCATTGTAAAATATACAAGACTTAAGAAGTAAAATTCAATGTAAAATATACAAAATTTAAGATTATTATTTTTAAAGAGTTTTTCATTCCCTGAAATGCTGACAGATCAAGAACCAAGTACGTCCCATTGGGGGCAATGTTAAACATTGCTATTTGGTTATGAATAATAAAATTTTGCCTGTGATTAGTATAAATAACTTCAGATGCTAAATTCATTTTATTATTGTTTGATAGAACGAATAGGTTGTCAATGGACTAGCAATACTGAGAGGGTACATGATCCAATTCCAAGATGCAAATCATAGGGAAAAATTAAAAGATTTGACTGAATAAATTATGGGGACAGAAACACGAAATACGAACAAGATGCCCACAAAGAGAAGAGTTACAATAGATATTTTGGAAGATTGTTCCCAAAAGAGCGGTTCACACTTTTTTTTTTTTTTACAGTAATGGTTGACAAGATTTTATATTGAAAAAAAGAGCAGAGTTACAATAGATATTTTGGAAGAGTATTGTTCCCAAAATTGGAGAGCTGTCATAGCAGGCTCATCCATTTCAAGTCTTTGATTTTCAGTCACACCCTCGATTCTACAATAGCTATAGATCTTTATATACTTTCCTCACAGTAAACAACAAAGGAAATACATTATCATGCAAATAGATAGTTAACTCTCTTCTGAGCTATTATACACAAAAAAACAAAGCATCTAGAGAATCATGGTGAATTATGCAGAGCATTGATGGCCAATGTTCTCCTTGTTGCAATTCCTTGTTCCAGAGTTCTCCTCGTCGTTTCCATGGAAGATCGTAGAGTTTCTTTTGATATCAAACTTCATTCCATCCAGCTTTGCTTCAACCACTTTCACACTGTTGTGTAGCGAGTTAATCTGGGTGTTGATATCCTCGAAGCAAGGGCAGTCGTTGTCCATTTTTCCAGCAAGTACCTCAAAGTACTCCTTCATTTTGCTACAGATAGTACTGATTTCCAGGTTAGAGATCTGAACAAAAGTGGCAAGATGAGACAAAGCTTTTTTCTAATCAAAATATTCTCCCCTAAACCTACGGAGCTGACTCTCCAGCTCCATCAGATGCATAAGAACTTCTGAAGACGGGCTGTCCTCCCCATGGGAAGACTCCAAGTTGATAAGACCGTTATCCATCCCATGCTCATGAGATGTCCAATTCTTACCACTGCCAGTCTAGCTGGAAATCCTGTGGCAAGCAAAAGGGTGCAGTACCGCCCCACCCAGGTTCAGATTGTTGCCCAATTCCAGAGAGGCCACTGATCCCTTTCCATTACCTTTCTCGCCAAAGAGTCCCCGTGCTATTGGGTGCACAAACCCACCATAGTTATGGCTAGTTCTTAATTCTAACGGCACCCAGTTTCTGCCATTGACTAGCTCATCCACCTTGGACAGACCCCGTCATAAATTTTGAGCCGACCCACCACGCGCTTTCCCAACACCACCATTCCCTTGTCCCTGAACAACATCGAAAGCAGACAAATACCGCTTCACACCAGCCCTGCCTCCATTATCCTAGATATTATTCATGCAACGGTGGCATTGCATCGAAGAAAAGTTTGAGACCTTATCGACCTCCATTGCTGGTCGTTGAGGATTCAAAATTCTAATCCAAACTACGGAGGGTCCTTGGAGCACCCAATTCTCAATATTTCAAACATGTAGGATGGCGAGCCTTCTCCCATGAAGCGTGATATAAGGTAGGGAAGAAGGTGGACGTAGTATTAAATTCATGCATGTGGGGCAGGTGGGATGAGATCAGTGAGGGCGCCAAGTGTTCTAGAGGTACGCGGGAGAGGATCGATGATAGGAAGAAGATCCCAAGGCAATATTTCCTTTACTCCATAATTTTTTTTATGTTTTGTAATGTTTGGGGGAAGGGAATTAGGATTCAAGGTGGTCATATAGAAAATAGGAATGGGACTAAGGAACCCAGTTGGTAAGAATGCTAAGGCCATTGATGATCATCGAACCACAATCTAAACCGACACCAATATTTTCCATGCGGTCTACTTCTTTATTGTTGTTTCTCAGGACATGGAGGAAGGAGATGGAGTTAAAATCCTTAACTGCATAGGAGAAGAGGATTTGAAGATTAGAGGTGGGTTTTTTCCTTTGGAGTAAAAAAGGACTCCTCCCACACCTGCCAGCCCGGGAGCGGTTAATCACACTTTCTTGCGTAAGATTGTTCCTTGTTATTTTATTCTCATATCAATGATGAAAAATACAGAGAAAGATTGGATTACTATGGAGCATCATAAGCAATACTAATCATTTACCCTTTAGCTTGCATTTAATACCTTGACATCATCATCATCATCATCATCATCATCATCATCATCATCATCATCGGCATCGTCATCTTCATCGTCATCATCATCATCACCATCATCATCGACATCGTCATCTTCATCGACATCGTCATCATCATCATCTTCATCATCATCATCTTCATCCTCATCGTCATCCTCATCATCATCTTCATCATCCTCCTCATCATCTTCATCATCATCATCATCATCATCATCACCATCATCATCGTCTATGGATATCCGATGAAGATACCCAGAAAGACCAATAGTGTTTGGCGTTGGTGGTTTAGCAAGATCGTCGGATTATTTTGTTCTAAGATGGGTAGAGTTTATAATTGAATTTATAATTTTAATAATATAGTAAAAGGGTTTTAACTTATAAAGGTGATAATAGAATATGTTTTGATTTTACATTACTAATAAATAGAATCATGAGATAGAAACCAGGGAATCACTACTACATAGAATCCATTTCCTTGTTGTTCACACTTTCTTGCATAAGATTTTTCCTTGTTATCGGATTCTCATATCAATGATGAAAAATACAGAGAAAGATTGGATTACTATGGAGCATCATGAGCAATACTAAACATTTTCCCTTTAGCTTGCATTTAGTACCTTGACATCATCATCTTCATCATCTTCATCATCATCATCATATTCATCATCATCGGCATTGTCATCTTCATCGCCATCATCATCTGTTGAGATATTGTAACTTCAAAGAATATTATATTTGTACTTTATCATTCCGGAGATGTTTCATTCCTCCGTGAAGATCTTTTTGTATATCCGGAGATGTTTATTCCTCCGTCGGAATGTGGTAACTCGGGTTATTAGACTTCCCTAGTGGGGGTCGGCCCTAAATGTGTTATGTGGGTCAAAGGGTTATTAGACCACCCTAGAGGGGTCGGCCCAGTCAGTTATAATGGGGTATTTAACCTAATGGTTAAATACGAGCCTACATGTACTTGTGTAAAATACATATCAGAGTAGTGTATAAATAGAGGAGGTGTGTTCCTCATTTGATACACATTCACTCACTTGAGGATAGCGCACTTGTGGAGGAGAGGTCTGCTATTGTGGAGGAGGAGATCATGTCTCAGGGTTTCATCTTTGTATATTGCTGGTCATCTATATTGAGGAAGCTTTGCTGGGTTTTCTACCCCATGAGGGTTTCCCAGGATAAATCTCTGTCTCTTGTGTTTATGCTGTGCTTGTTGTTTCTTCAGTGATCCTGTATAAGCTATTATTGTGAAATGGAATGTAATGTTGCTATTTTCTATCTTAGCATATTAAATCTTAACATGGTATCAGAGCTAACCTGAAGGAAGACAAGGTATGGCACTAACGACACTTGCCTTACTTACGACAATTTGAAGGTTAGGGTTTTACATAGAAAAAAACTAGTCATCGTAGCACTTTCGCTATAAATCCGTTTTGGCGAAGTTTTCGGATCTAAAATTGTTACAGGACGAATATTAAATCTCCAGGTACCTTGTGTCCAAAGGACAACCTCTAATTCGTTATACTTTGTGATTTATGATCTGTACAATATAGGGTTTCTGCCTCTTCCAGATCTGAGTCAAAATCAGGTGACCTTGGGAAAAAGGTCATATCTTGGGCTAGGAAGCTCCAAATGAAATTTAGTAAAAAGTGACAGGTAGTACACAGTCTGTACTATCTCAGAAAACGTTTGCAGAGGCCGAGGTTGAACCAGTGACACGTGGAACTCCGTACAAGTTCGCCCTCCTGTATTATCCCATAAACAGGTCATGTTGCGACACTTGGCATAAATCTCTCTCAGAGAGTCCAAGTGAGGTCAGACCTATCAGGATGGAAATATAACAGGCCGAGATACCTCAAGAAAGTTTTTCAGAGGCCGAAGTTCAAACAGTGACACGTGGCACGCCGTACAAGTTCGCTCTTCTGTTTTATCCCAAAACAGGTCACGTTGCGACATTTGACATAACTCTCTCTCAGAAAATCCAATTGAGGTCAGACCTGTCAAGATGGAAAGATAACAGGTCAGGATATCTCAAAAAAAAACATTTTCAGACCCTGTGGATTGAAAAGTTTGGAGTTACACCAGAAACAATCAGGTACATATTTCTGTCAAAACAGAATTATTTTTGAGTACCTTCATTCATGGCTTCCGGAATTTAGGGCTTTGAAGAAAGTTGGAATTTTTGTAAACGGAGACCACGGCTGAATGCTACTCATCAAAATAAAAATTTAGAGACCAAGATCAGATTTTTTGGTTGGGCAGAAGGCCGGGCTTGATCAAACCCTAGTTCGGGACTTTGATCAGAAAAGTGGAAAATTAGGGCTTTTGTAAAAATGGGAATTTTTTAAATCTGTGACCATGGCTGGAAGCTCCTCGAAAAAATAGAAGCTTAGAGCTTTGGATCAAACATTTTGATTGGGAAGAAGAGTGGGATTCATAAAACCCCAGTTCAGGGTCACGTCCAGTGAATCCGGAAGTTTCAAAGGCAAAATTGAGGAGTGAAACTTTGCAGTTTTCAAATTCTGAATATATCAATTTGATCAGCTCATCAAGGCGCATATTTCTATCCTTTCGGAAGTTTGAATTTTTGGGGTTTCTCTGACAAACCCATATCCAGCTCCAGGTCCAGTTCTTGCAAATCAAGTGGATAGGGTTAATCCTAGAAGAAGATGGATTGGTCACCTGCATAAGTGAAGGAGTTCTTGTTTCAGAGGGAGATGAGGCTAAGGCTTTACATAAAGAGATTACAAGCGATCTCGACAGGTATGACTCATCGAGGTATGTTTTGAGATTTGTTCATGATTAAGTTTATGGTATGTTTGTCTTCATGTTATTACGGTTAGTACAATCTTGATTTTAGATTTGTTGTATCACCTTAACAAAATTATGAATGCATGATAGAAGATATTCATTGGTTAGGGTGTTGACACTTATGATTGTACTAATGCATTATGATGTTGTGTGAGGTTGATGTTGTCTGCTAACAAGATACAGGTACATCACAAAAGACAAATCAGGCTCCATGACCATGAAAACATGAAGACAAAGACTCATCCATAATCTTTGTTCTACTTACGAGGTATGTATGACTTTGTTATATTATGCTTAACCTATGAGACATGCAGGTTCTAGCTCAGGATCTCTAAATCATTGAAGAGATTGTTTAGGTATGTTGTACATAACCAAGTAGGTATACTAATCCAGGTATGTTTCCCATGAATCTTACCTTGTGTTAGGATCCCTTATATAAGTATACTTGGAATGATTGGTTATGCTTATTCATAAAGTTAGTAATCAAGGGATTATGCATATTATATCTTTTATCTTGATTGATGATATGCATGAGTAAAAGAAGACTTCCCTGAAATCTTGAATACTAATGTTTATTAACTATAATCATGACTATACATTTTCAAGATTATTTAGTACTATAATGTTTTGATAGCATTTAGAATATACTAATGAGTGTATGTTTGTGTATGAGATCATGAGGATGACTCTTGAGCATGCACAGTGGTACAGAATGAATAGAAGTTCAAAAGACATACAGAAGATCAAGCGGGAGGCAGCCACACAAACATAAAAGATAAGTATTTGAGTTGCTATTTGAAATAGTAATGATATTGCCTGTAATAGGTTGTATGCATATTTGTATTCCTAGAATATATAATGCTGAGTGTAAACATTCATAGAGCATTGAACAGTATACAACTAATGTGCATATGTTTGGTAAGTTGGACAAACATTCCATTGTTGCTTGTCTAGAATGAAACCTCTTTGCTGACATGCCGAGAGCTGTGCACACTCTCGATAGTATGTTCTGGTAGAGATGGAAGGCATCTAGATAGCCACTGTATGCATACAGGATATGGGAAAGTGTTGTGCCAAAGTATTGGTCAAATTAGTTGCATAACTATATAAATGATATCTGTATGCATAATAGGTTACCATGTCAATATGATTTGATGATTATGAAGTATTACTAATCCTGTACTTAATTTTGATTTGTAGGAAAGATCATGATGAATGATGAACACTGAACAAGCAATGGATGTTCAACAAGAAGATTTACAAATCAAACAAAATATAGAAGGCTCATGGCTAGAAGATTCTCTTAGAAAGAGGAAGAGAATCATGATGAGATGTTTGCTCCAAGTGGCTAAAATAAGACCATTCTCTTAATGGTGTAATTAAAGAAGAAGTGTGAATCAGGTTCTATATGGTTCCCAGGATCGATAATCAATTGATGAGCTTAATGATCACCATGGGTGATATGGATCTCAACCTTTTCTACAAGGTTGAATATGGCTTCTATACACATATGACATGGATGCAAGAAGGAACTCACCACAGAGTTCGAATGATGTTGAGGCTCATATCAATAGACCCATCTGATGAGAGATGGCACAGATAGATGACTGTAGAAATGAAATTGAAAGATCTCAGATTGATGCATTACTTTCTAAGTATAAAAGTATGGAAAGTCTCAGAAGTAATCTCTCTCAACCAGAGAAAGTATGCTGAGAAATCTTGAGAAGACTTGATATGTTGGAATGGCCACTCTTATGGATTCCAACTTGAAGCTGTTAGGAGATGACTCATCAGAGTTAGTGGATATAACTCTGTACAGTCAAATTATTGGGTCATTGATGTATCTAACATATACTAGGTTAGATATATGCTTTGTTGTGAACACCTTGAGTCAGTATCTAGTGGAAACTAGATGTGTTCACCCGATAGTTGAAAAGCATGTGATGAGGTACATAAAGGATACGATAGACTTTGATCTATGCTATCTTGGAGATCATGACTTTAGATGGCTAATCAGATGCTGGTTGGGAAGAAAGTGTATCAGACAGGAAGAACACATCAAGAGGATGTTATTGTCTGGGATTAACCATGATCTCGTGGTTTAGCTGGAAGCAGTCTAGTGTGGCTCTCAGCACAAGCATAATATATGGCTGCTTGCTCTGCTAGTTGTGAAGAAGCTTGGCTTCAGGATTGGTTTGAATTAGAGATAGAACCAACTGTGATCCTATGTGACAAATAGAGTTGTATGAAGATGAGAAAGAATCTAGTGTTCCATGATAAGTCAAAAAACATAGGGATCTAATAAGATATGATGCAGAAGGAACTAAAGTTTGAATTTGTAACAGGTTACCGATGTACTAACCAAATCTCTACCTCAAGTGAAGAAGTTACCAACATACTAACCAAACCTCTGTCTCGAGTGAAATTTGAATACTTCCGAGACAAGCTTGGTGTAGCTCAAAAGGACCCTCCTCGAAAGGGGGAGTAGTATAGTCACTGATGATGAGATTGTCTCATCGAACAACAAGGTCGATGATGAGGTAACCTGTTCTCTACACCTAGATACTTAGAAATATTTAGATTTAGGACTCTTATGCTTAGAATACTTTGTTTTACATGCTTTTGATGATAGATGTATTGGTGAGAATACATGCTTTTGATGATAAGATGTATTGGTAAGAATACATACTTTTGATGACACATGTATTGATTAATGTACTCATATGGTTGAGGATACTTGTACTTGTATTGATGAGAATACATGTGGGGATTGTATCATCCTTGAACACTTGTCCTAAAGAGAGCCGTAGACGTATGGTCTCCGAAAATGAAGTCCTTAGTGGACAGTTGAGGGGATTGGATCATCCCTGGACTTTCAGTCCTAAAGAGAGCCGTAGACGTGAGGTCTCCGAGAATGAAGTCCTTAGTGGACAGTTGAGGGGATTGGATCATCCCTGGACTTTCAGTCCTAAAGAGATCCGTAGACGTGAGGTCTCCGAGAAGTGGGGATTGTATCATCCCCGGACTTAGGTCCCTGAATTGATCCGTAGACGTGAGGTCTCCGAGAAGTGGGGATTGTATCATCCTCGGACTGCGGTCCCTGAATTGATCCGTAGACGTGAGGTCTCCGAGAAGTGGGGATTGTATCATCCTCGGACTTAGGTCCCTGAATTGATCCATAGACGTGAGGTCTCCGAGAAGTGGGGATTGTATCATCCCCGGACTTAGGTCCCTAAATTGATCCGTAGACGTGAGGTCTCCGAGAAGTGGGGATTGTATCATCCCCGGATTGCGGTCCCTGAATTGATCCGTAGACTTGAGGTCTCCGAGAAATGGGGATTGTATCATCCCCGGACTTAGGTCCCTGAATTGATCCGTAGACGTATGGTCTCCGAGAAGTGGGGATTGTATCATCCCCGGACTTCGGTCCCTGAATTGATCCGTAGACGTATGGTCTCCGAGAAAGTGATTTTTGATGTGGTTACTTGTATCGGTAGGATACTTGTATTGATGATGTGGTTACTTGTATCGGTAGGATACTTGTATTGATGATGTGGTTACTTGTATCGGTAGGATACTTGTATTGATGATGTGGTTACTTGTATCGGTAGGATACTTGTATTGATGATGTGGTTACTTGTATCGGTAGGATACTTGTATTGATGATGTGGCTACTTGAGTCGGTAGGATACTCATATTGTTGATATGGTCACTTGTATTGGCATGAATACTTGTACTGCTGATGATCATGTGATGACGATGCTGCTGATCGTGTGATCGTGTGATGATGATGCTGTTGATCGTGTGATGACGATACTGATGATCGTGTGATGACGATGCTGATGATCGTGTGATGACGATGCTGATGATCGTGTGATGATGATGCTGCTGATCGTGTTATGATGATGCTGCTGATCATGTGATGACGATGCTGATGATCGTGTGATGACGATGTTGCTGATCGTGTGATGACGATGCTGCTGATCGTGTGATGACGATGCTGCTGATCGTGTGATGACGATGCTGTTGATCGTGTGATGACGATGCTGATGATCATGTGATGATGATGCTGCTGATCGTGTGATGATGATGCTGTTGATCGTGTGATTACGATGCTGATGATCGTAATGTTGATGTTGATGTTGACATTGATGTACCAGTAACTGTTTGAGTTACTGATGAAGACAAATTGAAGAAAGCTTCCAATGATTTATAGATGTATCATGTATGATGTTGATGACTCCTTGCTCGTGCAGATGTTGTTATAATATCCTTCTCGTTAAGGGGGAGTGTTGAGATATTGTAACTTCAAAGAATATTATATTTGTACTTTATCATTCCGGAGATGTTTCATTCCTCCGTGAAGATCTTATTGTATATCCGGAGATGTTTATTCCTCCGTCGGAATGTGGTAACTCGGGTTATTAGACTTCCCTAGTGGGGGTCGGCCCTAAATGTGTTATGTGGGTCAAAGGGTTATTAGACCACCCTAGAGGGGTCGGCCCAGTCAGTTATAATGGGGTATTTAACCTAATGGTTAAATACGAGCCTACATGTACTTGTGTAAAATACATATCAGAGTAGTGTATAAATAGAGGAGGCGTGTTCCTCATTTGATACACATTCACTCACTTGAGGATAGCGCACTTGTGGAGGAGAGGTCTGCTATTGTGGAGGAAGAGATCATGTCTCAGGGTTTCATCTTTGTATATTGCTGGTCATCTATATTGAGGAATCTTTGCTGGGTTTTCTACCCCATGAGGGTTTCCCAGGATAAATCTCTGTCTCTTGTGTTTATGCTGTGCTTGTTGTTTCTTCAGTGATACTGTATATGCTATTATTGTGAAATGGAATGTAATGTTGCTATTTTCTGTCTTAGCATATTAAATCTTAACATCATCATCACCATCATCATCGGCATTGTCATCTTCATTGTCATCATCATCATCACCATCATCATCATCATAATCAATCATCGTCATCATCATCGTGTTACATAGTTACATAGTTCTTCCCCTTTCCTTATGAGCAATTTATGGTTGAAATGGGATGTTTTGACGGGACCGTGTTCTTAACCACTTGGTATTGCTAGGTGTTCCACACGAAAATAAAAATTGGGTATAATCTTGCTAAGCCCCAAAAGAGTAAAAAGTGGCATTGTTGGGTTAGCATGGCCGGTTGATGTTGCTCTATAACTGTAATATTGGGCCCTTGAACATATAGGGCTGAATCTTTGGAGCTTATGGACCCCATTTGAATCAACTTATCATGCTCTTTTGTGACGGACTCAATGAAGGCATTCAAGGTAGGCATCTTCCAATTCAGGGTAGTTAGCCGACTAGAATTGAAAGTAGAGACAAATACCGAATAATCTTTACCAAGCTTGCTGAGAATGGAGAGGATCAATTGCTTATCCTCTTTGATAACTCCACTGTTCTTCAACTGCATGTTCAAGTTCTTGAATTTTGTGAATAATTTATTAATGGTCTCAAAATTCTCAGGACTAAGGGCAATCAATTCATTCTCTAATTGAAAAGCCCTAAGCTCGTCCTGCTTGCCAAATAGTGTTTCAAGTTGCTCCCATATAGCTTTTGGAGTCTTCATTCCGCTGAGATGGAAGTGAAGATATTTGGAGATGGAGATACAAAGAAGACCATAAGATTCATCAAGATTGTTGTAGTGTTTGGTTCTATCTGACAAGGTGTTTGGCTCCAATTCAAGACCAAGAGTGACTCGGTAGTAACCTTTTGAAAGTAATATGATCTCCATATCATCTTTACAATCAAAATAATTGAATGGGGTGAGGATAGGCTTTGAAGAAGAGTATTCCATTGCTAGGAGCGAGTGCACACTGATGTAGAGATGCTTGCAAGGGCAAAGTAGCGAATGCAATTGATGGAGACAATAACCTGCAAATCACAATAAAACCAAGAACAATGAGGTCGAACAATCCACCCTTTTAGAGTTGCATCACACCTGGCATTGGAGATCAAACAATGTTGAATGGGTCCAATGTATCAGATCTAGTATTTATGTGGAAACTCAAGCTTCTGGAGTGGTATTGGAAGTATTTTCAAGCTTTGGATGCACAGGAGCGAATGCCCTTGAGATCTTTCATGCCAAAACTTTGTGTAAATTTTGAGCAAATTCACTCAAATCCTCTTGTAGAAACACTTGTAGAAAAGAGATCTTGTCCCTGCAATGGCTCTGATACCATGTAAAATTAGTCACAATAGATCTATTGAACAAGTAAATCAATCACAACAAATGAACATAGAAAATATGGTGTAAAACTGTGCAAAACATGCATTAGTGCTCAATATCCCAATAAGGGTGAATGATTACAATAGAATACAGTCATAATGGCTGAGCAATTCGAATTGCTCAGTCATTATGACTGTATTCTATTGTAATCATTCACCCTTATTGGGATATTGAGCATTGATGCATGCTTTGTACAGTTTTACACCATTTTTCTGATTTTCATCTATTGTGATTGATTTACTTGTTCATTAGATCTGCTGTGACTAATTTGTAATCTTTGAGCAAATTCACTCAAATCCTCTTGTCGAAACACCTGCAGAAAAGAGATCTTGTCCCTACAATGGCTCTGATACCATGTAAAATTAGTCACAGCAGATCTAATGAACAAGTAAATCAATCACAACAGATGAACATAGAAAATATGGTGTAAAACTGTGTAAAACATGCACAATGCTCAATATCCCAATGAGGGTGAATAATTACAATACAATACAGTAATCTGAAAATGAGTGAGCAATTCGGATTGACTAAGTAGTCCATTCAAATTACTAAATGGTGTAGCTTGGCTCCAACTAGGAGTCCTCATCATCTTTTAGTGGTGGTCATCAATGCACAAGAACCAGTCATCCAGGTGTCAATCTGAGTCTAACTGAGTGTAACATGTGTAATTGAAGTGTGTAGCACTGATATAGGGAAAGAGAATCAGTGGAGGGCGCATGGGAGGCTTAACTGAAGTCATAACAAGTCATCTAGTCAATTTGGAGGTCCATCGGAGTGAAACAGACAGTCAGGAGTGAAACTAGCCTTAAATCAAGGAGAATCGGAGCTAACTGAGTGTAACTGAAGTGGAACTAAACTGGTAGATGAAGAAGTGCACCCTTCTCTGGCAGTAGGTGAGAAGTGGGCACCTTCCTGACTAGGAGGGCTGAAACTTTGATGTAAGAAGCTCTTGGGTGCTAGAATGAAGTGGCTAAGGTGCTGGAGGCATCAACCTGGTGACTGAAATGCATGCAAAATGCATGCAAACCCTAATTGCATGCAAGGTCCTGAAAATGATGACGTGATATCCGAACAATAACGTCCAAGAATGAAGTACATATAAACCCATCACCATCATCCATGGTCATATTAAAAAAAAATATTGACACAGAATTTGAATTGAGATTAAACATAATATCATGTTGATTAAGAACTCACACTAGTGACTACACATGTTGTACTGAAGGAACCTCCTAGGGTTTATGTAACATTTGAATTGTGAAGAATTTAGTACTATTCGGTTTCAAGATGACCTTAAAAAAACTCAATGGCTCCAGCCGAAGATACTGTATTAAAATAAAAAAATTTAAAGAATAATGAGACAAAAGCTAGCGAGTGAATATAAGTGAGGTTTTAAAAATGTTATCTGAATATAAGTGAATAATATTGGGACTAGGCATAAAAATATTAATTGCATGTAACCATAAGAGCCTTAAACTCATGAAACTTATTGAATACTTCATCATTGGTCTTCATAAAGTATATATAGGTCTTTATGGAGGGTGACATAGTGTTAAGCGATGCCTGAGGTAGGATCTGGGAGAGGGAGTGAACTCGAAGACCAAAGGGAGAGGAATCATTAATAAATCAAAGATAATAAATATTACCAGTTAAAGAAGTCGATGACATATGTCAACATACATTTTCATGAATCGTATTGTGATGAACCTGCAATAATTAATTAATGCAAATACACGAGATATTAGAAATAATAGAACATAATCACTTTTATATTGATCACGGGCCACTTCGAGGGGGAAACCTCCTTTGAGCAAGCTCAATACAATTAACTTCACTGTGCCTTCAATGACCTCAACACACACTTATATACTAAGTCTATGCCCAATACTATGAGTCAAAACCATGGGACATATAATACTACAGGACGACTTACAAAGCATATGCGTCCAATACTATGGGCTAATATAAACTACGGATCAACAAATACTATGGGACGACTTACAAAGCATATGCGTCCAACAACAATATACTAACATAGTAAAGAGAAGGGTTGACATGGGTTCCTAACATCCCCTCTCCCTTAGAAAAAGCTTTGTCCTCAAAGCTTTAGTTGGAGAAATTGCTGTAGAATCTGAAGGAGTGGTTCCCCGGTAGCAGCCTTGGGTTGCATTTCAGGCCACTGATGCCTTTGGAGTGTCAAGGAGGTTGCTTGGAAGGATGTAGATGAAGAAGAACCCTGTCAGCTACGTGGAAAATGCGCTCAGAATGGTGTTGATCGGCTGCTTGTTTCAAGCAAATTCTAGCCATGTGAAGATTGTCCTGCAAAATGAGAAGAATCTGATCGCGGTTTCGAAGAACCGAGTCAATTTCCTGAACTGGGGAGCTGCTAAGGGTGTATGGAAGAAGAACTAGTGGTGTTTTTCCATAGACTGCTTCATAAGGTGTCCTTTGATATGTGGTATTGTACCACTAGAGCGTTGCTAGGAAATCCATAGAAATAGTTGGCCAAAGCTATGTAGGGATGGGCAAGGGTTTGAGCAATCCCGAAAGGACTGTCGTTTCACCCTTGTTGACTTGGAAAGTATCATCGTCAGCCACCATTTGTTGACTTGTCATTTTTAGTCCCTTCCAAAAGAAGTTACATTGTTCCCGGTCATACATTTTTCAGAACCCAGAGTGCCCTGTTGATGAATAAGCATGGAGTTCGTAGAAGAGAGAGCCCTGTTGAACATATTGCAACCAATTTGGAACAAGTAGAGAAAGAGCTGTAAGAGAAACTGGGTCATCAATTGTGCAAGAAGGAACATCTTCCACCATATTGTCCTTACCCTTCTTGTAAGTGATCACATAGGGATAACCCATGAGTTGGATAACCCATTTCAGGTGTGTTGGGGAGGAGACCCATTGTTCCAAAAAAATTTCCAGACTCGGGAGATCAGTCTTGATGTAGAAATAATTCCCTAATAGGTATGGCTGCCACTTCTGTACTGCATGCAAAATAGCCATCATTTCCTGCTAAGAGGTAGATGTGGCTAAATTCTTACTGGAAAGGTCTCTTGAAGGCAGCAAGCGCATTGGTTCAGGAAAGATACATGCATATCTATCCAAGGAAGTAGTGGAGACTGTTAATGGGTGCATCTAAATGGAATTGAGCTGAGCGATGACACAATGTGAATTCTTCTTAAGGATTTTTTCCAGGCGATGTGAACTGATGATGCAGAGAGACCCTGATTGTAAGCCCATAAATTTGTGTTGTGCCCCGTTGACTTTAAACTGCATCCAAAGTTCATCAAAATCCCATAAGATGGGGCCAAGTGTGCGTAACCATTGAACGCCCAAAACCACATCACATCTGCCTAAGGACAAGGCAAACATGTCAGAGCGTAGATACGCACATTGTGACACTTCCCCTTGCAAGGTAAGGTGCCCCCATTGGCAACCATGACTTCAAAGTTGGAGCAAGGATGGACAAAACAATCAGCCTGTTTGGAAATTCGAGGGTCAATGAAGTTATGAGTGCTACCAGAATCAATGAGTATGGTAAGAGGGAGCTTCCTGAAGTATCCCCTGACCCGCATTGTTTGTGGGGTGGTGACGCTGGTTACAGCATGGAGAGAGATCTCGGGTGGGTCGTCCTGAGATGGGGTGTCAACAGGGGGGTGTTGAATGTCGACCTGATCATCTACTGTATATGTAGCTTCTTCACCAAGTTCTAAGGCAGGTGGAGAATCCACATCCAAGAGATAGAGATTTTGTTGAACACATCTATGTCCCTGAGTGAATTTCTCATCACAATTATAGCGAAGCCCTTTTTCTCGACGTGCCTGCATTTCTATTTCAGACAAATGCTTGATAGGAGTTGGTTGAGGAGAAGGCGTGATGGGAGGTCGTTGGGAACCCATATTTCTGAAGGGAACAAAGGTGGGTTTGGAGTGTTGTTGGGTTGCGTTCTTGTCCTCGGATAGCTTAGCCAACCTTAGGACTTCCATCATTGTGTTGGGACAAAACATTTTGACCTTTGAGCAGATTTCATCCTTGAGACCACTGATAAAACAACTCCTGTAGAATTCATCAGACAATCCTTCTGTGTGATTGGCCAATTTCTCAAATTTTGTCTGATACTCTCTCACTGTGCCAATTTGGTGTAGTTTAGTGAGTGCTCCTGTGAAATCATCAAAAGCACTCGGACCAAATCATGGCAAAATGAGTTGGCAAAAATCTGTCCAGTTTGGCTCGGGATGAGCTTTGATGTACCAACGGTACCATTGAAGGGCTTCCTGTTCCAAATGAAAGGATGCAAGTGGAACTTTCTGGACATCAAAAGTATTATGCAGACTGAAATATTGTTCTGCTCGGTATATCCATCCAGTCAGATCAGTACCATTGAAGCGAGGAAAATCAAGCTTCGGCCCACGAAAATTGCTGGAAGAAGAGAACCCGGTGGCTGCAAAGGATTTTGGCTGTCGGGTATTGTTCATGGCTGAATGCTGAAGATGGAGGCTGAGAAATTTTTCATCTAGATCTTGGAGTTTGGTTTGGATGGCTGCAAGTGCTTCCTCCATGGTGTTTGCTCTTGCACGGGTGACAACCATAACTAGGTTTTTTTTAGGTGGAATCGGTAGAAAAACACAAACAGAAGCTGATTTAGTAAAGGGAAATTTGGATTGGGGGAAACAATCTGATGGGTAATTGGGGTTTGACTAGATTTTGGACACTGTCGAAAGGACAAGAAAGCAAAAAGGGGGATTTCAGAAGCGGGGTGATAGAATGAGAAAATTTGGCAGAGAGGGACAAAGAAGCAGAATTCAGAAAGGAATTATGTGGGAAAATTTGAAGGTGATTGGGTGAAATCTGAGGAAGTTATGGAAAACCCTAAAAATAGACAAATGTGGGATTTCAGGATTTGGGAAGGGAAATTGGGGATAGGGTCCTCAGGAATGAAAGATGCAGAATGGAATGACAGGGGTTCCCTGAAAATTTCAAGGTAAACAGAGTGAAAACAAGGGAGATATGGAGAAAAAACTGAATTATATATATATATATATATATATTCTTCATAAATGGATCGGCAACAGCGGTGCAGAAGGGATTCGCAAAAGATGGATCGGCAACGGCGCGGAAGGGATCGAAAATGGCTGGATCTAAAATGACGACTGGATCTGGAACAAATTTCAGAAGAGATTTGAAACAGCTGGATCTGGAGCGGAAGTGATCGGCAACAGTTCAACTAAAAATAGATATGGACCCCAGGTATGTGCGGCTTCTTAACAGTTCAGGGGTTTCACTCAGCCACCAATGTTGTCTGACGGCTTGCGTATTGGGGCAGTACCCCTCACTCCACGGCTCAGGTAAAACTGATAACCGCTTTGCCACAAATGACAGCTCTTGGTTTACCTCACGGGTGGGAACTAGTCAATCAGGTAGGGGTCGTTGCCCTTTTGGCTGGCAGGTCCTCTCAATGGGACAGCTACTTCGGGGTTCCTGTGGTACTCCTCACAATGAGTTTTAGGGCTTATTCCCAAGTACTTCCCATAGTTAAGCAGATAGGGATTATTCCCAAATCTGAACCTGCAACAGATGCGAAAAAAAAAATTGGTAGAAATTTCACCCGGCGAGCCCAAGAAAGTGCTTTGATACTAGATGTGATGAACCTGCAATAATTAATTAATGCAAATACATGAGATATAAGAAATAATAGAGCATAATCACTTTTATATTGATCACGGTCCACTTCGAGGGGGAAACCTCCTTTGAGCAAGCTCAATACAATTAACTTCACTGTGCCTTCAATGACCTCAACACACACTTATATACTAAGTCTATGCCCAATACTATGAGTCAAACCATGGGACATATAATACTACGGGACGACTTACAAAGCATATGCGTCCAATACTATGGGTCAATACTATGGGCTAATATAAACTATGGATCAACAAATACTACGGGACGACTTACAAAGCATATGTGTCCAACAACAATATACAAACATAGTAAAGAGTAGGGTTGACATGGGTTCCTAACACGTATCAAGAAACTATCTTGATCTATGCACACTACTTGGAAAAGAAATCTTTGTATGCTTTCCAAGTGCACAACCCTTGCATGTACATATTGGTAACTCAAGAACAACATGTAACTCCATATTGGTAACTAGATATGTGGAATCATCACGTAACTCTACTTGTACGACAACTTCTTTCTCTTTAAGTCTATTGAAATCCTTCTTATTGAATGTCACATGTTTGGATGATCCATTGTCCATAATACATATACCACCCTACACTAGAGATGGTGTTAGTGGAAAGACATGATACCATGGAGAAGGTTGTCTCTAGATTTTTGTGCTAACTCATCCACTCTGAATGCTTTTCCATCCTTGCCAACAACTTTTGTTGCTTGTTATTTTCCTTCTTCCTAGGACATTGACATGCATAGTGGCCCATCTTGTGGCATGAATGATTTCACATGACTCGAGTGGTTCTTCCCATGCCATGATAATTATGGATAAAAATATTAAATGAATGAAAGTGAGATTTCAAAGGAGTAAGCATAAAATGTCTGTCACACATATACAATAATCTTGGCACTAGGCATAAAACTATTAATTGCATGTAACCACAAGAGCCTTAAACTCATGAAACTTATTGAATACTTCATCATTGGTCTTCATAAAGTATATATAGGTATTTATGGAGAGTGACATAGTGTTAATCGATGCTTGAGGTAGGATGGAGAGGGATTCATGAACTCGAAGACCAAAGGGAGAGGAATCATTAATAAATGAAACATAATAAACATTACCATTTAAAGAAGTCGATGACATAGGTAAACATACATTTTCATGAATCTTTGTATGCACACTACTTGGAAAAACAATATTTGTATGCTTTCCAAGTGCACAACCCTTGCACATACCTAGCTTATAGATCACAAAGTTTGGAAATCCCTGCACTATTTCCTTCAAGGATGGAAGTGCTCCATAGTGCAAGCAACCAAATCTCGTGTTCCAATGTTCCAATAGTGCTACACTTTATTATGATGAATTACTTCTAATCAAACTCCACACACTTAAGAGGTGTCATATCTTAATCTAAAACAAGATTATTAGTTAAACCAAGAACATACAAAACATCATTCAACTCAAGAACAACACGTGATGGCATCATGTGGAAACAACCAAATTCCATATTGGTAACTAGGTATGTGGCATCATCGTGTAACTCTACTTGTATGCCATCTTCTTTCTCTTTAAGTCTATGGAAATCCTTCTTATTAAATGTCACATGTTTGGATGATCCACTGACCATATACCACCGGCCTGCACTAGAGATGGTGTTAGTGGAAAGACATGATACCATGGAGAAGGTTGTCTCTAGCTTGGGTGCTAACTCATCCACTCTGAATGCTTTTCGATCCTTGCCAACTACTTTTGTTGCTTGTTCTTTTCCTTCTTCCTTCTTCCTAGGACATTAAAAAATTTTCATTTTACTATTCATATTTCCTAAATAGATAATGTAATGCAAATTAACTTCAGCACTGGGAAGTTAAGTCGGTAATTGTTTGATGCAATGAGGACTATGTCTTAAGAGAGTCAGTTTCACCATTTATGTTTCTGTGGAAGCAATGGAGTATGGTAGGGTTATGTGCATAGTTCATTCTTGGCACACTTAGTGCTCTAAGGTATTCTCTTTAAGTAATTCACTTTTAAAGTTGTATATGTAGGTTTGTTTAATTTAAATGTTTAAACTAGTTTATATCACTAATCCAGGTCTGAAGGACTTTGTGAGAAGAGGGTGAGTCCTTCTGGGGTCCTGATGTTGATATTCATACTGCTGGCGGAGCTGCCGAGAGGTAAGGATGATGTTTGGAACTATCTTGGATTACTTAGCAAACTTGCTAATGCACTTTTTGTAATATGTCTTGCAGGAATAAATATGATGGCTCCTTCCTAAGTTACCAACATCAAAATTCTAGCAAGGTCTAATGTTATGTGTTTAAAAGAAAAGGCTAAGGACTAATTCTTTGGAAAGTCATGGCATAAATAAATGTAGTTTGATGCCTTCACGATTTTAACTATAGCGTGGGGTAATTTTATTGAAATGAAAAAAGGATGCGGTTGGAGTTTTAAATGTTGTATGTGAGAATCACGTGGCCTTGTGGCCAGCTGGGCACAAGGGTTTTACCTTGGTCTTCATCCCTGCGTTTGTCATTTTCGTGGATTTTGGCCGAGAGTAGTCCCTTGCTGCATCTGGCTTGACAGTGCTCTGACCTGAGTGTAGTGCACTCGTTGTTCACTATGTAAGGACATGGAGAGTGTCACGATTCACTGCCAGGTAACTTCTATCTACAAATTTTAATATTTTCTTCCTTCATCCTGTATGTATTTGTTTTATCTCAGGGTTTAACTTGTGTTTTTTCTTTGACTTTTACTGGAAGGTCATAGGTTATGATACTCACTGTGTTGGGTGCTAACAGGTGACCGAAAGCTTGTTTTTTGGCATAAGAATGGTAAGTCCAGGTCCTCCCAATCATTCATACCTTCCTGTCACAGTTATGGTTACAAGGCTCTGAAGTTTTGAGCTCTTTCATTTTGCAACTTCACTGAGTCTTTTGGACTCTCTGTAACTAGATTTCAAGTTTCTAATGGGTCGCCTTTGGCTCGACCGGTAGTTAGAAGGAAGACGATTTTAAAGAAGAAGACTTGGAGAAATTGGGGAAGTAATTTGGTTAATGTTTAAGATGTGTTTGTTTTAGGAACTGCGTTTGAACTTTGTCTGAAAGGTGGGGTTTCGCCTAAACCCGAGATCTAAAATTGATTAGAAGGGTACTGTAAACCCTTGCCAACTAGTTTCTAGGAGACATGAAAAATAGATAGACTGGTAATGATGGTAATTGTGGAACCCAAGCCTCTAAAGGTGGTTGCAATGGATAGCACACAAGAGGAACTGAGCTTAGTTGATAGTAATCTATCTGCAATCAAACTTTGAGCTTAGTTGATAGTACTCTGTCTGCAATAAAATTTAGAGGAACTAAGGAAAATGAACATGACCATAATCTGATTGATGGGAGTTCTAGTATAAGGTAATATTTTGCCAATTTAATTATTTGATATTTGAAATTCCAATTCAACTAATGTGTGGGATAGATGTGCCATAGATGAAAGTTTTAACATCTCAAGGAATTGGATCTTTGAGCAAACACCAGGAACGACAAACTTGGGTACTAAGAAAGAAATAACAACAACAAATCATTATCATCTGTATGGTTGTAAGAGGGAAGATTCAATTCGCATAGGCAAGAGCTTGGGGGCATTGATGTCAAGGTACTCAATGCAATCTAAAGGGGAAATGATTAGTATTGCTCATGATGTAAAAGTAAAGGATGTATCAACTTCAACTTAGGTTTCCTTCAAAATTCTACATCAGTTTGGTGTTGTCACCAAATTTGCAGATAGTGAACACTTTGAGATTCTTGAAGATGATAAATGCCTCCCTAAACCACAATTTTAGGCTATTGCTAGGAAATTGCTGTTGGCACGTCATTATCTCTATTCTCATAAGGTTATCAATCATGATATGAAACCTTAAAATATTGTTATGGGCACTGGAAATGTTGCTTATGTTTATGACTTTAGATATGTGAGAGCTATGTCTTTCAATAAAATGGTGCTCCACTCAGTCAAAGGAAATACCTTTATATGACTCTTGAACTCGATCTTTTAAATTTATGGGAAATTTCTTAATAGGATTTTCTGCTTTATTTGGAAAACATCCATGAGGTTCAATCTAAATTAGCAAGCACAATTTCTTGAAGTTGCATTATTCCAAACATGATTAACTGGTAGCATAGACGCACTCATTCATTTTCATGAGTTAGTGGTCTATTTTTGGTACCTCCCTAACCATTTTAAGATGTTGAGTGTCTTATGGGAGTGGAAAGCATCTTTTTGCAAAGTTATTATGGTTATTATTTTTGTATTAAGCTCATGAACATTTATATGTAGTTTATTGTTTCTACTATCACTGTGTTTTTGTGATGAATGATTGAAGAATGTTATAAGTGTGCCTAAAGAATTATGAACATGGATGCATACAATTCCTTATATTTATTATCACTTTGTTTTATGTGATGAATTCATTTGCATGACTTGAGTATATCTAAATCTCTCCTTGAGGTCCCATGAATGAACTTGAACACTTGCTGCATTCTGCAATTGAACATTTCCATCTTAACCCTTTCATTCTGCAATTTAGAGATAGAACAATTGCTGAATTTTTCTATACCTGCATGGGTGTATAAACATGCCTGAAATTAATGGCTTCCAAACTTCTTTTTGTTGACAATAAAACACAGGACTGGATTGTTTGGAAATGAACATTGAAGACATCTTTGGGAATTTGATCATGGATTGTTGTATATGATATGTTCCCAGATTTCCTTGCTTTTGCATGCCAATCATTGTCTAGACCATGAATCATTCAATCTAGATAGGAAACCCATTGAATCATCAATCCAGAAAATGAAAATTAAAGGTGACAGGAGGTCAATTTATTTGACAAACTGGTGATTTCCGTGCTCACTTGACAAATGCATGATTTTTCTTTCATTGTCTAATAATATGCAAAATTCCCATTGTAGTGATGTCACTAGGATGCCAATATCCTAAGAAACCTCAGCATTAATCTTGAGATGTAGATTCTTCCTTTACTTTTCAAATTTTCTATTAGATGGGATTATCCATACATGGGATATATGAAGGATGAGAGGACCACAACCAAATACATTGAAAACAATAGGAGGACAAAAATCTGTCAATTCTAGATTCTGATCATGAACTTCTATCATGATGACACTTATTGAATCAACATGTAGACTAAAAAACTCAATTGATACACTGACGTAGACTCTACACTGAATGCCTGCAATTCTTGAGTCAATAAGTGTCAACACTCCATATAGACTCTAGACTCTTAGCACATCCTACTACTATGAGATGTTACCCAATGTTTGCAGTGCACCTTGTTTTTGTGCAAGGGCATTCGATGAGTTTGTATTTCACCATACCATCATGAAAGGGAACCTACACCAAATTCATATTGCATCTATTCATGCCAATCAATAACCATTCAATTGATTGTATAGTAGACTTTCTTGAAGTTACTCAAGGATTGGGATTTACAACCTCCCTTTATTTATATTGGCCCTTTTGGAAGCTTTAGAAAATTTCTCTTCCTTTGGTTAGAAACCATGATAAGTAACTAAAAAAATGCATATCTAGTACTCAACATCCGAACATGACATAATCTCCAACACTTCCTATGGATAAGGCACAACTGCATGGGATTAAATATCTTGATTCTTTTGTAGTTAACCAAGTTATTCAGTGTGCAGTGGATAGGAAAAAACAACAACAACAAAATTTTAAGTCCTCAGCTACTGTCACTCCCAACCAAAAACACAAGATATCCATTTCATCATGAATTTTTGCCTCAAGAAACACTTTCTACACCATCATTTGGTGTAATGAAAACTGCACCTATGGTGTCGTTTCTGACTTAAGAGGACACTAGAGACACTTTCAATGTCAAACTACGATTCAATACAACTTTCTTAAGACAATCCACATTTATTATATATATTATTATATTTCATTATTTCATAACACATTGAATTAATAGCTAGATATTAATTACTAGGTGTTTCCTTATCTTATGTGCATTAAAGAATTAGATAGAAGTTTGATACTTTTTTATATAACCATTTGACCTTCTCTTTTAAATATTTACATTATAAACACAAAATTGAAGCATAAATTGTAGGTGCTCATTAAACCAATCTTAGTGTTGTTTTGTTTTTTTTTTCTTGAAGAAGAGTAAATGAACTTCAATCTTCTTCCATGTATCAAGAACCATTTTTTGGGTGTGTGAAGGTTTAGCTTAAATGGGTTTTGTAGGAGATGCATGGAAATTTGGTAAACTTAAAGATGCTGGTAGCATTGAAAAACAGATGCTCGTTACATGTATCAATAGTTTTTTTTAAAGAGGTAACTCTCAATGGTTAGATGCTAGTTAGGGAGTGTTGAGATTATACAAATAGACATCCAACCATCTAGCATTTTGAATTTATTTTGTTTGAAAATAAGGTGTCTTGTTAGAATATAATATTTATATTTAGTCCATGGGAGACCTAATAGGATCTTTGGGGTCATATAAAGAATTATAAAAAGTTACATTATGATCCTTAATGTATATTCATTTCCATTATGTATAAACATGCAATATACTCTCTATTTTTATGATGTTCAAAGTCTTTAAATCCTAATTTTTTAATCCTTGTCATCTCATCAAAGTAGTACCCCTTATCTTTAGATACAATATTTTCTTGAATTATGCTCACATGCCTTATTTTGATTATATGGGTTTTAAATTGAAATAATGTTTCCTAGCATACATGATTATGCACAATATCACAATGTCATGCTTATGCTTCCTAAGGTTTAAACATTGTCATGCATTTTACTCATTAGAAGTAGAAGAAAGCTATTGTTGGATTCAATTAATTTGAAAGAGTAGTTATAGTTTGAAAGAACTCTCTCCTTACCTTAGCTAGCATTCATTGAAAGGATTATTTGATTCATATGCATTTGCATGGTTTGAGTCAGTCATCAAACCATGAGTTGCACTTCCATCACCCGATTGAGTAATACAACCATTAAAATTTTACTCGTTAACTCAACACACTTTAACCTCGCTTCAGGATAAAAAGAATTTGGTAGTTAGGTAGGAAACTGGGTATAGGAATCCAAATAATTCCCCCTTGCCATTTTCATCTGAGACATATATGTTGTCCTATAGGGTACTAAAATACTCTAGTATTTATTGACACAGTCATCGACCAGTTTGTGGAGGGGCCTCCCATTTTTTCGGGGGTTAAGCCACGAGGATTGATTCCATGTGGACTTTGTGGAATGCTGTACTCCACTTAGCGCCTAAGGCATATCGATCCATTGTCTTCCTTGTACTCTATCGTATTGGTGATACAGGAGAGATAAGAGAGAAGTGCTGAAAACCTTCTCTGAGGTGTCATGAACGAGGTAGCCTAGTAACTTTTCTTCTAGGGATCTTTTAGCCAGGATACCTTTTGGTAGAGAGATATCCTTCAAATTTGGTCTCTCACTTCGTATTTTTCGACTTGGATTTCATCACCTTGAGAAGGATACGATTTGTCAAAGTCTCCAGCTCCTAGTTGGGAAGTTTGCTTGCTATTTCACCTTTTTAGAGGGTCTTTTTCTTTTTAGTGATACTTGTTGGCATTTTGGCCACTTCTGTTTCAGCTCGCTTACTATGACACCAGTCCCAGTACATTTTTTTGAGCTTGCTTTTTTTCCCTGCGAGCCTTGTCTTTTCCTAGCTCCCCTTCTGCACGCTCGGTTGGTTTAGGGTTTTTGAGTTCTTACACGATTAGTTACCAATTATCTGATGATGTGTGATGTCCTCTTCTCCTAGGTCTTCTCAAGGGACTGAACACCCCTTGATGGAGCCACTAACGCTTGACCTTAGGAGTAGTCTAGAGGACCACATGATCACATCATCCATGTGGACTTTTCCGTTTACTCTGATGATGGAATTTTAGGTTATATGGAACAATGGTACAATTGAGAGAGAGATGATTGGTTGTACCCCACCTTGGTTGATTGTCTTATGGTCCTTTCATTTTGTTGATAATATTTTTGTGGTACCTTTCCTTTTACCTTTTGGGTCTTCTACTCATCTTGGGTTATATTTTGATTTGAACCACCTTTTATGCTTTTGGTCTTGTGGGTACTATGGTAGTTTGTCCACATTTGAGGTACACCCCCTTTGTACAAGTTGTTATGAGTCTTTATACCCACTTCGTACCACCCTCCAGACCTTAGTTAGGAAGATTGCTTGCTATCATACCTTTTGGTGGTCCTATTTGAGTTACAAGAGGTAGTTACAAGGAGCTATTGCATATAAGAGGTAGTTACAAGGAGCTATTGCATATATTTGACATTGTTTGATCTTCCATCTCTTTGGCATGTCAAATAACAGGTAGTTACAAGGAGTTATTGCAATATATATTTGACCTTATTTGTACCTTCCCCACAATGGTTGACGTACTTTTGGTCCTTACACCCTGTTGTTTATTGGTCTTGTGGTAGCTTGTCCTTTAATTTTGGTCCTTTCATTTTTTGTGGTACTTTTCCTCTCACCTTTTAGGTCTTTTCCTGATCTTGAGTTATCTTTTGATTTGTACCGCATTTTATGTTTTTGGGCTTGTGGGTATAACTATGGTAGTTTGTCCACATTTGAGGTAGTACACCAACTTAGTCCCAAGGGTTATGAGTCTAATTTATACCCACTCTTTTCTTTTTGACTTGTACCTTACGGGTTGGTTTTTGTACCCTTTGGTTGGTCCTTGTACCTTACTAGAGGCCGTGAGTCTCTTTGGCCTCAGTTTGTTGGCTGTCAGATCATCTTTATTGTGATTGTATTGAGCCTTTTGACTGTCATTGAATTTCTTTGATTGACCGTACCATATCCCAGTCATCTCTCTCTCTGGTTTGTACTAACCCTATAATAGGGTCACTTGGTTCCTAGAGTTGACTGGCCTGTAAGAGGCACAGTCATTCTGAAAGTAACTCTTCTGAGTATATTATAGGAAACATCTACACCAAGGTAATCAAATATGTGTTGGTTATAAGACTTAAGTAATCAAATTGTTGGTAATCAAATATGTGGTAAATAATTTGAATTAAGTAGTTAAGACTTGTCCTGTCAGACAAAATTGTTTGTAATCAAATTATATTTGTTGGTAAAGAATTTTAAGAACGTGAACACTTTGAAAAACAACCGTCTTGAATATAAGAGCAAGGTAAAAATGCTACCCATATTGCATGTCATCGATTATAACCTTCCCAACATTATAGAAACAGAAGCTTCATACATAGCATGGGGACGAGTTCTAAAATAGGTAAGAAAACCTAAAGAAGAGGAAATAGTCCAGTTTGCATCAGGAACTTGGTAGAAAACTTAGCAGAACTATGCCACTGTCGATAAAGAAATCCTTATAGCACTGAGATGCATAGAGAAGTTCCAGATTCATTTGTTGAACCATGACTTTATCATAAGAACATATTGCTCTAGTCTTCCATTTGTGCTAAACGACACACTAAAAATTGCAACAACAAAAGGAAAGTTAGCAAGATGGAAAGCATTGTTTTGATGTTATAACTGTATTGTTCATGAGCACATTTCTGGGAAAGCAAAAAGCATTCCTGACTTTTTAACAAGAGATTATTTGACACAAAAGTATGATGTTAATTTTTCACCAGCGAGCCTGAAGCAAGCGAGCCTGAAACAAGCGAGCCCGAGGAAAGTGAGCGTAGAAGGTCAAAGCAGAATCCAGTGGGCCCATAACCCACAAGTAAACATGGAAATCTCTGCTTGGACCGAAGGAAAACATTAGATCTATACTATTGATGATAATATGATTTGGTTGGATTATATGCAAGATTGGAAGCCTAGGTGGGAGCTGAGACATACTGAAGTATTAGATGCTAACTGTTGATGTAATTGTAAATTCGGAATGTATTTCACCTATGTATATTGTATTCCTACAGAGATGTTATCATTCCTTTATACGGAAGTGTCGTCATTTATATTGTAAGTGTCGTAACTTATACTTGATGGGTTATTAGACCACCTTGATGGGGTCGGTTCTGTATAAGTCATGTGGGTTAAAGGGTTATTAGACCACCCTAGTGGGGGTCGGCCCTGTCAGCATTATGTTATGTGGTTAAGTTGAGGCCGACATAGTAAAGGTTATTAGGCAAGTCAAGTCAAGTATAAATAGAGTGCGGGAGGCACTCTATTTGATCATTCACTTTCTCACTCATACACTCATTGGAGAGTGGCGCACTAGTGGAGGAGGAGAAGCTGCTACTAGGAGACTATCTCTTGTACTTGGGTTGTGACATTGCTCTTTCTATATCTAAGGAAGTTGTGGGGTTTTTCACCTTTATGGTTTTCCCCAGTGAAACTCTGTGTGTCTATTGTCTCATGTGATTGCTTGTTGTGATTGATATGCTTGATATGTTGTACATTTTATTCTCTCAGTAAAGATCCTAGAGCATGTTGAATTAATGCTCAAAAATTAACATGGTATCAGAACTAACCTGAGAAGAAGACACTATGCAGTTGCGGAAGCTAGGGATTCTTGTTTATTGGGTTTCTCTCCACGGATCTTGAAAGGACGTAGGGTATTTTGACTCTCCTCAGCAAGGCGCATCTTTCTGTCCAATCAGAATTCAATTTTGGGAACTTTCATTTTTTGCCCTAAAAATTAGGGTTTCCACAAAAAGTGGAATTTTTGAAATATGAGACCATGGCTGGATGCTCCTCGAAAAAATCAAAGTTTAGAGCTTTGGATTGAACTTTTTAGTTGGGTGAAGCTCTTGGAAAATCAAACCCTAGTTTGGGGTCTTGTCTAGTGAAGCCGAAAATTAGGGCTTCTGCAAAAGTTGGAATTTCTGAAATCTGAGACCATGGCTGGATGCTCCTCAGAAAAATAGAAGTTTAGAGCTTTGGATCAAACTTTTGGGTTGGGTGAAGCTCAGAGAAAATCAAACCCTAGTTTGGGGTCCTCTCAAGTGAAGCCAAAAATTAGGGCCTCTGCAAAAGTTGGAATTTCTGAAATCTGAGAGCATGGTTGGAAGCTCCTCTGAAAAATCAAAGTTTAGAGACCAAGATCAAAATTTTTGGATGGATGAAGCTCCAGGAAAAATCAAACCCTAATTCAGGGTCCTCCTAGTGAATCTGGAAGTTTGAAAAGCAAATTTGAGGGGTGAAACTTTGCAGTTTTCAAATTCTGAGTATACTAGCTTGATCAACTCATCAAGGCGCATCTTTCTATCCTTTCAGAAGTTTGAAATTCAAAGTTTGAATTTTTAGGGTTTCTCTTACAAACCCTAATCTAGCTTCAGATCCATATTTCTGCAAATCAAGTGGTAAGACCTAAATCTTTTCTATTTCCATTTGAAGTACTCTTTAAGATGTCTCACGACACCAAGCTTGAGGATAAGCTTGAAGGGGCCAATAACTCCCGAGCATGGAAGTATAGGATTGGGTTAATTCTAGAAGAGAGTGAGTTGGACACCCACATAAGTGAAGGGGTTATTGTCCCAGAGGGAGAAGACACTAAGGCCTTACACAAGAGGAACTTGGTCAAGACTAAGAGGATCATTGCTAATTCTATCAAAGACCATCTCATACCACATGTGTCATCTCTGAAAACACCTAAGGAGATGTTTGATTTCTTGACCAAGCTATTTGAAGGGAAGAATATAAATCGGAAGATGACCTTGAGGAATCAATTGAAGAATATCAAGATCCAGAATGCAGAGACTATGCAGTATTATTTCTCAAGGGTCTCTAGATAAAAGAACAACTTGAAGCTATGGGAGAAGATATAAAGAATGGAGAAGTGGTAATGACCACTCCTAATGGCCTTCCTAGGTCATGGGATTCCTTCATCCAAGGAATTTGTGCTAGGAAGAAACTTATCTCTTTCAGTAGGCTATGGGAATAATGTTCACAAGAAAAAGCTAGTCTTGTGGCCCGAGAAGAAGGAGAATGAAGATCAAGCTCTCACATCACATACCAAGAAAAGGATACCTTTCCTCAGATTGTCCTAAGATCAAAAGGAACGACAACAACAACTACTACAAGCAATATGACAGGTATGACTTACAGGTATGTTTTGAAATATGTTAATGATTAAGTTTATAATATGATCGTCTTCATTTTAGACTTATCTTATCACCCTAGTAAAATTATGAATACATGATAGAATACATTCATTGATTAGGGTTATGACACTTATGATTGTACTAATGCACTGTGGTGTTGTATGAGGAGAATGTTATCTGTTAACATGAAGGTACAAATCAAGTTCTAGATCAAGACCATGGTGACAAAGACTCATCCATAGTCATGGATCACATAGAGGTATGTATGTTTTGGTTCTACAATGGTTAACTTATGAATTATGCAGGTCATTGAAGAGAACAAGAAAACATTGCTAGACATAAGTAGCAAATATGATGACAAGGTATGTTTTTCCTATATCAAGTTAGAATCCTACTCTATGTTAGGATCTTATACTTTTGTATGATTATTCTTGAAGTTAGAAGTTTAAGTAATCAAGGGTTTATGCATGTTATGTTTCTTACCTTGATTGATGATATGACTAACTAGAAGAATTCTATGTTCAAATAAGAATATGCATGAGTAAGAGAAGTCTTCTCTAAAACCTTGAATACTAATGCTTATTATATGTGTTTGAAATGATCATGACTATACATCTTTAAGATTATTTTGTTTTATACTAATGAATGCATGATTATGTATGAAATCTTGAGGATGGCACAATCATGACACTAGTGCACACTTAAGCATGCATAGTGGTCCATGATAAATATAAGTTCAAGGACAAGTAATCCAGGAAGCAAAGATCAAGAGGGAGCACACTCCAGTAGTTCATACAAGGAAGCAAATATTGAGAGGGAGTCCACCCAACAAACAAACAAAGATAAGTATTTGAATTATCATTGTTTAAATTATATTGTTCAATGATGTATATGCTTAGGTTCCTAGACTTAGGTTGTGTATTTTTACATATTAGAATAATTGCATTAATGAACAGTATACTACTAATATGCATGTGATGGGTAAGTGGCCTATGGCACTATACAACATTCCATTGCTACTTATCTAGAATGAAACCTCTTTGCTGACATATTGGGAGTTGTGCACACTCTTAACAATGTTCTAGTAGAGATTGGAAGGCATCTAGAAAGTTACGAATATGGATAAATGTTGTATTGAAGCATTGGCTAAGATAATTGCATGACTTGTGTGACATATTTCTTTATGTGTAAGAATTTGTTCTGAAAACTATGAGATGTTTCTAATCATGCAATTTAACTTGTTTTGTAGGAAAGATCATGTACAATCACCTACAAAAGAAGGACTACAACATTTGTTCAAGCAACGAAGTTTAAAGAAATCTATCTATTGAAGATATTAAAAAATCTGAAGTTCCCAGGATTTGGGATGGAGTAATGGAAGAATGCCATGATCGAGGAGTATCAGTCGATCATGAAGAATGATGTTTGGGACGTGGTCCCAAGACCTAAGGGGAAGTATGTTGAGACTTCCAAGTGGATCTATAAGATCAAGCATGCTGCAAATGGTAGCATAGAGAAATACAAGCCGAGGTTTGTAGCTCGTGGCTTCTCCCAGAAAGAGGGAATAGACTATGAAGAGACTTTTGCTCCTATAGCCAGATACACTTCCATCAGAACAATACTTGCTCTAGCTGCAGTGATGAAGTGGAAGATACACCAGATAGATGTCAAGACAACTTTCTTGAATGGTGTAGTCGAGGAGGAAGTGTATGTGGAGCAGCCACTTGGTTTTGAGACACATGACAGGGAGTCATATGTGTGCAGGTTGAAGAAATCCTTGTATGGCTTAAAGGAAGCTCCTAGGACTTGGTATGGTAGGATAGAAAGTTTCCTATCCAGTTTGGGCTTTACCAAGAGTAAAGTAGATTCCAACCTTTACTACAAGGTTGAGGAAGGCAATCCTATGATACTAATTTTGTATGTGGATTACCTGTTTGTTATAGGTGAGGATAGATTGATTGCCGACACAAAGAGGAAGCTTGCTTCCGAGTTCAAGATGAAGGACTTGGGGATGATGCACTATTTTCTAGGCATGGAGGTGTGGCAGAGTGCAGATGGAATCTTCCTTAGACAAGGGAAATATGCAATAGAGATCCTGAAGAGGTTTGGGATGATGGACTGCAAGGCCATGGCCACACCTATATGGCATCAAACATAAATATTCTGTGTGATGCTTCATCTGATCCGGTTGATGCCATGATGTATCGTCAGATGATTGGGTCCTTGATGTACCTGACAAACACGAGACCAGATATTTGCTTTGCGGTGAACACATTGAGCCAGTTCCTGATGGATCCTAGAGGTGTTCACCTAGTTGATGTAAAGCATATTCTGAGGTACCTGAAGGGTACAATTGATTATGGGATCAAGTATGATGCGAATCAAAAGTTTAACCTGCAGGTTTATGTTGATTCAGACTGGGAAGGCAGTGTTGCAGATAGGAAGAGCACTTCGGGGTGTTGATTCAGTATGGGATCAGGTATGATCTCTTGGTTTAGCAAGAAGCAGTCCTGTGTAGCACTGAGTACAGCCGAAGCAGAGTATGTTGCAGCTTCTTCAGTTAGTTGTAATGAAGTATGGTTGAGGAAGCTACTATCTTAGTTATTTGATCTACCGTTGGATGATAATGGTATCTTTTGTGACAACCAGAGTTGTGTGAAGCTGTCTGAGAACCCGGTGTTCCATGACAGGTCGAAGCACATTGCGATCAAATAACACTATATCAGGGATATGGTGTAGAGAGGAGCAATGAAGCTCCTGTATGTTGCGATGGATGAGCAGGTTGCAGATGTGTTGACGAAACCACTAGCCAGAGCGAAGTTTGAGTACTTTAGAGAGAGGCTTGGTGTTCTTCAGATTGATGACACTTTGAGGAAGAAGTGATGGACACATTTTTAGGAGCCATTCCAAGCATGGTGAGAGGAGGATCCTTCCCATGGCTATGGATGTAAGCGCTGTGTGATGAGCATTAGGATGATGCTTCAGTTACTGCTCTGGATATTTATTAGGTGGATACATTGTATGATCAGGATGATCATGGATGACGAGCTTCAGGAAGTTGCTCCAAATGATATGTATCATGTCACGTACCCACCCATCCATCCAAGGCAAGGGAGGGAACATGATGCCAATCTCTGGGGCTTTCACATAAAACTCAGCCCATTCATTAGATTCACAGCCATAAATTCAATGTGTGTAGATGCAAATTAGTTAAACATGCACAATAGAATAAAACATATTCATCCACACACTTTTCATATGCATTCAACATATCAATAACAATCATTAATTTAAGCATTTGCATAAGTAGATACATAGACAGAAAGCACTTATCTTCATTTTTGCAACTGTCCCAAACAACTAGCTATGTCGCTGCAACGTTCCACCCAACCATAGGCTCTTCGACAGCTTATACTGAGTCCATCTGAAGGCCACCCCCGAGATGGGCATGATTCTCACAAGGAAAGGGAACATTCAGCTCATACACAGCCCATTTCTCATTTCATCTCATCCAAGCCAGTGCACAACTGGTTTTTTTAGGCTGCATTTGAACCCTGGAGGCTTACACTCAAGTTTAAGCCAAAGCAATGGATTTTTCAACAGGTTGGCCATGGGTTTTCCCAAATCATTTCCAGTCAAAATTGGGTTAAGGGATGGGCAAAACAATCACAGGGGAAAACAAATTCTTCCCAAGCTAATCAGGCATTCAATGGCCCAAAACGAACTCTATGGAACCCCAAGTCAATTCCTCTTCTTCCCCACTGGTAGACAACACAAAAACACCCTTCTCCTGATTGAGGCAATAAGGATAAACAGAAAAATGTGGCTGCAAAGCACCCAGGTAGCTCTAAACTCGTGAGAGAGGAAGACTAGTTGATGGATAATGGCTTGGGAGAGAAAATCATGGTTCATTTCTTGCCCAAGAAGCAAAACACTATTTCCCATGTAGGGTGGCTTGCCCATACTCGAATTTGGACAGCCATACCTCTCATTCCCCAAGGCATTAACTACCTCAACCAACTCTTGGGAGAAATCAATGATTGGGTACAAAAGTCAACATGGGTAGTTGAGGGTTTGATGGGTTCTCTCATTGACACTTGGCTTGACTTGGTTGGTTCAAGGGTTTGAATGTTTTCCCTCCCAATTCCTTGTAAAATCATGCCCCCATCTCTTTGTTGCATTGCATAGCTAGTTGTGGGTATTTTTATTAAAATGCATATTACATGATGTTGAAATTCCAATGTGCCTAGCTAGCACACAAGCCATATACATCACTAAATCGATGGCGGGGCCTTGGACTTGAGCTCCTCACCATGATTTCATAACAATATTACATCATTTACAATTTTAATGTGATAGGGTCAAGATGGGGACGTCACGTATCAAGATGATGTTATGATGATGATCAGGATGATCAGGTGATGATGTACATCAGGATGATGTATGATGAGTATCAGGTTGATGCTCTGTGGCTATGGACAAGTTGTGCAGATGAGCATGTAAGTTGACCTGGGAGATCTGGTAGGTTGGGCTGTGTGCCCGTAATCAGTCCTGGGATGCGCTTTCGAGGCATTGCTCTGGGAGGACATGTAATATTGTCCTGGGAGATCCGATAGGTTAGGCTGTGTGCCCGTAATAAGTTCTGGGATGCTCTTTCGAGTTTTTGTCCTATGGCATGTAATGTAGTCCTGGGAGATCCGATAGGTTGGGCTGTGTGCCCGTAATAAGTCATGGGATGCTCTTTCGAGGTTTTGCCATGACCACATGTAATGTAGCCCTGGGATATCTGATAGGTTGGGCTGTGTGCCCATAATAAGTCCTGGGATGCTCTTTCGAGGTTGTGTGGTGGAAATCCTAGATTTGTTCTAGGTCACATCCAGTATGAAAAAGGATTGGTTCTGTGGTGGAAATCCTAGATTTTGTTCTAGGTCACATCCAGTATGAAAAAGGACTGGCTCTGTGTTGGAAATCCTGGATTTGTTCTAGGTCACATCGAGTATGAAAAAGGACTGGCTCTGTGGTGGAAATCCTAGATTTGTTCTAGGTCACATCCAGTATGAAAAAGGACTGGCTCTGTGGTGGAAATCCTAGATTTGTTCTAGGTCACATCCAGTATGAAAAAGGACTGGCTCTGTAGAACTTTCTATGATGAGTAGATTGGAGATTGATTGAGATAGCAGTAGCAGTGACGATGATGATGATCCAGTGATGATGATCCAGAGAAGAATACTTGTGCTAGAAGATCTGTGTCGAGAAACACCTTCCTAGTTAAGAGGGAGTGTTGATGTAATTGTAACTTCGGAATGTATTTGACCTATGTATATTGTATTCCTATAGAGATGTTATTATTCCTCTATACAGAAGTGTCGTCATTTATATTGTAAGTGTCGTAACTTATACTTGATGGGTTATTAGACCACCTTGATGGGGTCGGCCCTATATAAGTCATGTGGGTTAAAGGGTTATTAGACAACCCTAGTGGGGGTCGGCCCTGACAGCATTATGTTATGTGGTTAAGTTGAGGCCGACCTAGTAAAGGTTATTAGGCAAGTCAAGTCAAGTATAAATAGAGTGCGGCAGGCACTCTATTTGATCATTCACTTTATCACTCATACACTCATTGGAGAGTGGCGCACTAGTGGAGGAGGAGAAGATGCTACTAGGAGACTATCTCTTGTACTTGGGTTGTATCATTGCTCTTTCTATATCTGAGGAAGTTGTGGGGTTTTTCACCTTTATGGTTTTCCCCAGTGAAACTTTGTGTGTCTATTGTCTCATGTGATTGCTTGTTGTGATTGATATGCTTGATATGTTGTACATGTTATTCTCTTAGTAAAGATCCTAGAGTATGTTGAATTAATGCTAAAAAATTAACACTAACTTACAGAGATATGATCCTTTTATTAGACTAGTTCCAGAACTCAGAAGAATTCCTATGGGATCCAGTATTGTACCAGAGATGATTTACAACAACTCCCTGAGAAAAGCAGTTGATGCAAGCAATTGGTTAACACACCTCTACCATGATCTTAACTTAATCATGACAGAGGTCTCTACACATTAGCCCAAGATAAAACTAGACCATCAATACTACTGTATTAACCGGATATGTTCCTTGAAAGCATGGCCACATCAAGATGCTAGTCTCCAGTTTCCAAGTACTACACACACTTATGGAAATATAAAAAATTACGGTGGCAATTCTTGAGAAAAGAAAATACACATAGAACATATTATACCATGCTATTGTTTGGAATTCAAAGTACACATGATATCCATGAGGATCCAGCTACATTCTAGAACATCCCTGATTGGATGAGAGACTAGTGGCAGTCATTTGGCATCAACCTGACAGCATTAGAAACAGCTGTTATTTATAATCTAAAACGGGACGTTGGAGAATCTCTTGAACAAGTCAAAGATATTTTGCAG
Source organism: Larix kaempferi (assembly GCA_027924585.1). Lineage (NCBI taxonomy): Eukaryota > Viridiplantae > Streptophyta > Pinopsida > Pinales > Pinaceae > Larix > Larix kaempferi. Next base: position 11,908,766 of record BSBM01000877.1, read on the forward strand.
ACAAATATTACCGAGGATCAAATCCTTGGGTACTACATTAAATACAAAGAACAATGGCTTGTCAAGACCGGCATAGACATCCACATACATCATAATAGATGCGTGGTCTTGAGGTCTATTTATTCAAAGGCATGGTGCACTGAATCCAACGTCTTTCAAGAAATATATGGTCCCCCATACTCCGATGATTTGTAACTATATCAAAAGTATTTGGCTATGAGTGGGGCCTGTCCATTCAAATTGTCATAAAGATTGAAAAGAAAGTCTTTGTAACTATGTCATGATAATATAAAGAAATTCCTACTTTTCTCTGTGTCAATATGATTGAAAATCTATGTTATGCAATAAATACCCTAAGTCAAGATTACAAGTAATTGTCCAAAGGAAACATTAGTTGGGAGTAGGACTGAAAGCTACCACTTTTCAAAACAACTTACATGTTTACGGTTCCGTTGTTGCTTGATTCAATTACTCTCAGTCATCTAAGAAGACCATGCTTGATTACAAAACTACCCATGTCTTTCCAATATTCAATGAGTTCATCCTTTTCCTTAAGAATATTTCATTTTAGATTTTGAATAAGATTATACAAGTTCCACAACATTATATAAAATATTGTTTTTGAAGATTTGCGAACACTTATTAACCACCTAAAGGATCTTACTTTTGAAAGTCATAAAAAAATTTAGCAGTTTTCCATAATGGTTATTTATTTTTATTTTATATTATTATTGCTAAATATAAATATCTTGCTAAATGTGAGTGTACTTCAATTACCGAGGTGATGAACCCAAACTGATGGGATGAGAGAGAATTTAGGGCCATGATGACAAAGCTGATAGTTAGATGGTGTGATATGGGACTCAAGACCCAAAGGAGCAATAAAAGACAACTCATAATTGTATGAATTTCTACTCCTAAGAAAGATAAAGTGATCCTCTTCCTCAGCACTTGAATGCCTACATTTTGAGAAAGGGAATGCGGTACAAGTCACCTTGTAAAAGGAAACACACGTCACCTTTTAAGAGGCACTATGCCTTGTGGTCCTATCTAAACTTTTTTACCATGGTGCAGGTAGAACCAAATAGGTATTTGTCATATCTTTCTTCCTCGAGCGAGGGGAGTTTAGGAACGCTAGAGGAAAGCCAGACATCCAGTAGGTCTACAAGAGTTTTATCGACTAGATGTCAAAAGACCAAAAGAAAATTCCATAAACGCATGAAATATTATCGCGCTCAAGGGGGGTCATGTTCCTATGATGATGATACAATAGGCGACGATGAGGTGCCCCTGAGGTACAGACATTTAGTGAAACAATGGGTACCCAAGGATCTTCCTCAACCGAACACAGATTTTTGTGTGGACGAGAGGATATATCAAATTGCACCGTCGTCAATACATGGTTTTGGGTTGTTTTGCATGGATGGCATAAAGGTCCCTTACGGAAAATGTACAGAATTGATGGAGTATGTTGGACCCTATTACAACTACAACAATTGGATGCGCCTGGTCCGATATATAAAAAGTATGCGTAGATATGGATTTTCAGCAAACTATTTACAATTGAAAGACAAAGATCAAAATAAAGGAGCAACATTGTACATGGACGGAAGGCCAAAGGCCACAGGTAATATTGCAGGGTTTATAAACAATACACAACCAGGGTCTACAAATAAGCAACCAAACTGCGAATTTGAGGGGTGTGAAGGAAACTGTGTTTTTGTATGTGCCATTAAATCAATATCTGCTGGGGAGGAGTTGCTTATTAATTGCAATTTGAATCGAGTAGATACAAACATGGTTACTATGGGAGTGGTACATATAACAATTTACCCAACCTTTTATTAATGAATTTAACATAAGGATTTTTTCGTTAGTTTATTTCGTTTAAATTTTCCATATTTACTTCGTAGGCTAGTGATTGGAAAAAATCCAAGCCAACAGATGGTTGGAGGAGTACATCTTCCTCGAGGGAGCAGGTATACATCTTTGTAATAGTAAAAATATAATAAGAAAAGCGAGTTTGTTTTTTCATTATTAGTTTATTAGTTTGGTTGAGATAATGTTATCTATTTTTCATTATTAGTATATTGGTTTGGTTTAGATTAGTATATTGCTACGTAACATAATGTTTATTTTGTTATGTATTTTTCGTTTGTATACTGGTTTTGTTATGATAATGTTTTCTACTTCTTTTTTGCAGCGGCTCGATGATCGGGGAAAGTCCATAGCTATGGATCAGATGACACCATTGTCCAGGCATCAGGTAAACCTAGTTGTAATTTTAGGAATCTATCATGATAGATATGTTTTGTTAATATAATTTTAGGAATCTATCATGATAGAACTCAGTAGTGTTTTATATATTTTTGTTGCAGCCCAGTGAATCGCTGTATGAAATAGGATTGCAAGAATATTCAATAGATCCTGAAGTGGCTGAGATGCTAGCTAACGATACCGACAAAATTGGTGAAGCCATAGACCCGTTTAATATGATAGAAAAAATGTTGAATAAATATAGTGTGGAAATCGTTTCTTTGCTAATCAGGGTTCCGCAGACAAGCGAGATTATAGCAAGGATTAAATTGTTGGCAAAGAGATCTGAAACCTTGCGAGTAAGATGAGGAATCTTGAATCATAAAATAATTCATTTATAACTTTATAATTTTCTCTTTTATATGATAGTACTGAACATATAAAATGTGGTTTGTATTTACAGAATTATCAGGGAGCACACAATAGTGGTCAAGGCAGTATTGGCCCCAGCGAGGGTCATGGAGAGACATCACATCATGGGAAAATGACTCCACGTGAATCGACTCCTTCGCCATTGTTCTCGACTGAATAGTCGGAAACACATTCCCAAACACCACAAACCTTAGCTGTGAGTGCATCGGCCATTAGTGACCGACGCACGCTAGATCGTCCAAAAGAAGGGGTTGACACCGAGACTCTTAGTAATTTTGATATCGCCCTAGCTGCATTTCTAGGATCTTCCCGTGTCACTAGCACGGGAACAATGGAGGAAACATTTTTGGTGGACGAAAATCTCGTCCCAATAAAGATCGAGAAGATCCTAGGTAATTAATATACATTGATCAAGTTAGTGTTTATAATTTCATTGTAATATACCGATAAAACATTTTTTTTCAAATAATTATGATCATGGCATGATCCTTTTGCAGGAAATGATGTTTTCTATAAACAAATGAATGAATCATCCTTGGAGATCTTCGGGCCCACCATCCGAACAAGGTGGATAAACAACCAAAATATTTAAAATATGACCTCAGTAATCGATTGGTTGGCCTATTCAGTGACAAGACCTTCAATCAAGCCGAGGTCCCGAAAAAGGTTGGACAACATATGAAGGTTGTCTGAGACCAATATAGGACCCACTTGGAAAAAAAACCTAGGTATGAGTGCCCTCCAATGATTCCAACAATGGAGTGGAAATCTCTAGTGGACGATGGAAAGGAGAGGGCTTAGAGAAAATAAGGAAAGATACCACCAGGCACAGGGAGGTAAGCAATACTTTCCACAATGTAATTCTAAACCTTATTATTATTGATTTCTATATCGGATTTGGAACATCTAACGTATTTCAACAATTGCATTGGATGTCAGACACTTCAAAGGCCACAAAGGAAAGACTGGAAAAAATAGGTCAGCACAAGCTTGGGCCTGGTGGTTATTCGAATTTGGTGGCATGATTTGTAAGTTTCGAAAAACCAATAATGCATACAAATAATAAATTGCAAATTATTTTTCGTTTTATTGCACCGCAAAATGTTAATTAACGACATTATGCAAATATGTAGGCTGAATGATTCAATGAAGTGCCCACTGCGGAAGACATGAATCTTGGCTTCCAACACGGCTTTGGAGCTGTTGTTGAACGCCAAAAAAGCTTATCTAGGAAAACACAGTCTTCTGGTACCAATCCATCCAGTGCACAGGTTTATAAAATCTATGTAGTTTAATGAAGATTTATTGCTTGTGCAACCTATTCGTTATAAATACTTGACATAAAATATTGACTCCGTTTTGAGCAGGAAAGCAATGATCCCCCTAATGTCAAGGAGGGACAACAACAAATAGAAGATCATGCTTCTAATCCTGGTAAAGAATTTATTCATATGCTACAATTTTATGTATAGCATTGCAAATTGTGAACATTAATTATAGTTCACCATATTTCAATTACAGAGCATGTAGAAGGTGAAACTGTATAGGTTGAGCCTGGACAAGAACATGAACAACATGATGTGGCCACAGCAGGTTAAAAAACACCTTTGTAATGTTTTTTTTAAATGAAATACTTGTCATTACAATAGAAAAATATAACAATGTAACATTTTCACATTGTTGCAGCAAATCCAAACCCCTTGCCGCAAAATCCACGTCTGGATCAGCACTCTAGGATGCAGACATCACGACAAGCTCCTGATGAAGAACCAAGAACTGGATGAGAAAGTCCAGATCAAGATGGTCATATTATAGAATTATTGGAAAAACATAAGAGAATAAAAACTAAAAATAAGTGACTGGAAAAACGTCGTCTAATCATTTTTTATAATAATATATCGTCCATGATTTTTGGCCTAATGAATGAATGAATGGTTTAATGGTTTAATGTTTCAGTGTAGTAAACTGTTACCTTTATTGATTGTCATCTTTTACTGAATGAATGTGTTGACTGAATGAATGAATGGTTTATTGAATGTTATCTTTTATTGAATGAATGTGTTGACTGAATGAAACAGTGGTTTAATGAATGTTAGCCTTTATTGAATGAATGGTAGATGAAAGTTCATGATGAAGTATGCATGAATTTGCACGTAATTTTTTTTTTAGGTACATGCATTAGGTATGGGGAATTGAGAGTGATGTGAGGGGGGGGAGGGGACATAAGAGCTTCCACCTTCACGTGGTTGGCCATGTTCAATAGAGAATATTAAATTATTCTCGAAATAGAGAGGAGCTCAATGAATGGCTATGATGTTGGATTTCTACAACCCACTCACGTGTCATCTAAATTTTGACAATTTCTTGGAGCTTGTTGTGATGTTTGGTTGCTCCTCATAACCAATTTTGAGTTTCCACAACTTCAAAGGATGAGTAAATGATGCAATGGAATCAATATCCTTAACCTTCTCTTTAATTTCCCTGGAATCAATATCCTTAACCTTCTCTTTAATTTCCCTGGAATCAATATCCTTAACCTCACATTAAACGCTGCCAAAATGGTATATTTACCATTGAAGCTTGGCTTCTGAAGCATGATATTTGCAACTAATCTAGCATACACCAACAACAATTAGAAACATACTGCTTGTTGTCAATGTTCATCATTTTTTTAGGGCTTCAACTTGCCCATAATGGATCCTCTTACGCTAGGGAATTATAGAGAACGGGAAATTAAAGAAAACATATAATTTGCATCAAAAAAATAACAAGGTACGAACTGAAGTGAGGAAGTTCGAACCGCGACCTATGTCTAGTCCCAAGGCTTCCACCTTCAAGCTTGAAGTGCAACTGACAATGGGAGACCACCTTCAAGCAGCTTGATTCATTTTGCATGCATTTCACAGTGGGAGACGATGGGCTACCACCTTCAAGCTTGATTAATTATGCATGCATTTAACTATGCAACTGTCTCAAATTCTCAATGTGTTTTCCCTCAATTAGTTTCTCAATTCAGCATGACCCACACCCGTCATCCGAGGAGTGTTTCCAGCGGTCTTGAGTTTCAGCCTGGAAACGATGACGATTCATGGTATTATGTTTCCCTTTGGATGCAATATGACAAACTCAAAGTTCACTACGAAGGTTTGTTTGAAAAATATGATGGTTTGGGTTCCATAACCCCGGTGCCATTCAGGGACACTTTGAGGAATTGCTCTGGGGTAATGGAACCCAAACCGTCACATTTGTCAGAAAAACCTTCGCAGTGAACTATCAGTTTTCCATATTGCAGCTGAAGGGAAACATAATACCATGGATCGTCACCGTTGCCAGGATGAAACTCAAGACCACTGGAAACACTCCTTGGACGGCGGGCATGGGTCATATTGAATTGAGAAACTAATTGAGGGAAAGCGCAGTGAGAATATGAGATGGTTGCATAGTGAAATGCATGCAAAATGAATGAAGAGTACTGGGTGTCAAGAGAAATGGTTGTGGGATGTCGTATGAGAGGAAATGGCGATGGGAATTGATTGATAAGGTCAGGCTTGAAGGTGGTAGCCTTGGGACTAGACATAGGTCGCAGGTTCGAATCTCCTCAATTCAGTTCGTACCCTGTTATTTTTTCGATGCAAATTATAGGTTTTCTTTATTTTCCTTTGTCAACTTTACGTATCCATTTATATGTTTTCTTTATTTTCCTTTGTTAACTTTATGTATCCCCTTGTGATAATGGGTTGTTAATATCGAGTCACTCGAGAATGAACATAAAGAGGATTTCCATGGTAATCTGTTCCATCCAAACCTATCAATTGTACGTTTAGGTCAGTAATATTCTTGTAACAAAGTGATAAAAGATATTAGAAGCAAATGTAACAAAGCCCTGAAATAAGTTCGCGTAACATAGTGGTTTGTGTTTGCAGGAATCCTTCAATTTACATGGTGAAAATGGCCAAAGAGCTGCCACAGTTCGGAGATGAAAATATTGCTGACCTAAAAGTGCACTTGATAGGTTTGGATGGAATATATTACCGTGGAAATCCTCTTTATGTTCATTCTAGAGTTTTGAGAAAACCAGAGATATGTGAAATGATGCTTTATGACAGTTCGTCTTCACAGTCGCCTCTTGAAATCAAGGTAAGACTTGGATACGGCGGGAGAAGTTCATATGATAGGGGGAGTACTTGAAGCAAATGAAGTAAAAGTTCATTTGCTTCAACTACTCCGCCTATTGACTGAGCTTGATATTGTGTCTTGTAAATTATCCTTATACCTTGCCATCTTCATCAAAATTTTGCTGCTGGTTTTTTCATGCTAAAATGCCCCCCCTTATGCTACTTCAAACTTCAACAAGGTTTTGTCTAGTAAATTCATAAAAGGTAAGGATGCATCATCATTCCATACTCCCCCTATCAATCATATCATTTCTCAGTCATACTTCTTGTCAAATCAAGCTGAAAGGATATTCTCTTCAACAATATCCAGTACATTGCTTCACTGAAGCTTCCTTTTGCCAAGAGTAACAAGCTCGAGCTTTTCCACTTTATCCTTACCGAAAACTGATTTGACCTTCTGCAATTATGTTATAGCATGTTGAGCACTTAGAGATGTGTAATATTCAATTTTATCATGTCTTCCTTGCATCAATAACTTCTAGCAATCTCGAGTTTGTCCACTATCTCCTTCAGCATTCTTCATTCTTTGAACAATTTTAAGGCTTCCATGTATATGCTTACTGATCCACACTTTTCACATTAGAGTTGAGAGGAATGCTACTATTTTTTCCATAAGGCATAGCTTAATACCATGGATGCTACCAATCACTCAATACCAATTGATGAATATAATTTGTGCCATATTTCTTGAACTCATACTTGTCAATTATATCTAGTAAATTCATAAAAGAAAATCCTCCAATCATCAAGTTGCTTTTATTTCATTTGATTCAACTACTCCCCCTATCATATGAAATTCCTCAAGGGCATCACCTTCACATAGGATGAAGTGACTGAATTAGAGGTAACTACAGCCAGACTCGTATAGATGTCAAATGATGAGGATGAAGAGTCAACTTTGAATCACCCACAAGGTCTACCTCCTGCCCAGACTTTTATGAGGCCTTCGTGCAAACAACAATCTCTAATTAATAAGACCCACCCTACAAATTTGATCTCAACATAATACTGTTTTTTTTTTTTTAAATTCCATAATGACGTCGGATATCCAACTTCCATTGCTAAGCCATCCGACGTTCTTGCCATACCAACGACAACTAAGAACGTCGAATGGTTACCATTTTTACATTTTGCTATCGTCGGTTATCCGACTTCAATGGGCTAAGGTATCTGACGTTCCTGCCATACCACCGATGGCTAATAACGTCGTATGATAGGGATTTTTACATTGTGATGTCGTTGGTTATCCGACTTCAATGAGATAAGGTATCCGATGTTCCTGCCATACCACCGACAACTAAGAACGTCGAATGGCTTCCATTTTTACATTCTACTGTCGTTGGATATCCGACTTCAATGGGCTATGGTATCCAACGTTCCTTCCATACCAGTGACAGCTAAAAACGTCAGATGGCAGGCATTTTTGCATTGTGATGTCGTCGGTTCTCCGACTTCAACGGGATAAGGTATCCAACGTTCCTGCCATACCACCGACGGCTAAGAATGTCGGATGGATTCCATTTTTACATTCTGTTGTCGTCGAATAGCCGACTTCAATAGGCTATGGTATCCGACGTTCTTGCCATACCACCGATGGCTAAGAACGTCAGATGACAGGCATTTTTGTATTGTGATGTCATCGGTTCTCCGACTTCAATGGGATAAGGTATCCGACGTTCCTACCATACCACCGACGGATAAGAACATCGGATGGCTTCCATTTTTACATTCTGTTGTCGTCGGATAGCCGACTTCAACAAGATATGGTATCTGACGTTCCTGCCATACCACTGACAGCTAAGAACATCGGATGGCAGGCATTTTTGCATTGTGATGTTGTCAGTTCTACGACTTCAACGAGATAAGGTATCCGACGTTCTTGCCATACCACCGAAGGCTAAGAACATCAGATGGCTTCCATTTTTACATTCTGCTGTTGTCGGACAACCGACTTCAACAAGCTATGGTATCCGACGTTCCTACCATACCACCGATGGCTAAGAACGTCGAATGGCAAGCATTTTTTCATTAAACGGTCATCGATGATCTGACGTCCATGTCTAAGATATCCGACTTTAAATTATGTGTTAACCGTCGGATAACCGACTACCTGGCCATCGGTGGTATGTGTCGGATATCCGACGGGCTGTCCTACCGTTGGATTTCAGCCAAATTTAGACCGACGTTTAAAAAAGATGGAGATTGTTGGATGGCCGACAACAAGATGTAGAAAATCCGACATATATGCCATCGTACTTTGGGTCCAAAAAACTTAGTGCATGATTTAGTGAGAAATGGTTGTTCTTCATCAAATTCCATCAGCCGAAGTGTACTTCTTTTGCATCTTTGGTTCTTCTGGAAGTTGTCATCAAGGGGGAGCAGTAATGACTCCCCTTCCTTGTTAGTAGGCTTTTCTCCCAACCATTATTAAGGGGGAGTGTTGGAATATTTTATATTCCTTGGAAGGTAATAATGTCTTTGTAAATATGTCAGAAGATATCCACAATCTTATGTAAAAGAGTAATACATTTATCCCATATTCATTATGGTAAAATATACTCTTGATATTCATTATTATATAAAGAGATGTTACTATGGAGAATTATATTATCCCACATGTAATATGTGAGAGTATTTCCTCCTCATCTTTTTGTATATAATAGATTCAAGGGATTCTCTCTCATTCAATCATTCGTGAATCATTCATCCCGTGGTGGATCACTCATCATGATCTATACTTTCACAAGTATTGCTATATTGTATTGGGGTTATTGGCATTGATCTATGTAATCTTGGAGGAGATATTCTAGAGATAATAGAAGACTACCTTCCCTTGGACGTAGCCCAATTGGGTGAACCACATATATCTGGTGTACTCTTTTCTCTTGTTCTCTTTTTGTTCTTATTTACTGTGATATTTTATTGTTTGCATAGATAGGTAAGCTAGTTTATTTAGATCCATATCTATGACAAGGATACATTAAGTATCACAAAGTAATGGTATTAGTTGATAATGGAAGCACCAACAATTTTATTCGTAGGTAAGTGGTAGAAGAAACTCATTATTATATCTGGTCTATACAAAATTTTCAAATTATGATAGAAAATAGTGGTATGATGAAATGTGGGGGTTGATGTGAATATGTGAAACTCCAAATGGGTCACTACCATCTCAAAACACATATGCTTGTTATTGAAATGGGTGGTTGTGATGTACTTCTGAAGGCATAATGGCTAGACTTTGGGACCAGTCACCATGAATTTCGAGGACCTATATATAAGCTTCACTAAGGAAGGGAACAAACATAAACTAAAAGGGATTAATTTTCGTTCTCTATAAATTACCACCTCTCACCATATGAACAAGTTATTGAAGAAAGGCCACTCAAGTATTATTGCTTAATTCAATTCCATCCAACTCATGGACATACCCCCATAAGACATTCACCTTGAATTATAGCTGGTTCTCTCTAAAATTCAATAGGTTTTTGAAACACCCAAGGATTTATCACCATCTTGTGGGGAGAATGACCATTATATTCCATTAATTTTGGATAGTCATCCCCCCAATATATGCCCTTATCAACACTCGTTTATACAAAATATTGAAATAGAAATGATCATTCAAGAGCTATTGGAGGTAGGCCTCATTTTTTCTATCACCAACCCTTATTCCTCATCAATGGTTATGGTATGGAAAAAGGAGGGCACGTGGTGCATGTGTCTTGATTTCTAGGCTCTCTATAATTTGACAATCAAGGATAAATTTCCTATCCCAATCATTGATCATCTCTTGGATGAGCTTCATGGATTGAATTTATTCACTAAATTGGACCTTCATTTAGGATACCACCAAATTAGGATGAAAGAAACAGACATTCCTAACACAAATTTTTGCACCCATAAGGGCCATTATGAGTTTTTAGTAATGCCTTTTGGCCTTTGTAATGTGCCCTCCATTTTTCATAGCCTCAAGAACAAGATATTTCGATCTTTCCATCACAATTTTGTGTCAGTCTTATTGGATTATATCTTGATCTGCAACACAACATGGGAATGCCACCTAAAGCATGTCGATCATGCATTGTAATTATTAAGGGACCACCAGTTATGCGTGACATGTTCTAAATGTGATTTTGGGGTTACTAAGGTTAAATATTTGGGTCATACTATGTGTCAATATGGAGAACATATGGACCCTAATAAAGTGGTAGCTATGCAAGACTGAACTTGCCACAAGACCTTCAAGAGATTGTACACGTTCTTAAGACTAACCCACTACTACAAAAAGTTTGTGAAAATTTATGACAAAATTGCATCTTCTTTAACACCCATGCTAAAAAAGAATTCCTTTTTTTCTAGAGTTATGAATATGAAGAGGACTTCTCAGTCTTAAATGTTTCCATATGCACTACTCCAGTGTTAGCGATGCCTATGTCAGGCTTGCTATATATCTTATTAATTCAAATAGATAACGTAGCTTGCAAGTACATTTAATTATCAACTTAGGGATAGTGTGCTTGTGATGTATTAGTTAAAATATATGTAAAGATTCAATAGTAATTATAATTTTGAGTTCTAACATGCTCCTATAGCCTATCCATAAATCCAATTCTACTTCTAATAAAGTAAAACTAAACTAAATTGCAAGAAAGCAATAAAATCAACCATGAAAGTAAGAACATTCAATCACACACTTATCATTAACTATAGGAGTAGCAGCATACACATTCATTGATGCATTTAAAGTTTTGTAACATATAGTTCATTAATAGTTATAAAACAAATTATTAACACTTTTGTAGAAATAAGTCATTAACAGTTTCGTAGCAAGACAATTATGTAGCAAACACAATTCTGTAGCAACAATGCAATGGAAAAATAACACACTTTCTATAAATATGGAAATAAAAACAAACTAAACTAATGATAGAAAGAATAAACAACACCTTCTAATCTATAGTGGGCCCTACTTCTATAGAGTAAGGCTGAGAGGACTTTGATGATTAAATGCTCATCTCACAATAATAATATTTCTCAAAAAATCATGAACATAATATTAAACAAGATTACTTTATTGAATTAGCAGAGAATAGAGTATTACAACTATTTGGAGTTCCGATCTCTCCTTTATTTCTCTCCCTGTTGGTCCTATATAGAAAGGAATTCCATTATGTTTATAGTTAAAATCCCATAACAAACTACTTAATACATTCAAGCACAACATGCTTGAGAATTCTCAAGCCGTTGTTGTAACAAAAAAACACATAGCTATGAAAAATAAAGTACACAAATAAGTCCTGGTGCAACCAAAGTGGTTCACCCTTCCAAGCATTTCAATCAATTCAGGAACATGAATCTCTTCCATGCAACCACTCATTACTATTGGAATGAATCTCTATAGTTATGTTGGCGTTGTTATGGTTAATTGATGGAAATATGTGCACCAATACCAAGATTCACAACAAAGATGTAATATACAATTATAATATGATGCACAACAATCACAACCATTGGAAAGTGAGATGCCTTTTGACATGGAATCTATGGAAATGATGTTGTGGAAGGAGTTGTGGTAGTTATGGTTCCATGGCAATGATGATTCAAGTATAGTTGTGACGATCCTCAATAATGACATCTTTAAGCAACCCTTTTTGATACCATTAACATCTTTTATGACTACCTTCTTAAGAATTTATTTATCCTCATAGTACCTAGATGAAATTTTTTGGCATACGGTATAGTTAATTCACATTTAATTGCATTTTGTCGATTATTTGGTGGATAAGTAAGGATATATGTACTCACGGTAGCTTGTAGGAAAATTGCAGATTTTGTATCACAGGGCTAAAGAAGTTTCCGCTATATGGAAAGTGCAGAGTCTCTTGCAGAAGTATCCATTCTACAAAAGGTGTGGAGGATCCTATAAGAGATCCATGGAATATGCAGAACCCATATATAATCTCTACAGAAGGTGCGGAAGCTGTTACAAGAAATCTACAGAAATTGCAGAAACTCCACAAGCTGCTACAAGAAAATCTACATGAATAATTTTTCAGAATGATATGAGCATCATTCTTAATTTTCCACATGGAAGAATGAGGTATCGACTGGATAAAGAGTTTGGAATTCCAAGGAAAATATTTGCTATGATGAGTTGTTCGCAAATGTTCATATTTGGTTTATAATTGTGAAGGTTAAAACACATTTCCTATTTAATAGCAAAGGCATGGGGAGGTCAACTTGACCAACCATATGTGAAATTGGATGGCCAATTTTGGTTTTAACTTGTTAATAATAATTATGGGGATAGCTTGAGAACCATGGGTTCCCAAGCTTGTCCAAAATTGTTTGATTAATTTAGATTTTCCTGGGTTCTAATACAAATTCCCAACACTAGGAAATTAGCCAGCAATTAGATAGAGGAAATTCTGTGATAAACTTCTTGCTTAATTAAATTTGTGGATTTGGTTACTATTTATGTCATGTGAATTTGAGTTAATTTATTTACTGTTGTAGGCTACTTGTAGCTCCCTGTCCAAAGAGGCAAGGCCCACTCTTAATTAAATTTGTGGATTTGGTTACTATTTATGTCATGTGAATTTGAGTTAATTTATTTACTGTTGTAGGCTACTTGTAGCTCCCTGTCCAAAGAGGCAAGGCCCACTCTTGTAGACAATTGTTGTTGTTATATTTTAATCTGTAGAATTGGCGTGTGAAAAATTTATTTACTTGCATGTTTTATTTAGTTTTTTGATGATTCATGCTTAATTTCCACTGCATGTACTTTCCATTTATGTTGGTAGAATAGAGTTTATTTCTATTAATGCACCTAGTTACCATTTCTTTTTAATGATTGTCCTGTCAATTAGTAATTCACATCTTTATCACTTTCTTGAACTGTTGTATATGATTTTATTCATAGATATTTCATACTTAGATTGAAGTTGTGAATATTGCACTTAACCATTTGCAATTATTATATTGAGTAAAAACAATGATTTGTAAATTAGCAAGGATTAGTTGTTACTTTCTGCAAGTTGCTTTTATCTAGGATATGGCGTGAATTTCATTTCTAGCCTCGTGATAATTTCATTTCCAACACAATGAGAATTATATTTATAGAACAGTGTGATTTCATTTCCAACAGTTCTTTTCAAAAGTGCTGTGTGATCTTAGTTTTAGCATTTCCTTTCAGTCATGAGTGTGTGATTTCTATCATAGTACAAATTTACATTTCTGCAATTTATGATTCTACTGATTGATTTACTTTTCCTACAATCTATATTTAGTTATATGGCTCCTTATCAAAATACTTGTCCACTTCCTCTGCCATTTTCATGAGTAAAAATTCAAAAAACTATAACTTCATAGTAGACAAATTTGTGTAAAAAAGCTATGACGGGAATATATATATTGCAGGGCAACTCATAAGTCACCATTGTAAGTCACCATTGAAACCCGGGTTGATAAATTAATGTACATACTTCTTATTTGCATCCCTGAGACATTAGGAAGTAATTTAAAATCCCTTCATTTTGGCATTGTTGTCGGGGAGCTACCAAAGAACAATAGAAGCTTGCATTGGTTTACATCTTGGGTATAATCATTTCAATTTCAGATAGTTTGAAATATGCATATTCCGCATTTTGGCATTGTTTTACATAAAATCTTTGCATTTTCTACAAAGAATCCATGTATTTTCTACATTTTCTGTATTTCTCTACATTTTTTTGCATTTTCCAGCATAAAATTTTATTTTATAAGAAACACTTTGAATACAGAGGAATAAGGATGGTAAGACAAGCTGTAAGAATCTGCACATTCACTGTAGGAATCCTGTGGTGAAACCTTGTTTCCATGATATGAAATCATGTTAGCTTTCTTGATTCATGAATAGATTTAGAGATCCCAAAGGTAGATTTAGAAACCCTATCCAAACCACCCAAAATACTAACAGTGTAGGAAAATCAATGAAAGGAGAAAGTTCATGGAACACTAGCTCTAAGAAGAACACACCACCAACCAATATCTATGCAAGGAGGAATCTTGTAATACCAATTGAAGAATCAATACATTCAATTGATCCTCTAGCTAATGCTACTTCGTTAGTTTAGGAAGACAATTTATTTCCAATTACAGATTCTTCTGATATTGAGGAACTTCTAAGTGGGAATCCTAATACATAATTTTAGTCAAACTCAATCCAAGAACTAGTAGAATCCCCCTCCTCTGCAGAGTTTGTAGCGCTACAAGGTTCAAAGACTTGGAAAAACATGGCTAGGGAAGAAGAGATAAGACTTGTCATTGAGGAAACTGTCACATTTGAACTCCTACTAAGAGATCTTGGAGATAGGACAATGGCACAAATGGATAACATTCCTCCATCATCCTTTCCAAACTTCAATGGGATGGCAAGTGAAGATCCAGATACATTTATTTTTGAATTCAATTTCAGCTGTAGAAGGTATCATTATGTTTTAGATGCTAAAAAATTAAAACTATTTCTTTCCACTCTAAAAGACGCAATGCTTCACTGGTTTATGGGACTTGGTGGGGAGAATATTGCAACATGGGTAGAAATGAAGAAGATATTCTTGAAGACATATCAATATTATTGCAAGGATAGGGATCACAAGGAATCAATCTTCAAGATGACACGAAAATAAGACAAGAGCTTAGAAGATTGCATGGAACGATTCCAGTACAACTTTACAGTGGTTAAGACAGAGTACATTGGATGATGAAACTTTATGGATTCTTTTGATAATAGATATATCAAAGAGGATTGTATTGACATTCTGAATTTGATGAGAGAAGGAGATGTATCCACGGATGTATCCTAGCTGAATTACAGGGACATCCGTGACCTCTTCAAAAGATATTCAAGAGGAACTTCTAGGCCAAGAAAAGTGCCAAGGGAAGTCCCCATCTATTCCAAGGATTCAAAGGGAGATTGTTGGATTTCCTTTGAAGCCATCACCTCCGGGTGACTCCATTGTAACGAGCTTTACCATTGGGAAATCCTCATTTGGATTGGCATACTGTTGTTCTTTTATTTTGTGTAGCACATGCCAATTTTAATTTAACTTTTTGTTTATTTTTATTTATTTCTTAGAGTTTGCTTTTCCATTTGGTACATGGAATAACAATTCACAATTTACAAATACTATGTCCTTGCTGCAACCCCAAGGATATCCCAAGAGGGAAGTCTACTTACCCTTGTGGTTATTTTTCCCTCAACAATATTTATGGCGAGTTCGCTATCATTTTCTTTCATTTCATTATAAATAGGTTTTGATTTGCATAATACTTTAATTGGGGTGTCTTATGGGTAAAGAGCTTGCTATTCATCCTCTCAACATTCATAATTTGGACGCTCATAGCCCAAGTTCACTGAAAATATCATTAGCACGGTTCTCGTTTGTTGGCACTGTAGTGACATAAGTTTTTGTAATAGCAATATGTAACATTGTAAAGAAGCGTTTTGCGTTGTTTAATTAGTCATGTGTTTTGTAATTAAGTATAATAGTTAAAATACAATTAAGAGACATAACTATCTCAGTTTTGTGTTGAGCTTGGTGTTGTCATTGATGTCAAAGAGATTGTTGAACTTGGTGATGGCATTGAAGTCTTAATGCCAGTTTGAAGAAGTATATAGAAAATATGTGCGCAAGTCTTAGCAATACCCACCAAACATGTGCAAGAGGTCTTAATGCCAATTTGAAGAAGTATATAGAAAATATGTAAGCCCCACCAAACGTGCGCAAGAAGTTTGCGCAAAGTCCCACTAGAGTTATCTGCACAAGTCCCAACACAAGTATGTTGTGCAATACACTGTGCAATAGTTTGCATGCTAATCAAGCCAAAATGTTAAAGACCACAAACTACAAGCCGACAAAGGAATAAGAAATGAGGTCCATTTAAGACAAATGTGTGGGTAAAATTATTTGTGAAAAAAGGTAGAAGGGATGCAACCAACATAGAAAATCCTTTTCTTATGGATAAATCAATTGAATAAAGGAAAGAAGGAATGGTATAAATAAGTAAAATATTGAAGTGTTTTGTTAAGATTGGGCACAAAAGATGTAGTATTATGAAATTGCAAGCGTCGGGGAATAGATGAAATGCTCAGGGGAATCAATGACTGTATGACTTGAGGAAGTGCATGAGATTACAGGATAAGGAGAAATAAAAGGATAAATCACATATAAATACAAGGATCATTTGCGCAGAAACATAAGGAGCATTTGTATAAGGAGAATTTGAACATAGGATACAAGGAATTATCACGCAGAAAGAGTTGGAATGTGAAATTTAGCATGCTCAACAGTTTGCACAGAACAAATGATCAGAAAGTGCAAAGTGGATTGTGATGGAGGAATACAATGAAAAATATATATATGGGAGGTAGGATGGGGCAAGGATAGAAGATTGGTGTCTTCTACAGGTTGGTGCCTGACAGATCAGGTGGGTTCCTAACCGTGCAAGTTGGTGCTTGCAAGGGATCGGTGTTCCTATCTGATTGTTGTTAGCAAAATCAGTGAGTGGGTGCTCACACATGTATTGGAGATTGGTGTCTCCATGAATTAATTGCAATAAGAAGATTCTTTATATATAATATTTCTCTACATATTATTTGTGCAATGTTCTTTGTATTGGAAATTTCTTTTGATACATGGTATATGTGTTAATGAATGATTACATGGTATAACAAATGTTAGAAAGGATAAAAATTGTGGGATGTTGATTCACCCCCCACCCCCTCAGTATCACTTGGGGTTCAACATATTGTATAAAAAAGGAAGAAATGGGATTGTCTCGAGTTGATGTTAATCCCTAATTTTGAGTATATGATTGTAATATGATCTCTAAGATTGTGAATGAAATATGAACCGACTGTTGTCTCATTTTTTGTGTTCACTTGCTTTTTGCGCATGAGTTATTGATGGATTATGTTGTATGAATGAGATGTTGAATGTGAATGATGAATTTATGAAATCTCCTTTCCTAATTTCAGTCTCTGTAAGTCCTATGAGTGTCTCGGGTGAGACTGTATCTTTTGTGGATGCTGAAAATGTCGATGCTCATAGGATTAATGTTGGTAACCTAGTTTAGAACCGTGGGTATTAACCTAAGCCAACAATTGGTACCATTGCCAGGAACTAAATAGGTTAGGGTTTCATATAATGAGTTGGAAATTGAAGAGAGAAGAATTGCAATATTGGTTGATGCACAAAGAGGAAGAATTTGCGCAAAAGGAGACTTGGAATTTGGACATCGATCCACAACATTGGCTACAAAGGTACATTTATCTAGATGAATATGAAATTGTTTTCTCTGAATTTTATTGTTTGTTGTATGAATTCTTGAAAAGACAAGTAGAGTTGAATGTGGTTTGGAGGATTTTAGAAGTAGTTATTCGGGATCAAGAAAAGGTAGAATAACTAAACAATCTTGATAATAAGTGGACTAGGGCGATAGATTTATGGTTTTATAGGGTCAAAGAAGGATATATTATTGAATTTTCTATAGAATACCATGGATCCTTTTCCCGTGCAAGGGATAAATTTGAAACAAACCCTAGAAAGAGGCTACTAACACAAATCCCCATTTGGATAAAAATGTTATTTGTAGAAAAAGGGATTATGCACTTGCAACCAGATAGGATGGAGGAGTAGACCCTCTTCATGTTCAGAGGGAGGAAAGAAGATTGAAAGAAGGATGAGATGAAGAATTAAAAAGAAAGATAAAAATGGATCCGGATGAACAAAGATGAAGGAGACCTGAACGACATGAAAGAAGAAGTGCACTAAGGGAAGATATGTGGAAATTTAGTCTTGATATAACCAAAAAGGTTAGCGAAGACATTGTATAAGGTAGTGAAGAGATGAAAATAAAGAGGGATTCATTAGAAGAGGAAGGTATAGAGGGAACAGTTCTAGCGGAAAGCATCACAGAAGGGGAGAAAGAGAAAGAAGAACGACCAACAAAGAGGCATGGTGCAAAAGAGGATATCACATTAGAGGACGATGTGAGAGAACGAAGAATTGATGATGAACCAGTATAATGGAGAAGCTGTGATCCAGAAGAGTCGAAAGAAAGTGACGAGGAGTATTATCCAAGTGAGGCAGTGGTTAGTTCATCTGAAAATGAAATAATAGAGGATGAGGATGTTGTAGGATTGAGAGAATTATTTTTTCAATTAGGGATTGGAGATTCATCTAGACCCAGGAGTGAGGAGCATAGTGCAGTTGTGGTGTATGATTCCCCCCTTGAACCACCTTCCCAACACATGTTTTTAACAAGAAATGAGAATTCAATACCAAGTGACATTAGATTTATTTTACAATAGAGATTAGAAGAAGGGAGAAGACCAAAATATAGACAAAGAAGTGGAAAAGTGGATAAAATATTGAATATGGCAGGAGCGGCGACATATTTGTTGTTGAGACTTCCAATTTTTCATGGAACTAGAAAGGACGATGCAGAGCAACACTGGTTCACTTGTGAATCAATGTGGGCAGTAAATCAAATGTCAAATGAAACAAAGAGAGTAGCATAGATGGAAACTGCTTTGTGAGATTGCACACTCACATGGTACATGAAATACAAATCTACTGCTGCACAGGGAGTGACGAGGACATTGGATGAGATCAAACAAGAAATGTTAAAAGAATTATAGAAACTGAAGTCAAAATCACAATGTATTACTGAAATAAAAGAAATAAAGAAACAATTAGGAGAGACAGTTTGGGGTTATGATAAGATATTTAAGATTCGATTAGATAGATTGCCTTTTCAAATTCAGGATGTAGAACATAGGAACTGGTTCATTGTAGGACTACTACCACACATGCAGATACTTATAACTCAACATAAAGTTCTAATGCAGCTTGATGCATTAGAAATTACAATGCAGTTAGAGTCTAAACCAGGAGATGCGTCTTATTTAGGAATGGCATAGGTTCAATCAAAACTGGCAACACCAACCATGTAGTTGCAGGAAATAGCCAAGGGGAAGGAAGTATGAGAAAATGTGTGGTGTACACTTTTCCTTGTGGAAGTACACCACAACAATGAGTTCCCTGTGCTGGGAGCATATACAACAATGGGTGCCCTGAACCCTTTCCTGATAGGATAATAGGAAGAATGGTGTGAAATATGTGAGAAATGGGGCTATTCTCCTCCATAATGTCCTCTATTATAGAAGTATCAAAATACCACCAATACTCCTTTTGTGAATTCTGTAATCAATGGGACATTATGTCAATGGATGTTGCACATTACAATTAATGAAAGAGAATTATGCCGATGCCTATAAAATATAGGGTGCAGAGGATAATGTAGTTGGCAAGCAAGGTGGATTAGGATTTTGTGGACATGGTAGAGGATTTGGTGGAGGAGGAAGTCAACCTATTTGCTTCAACTGTGGAGAACCAAGCCATGTAGCATGCCTGTGTACAAATCCTAGAGCGTTGTGTGGATATTGTCGCAACAATGAGCATAATACAAAAGACTATCCAAATTTAATAGCCAAGTGGTAGGAGAAAAAGGGTTGTTGTAACATGGTGGTTGTAGAGGCGTGTGATGACCAGGAGTTGAGGAATCTTGTGAATGTCCATATAGTGACCAGAAGGGGCACCAGAACACGGGAAGATCATGGCAAACAAGGGTATGTAGACTATATGTTGGAAGATAAAATTAAGAAAGCTACAAAACCCCCGTCGAGGTTTGATTCTATGCACCAAAGGAAGTTACCGCGTGAAGGACACAAAGAAGTTGAAGAAGCACATCGATGTATGGGAGAATTTCGATTGGATTGTGATAAGGAAAGTGATTATGATAATTGTGTAAGTGAATTTTTGTGTTGTTGCGTGAAAGTACTTGATGAATTTTTAGTAACTAGAAAATTGAGACAACTATTAACAAAATTGATGGTTGTAAGAGAAGCATAGATTCCTATTATTGCGTCATTTCCAAAGAGGAATGTGCAGTAGGTAAAAAGGAAAAAGAGAACGGGAAAATAATTTAAGATGAAAGAAGATATGGAGGATTTGAAATGTAGGATGTGATCTTGGATTTGGGATCATATGTAAATATTTTACCAAAGAAATCATAGAAGTTGATGGGAAGACCTAAATTTTTTTGGTTGCCAATACAGTTGAGGATAGCAAATCGATATAGAGTATTCCCAGTATGAATACAGGATGATGTGGAGGTAGACATTAATGGGATTAATACTAAAGAATACTTTGACGCGATTGAGATTTTGGATGGATCGATCAAATCCATATCTAGCCTTGCTGGTTTTGGATGGACATTTGAAACAATGCTATAATGAATTTGAAAAGGAGGACTATGTCTCTTGAGCCATAAGAAGTGAGAGTGATAGATCCCTTGGACCCTAGTGAGGGGGAGATATATTTTGAACCTGTTAGAGATGAAATGGAGCATGATGAAATAGAAAATATCTTTAAAATTATAGGGAGGAAGAAATATTATATAAATCCAACCGTTGATGGTGAAATTAGTTGGCACAACATATGTTCATTTGACATAGATTCTGAAGATGTGATGGAAATATGACAAAATAGAATGTGTGAAGTATCTAGCCGAAGGTGCGCAAGATTTGAAAAATCACTACACTGGGCAGGGACAGAGCTGCGCGATACTCCATACTTCGATGGGACTGGTATAGTAGGAGAGTTCATACAAAAAATGGAGGAAAAGGTTCCTGAACTGGTTCTGGTTCAAGAGTTGGATATTGCGTTGAAGGGAAGTCCCACTTGGTGGTGGGCCACCCATAATGAAAACTTGGATAATTGGGAGAAAGTAGTACAAACTATGTCTAGAATATGAAAAACAGATGTAGAATTGATACAAAGCAATACAAGACTTGAGGGAACATGTGTGGTTCTGTGAAAAAAGGTGGAAAGAGAGAAATATTCCGATGGAACAATGGCTCCATAGATTTATAATACATTGGACATTATACTAATAAGTTGGTACATACATCAAGAAGTGAGAAGATATACTATAGATTGCGATGAAATGCAAAAACAATTTTGTGATACATTAATTTTTTCATTAGAAAGGATTGTATTGAACAATATGCTCAGAAAAATAAAAAAAGATTGATTTTTTTGGGAAAAACAACAAGAGAAAAGGATAAAGTGGCTTGCAAAACAAATAGGAAATTGGTAGAACTAAATAAAAAAATTCAAAATAGGGATAGGAGGAACAAAATGATCCAAAGAAGTTACTAATAAATGAAACAAAAGGGGGATGTGTAGTGCAAGATACTGGTGTTTATCATACTCTGCATGAATACCTACAACCTTTAAAGACAAATAAATACAATATTGGGACAAGAGAGCAACAGAAGATGGCAGTTTTGGGAGATTTTTTAGACAAAGAAACAGTAACACAAAGAGTAAATATTTTGAAAGAATATGAGGATGTGTTCCCCATAAGTTTCTAAAAAATGAAAGGTATTGTAAGAATATTGGGAGAAATGAAGATATAGTTAAAAACAGATGCAAAATCGGTCAAGAAAAGACCATACAGACTAAATCCTAAATATAAATAAAAATCGTGCCACGAATTAAACAAGATACTTGAAGCAGGAATAATAGTGCCAGTGGAGGAATCTAAATGGGTAAGTCAAATGGTCGTGGAGGATAAAAATACCAGAGGGATAAGAATTTGTGTGGATTTGAGGGACTTAAATGATGCATGTATAAATGATCCATTCTCCACTCCATTTATGGAATAGGTTTTGGATAATGTAGGAGGATGATAGGCACATTCTTTTACTGATGGGTTCTCTAGATACCATCAGGTGAATATTGCAGAGGACAATCAAGCAAAAACAACATTTGTGACAAAATGGGGTTCTTTTGCATATACAATGATTCCATTATGTTTGACTAATGTGTCAACATTTTTCTTGTGCATTCTGGTGACAATATTCAAAGAATTCATGCAAACGTTTTTGGAGGTATATCTAGATGAATGGACAATGTTCATCTTGTTAAAAAATTATGTACATGTATTAAGATTAATGTTAGATAGATGCAGATTGTTACAGATTAATGTTAGAGATAGATTTGATCATGATGATGGAATTAGATGAGCAACATGAAACGTTCATAGAGTACAAAAATTGGACACGAGCCTTCCATACAAACTTCTCTCACACATCTACCTATGAAAATGTGAATCATATATTTCTTTAAATTAAAAAAATGTTTTTGTACACCAGTAGGAGTTTTATTGGGGCATGTAATTTGTAAAGAAGGGCTATTGGTAGATACAACTAAGATTGCAGTGATAATGAATTTACCAACTGTTTGATGGACAATCAACTCGAGTGGACGCGATTCGGATCTCCCTAGCTCAATGTGAGTCTAGAACAAATAGAACAGACTATAAACCACTTTCCTAGATCTAGTTAAGGATCAAGTAATTAGATGTCTTACCTTAATTTTGTATCCCGTTATCCTGGATGTTGTTCCACGCCTTGTGGTCGTCAGATTTCAGCTGCAAGACCTTCCAAGACACACAGAACAAGACAAACAAGTAAAAAGAATCTAAATAGTAATAGATCTAAGTAAACATTTAAGCAGGTAAACTACACAATATCATCAAGACAATAATATTGGTGGAAAGCATTTATATTACCGTAAAAATAGGAAAAGTACATAGAAGAGAACGACTACAACCAGAGCTTAACAAAGTAATCCTTCTCGATCCAAGCCAATGCCATATCCTCCCAAGGAAGTGTGAGTCTCTCAATGGATGAGTAGATATCTCTCTAAGATGATTTCACCAGCATGTAGACACTATAGACTTCCTCCCTTTGGAGTGGGATAGAGCTTCACTTATATAGGACTAAGTGGATAGTGTATGGATATGGTAGGAGAGACATAGGGGATCCTCCCAAGAGGTTGGGAACTGAGTGCCAACTCTCCCAAAAGGTCAGGGATAGGGATCCATGTCAGTTGGCTTCGAGAAGGGACTCGAAGAAGCTATTTTTTTCCATTAACTAACATCGTCGTAGGCTATAAGAGGACAACTTGCAACGTCACATGCTACATTAAGACATCCTGTGATGACCTCTCAAAACCTAGTGTAAATGAGTTTACATCTCTTCCAGGTTAATGCCTTAGTCAAGGAAACTTTAGGAATGTATACACAGAGTCTCATGATGGTAAGATTTTAGGTGTAACATAATGCCCCCCAAAGCATGAAGTTGTTGAAATTTGGACAGGTGAAATGCTTTGAAAGAAGGAATGGAAATGGCTTGTCTGACGAAGGACGCTGCTGCAGTACAACTGAATCTAAGTACACAATCTCATAAAATGCACAACATGGCTGCCGACCAATACATTGCAGATCCATGGTAATAATGACCGACTAAACACAATCATGGCTACTAGACACAAGCGTAGATTCATGATGAGAAGATGACACAACCACGACCAATACAAATGTGGATCCGTGTAATGTGACTCAATACAATATCCATCGCAGCCTGGGTAAAATATTACTTCCTAGGGTCTTCAAGCTGAACTTGAAATGATACGAATCTATCCATGTGATTACAAATGTCTTGATGCCGAACATGGTAGAAACCACTTGATTACCGGTCATTGATGTATATTGTTAACAAGTGCGAGGGAAATCACCATTGATGTCGATGATTCCCAAGGTATCAGAGTACATATCATCAAGCATGCATAAATGAGCTGAAGTCGAACGCATGAAGAAATATTCCAATCAAGAGTTAATGATGTAAACTCATGTCGAAAGCGAGATAACCTGCCATTAAGGCATGCAAGTCCAATGTACTTGGTTGGTTTCTAGATTCAATCCTCGGATGATGTGTTGAAGTCGACAAGGATGAATCCGTCGAAGGAGGGCCATGATGAATCCCCCATCATTGACACGAAACACAACAAATGATGTATGGAGCAGATCAGATGGTACAGTAACGTGCAAGACTGAATCAAAATAGACTGACATGATGGAAGGTGTAATGACTATAGAAAAATGAATGGTGAGAGTATTCTTGAACATGGGCATGGCATGACCTGGCAGTATTGACACGCCGAGTACGATACCGACTCCTACTGCAACTAATGATGGAAGCTTTATTTGAATGACCCAAAGGAGTAACAAGACTCAGGAAGTAGGTGAGACTCAAGGACAAACAGATGATCCAAGTACAATATGCAAATGCAAATGAGTTCCATGTTCAAGAACGACTAGGTACTACCACTGATAAAGGGGGTAATATAAAAGCTTTCCTTTTTCCCCATCATGAATGATGAGTGACTCATGTGTTTTTAATGAGCTTGATGAGGGTAACCAGATGCTCGGTATAGCTCATCTCATAGATGAGTCCAATCCCAAATATTTCCGAACTTGGGATAGGAGGGGTTCGTTCCATGATGGGGCCTTCAATATGAAAATTTAACGAGTCCATAGAAGGTAAACCCTGTCATCATTTCATGTTTAGAGAGTCTGAAAAGAACTAAAGAAGACTCCAACAATCCTTTTTTCGTAAAGTTAGCCTCATTGCTAGAAAAAGGGTAAAACAACAGGGGAGAGGACTCTTCCAGTCATGATTGGATGGAGTATATGTTTTTCGTAAGTAGTGCCCCCTGGTCCGAAAAAGGGATAAACTATCACCAGGGAGACAACCATTCAAATTCTTTAACAAGCGTGAACGTGACAAGTTCGCTTGGCAATCTTTTCATATTTCGAGAGCCTGAAAAGAGCTTAAAGATAGACTCCGGGGGGGATCCTTTTCCGTAGGAGTTTAACGAGCCTGGAAAAGTGATAAATCGTAACTCGGTAACTTATTATCATGGTTTTAAGAGAACAAGAAAGAACAAAGAGTAAGCTCGTCATCATTAAATAATTACAATCTAATGGATAAAAAATAACAACAAAATATAAAAGGGGTGTTCATACCTGAGATGATCGTTCAAATGTGGAAACGGTGCCAAAACGACACTTAAATGAATCCTGCACATTTGAAAACTAGGTCAAAAGGCAACCGGGTATTCAAATGTAATAAAAACGATCCAAAACTATAGCAAATGACCAAAAAGCATCAAATATTTGAAAAAGAATATTCCATTTTGTTTATAAATAGAAAAAATTGGCCAAATATAGTTACCATTGTTCATTTTCCAAATTGGGGGGAAGAAGTGTCATTTGGAGCCAAAAGTTCACTTGTCGATTCCGGGAGCTACGAGCAACCATTCCATCAGTCATTCAGAGCAGGTAACTCTAAACTTCATCCAACACATTTCCAGTGGTTTACATTTTTTATTTTAGTTCATTTTTTGGGTTTTTGAGTTGGTTTGTGGAGGGCTATTGTGTCCTCAGGTCGTCACAGGTTACCCTTACGAGAACTGCAACGAACTCGGCTCATCGCAAATCCCACAAAGTCGGGTTGCGACAATGTCGCACTGTTAGAATTGATGGGGTCCCATGGCGGAAACATCCAACCCAACCATCAAACCTAGCCCAAAAAATGGCCTTTTAGAGGTTGAAGTGAGTACTAATGATGTTAAAATGATAATCTTGGCAGGTTAAAAGCAACCAACATGGTCTTGGAGTGGCGTGAATGAGAACATGAGATAGATGACATACAAGCTGTAAACGATTTGTTATGTGTGACTGCACTGAGGAACTATGGTCTCCTAAAGTTCTTCCAGATCTAAGGTATGAGGTCCCAAATACATCTGCTGACACATATGCTTAGATGTTGGGATGCGGCTCAACAATATTTTGTGATTGGTGAGCACATACTTACCATAGATGTCGAGGACATCTACTTCTTGACTGGATTGTCCCGGAGGGGGGACAATGTGACTCTTACTGGATCATGGGGAAGTGATGGGACTGTGGATGACATGATCATACAACACTGCACTCCTCACACTCGTGTCACATACCCACCCTTGGACCCAATGCAAGGAAGGGAACATGCTACCAATCTCTGGGGCTTTCACATAAAACTCAACCCACTCATTAGACTCATATCATTAAAAGAGATGTGTGCAGATGGAAAATAAGAAAATGATGCACAACGGAATTAACACATCCACACACATTACTCATGAATACAACATATCAACAATTATTGAATTAATACAGTGCAGAAGTAAATACATAGACATAAAAAACACTTATCTTCATTTTGCAACTGCCCCAAGCAACTAGCTATGTCGCTGCAACGTTCCACCCAACCATAGGCTCTTCGATAGCTTATACCGAGTCCGTCCAAAGGCCACCCCCGAGTTGGGCATGATTCTCACAAGGAAAGGGAACATCCAGCTCGTTCATTGCCAATTACTCATTTCATCTCAGCCAAGCCAGTCCATAGCTGGGTTTATCAGGCTACATTTGAACCATGGATGCCTATTCTCAAGCTCAAGCCAAAGCAATGGATACCCAAATCCCATACCCCAACATTCTCATTTCTCACTCCACAAGCACAAAAATTGGGCATATATACCATTTACAACAAGGGTATTTTACAAAAAAGGGTCCATGGGTTTTTCCCAAATCGTGGCTCACTAAACAGATTGTGGAAAGAGTAATTCGATTTCAACCCCAGGGAGTAAAACCGATTTCTCCCCATTGGTTATGATGCTTTCCAATGGCCTAAACGACCTCCAGGAAGACCCAAAAACATGTTGTTCTCTTCCCCACTGGTAGTCAACACAAAAAGCCCCTTCCCAGGTAAAAGATGAAGGGAAGCCCAAACAAACCATGGAGGAAAACGCCCAGGCAGCTAGAGCTGCGTGAGGGAGCAGGACTAATGGTTGCATAATGGCTTAGAGAGCAATTTCGTGGCTCTTTTCTTGCCCAAGGAGACAAACACGATTTTCCATGAAGGGTGGATTTCCCATACCCGAATTTGGACAGCCATAACTCTCCATTCCCAAGGCATTAACTACCTCAACCAACTCTTGGGAGAAATCAATGGTTGGGTACAAAATTCAACATGGGTAGTTGAGGGTTTGATGGGTTTTCTCATTGACACTTGGCTTGAACTGATTGGCTCAAGGTTTTGAATGTTTTTCCCTCCCAATTCCTTGTGAAATCATGCCCCCATCTCTTTGTTGCATTGCATAGCTAGTTGTGGGTATTTTTATTAAAATGCATATTACATGATGTTGAAGTTCCAATGTGCCTGGCTAGCACGCAAACCATATGCATCAATAACTCGATGGCAGGGCCTTGGCCTTGAGATCCTCACCATGATTTCATAACAATATTACATCATTTAAAATGTTAAAGTGATAGGGTCTATATGGGGACGTGACAACTCGTGCTTCTAGTGGGAAGATTCCCATAAAAGATGTGCGAGATCGTCCGCTGCGTGCCATTCTTTTTACCATCACAAGGATAGCAAGGAGCTAGGCTCCTCACTTGGCTACTAGGTCCCAGATGTTGTATGTGGAGGACTGCATGTCTTTGAATATCTTCAACTGGTGCGAGGTACTCCTCGCTAACATTCGAGCTCAGATGACCAAGTGTCAGTGTGGAGAGCTCAAGCAGTTCGGATACAAGTCGATAGTGATCTCGTTCCTATTGGAGTGGGTTCCCCTCTTGCATCCGTAGGTACCGTTGGATGAAAGGGATCCTAAGGATCCTCACATGGCTAGATGGAAAGAGGTGATGGCCCACCATGGTGTGGGCCCCATCATTGGATATGGTCCTGAGTTTTTCACTTGGATAGAAGGCCAATTGCTCATGGTAGAGGACTACCCGTATAGTGGTATGGATTACAAAGATGACCCAGACTTGGCACTGCCCAAGGGGGCAGCATGGGGAGACATAGGTAAGAATAATAACCCGTGTACTTGTAGTTTTGTGTATTTATGATTTTTTTTATTATAGTGCTGATGAATTAACAACATGTGTGTGAAGATGTGGGCCCCGTGTGACCAATGAGAGTTTCTCTCCTCGCAAGGAGAGGAGAGGGAGCAGTCATGCCCGTCGTCGCTCATCCTGCCGTCATGGAGATGGAGGATGTTTACAAGAACTTGAGCAGGTTGACATTAGTTGTTCCTGAGCTGGAAGTAGATGATTTACCACGGCCTATGTAGAGGTATGCGGTTGGGGCATCCCTGCGCTTCAACGCGTTGCTCCGCAGGGTGGCGAGGGCAGTGGACTGCTTCCAGACTCAGCAGGCGAGAGATGCTAGACCTAAAGATGCACGGGCTAGGTGCCAGGGTTGATGTTGTTACTATGTACGTACTGAGAGATTTAGAAGCCTCAGATTTTGTACTACTGAAATCTATGAGGCTTCATATTTTGTAGAGACTCACTGAAAGCCATCATGCTTTAGATTTTGTACCAGCACTACTTTTAATGATTTATATATATATACAGACATTTCCAGCGGTTTTATACATTGTGTGTTTTTAAATGGATGAATGATGTGATCTTGTTTATGTGCTTGCTTATATACAATGAATGATTTACATGTTATGAATGCTTTATGAATGTATTATGTGTGTGAGATATACCAATCTAATATGAAGTTGGCCATCGAGTCAGCAACTGCGTTCATGTCTCATGGAATGTGCAGGTATTGAACAGTTTCAAAGGACCTTTCCAGGAGACGGACTCGTCTAAAGAGACGGAGTAGAGTGGGATCACGGATGGCGTTGACCCGGTTGAGATGGGAAACCACTAGCTGAGAATTCAGATGGATGACAATGTGGTTCATACCCAAGGAAATAATGTCTGTTAGGGTTCCAATGACTACTTGATATTCTGCAGCATTGTTGGTCAGGAAACCTAGACACATTCCTCCTGAGCTTATAAGCTTTCCAGTAGGTGAATCGAGTACCCACGCCACCGAAGCAAGGTTACGGGTTTTCCGGGTGGCGCCGTTCGTGAATCCGTAGTAAGTTTCCATCTGCACACGTAGATAGAACACGGTATAAGAAGTGGAAACAAGATCTAGACAAACTAAAATAAACGCGTCACACCACACAAAAACACACACGCTATGTACAGTATATACAAAATGTCCATGCATGAAAAGTTCAAGCATAGTACCTCTTTAGGTAAAGCCCATTGGGGGGTTCACCTAAAGATATTCTGTCGTAGTCCTCGAGCTCATAGTCTCCCTTCTCCAAAACACGTTTAACGATGTAAGGTTCGTGCCACATGGACTCAAAATTTCTGGCCCCCCAACTTGTCATGTTTTTGGTCGTATGTAAGGACCAAATCACCCTCGTTAAAGATGTGAGGTTCTACTGACTTGTCGTACTGTGCTTTGATGCATTTCTTGTGCGCCTCATTGGAGATAGCAGCATCTTGGCGAGACTCATCAAGCTTTGCTAGGTAAAGGAATCGTTCTTCCTCGGCAGTAGTGTTAGGAAGAAGTTCGACGACGAGTTGGAGGGATGGAATCTCGCGCTCAATCAGAAAGATAGCCTCCAATCCATAGACTAGTTGGAATGGAGTAAATCCAGTGGCAGTCTTGATGGAAGTTCGGTAGGCCCATAATGCCGAAAAGAGCATACTATGCCAGTTGGACTTGTGCGTACCCACCATCCATTGGACAATAGTTTTTAAGACCTTATTGATGGCCTCGACCTGTTCGTTGGACTATGGGTAGTAGGGTGTTGAGTTTTCACGAAGAAAACCCAATCTATCGCTCAATTCTTCAACCATGTGGTTCTCAAAGTGGGAACCATGGTCGGTAACTATAGAGTGAGGAACTCCAAACCGCGCTATGACATGATTGAACATGAAGAGTGCAGTGGTCTTGTCGTCGTTCATGTATGTAGGCATTGCCTCGGCCCACTTTGTAAAGTAGTCCACATCTACAATGATGTAACTATGCCCCCCGACCGAGGTAGGCTTACAATGCATGAAGTCAATGCCCCATTTAGCGAAGGGGCCAATGGAAATAACTTGGTGTAACGGGGCGGGATGGGTTCTCTTTTTGGTATGAAAATGTTGACATGGAGGACATTTTTTTACGGCCTCGATACAATCTTTGAAGATAGATGACCAATAATATCCTGCGTGAAGAATCTTCTAGGTTGTATCCATCCTAGAGAGATGAACGCCACAAGCCCTAGTGTGATAGTCATTTAGGATGTGTTCAGCCTCGTCATGAGTTAGACAACGTTGAAGAATAGAATCGATACCACAGTGGTACAAAGTATCATTGATAATCAGGTAATACTTCGCATGGTGGCGTATTCGACGATGGTCGTCGCAAGACAATTGAGGGATGAAACATTGGGTTTGAAGATACAAAGTGATATCTCCATACCACGGATCAGACGTACTGATAAGAAACAATGACTCATCCGGAAAAGATTCATTGGGATCAGATTCTACATTAGCACAAGGAAGGTCGCAGATAAGCTCAGCAAACACCAAAGAATTTTTAGACTTAGCCTTTTCGGAAAGGAGGTTGAATTCCTATAGTATCATGATCCAACATGAATACTTAACCCCAAGCACTTGACGTGTTAGAACGTAATACATGGGGTTTGAATCAACAAGGATGGTGTTGGTGCGAAGAAAAATGTAATGTCAAAACTTCTAGACGACGATAACTGCCGCGAGAGCGAGTTTCTCAACATGTGAATATCGGGTTTCAGCGTCAATAATACCTTTGATGGCGTAGTATATCACATGTTCTTGGGCGTTCTGGTCTTCCTGTACCAAAACCATGGCAATAGTGGTGTTGGAAGCAGCAAGGTAAATAATGTAATCACGATAGTAATTCGGAGGTTGGAGCACAGGGGCATGCGTGATGGCATGTTTCAAACTATAAATCTATTGTTGAGCTTGGTCGTCCCAAATGAATGGGACGTATTTTTTCATCAATATCATGTAACCCTGCATCTTTTGTGTGAAATTACAGACAAAGCACCGTAAATAAGTTGCTCTTCCTTGCAGACTCTGAAGTTCCGTAATATTAGTTGGAGGTGGAAGGGTGACAATGGCTTCCACCTTCAAGGGATCGATGCGGATCCCATCTTTCGAGACGATAAACCCTAAGAGGCATCCTGAATTGACGTAGAAAATACACTTATGAGGGTTCAAACGGATATTATACCTCCTGCATATGAGGAAGACGAGCGTCAAATGATCTATGTGGAAATCACACTGCTTTGAATGGGTAGGGAGATCGTCCAAGTAGGGTTCCACAAAGTCCTTCACATCATGGAAGGCGTACGACATGGCTGCTGGAAAGTGGCACCAACATTTTTAAGACCAAACGGAAGTTTACGGTATGCAAACATTCACCAAGGGTAGATGAATACAGTCTTGTGCTGGTCAGCAGGGTGAATCTCAATCTAGTTGTACTCGAAAAAGCCATCCATAAATGAGAAAATGACACTTCCAGCACAATTGTCGATAATCTGGTCAATAAAGGGAGTCGGATAGTTGTCCTTAGGACAAGCCTTGTTTAGGTCTCGATAATCAACATAGACATGAATGGTACCCTATTTTTTAGTAACAAGGACAACGTTTGAGACCCATTCTGCCAATGGGATAGGGTAAATGAAGTCGAACTTCAAGAGTTTCTCAATCTATGCCTTGATTGCCACAATCTTCCGAGGGTGTACCGGTCACAACTTTTGGCGGACAGGTTTGATGTCGGGATAGGTTTTGATTTCGTGTAAAACAATGGTGGGGTCTATACCAGGCATCTCCTCGTAGGTCCAAGCGAACATGTCTCAGAATCGCTTGAATAAGGCCGTATAAGCAATGACTTCTTCATGGGAACACATTTGGCCTAACTGAACGTGTTCCACTACACCAGGTGTAACCGAAATGTCAATCAAAGTGGTAGGCTCAATGTTGGCTAAGTTTCCTCCGGAGTCTGTTTGACATGTGAGTATCGAGGACTGAGAGCTAGAGTAGACATCCGGTGTAAATATGGTGCTAACACTGTTCTCCATAGTATCCAGAAAGGGAAGGAAAGACGAACGATGATGGAGGTCTTCCCACGGAGGATAATCTGCGCTCATGATTTCCATAATGGACTCGTAAGAATGAAAAGTCCATAGCAGGGGGTCAGATGATGTTCACTGTAGAGAACAAGGGGTGGAGGCCACAACTAAGTGGTCATCTGGTGCTGACTGGATAGCCTTGTATGTGAGTTCAGCGGGTGACAAAGGAATAGTGTCTCGAATCAGGGGTGCAGTGGATTTTCTAGGTACAAGCCATGAATCAGTGGAGTTGGAAATAGATGAGATCTGCAAGGAGATCATGTTTACCGTGGCAACATGATTTGGGGGATCCGAAGTAGGAAAAACACCCATAAGGGATGATTCCTTAAGGAGGATGACCCCCACGCTCTCATACGGATGCGAAGATTGTCCAATTGATGGAACGTTATCGCCCGGGTGAGTAGCGGTGTTAGGTGTGCGGAAATCCAGTTTGTCGACTGTGACAATTCAACCTTCATGGGGGAATTGTACTATGTGAAAGATAGATGATGCAGCCGTAGTCATGGCGTAAAACCAATTACGACCAATCAGAATGTTATAATCTAACGGGTCGATGACCACTTCCACGTTAATGGTTGCGGTATTTCCCCCCAGTTCAATTTCTAAAGCTTGTAATATCCCATGAGGTTGAAAGCCACATCCATCGAATGCTCTCAAAGTGGTAGGAGAACAGTTCAACTTGGGAGAGCCAATGGCTCTCCAGCATGAGATCGACATGACTGAGGTAGAGGCTCCTTCGTCTAAAACGGTACAATGGATTGTCTTCCCGACAATGTTTGTGGCAACTTGGAAGGCCAACTGATGGGAGAGCCTTGGTTTGAAGTATTCCAGCCAGAACATGATGGTGTTCGATGAATCTGGGTCAACCGCACCGATGGTAGCGAGGAGAGTCTTGCATTGATTAGGACAGTTTTGCAAGACTTCGAGCGTCGACATAGCACAAGGAGATTGTGCTAGGTCCTCTACAATATTGTAGTTCTGAGTAGCTCGAGCATTGGGATTGAAGATCGATTTTCTAATCGTGCTCTTGGGTGGACGCAACACTGACTCAAAAGAAGGTTTCTCAATGGTGAGAGACATAGCTGGTACGGTGATGTCAAGCATCGAAGTGGAAGCTTTTTCAGTATTACTTCCAATAGGTTCCTTGGCTAGAACAGAGTCATATGAATGAGAATGGGTGTTCAATTTGATGGTCCCTCTACGCATCATGAGAACATGTGCGGTGGTGGATGCTTCTCCTTGGGAGGTAGAGGTGTGAGAAATCAACTGCTAATTTTGAGCAGGGAAGGGATCGTTTAGAACTGCGGGTGTGGGTTTTCCCTTAAGAAACTTTTGAACTTCGTCTCTATGGGGGCACTCTTTAGAAAAGTGGTCATCATCACACAATAGACAAGGATACTTTAACTTCCTTTTTTGTTTGGTGTCATCAGGGGTGCTCTTATGTTCATGCTGGGTGGAAGATTTCTTATGTTTCCCTTTGTTCTTCTTCTTACCACCAGACTTTTTAGGTGAAGCTGACGAAACATAATTCACTTCTTCGGTGACAACAAGAGTGGATGATTTGGTGGTGTCGTGACTAGCCTGTGTTGGTGATGGGGAAGAACCTTGTGGGTTCAACGATCCAACAGTTTGAGAAGAAGGCTGGGCCTTAAGGGATCCAATGATGCCATTAGCTTGGGGTCCCTTGGGTGGTTTCGCGGGGTCGTACCAGTTATGGGGTGCATCGGGAATAATATCAAACAACGTGGCATATTGAGCATAGACTAAGTCTAGTAAATGGGCACGAGCGATGGCATGTTCTTCAGTGACAACCCCTCCCATAGCAACATCTCAAGCTATGGTTGGAATGTGAGACTTCGTAAACTAGTCCGCTAGGAGTTGGTCTGGAATAGGAGCCTTGTTGGCTTAAAATGACCCAGAGGTTTCCAATTAGACCCAGGTTCTTTGCAGTTCTCCCTTTGACCAACAAAACCCCTTCGCACCAACCCTTTTGGCAACAACCTGCGAGCAGGTTGAGGTCTCACCCGAGGTGTATCTTTGTGAAGAACCTGCAATAATTAATTAATGCAAATACACGAGATATCAAAAATAACAAATCTCAGAATCACTTTTATATTGATCACGGGCCACTTCGATGGGGCAACCTACATTGAGCAAGCTCAATACAATTAACTTCACAGTGCCTTCATAGGCCTCAACACACACTTATATACTAAGTCTAGGCACCAATTCCATGGGTCAATACTATGTGTCAATACAAACCATGGGCTAAGTCTAGGCACCAATACTATGAGTCAAAACCATGGGCCAATACAAACTATGGGCGACTTACAAAGCATATGAGCCAACAACAATAACACAGACTATGGATCAACAAATACTACAGGATGACTTACAAAGCATATGCATCCAACAACAATATACTAACAAAGTAAAGACATGGGTTCCTAACAATCTTATGGGGTACTGCAGAATCAGGTTTCCACAGTAAATGATGAGTTGTTTATATGAACAAGCTGCATTGCGCAGGATAGAAGGAGTGCACTGCGGGGCAAATTGATGCGATACATAGTAGGATCTATGCTGCGGGCGGTATTGCACGGTGGAGGAAACACTGCGGGCCTCACTAAGGGTTTCTTACTGCTGTGAATATTCTACTGGAACTACGAATTATCCACACTTATCCTCTACTTGGAAGATCTCGGAAGCGTTAAGGCACTGAAATGAATATCACTCATCCATTCATTCAGGCACTTACTAGTTATCTTTCTAGCATTCGTCAAGAACTTGGATCATTACAACGAGAACTGAAACGATAGACATGACTAACTGTGTTGTGTGTTAACTTTTTAGAATTTACTTCAATCTGATCTAGGATCTTAACTGAGAGAACAACATGTACATCAAATCTACAACATATCAATCATGGACACAATAATGCAAGCACACAAGAGACACAGAGTTTACTTGGGGAAAACCATAAAGGTGAAAAACCCCAATAACTTCCTCAGAGATAGATAGAGCAATGATACAACCAGAATACAAGAGATAGTCTTCTCCTAGCAGCAGAGCCTCCTCCTCCACAAGTGCGCCACTCTCCAAAGTGTGAGTGAGAGAATAGAATGTGTAAAATGAGAGAGACACACTCTCTATTTATACACTAACTTGACTTGACCTTTACTCAACTAGGTCAGCCTCAACTTAACCACTTACCATAATGCTGACTGGGCCAACCCCCACTAGGGTGGTCTAATAACCCTTTGACCCACATGGCCGACCCCCAATAGGGTGGTCTAATAACCCTTTGACCCACATGACTTATACATGGCCGACCCCAACAAGGTGGTCTAATAACCCATCAAGTATAAGTTACAACACTTACAATATAAATGACGACACTTCCGTATAGAGGAATAATAACATCTCTGTAGGAATACAATATACATATATGTGAAATACATTTCGAAGTTATATATACATCAACATTGTGTTCCTTCACTGTGTTTAAGAAAGTATTAAGCTTAAATGACTGATTCACGATCTTAACATAGAATTGAAATGTTTGCCATTCATCTGCTTCCGTGGAACCTAGCATATCATTCCCAAACTTCTCTTATTGGTAAATGCATATCAAAGTTCTCATATTACAGCATGCAAGGACACATTCAAGCATTCATTCTACAGAAAATACAGAAATCCATTCAATCATAAACATCATCACATAACACAGGATTTAACGTGGTTCACTTCCCCGGATGGAAAGCTACGTCCACAAGAATGGTTGGTAATATATTTCTTTCAAAAGGGATGGGGCAACCATTCTTAGTCTGCGCACTCAGCTGCAGACTCTCCTTTCTCTCAGCTAGGTCTCTGTGCACACAGCTGCAGAGCCTTTACAATATTCTCAGCTTAGAGAGATTTTACAATACAAAAATGTTATCTATGGATTACTCTAATCCCCAATCAACTAAACAACCCCCATCCCATACAAAAGTGTCTTCTTAAATAGATCATGTCCTAAGGTCATGTCTGTACAATGTTGAATACCTAAAACCCAAAACCCTAAGGGTTTCCAAAACTGCGCCGATTTTCCAAACCGGCTTGTTGGCTCCTGGTAGCATCTGCTTGATCATGGCGGATCTCCACGTCTTCATTCTATCGCTATCGGCCTTCCTGTCGCACGCATGCCTATAGGTTGCTTATGCTGAACTATTTCTCTCTAACGGTTTTACCTTCTAAGCATGCCAAACGTTGCTTTCCTTAACAACCCACGTGTGGCCGCCTTCCTATTTTTCCTACGTCCACTGCTCGGTAATTATGAAATATCTTTTCCAAAAATGGATGCTACTAGTCGAGCTGGTAGCTATACTTGATACTTGTCCAACACATTGCTTTGTTGGCTGCACATGACCTCCTAACTCCGCAGCACTACTTCGGCGTAGTACTGGTCTTCGCATCATGGCCAAAACTTTGATGCTGCACGCAACTCCACAGTCTGGTCAAAAGTTGGATGCTGCGTGCAACTTCGCAGCATCCTCAATACTTAGCCAAAATTGTATTCCTAAGCTGCGCTCAGCTTAGCTTTCCCTTCTTGCCTCAAAAAGGTGCTTCCAAAACTTTATCTCAACTTGGGACCAACATGCCCCTAACACTTACATGTGGCTCTTCCTCGAGCCACTGATTGTTTTAGCTGTCTCACTCTGCGCCGCGACTGGTGGAATGAACTTGGCCACAAACTTGTCATATGTACCGCATAACTGTACCACTTCTTCTCTTGTATCCTCCTCAACCTGTTTAATTGTCTCAAGCAATGATGGAGTTATTTCTTCTCTGCTAACTTATCTTCAATCTACTGCGATACTGCCATGGAATTCTCCAGGAGTTGCTGCAACTGATTATCCATCTCAGTCTCTTTTTGTCATAACTCCTGTACTTCTTTCTTTAAGCTGGATATCTCCTTGTATCTCAGCAGCCTTTCTCTGGGTGGCAGAACTTTAACCTCTGTGTTCAACTTGTCCAGGGCGGTCTGTTTTTCTTGTACCGCTGTTTTGACCTGCAGCAACCCTTGATCCTCTTCAAGGGTCGTGATTGCTTATGAAACCTTATCTAGGAGAGATTGGCACTTAGCCATTTCACTTGTAATGCTTTTCGAGGCGGTGCTCACTACTTTCTCTCTGACTTGCTATTCAGTTAATGGCGCTTGCTTATTCAGCTTCTCCTTCAATGTGGCAATATCGGCCTCATAATAAATCTCTTTATCCTGCATCTCCGACTGCAAGGATCTCACCTTATCTCCAATCCCGAGAACAGTGTCTGCAGGATCATCCTAGATTTCTATGCCTTTGATATCCTTCACCACATTGGATATGGTAGTCTCCAAATTTTGTCGGCGGTCCAGTTCGTTCCATAGCTTTATTTCTGCCTGCAGCTGAATTTGCCTGTTTGCTGCGATGAGATCTGCTTGTGACTTCATTGATTCAACCATCCGTTCATGCATCTCCTCAACGATCTGCGTGTGGATGAAGTGAAATCCTAGTAATGGGATTTTGTCTAAGTTGATCTCTACCTTCTCGACTCCCTTTGTGTCCAAGACAACTTGTTCTGCCATCGAAAATGCAACAGCCAATGGGTCCAGATGGACAGTTCTAGTCTTCGATGGTAGCTTTATTGCTAGCTGTTGGCTTCCTTGCTGTGAGGTCCCTACCGACCTCCCTTCAGCCCCTGCTTCCTGCGACAAAATAAGGCTTTTCTGGACATCGTCCATTTTCTTCATTAGGCCTTTCATTGCGAGCCGCATCTTGTGCAGGTCATCCTAGATGGCCATGTCCTTCTTTTCTTTAGCCACCATAAGCTCCTTCATCTGCTTTGAGACTGTTTCGGCTATCATCTCGTAGTCATCATCATTGAGGACTGTCTTCGATTGAATCTTTGTGGCCTTCACCTTTTTCCTCGAACTTGGCTTCTCCGAAGTCTCAACTTCTTTTCTCTTCCTTGTTTCTTCAATGATTGGGCATGAGAGTGGGATCGGCTCATCTTTTGTTGAATCTGTCTCCATGTCCATAACCTCTACATGGAACTCTACTGGCCAATATTTCATGAGGTCCTCAATATCCTGCTCATACATGATGTACTTCCCTGGGAACCACTCCGGTTTCCTTGTTTGTGCTTTCGGTGATATGAATATACATTTCATATCCTCCAAAGTCGATGATGCGGATATACTTCGCCATGACCTGCTTTGTAATGCGAGGTGTCTTCGTGATTGCGTCACGTAGCTGAATATAGTACTGGTAAAAGACTTCTACTGTCGCATGCTGACGCTCTACATTTGTGCTTGCCTAGAGGTTGATGAACTTAAACCCTCTAGGATCCTTGGTGTCCATAATGACGCTCGCATAATCTCGCGGCTCCTTCCATCCACACAAAGCAATCAAGATGATGAGCCAGGTGAAATGGAACTGACCGCCATTCACCTGTGTGTCATTGAGTTCTTCAAGGAACTCATTCAACAGAAACTGACACCAATTAAAGTTGTTTCCTTCAGCCACTGCGGCACTAAGGAGTATTGCGCTCGCAGGCACCTCTGAAGGCCTAGCTGTTTTGAGTATCTTTCCTGTGAGCAACTACATTACAAATCTTGTTGCTCTGTCCTCTATGCCTTCTATCGGGAAACCTCTTTTTTCCTTTACCACCGAATGGGTTTTCTTCATCTTCTCAACAAACTCTTTTTCTTTACTCTTCCCCTGGAAGAATTGCTTTGGATCCTTATCGCGCTTGCTTAGCCCGGTGATGTGGTGGATCAAATCAATGTTAATATCAATGTTCCTGTCCAGCCATATATAACCTTGGTGGATTCGCGCCATGAGTGTGCAAACCACGATATTAAGTTCTGGAGAACGGTCAAAATGTGGCAATCTCAGCAAGTTCAGTAGCCCCGACTGAACGACAGGTGTTAACCAATTGTCAGCTACCAAGTTCAGAGTTCCCTTGGCATCCTTTTTCCAGCACATATACTGGTCTGGTTGAAAATCTGGGTATTTGGGAACATCTGGCTCGTCTTTTTTCATTCCCAAGAGGTCATAATCCTCCCATTTACAATATGCTATCTTTCCTAGCATATTCTTAGCAATGTTCACATGCTTTCAGATAGGTGATAGCGGGATGTCGTATCTCACATTTTTGGGCAATTTAAACACAGGGGCATTTAGTTCCCGTGGGGAGATATATTCGGGTGTCATCTTCAAGGGTTCTGTTTGAAAGACTGGTGATTTCTGTGCCAAGGAGCCCATCTTTATGATGTTGTATCGAGGTGCAGTTATGACTTTTCCTTTATCTTTTGCTTTTCCTGCATCGTCAAATTAATTCTTGGTGATCTGTGGGATCCTTCACCTTGTCCTATGGCGACCTTCTTAACTGGAGTTTTCATTAACTGCTAAATCCCTCCATGCTGAAAGATCCTCAGTGCTTATTCAATGGTCAGTTCTTCTTCTCTATAGGCAGGTTCAGACATTCACTAATGAGGTAGCGGCTAAAGCAGACAAAATATAGATGGCTACTAGCCCAGAGAATTTAATCGCAAGAAAATTCTAAGTGCTCGGTAAGGCCCGCGAGGCTCCCAACGGTGTTATTTATAGGGGCAGCAGACCCTCTCCCATGCCCTTCAACGGCTAGATAAGCAATTAATGTGGTGTCCATTGGCGAATTTGAGTGGATCCTTCGGTCTTTTCTGTTGTCAGCGTGCTCCGAACGGCTATCATCTCTTTAAATGCTGAAGCAGTTGCTACAACGGTCATCTAACAGCTATTTTTCTGAAAATCCATGCAACAGATATTTTTCTCTGAGTGCTGCACCGAA
Organism: Larix kaempferi; assembly: GCA_027924585.1. NCBI lineage: Eukaryota > Viridiplantae > Streptophyta > Pinopsida > Pinales > Pinaceae > Larix > Larix kaempferi. The sequence goes on from BSBM01000877.1 coordinate 11,949,510, forward strand.
CTGCGCGGCAAGCCATCTGCAACCCTACGCAGCTACTTCGCAGTGCCAAAAATTTCCACTGCGCAGCTTCCACTATATATATATATATTTTTTCTTCTTCTTTTTTTTTCCCCTTCCGCGCAGCTTCAATAGTGTTGCGCGGTGCATAGATCATTCTTCTTATCATACCTTCTGTTAACACCCAAAAAGTGCTCACTAGCTCATTTCCTTATTCACATGACCCATTTGTCCACTTTTCCACCATTTGAGCCTCTAAAGCCATCAAAAGGTCACCAAAAGACCATAATACACCCCTTTTTCCCCTCAAAATGAATATTTTTCCTCAAAAAGCATAAAAAAACCCTAAAAAAGGGTCTAGAATTCCCAAAAATATTAAAAAGGGAATAAAAATATTCAAAATATTCAAAAAAGGAAAAAGGAGGGAAAAGGTACCTAAACCATGTTGGTCAATACCATTGGTTTCCTCAAAACCATAATGGTATTCCCCAACACCAAAAACTATAAAAAGGTGGTAGGGGCTCCTCACTTACCATCCTACCATCATCGTATCCTCACGCTATCAAAATCTCTCATGAGACTTTTGGCCATTTTTAGCATCTTAGAGAAGAGACCTTTGGAGCTTGGAGCTACTCACCTTGGGAGTTTCTCAACACAAATCCTCACCATTTGAGGTATCTTAATACAAAATACTTATTCTTTTATTTCTTGTTCTTGAATCGTTTTTAAAAAATTTATTTGTTATATGCACATGCTAGTTTAGATTTAGATTTAATTTATAATTGTTTTTGCTTTCAATATTGAAACTGCTATCACATTGTTGATAGGTGCCCATTGCACAAAGCTTGGTTGCAAAACCAAGCCAACACCTTCTTCCTTTTATCATACATGTACAGACTCCTTTACATTTCTAGTGTCCACTTTCAACTATACTTGACACTTAGAACTTCCTTCCTTTGTTCGTTATTCAGGGTTCTGCGAAGCAGTGCTATCATGGTATAGCTTTAGCCTGCTTCCATTTATCAAAGTTGGCAAGGTATCACCAGCTAAATTGGCTAACTGGACTGCACCAGTGTTAGTAACATGTATCACAGTATATGGGCCAAGCCAATGCATCTTAAATTTACCAGGGAATTTCATGAATTTGCTATCATACAGGAGGACTAGATCACCTACCTGAAAACACTTGTTCTTTATATGGCGATCATGCCATGCTTTCTGGCGGTCCTTCTGAGCTTGCTGGTGGAAGCCTGCGATGAAGCGATCTTCCTCCAAGCCCAATAAGTGTAGTAATCTTTATTTTAGAGCTTCGCACTCTTCCATCCATGTGAATGCAGCGATTCTCAAACTAGGGACAATATATTCCATAGGCATTATAGCCTCCTACCCATAAACCAACCGAAAGGGTGTCTGTCCTGTCAATTTCTTGCATTTGGTCCTGTATGCCCATAGCACAGATGAGACACACAGGTCCCAATCGTCTCTATTTACATTGCACACCTTAGTGAGTGCGTTCTCCAATATTTTATTGAAAGCCTCTATAGTACCATTCTCCTGTGGGTGATATGGAGTCTCACGCTGATGAGGAATGTGGAATTCCTCTGTAAGCGCCTCAACCGTCTTGTTCAAAAAGTGAGTACCTTGGTCACTCATCAAAATCTTCGGACAGCCAAATCTAGTGAGTATTTCTTCAAAAATAAACTGCATAGCAGTACTGGCAATGCAGTCCTTAAATGGTTTTGCTTTCGTCCATCTGGTGAGGTAATCCGTAGCAGTAATAATATAATTTGTACCTGTTCTTTTTCCTGGTGGGTTTATAGGACCCACAAATTCTATTGCCCATTTTTCAAATGGCTGCAGTGTCAACTGTGGATTCAATGGCATCTCATCTCAGCGTGATTGTTTTCCTATCCTCTGATAAACATCACAGTTCCTGTAATGTTCTTTGGCATCTTTATGGAGCGTAGGCCACCATAGCCCTACGTGCAATATCTTCTACGGAGTAGCCCTTCCTGCATAGTGACCTCCCGTGATTCCTGAGTGTGTGTCGGCTAAAATAAATGGCTTCTCATGATCGAGTACGCACCTACGCAGGACTTCATCTGGCCCAAGTTTGTATAACTGTCCTGCAATTATAGTGAAGTCTGCGGCACGCACCACTAATTGTTTTTTTTGCTGGACCGAGAATTCTTGGGGTGCCAGCCCTGTGGTTAGGAAGTCAATAATATCCTTGTAATAATCATCGGAAACCTATATACTAAATAACCGCGCATCAGGCAGACTGTCTTCAATATTCGTCGGCTCCTCTCTTGACTCGATCCTTGACAGATGATCAGGTCCCAAGTTCAGTCTACCTGGCTTGACAATAATTTCAAAGTCATATTCCTAGAACAACAATAGCCATCGACATATGCATCTCCCTAACACTGGCTTGTTGACCAAATATTTCAACACAAAATGGTCAGTAAACATAAGGAAGTGTGATCCTAGCAAGTAGTGTCTAAATTTATGTAGGGAATATACCATCGCAAGGCCTTCCCTCTCAGTAGTAGTATAGTTCTTCTCTGCTGTTGAAAGATTTCTGCTAGAAAATGCAATAGGGTGATCAATACCTCCCTCTCTTGGCTGAGCTAACACGATCCCCAGGGAAATACATGATGCATCAACATGGACATGGATTGGCTTCATCCAGTCTGGAAAGACTAGAATTGGTGTAGTGACCATCTTTTCTTTTAATGTGTCAAAACCCTGTTCGCATTCTACGTTCCAAATGAACGATGCGTCTTTCTTCAGCAGCTTCTCCATTGCTACGATTATCTGTGCATAACCCTTTATAAATTTCCTATAATATCCAGTATGGACTAATGTAGATCGCAACATCTTGACTGAATTTGGTGTTCGTAAGTTTGCAATAACTACAATCTTTGCAGGGTCTACCATCAATCCTTGCTTACAGACAATGTGGCCAAGTAAAATTCCATAGGGCACACAGAAAATACACTTTTTCAAATTCAAGGATATTTGATGCTATCGACACTTCTCGAGCATCATGCGAAGATTCACGCAATGATTTTTCAATAGACCAAATACAGTCCAATCATCAAAATACGCTTCTAAAAACTTGTGCATAAAATCTTTAAATGCTGCGATGACGACTCTAGAGAATATGGCAGGTGCGTTCTTCAGCCCAAAAGGCATGATGGTGTATTGGAATTACCCCCATTCTATAGCAAATGTTGTCTTATGCCTATCTGCAGGATCAATCCTGATCTGATGGTAACCAGAGAAATCATCAGTGAAATAATATGCCTCATTTCCTCCAACGTTATCAAGCACTTCATTTGTGAATGGAGTAGGAAATGGGTCGTGCATGGAAGCATCAATCAGCTTTCTGAGATCCACACAAATCCTGATCTTGCCTTTTGCTTTCTTGTCTTGAACAACCATGGGGATAATCCATTTAGATTCCTCAACTGGTTCAATGATTCCTACTTCTAGCATCTTATCGAGTTTTGCGTGGACTTTTTCCTTGTAGTGTGGATTCAATCTGTATGGCATCTGCTTGACAGGATTAGCACCTGGCTTTAAAGGTATTTTCATGACCCCTAGGTCTCCCAAAATTCCTTTAATCTCTGTAAATTTTGTTGGAAATAGTTCCTGATACTCATGTGAGGTATCTATGATCTCTGCAATAGTCTGATCATCCCAATAATCTCCTATTGATGCGAACTTCGGCTCTTTGTCTGTGCCAATGTTCACTTTTTGTGTTTTTACTGGTCCAATCATATTTGGGATTTCCAACGGAGGTCCTTCTACCTCACGCGTGCCTTCTGAATCTGGTATATCTATGTTGCACGAGTCCTCCTCATCGTCTTCATTTGTATCATTGGTATCTTCAGCTAAGTTGTAACACTCGATAAAGTGCTCTTCATGTTCCTTCCATTCTAACTGTAGGTGCGCAGGAACGCACTCTGTCCCAAAAAACTCTTGCAATGTTATGTTTTGATGAGGACAGTCATCCTGGAATATGTGCTTCTTGATTAGCTGTAATGCTTCATGGATTAATGAATTCTCATCTTCAAAACTGAAGTCCTTCCAGAAGTTCGCAGCGAGCAGCTCCCAATTAGTGAGTTCACTGCGCAACTCCAGGTCTAGGTACCATTTCTCTGGGATACCCACATCTAATGTATGTACAAATAAATTTACCCATTCTGTAAGTGGTCTTTCCACCCATGCCTTTGAACAGATTTCAATATGCTGATTAGGGTCTGTCTATCCATTATACTTTTCAAAGGGTAAAGTAACCTTTTCGGTGAACCAGATCTGCATCTTAGTTCTGCATTAATCCCAAGTGGTCAATGTTTTCTTATGTGCATTCCACCATCTAGCAGGTGTATCGCGCAATGCTATATCTAAAGCTGGCAATCTATGCTCATCTAGTATAGTTGCAGTGTATTCCCTTATGAAACTGTAAACATTAGCAGAACCATCATATGTGGGAATAGGACTCACCTCTTTTTTGATCCAGCGCAGTGATTTCGTAACCTGCGCACATCTTCTTGTTGATACTTCATGCATGTGGCTTTTCCAATTCTCCAGTGCTTTATTTGAATTGGAGATGCAAGAAGTGTCACATCGCCAGCTGAGCGTACTGTCTGTAGTAGGATTAATGTAGTCTTCCTTGTTCGCAGTCAACTGGTATAGTCAGTCTAAATCTTGAGCTTGGGATTCCTCCTGAATCGGATCACTGTATCTGTCACTATCTTTAGGATCCAATGGTACGATGACCCTAATATGCTTCCCTTCAAAGATCATCTTCTTTGTATTCAATTTTATGATAGCCAAGTTATCCATAGCCCAATCAATTCCCAATATTGTTGGAAAAGGTTGACTATCATCCACAATTTCAATAACCTCAAAGTCTGCATGACTTTGTACTCCGTCGATGTTAACTACTACATTAGCTAAGCGTCCAAAGGTTTGACCTTCTCCTGATTATCCATTCGTAACTAGATAGGTGACCAGAGCAACTTTGGTCGACCCATCTGCTGCCATGTCTTCTTAGTCAAGAAATTCACTTCTGATCCCAGAACAATGATGACTTCATCCATTTCAAAATCTCCTATCTGCGCAGTAAGCCTCATCTCTCGGCCTGTTCTTTTGTGCTTCCTTATATGATGTAAAGCGCTATCTGGAGTCTCTGTTGCAATCTAAGGTTCATACTGGCTGATGAGCTTCTAGAGCTCTACTATGGATTTTTCTCTTTTTAGTAACTTATTGCAACTTCGCAAGAACTGCACAACAGAAGTATGGACATCTGTCGTAGTAATTGTTTTGTCATACAGAGCCGGCATGTATTCAACATGCGGTGTTTCACTGTGCAGCAAGATCCTTGATAAATTATCTGCTGGTTCTCTAAAGGTATTCCACGTGTCAATGAAGATCTCCTTGTTCTTTTGTAAGTTAAGAAGGGGTGCTTTTCCTGGAGATTTCCTTATACATACTATTTCAAGGGGATCCTTCCTCGTATGTGCCTCTCCTGATGTTGAAGCTTCTGCTCCTCTGTCGCGGCTTGTCTCAGCGCCACTGCGCGTGACCAAATTAATGCTTAGATCCACTGGTCTATTTTCTACTGCGATCCATTGGACGTTTGGATTCAGAGCCTTTGTTTGTCTTCTCTTCTGCATTTCCACCTCTAATACTGGGAAATCTTCAATGACATGCTCAAATGATTTACAATAATTGCACATAGTGCATGAGTTAACACAATCTCTAGACACGTGCCCAAGTTGGCCACAGTTATAAAAAATGACTTGGACACGACCTCTTCCCTGTGCTGGACCAACATTTCTTCCTCTGCTGCGGTATCCACTACCACGACCTCTGTATCCTCCTTGGTCATATTGTGCATTTTCTTGTTTCGGCTAGGTATCTTCTTGTGCGCAGTACAAGCCAGTGCCTCGCATTGAATCCATATCCCATTTTCTTTCATTCATTAATTCATATGCGCGGCAGTTGGATTCATCATGTCCAACTGATTTATAGAAATTGCAGTATAAATTCTTAGGAGTTTTCACATATTTTTGGATGAGGTAACAGTCTTCAGGTCTATGTCCTATGGTTCTGCAAATCTCACACCATAGGGCTTGATTCTGATTTAATGGGTTAGGTGCACCGCTGTTAATATAGTCACGGAATAGAGGGAAATGCTCGTGGTCATGGCCTTATCCTTTACAACTTGTACACTAGACCTCCTGTCTAGGTTCATATCTTTGTTCTTTACCATTTTTCATACTTTGCAGTTCAAGTGTCAGGGTGGTTAGCTGGTTCTGGATCTGAGACATCCTAGAACTAGTATCACCAATCGACGAAGCTTCCAACTTCATTGCAATTTCCAAGGCCTCTTCCTAGGATAGAACCTTTTGCTGCATCAATGGTAATTTGATATGAGGTAACAACGTAGCAATGAACCATTCTTTATGTTGTTCTGGTGGTATAACAAAACTTACTTGGTCTAGTAAGGTCTTAAATTTATGATCAAATTCCCAGACTGTTTCAGTTGGTCTCTGCTTTATTTCCTTCAGCTCAGTTATACACTAAGACTCAGACTTAGGTTTCTTGAACTCCGCCACCAGCGCGACTTTAATTTCTGCAAGGGTTCTCGGCTGTACAGTAGAGTATTTCATAAACCAATGTAGCGCTCTATCCCTGAAAGTGGTGATAAGTTGTGCTTGCTTCACGGCATCGTCCTAGATTTGTCTTACACTCCATACGGATTCACAAAGGAACCAATGCTGATCAGGGTCTTCTAGGCCAGTTCCTCTGAATATTGGCAGTTTCATATCCGTGTTTTCCATTGTGCTACTAGGTGGTGGGGCACCGAGATTAGTGCGCGGCTGCTGTAAAGGGATCTGTGTAGTAAATACAAATGGGGCTATCAGGAGAGATGGACTAGGCTGAGTCTTCTGTGGGGTGTGTTGCATAGTGGGTGGGTTTTGCGATAAGGGTGGCGCTGTTTGTGCAGCCGGCGGATTCTCAGGGGTAAATAGTTGTGCAACTTCACTTTCAAGGTCACAGGGGATCTCAGTATCTATATGAAGTTTAGGGCCTTCCAAATTCTTATTAATTTTATATCTCTTACCACTTCTAAGAGTATGTGTCTCTTCATCAGAATCAATATATGTACTGTTTATCATGACAAACTTCAAGAATATTACTGCATTCTTAGAACACCTTTCTCAGCTAACATCATCGTAATGTATAGACTGAGATTGTTCAGAAACTTACCTTGGAATCCTCCGAAAAAGTGTGCTTCTACTTGGCTGTAGGATTTGAGTGTGTCTACAGTAAATTTTGTTACAAAGCCTTCTAGCATATGATCAACCCAATAATCAACTGCGTGTGACAATGGGATGTCTAATGCTTTGAGTTGTGCTGTGAGCTCGGGAGTCCAGTCTGTAGGAACTCCTCCTTGGAAACAGTTTTTCTTCTCTGTGAGTCATGAGATCCACTCATGCAGCTCATTTGGAAACGATGCCCAAAAGATCTCGTGAATGTCGTCCAACAGATATCTATCCGACCACTGTGTGTTGCTTAGACACGGATGTCTATTTTCTTGTCTGTTAAAATCGCTTATGGTCTTATCCCACCAAGCTTGGATTTCTATCTTTTTGGGATGCCAATAGTCAGATCCTTCGGGGAACTAATATTCTTCTTCACACATCGTGATTGCAACTCATCATGGATTCTAGTGCAGCAACGGAGCCATTTGTTGGCTTAAACTGACCCAGATGTTTCCAATTAGCCCCAGGTTCTTTATGGTTCTCCCTTTGACAAACAAAACCCCTTTGTACCGGTCCTTTCGGCAACAACCTGCGAGCAGGTTGAGGTCTCACCCGAGGTGTATCTTATGGGGTACTGTGGAATCAGGTTTACACAGTAAATGATGAGTTGTTTATATGAACAAGCTGCACAACGCAAGATAGAAGGAGTGCACTGTGGGGCAAAGTGATGCGGTACGCGGCAGGATCTATGCTGTGAGCGGTACTACACGGTGGAGGAAACATTAAGGGCCTCACTAAGGGTTTCTTACTGCTGCGAATCTTCTACTGGAACTGCGAATTATCCACACTTATCCTCTACTTGGAAGATCTCAGAAACGTTAAGGCATTGAAATGAATATCACTCATCCATTCATTCAAGCACTTACTGGTTATCTTTCTAGAATTCGTCAAGAACCTGGATCATTACAACGAGAATTGAAACGATAGACATGACTAACTGTGTTGCGTTCCTTCACTGTGTTTAACAAAGTATTAAGCTTAAATGACTGATTCACTATCTTAACATAGAATTGAAATGTTTTCCATTCATCTGCTTTTGTGGAACCTAGCATATCATTCCCAAACTTCTCCTATTGGTAAATGCATATCAAAGTTCTCATATTACAGCATGCAAGGACACATTCAAGCATTCATTCTACAGAAAATACAGACAGTCATTCATTCATAAACATCATCACATAACACAGGATTTAACATGGTTCACTTCCCTGGATGGAAAGATATGTCCACAAGAACAGTTGATAATATATTTCTTTCAAAAGGGATGGGGCAACCGTTGTTAGTCCGCGCACTCAGCTGCAGACTCTCCTTTCTCTCAGCTAGGTCTCTGCACACACAGCTGCAGAGGCTTTACAATATTCTCAAATCAGAGAGATTTTACAATACAAAATTGTTATCTCTGGATTACTCTAATCCCCAATCAACTAACCAACCCCCATCCCATACAAAAGTGTCTTCTTAAATAGATCATGCCCGAAGTTCATGTCTGTACAATGTCGAAGACCTAAAACCCAAAACCCTAAGGGTTTCCAAAACTACGCTGGTTTTACAAACCGCCTTGCTGGCTCCTAGTAGCGTCTGCTTGATCATGGCAGATCTCCACGTCCTCATTCTATCGCTATCGGCCTTCCTGTCACACGCATGCCTACAAGCTGCTTTTTTCGAACCGTTTCTCTCTAAAAGGTTTTACCTTCTAAGCGTGCCAAACGTCGCTTTCCTTAACAACCCACGCATGGTCTCCTTCTTGTTTTTCCTACGTCCGCCGCTCGGCAATCCTGAAATATATTTTCCAAAAATGGTTGCTACCGGTCGAGCCAGTAGCTATACTTGATACTTGTCTAGCACACCGCTTTGCTGGCTCCATGTGGCCTCCTAACTCCGCAGCAGTGCTTCGACGTAGTACTAATCTTCGCATCATGGCCAAAACTTTGATGCTACGCGCAACTCCATAGTCTGGTCAAAAGTTGGATGCTGCGCGCAACTTCGTAGCATCCTCAATACTTAGCCAAAATTGTATTTCTGAGCTGCGCTCAGCTCAGCTTTCCCTACTTGCCTCAAAAAGGTGCTTCCAAAACTTTATCTCAACCTGGGCCCAACAAGCCTTAATAAGTCTTCGTCTCCTCCGCCACTCATGTATATGATCTGATATGTGAGTAGCGGTATTTTGACAGAGCGAGGTTAAAAGATCTGTACCAGTTTCATACCATATAGGTATCTAGAAATGAGTCAAAAAGTTCATAGCAAGAGAACCAAATTCGGGAAAAGAGTGGGGTGGTAGTTCGATATACCTCTTGGTAGCCGAACCAATGAGAGTCCGTTGAAATAATCTAAGATGGATCGAGTCGTTCATCAAGGAGTTGGATGAACACCACAAGTGGTATGTCATCACATGGTTTTTTGGATCCTCACCCAGCTTTCCATCAAATTTTTGGATATCTGACGGAAGTTTCACCAGAATGGGTGGCCAATCAGTTATGTGGTAGATGGGGTCGTTGGTCAGGCGAGATAGGTCTGGCAGGTCTAAAGTAGCCAAAAAGGGCAGGTGCGGATTAGGATACGAGTACTGATAGTATGGATAAGGTGTGTAGGGACCAATGGGACCTTGTATCGACTGACCATAAGGTGTACCAGGAGGAAACTGGCCATAGGGGTATGGGTCTCCCAGACCAAATGTAGGTTCACCGCCATAGTAAGGTAGTCCATTACCGTAAGGTGAGGGTCCTCCACCACTGGGAGGAGGTGGGGGTCTGCCTCCACCACCAGGAGGAGGTGGAGGGCCACCACCACCGCCTGGAGGGGGAGGTCCGTTGTAATAAGGTGGTCCCCCACCACCTCCGTCTGGAGGAGGGGGTGGGCCACCTCTACCACAGCCACCATAAGGGTAAGATCCACCACCACCACCTCCACCATAATAAGATGGTCCTCCACCTCCGCCGCCGGAAGGATGGGGGCCACCACCACCATCATCGCCGTAATAATAAGATCCACCACCGGCTCCTCCAGGAGGGGGTGGTGGGCCAGCTCCACCAACTGAAGGATTTGGTCCTCTGCCACCATTACCATAATGGTATGGACCTCCACTGCCTCTGCCAAGGGGGGTGGTGGACCATTCCCTCCGCCTCTAGAAGGGTGGGGGCCGTTATGAACGGAATGGGGTGGGCCTCCGCCCGAACGCAGAGGTCCACCGCCTCCCATATTTTGTTGGGTCCCGTCGCCTCCAGCGGGAGGTGGGGTGGACCAGTTGTGGGTGGTGGGACTTGAGGGATAGTTGGTAGGGGTCCATGTTGTAAAACATTTTGCTGCCCCCATAGAGTCTAAGGGTTTCTAGGATAAGGTATCCCGTAGAGTGCATTTCCGGGATTGAATTGAACCAGTATAGGGTTGACATAACTTGGATATGCTTGAATCCATGGTGGTGGGATTATGTTAGATGGACCCCCAACATGGGATAATCCCGTGGTGGATGGGCCGACGGGGAGTGTAGTGCCAATGAAAGGTCCGATGGGGACTCTTGCTCCCAGGTTCAGGTTAGGAGACGGGGGCTTCCCCCAATGACAATGTGTTGACCAAGATGTGATGGTTGACCCAACATGGGTTGCTGATTATCTACTATGGGATTAACATTACTTGTAAGGAAGGTAGGGGGTAAAGAGTATCCGCCCCACTAGTTTTGAGGTGGGGGAGGAGCAGGTAATGTAACTGAAGTAGTGACAGGTGTGTTGGACTACTTCCCTTCAATGAGTTTGGTAGTAGGGTTGGGTTGTTGTGAGGGTTGTCCATTCTCACTGATGGTCAAGTCGTGAATGGATGTTTCTGGCGAATCAAAAGACACCATGTGAATCGAGATTTCTATAAACCTGGCCTTATATGCGAGATGTTATCATTGAGCTTCATCACCCAAGGAACGTAAATGATCCAATCACTCATGAAGAGGTCCAAAAATATCAGCGGAAGTGGGCCATCTAGTTGGTAAAGTACCTTCTGGAGTAGTCCAGGTAGGTGGGGATGTAATGGAAAAATGAGCCACTGGGTAGCTTCCAGATGAGGTCCAATAAGCTGTAGTGGGACCAGCGGTTGCTGTAGGGTCATCCTGGGGGGAATTTAACCATTCCAAAGTACCAGGCTCTCTCGGCAACACCACCGGGAGGGTAACAGGTTGTGAAGTGGGAGTGCCTACCTCTTCACCCTGTGGGGGGTTGGAGGAAAGTGAATCTGGAGGTGTGTGAGGAAACAAATGTGCTCCAAATTTCAAAGTGGGGTTTTCCACTTCAGGTGACACGATTGTGGCTTGTGGGTCCATTCTTACCTTCAAAATTACCTCCTGGTTAAGGGGATATTCGGGTGGCAAGTTCTGAATCCTACGAGACCTTCTTCAAGGAAATTCAGCCAGAGTGACTGAAACAAAAGTTTCTCCTAAGGAAATCTAAACAAAAGAAAAGCATACTAGAAAAAACCCTACACAAACTAAGGCCACAAGCAAACTTATGTGATAAGAGTGGATTCAAAGTTCTGGAACCTCACATGATTGTCAAGGCTTCGCAAATCGCTATATACCACAGGGTCCAACAGTAAAATGCGATAAGGAGGATTGGGACCGTACCCTTTCCTGAATACCCGATTACCTGGACGGTACATGCGTAGTAATCTACCCGAGTGTTGTTCTCGGTGTATTACTCTACCAAGATGGCCAAAAGCTTAACTCAATTAATCTCAGGAATTCTAATGGTGTATCCCGATATACGCAAGGTACATGGGAGCTCATATCCGTAGTGGTGTTGTCTAATGCACAACCGTACGGCACAAGACCTTCCTATATACTACCGAGTACGTGAAACACCTTTCGATATATGCCAATTACTTAAGGGAATTGGTGGGTACATGAAAGAGATTTGATATACCGATCAGTACGTGGAATACTACAACACCCCTAGGATACAGTGCTGGAAAATAATGTCAGCTGCCACGCTTAACGACACCAAAACACATCTCTAACTTACACACAAGTTACTAAAATTTTTACCCTAGTTCTACCATTAATTTTATCTGGACGGCATAATCGGACACATAATGCAGGCCCTAACTACATGCAAAAAGTATACTTTTCTTTTGATGAACTCTACGTACGGGAGGGAGAAATTTCTTTACAATGATTTTACCAAAGCAACACAATGCAATATAATCCCAAGTCTACCAAAAAATGACTATGAAATATTCTTTTATTTTTCAAGGGAAACACAAAAATAACACAACACTACTATGCCAAATCAAAACATGTTTTCCTTTTTCTTTTATCTTTTCAAAACAAAAATGATGTTGAGCGATGAAAAGAGAGAGTTTCTAAGTAGATTATGCAAGCTTTTCACTTTCACTACAATGGTCTAAAAGCATAAAAACCAAAAGATGCCTGTAACTTCCCAAGCATGGAACTACTTTTGAAAAAATTGATATCTATTTGATTTTTTCAAGAAGATGAGCAACTCATAATTTGTGAAAAACACAAATAATTCAATTTTCTTTCAACTTTTCCAAAAGATCTACAAACGAGACATTCCAATGCATGTACAATTCTTCAAATGAGCTTGAAAAATGATGGAAATAAAGTACTTTTGATCTTTCAATGGAAGTATCAAACTAATAATTTGATAACAGCGATGTATTTGAACATAAATACCGAAATGAAAAGATTACTCGCAGCACTCTGATAACTTAGAAAATCTCAAGAAAAGACAAGCACTCAATGGACTGAAAGTACACACAGACACTCAAAATCAATCAATAGCAAGCAACACTAAAGCAATCAAAGCTTAAAAATGTATGCAAATGAGGTCTGGAAACCAATCCAATACAACAACCATATCCAGCAAGGAGAGGAGGGGATGCAAGTGGGGGAAACCAAAGTTTCCACCACTACCAAATCTCAGACATGTCCAAGACGGAACCCAAAACAACTCCTAATAAAACCAAACAACTCAATCACACAAATCAAAATGGGGTCTCTGACTGGATCTTGCAGTATAGAGGGAGTTTATACATCAAACCAAAACTCAAAAGAAGAATGGAGAAGGGATGCTTGTATGGAAATTTTGACAAATCGGCGCAGTCTTTGTTTGCACACAGAGTGATGTCACAGTTTACCTATGCGGGAAGTGCGATGATGGCACAATAGACCAATGAAAGGGTTGCAACGATAGACCAATAGACATAGAACAGAGATAAAAAATGACACAGTGTCTCTCTGAGTCCACTGACCAGGTGCAATAGGCGAGATCCAAGTTCAAAAAATAAATAAATCTCCAAACAAAGAGCAATGAAAGGGTTTGAAAATGAGAAGTACAAACTCACAGGAAGGTAATCAAACTCTTCAAAGTGAAGATCTGATGGTGAAACCAGTTTAAGAGGCAAATGAAAAATAAAATGGCTTGTAACAAGAAATCAATTGAAAATGACATTCAAATTGACAACTACAAAACAATGTTCTTCCCCAGTATGGTCGCCAGATTTGTTTGACGGACAATCCACTTGAGCGGGCGTGAGCCGGATCTCACTAGCTGAATGTGAGTCTAGAACAAATAGAATAGACTATAAACCACTTTCCTAGATCTAGTTAAGGATAGAGTAATTAGATGTCTTACCTTAAGTTTGTAGCCCTTTCTCCTGGATGTTGTTCCATGCCTCATGATCATCAAATTTAAGCTGCAAGACCTGTCAAGACACACAGAACAAGAAAAACAAGTAAAAAGCATATAAACAGTAACAGATCTAAGTAAACAGTTAAGCAGGTAAACTACGCAATATCATCAACACAACAATATTGGTGGAAAGCGTTTATATTACTGTAAAAATAGGGAAAGTACATAGAAGAGAATGACTACAACCATAACTTAACGAAGTAATCCTTCTCTATCCAAGCCAATGTCATATCCTCCCAAGGAAGTGTGAGTCTCTCAATGGATGAGTAGAGATCTCTCTCAGATGATTTCACCAGCATGTAGACACTATAGACTTCCTCCCTTTGGAGTGGGATAGAGCTTCACTTATATAGGACTACGTGGATAGGGTATGGATAGGTGTTGGCCGAGAAATGTGTCCTAAGGAAAACTAATGGAAAAACAACCCACACACTTGATTTAGTGCAATCTCGTATGCATTTGGAATAAATATTTTTCACAGGATCAAGGCCCTGCTTCCTATGTGTTATGCTCTCAAGGTTAGAGAGTCTCTCGAGGTGAGTATAATCCAAGTAAAGTCAATTCACTTTGTAAACCAGAGAAAATTTAAGCTAATGGTTATCTAATTCTAAGAACTATCTAATACTAAAATAAAAATCAAACATTAGTAGCTCCTAAGTTTATTCTATGATAACATAAATACAAATGATCTATCTAAAAAAAAATCTTCCTATCTTGGCGAAGAGCATAGATTGATTTATTGATCTGAAGTTCGAAACAAGGAATATATTCACTAACTATAGTCCGGTAGAGAAATCCCCAACCATAGAAGTAAATTTTAAATAATCTCACAATGGATAAAAATCTATTGTAAAATAATTGCATAAGAATTCCAAACTAAAGTCAAAATTCCTATCTAGATAGACTGTTCTGAAAGTGTAGAAATATATATAATTATTTTGCTAACTTGGAAGTGAAACACGGTCAAAACACAAGCTAGGAAATAATTAGAATTGATTTATAAAAGATTAAAATAATGAAAACAATTCATTTATCCCAATTTTGAAGTAAACCATTCACTTTTTAGATCAGTATATGCATTCGAGTTCTACAAAGATCTTTCATATACAATAGTACGATATATATATACGAAATTAAAAATGACAAAGAGTGATCAACAAAGCAATATATCATAGATGTATTAGTATTATAAAGACTTAGCTAGAGTCTCCATTTGTTCTTCAATATCCGACAACTCTCAGAAGAAGTTCAGAGAAAAATCAAAATACACAGAAGGAAATATAATACTGTATCATGTATATCTCTCGAATGTCTTAGAAATCGAATCCTTGTACAATGTTTTGAAAATGTTTATATAGAAAAACAACAAACCCCTAATTCTCTAACTGTTCTATTTTCATGGAACCACGTAGACTTCTACCCAGTTTCATAATCGAGATCATAACAACTTGATATGAATCTTGCCGTGATTTCAAGCATACTGTTGAGTAACATCTGGGAGAGAGAATGACGGAAATAACCGACTTACTGGACGAATCCAACATCGTGACTCTTCTGCATGAAAGTACTTTTGCATCCAATAAATCAATTGACCATCAGCCATCAAAATAGGGACACGCTGCCAACAATATAGTGAGTAGTTACACATTTGCAGCATCTGAAGACAAGTAAGTTCCAGCTATACAACTTGCACAACTACCAGTAACAAAATCAATCCGCATCCCTAGCTGAGATAACACCTGCAGTTATCAAACAGAATTCAGTTAGCAAAGTAAAAAGGTAATAAAAGAAATATCAATAGGATGCCTGGAGAATTTTAATTCTGCAGGTATCCTTATATATGAAATAAAACTTTGCAAAATGAAATTCCAAGACGTAAAATTACTAACCTGTATGAGTCGATTCTAATTCACTTTCCTGACAAAGTTTAAATCATAAAAAAATTAAACTTTGTGTCATAAACAAAAAATATCAAGCGTTAGGGGATCTTTCAACAGAAAGTTGAATTGGCACATTCCTCCTCACTTCATCTAGTTTAGCCTTCAACTTTGTGGCTCTCACATTCGCAATCTTACTCTATTTGATCAATTTCTTAATTTTCATTATTAATTTCTTTCTACAAACCTTGTATTCATTTTGTTATCCCTAAAGTTGATCCTAGACTACAAGGGATCAAGCTTAAGGAGATCTTAGTTGTAGGAATAAGGCATCTACACAATGATTGTTTCAGTTTTGTTTGGTGGAAGCAGAAAACAGAGCTATGTAAAATATTTAAAAGGAAATAAAAGACAGGTACAATATAACATCTCAATATATGAATAGAAGCAGAAGAAAGACTGTGATTTTAAAGATATGAATACAAGAGCTCAAATATATTTCATGATGGGGGCATAGTTATATACTGTTTGGAAGAATCATAACATTGAATTTAGACCACATATGGACAGAATACCAAAAGCATACACTTCATAAATTGAAAAAGAAATGTCTCAAAGATCATATTTTTAATTCATAACAGTCATCTTCTGCAAAATTAACATAAGAAATACATACAGATCTGCATGAAACAACTCCTTAAAATCAAACTTCTATCATGTTCCTCTAGTTCCAACCTTTATTACCTCTGTCTATGTCCTATTTATACAAAATTTGTTCAAAATAGAAAACAGTTACTAGATCCTATTACATTGGATCTGATCGCTCCAAAAATAAAATGGAGTTTTAGAATAAAGTCTAAGTCTATCGAATTGTTACAACAAGCAAACCTAATCATAACAACTTGCCACCTAAGACATCTTATCTCTTAATTGTAGAAGACAAACTAAAGAATTCTTGATGACTCAGCTAAATCAACCATTTCATTTAAAACTTGTGATCTTCGTTGTAACCTGGTGAATTTTGCATCTACATTGCGCTCTTGCCCCTTCAACTGGTCTAGCGGGGCCTTCATCTGCTTGCATTCCTCATTCATAACTTTCTTTTTCTGCAAAGTGTCCTTGAAAATTACTACTAGCTTTTCATAATCAATATCCCTCTGCTCTAGATCCTCTCGTAGTATTTTGTTCGATATCATCAAACTTTCATTAATACTGTGCAAGTAACGACACTGCTCTTTATAGGATTGCAAGGATTTCCTTACCAAATTCAATTCGGGGACTGTTTTAATTTCTTCTGCATCCATTACAATATTATCCTTCTGTATGCCAGAGCTTGAAGCTTGGTTTTTTATATGCCTTTGTTTATTTTCCACAAATATTTCAGGTATTTTCCCTACATGTATATGTATATCAATGGAACCCTCACCTTCAGTTACAAGAGTATCTTTCTCTTGTATATTCATCTCATCATCAGACTCATTCACCGGCACAATTTGATGTTCTCCTACAGGTTGTTTTAACAATCTAATCTTTGCGGCCACTTTAGCTCTGGCTTTGGTCCTCAGCCCCAAGTCCATATTTTTTGCACTTACGCTGTTTATTGGTTTATCTTCATCAATGTTCAACAGGGTTTGAACAGTATCTTGCTTTTTTCCATAATTTTCAAACTATGCTTGCCCATCTGAGGATCTTCTTTCTTGACTCTTCTTCTTAGTGGATTTCTTCTTCTCTTTAGTCTCAAACCCTTGTTCACAAATAAACTGGTCCCATTCTTTGCCTATTTGCTTCAAATGATGTAAAATCAACAATTTGATAAGCCCTTGGTGAAAGATAGAACGGTCGGTGTGCTTTGGCCATTTTTGAATTGATAAAACCATTTTTTGCAGACTCCTCCACAAGTAATATGGAAGATTTAACTTCTTTCTCCCTGTAAATGCATTAATAACCTAAGATGGCATATCAAAACCTTATCAAACCGACCATCACAGGTAATGTAATTTTGGATTACCTCGAGTGGAATTTTCCAATTAGGTTTTATTTTGCTTATGTGCACTCCACTGCTCCAGTTTAAACTTTCAAACCCTGGTAACATGAACTCGCCATAATCTCCTTCAAAGTCTTCCTGTTTGAACCATTGTTCGCCTTCAGCATTGACACCTGTGACTTCTGCAACAACCTGCTCATTTACCACAATTTTGAAATCCTTGAAATCGACCACTCCTTCTTTGTAATTTTCTATAAATGCCTTCGTCGCCTGAAGGTTATAACCCTATAACCTTTCACAAAATATAAACCATCCAACATTTTTTATTAACCTTGTTGTAAGAGGAAATTGGGCAATCCATTCAATGTTGTTGGGCTCAGTTCTGCATATGAGTCCTCTAGGCTTTTTCTTCAGGCTCTGTGTAGAAATTTCATCAATTGGATCTTGTTACAATACTTAAACTCTCAATACTGATAACCTCTTTTCAGTTTCGAAACCCTTCTCTGCACTTGCGTGGAAATTTAGCTGGATTAACCATGAACCGGTGTTCAATAGACCCTAATTTGCATGATACATTCCCGATATTTCATTCTCTGTCCATATAATTCACCAATTTCGATGTTGGACAAACCTACTCATGACCCTGACTGGTGTACTGGCCTGATTGCCAAATGTCGAGTGGAGAAGGTAGTCATGCTGTCGACCATATGTTAAATTCATGCATATATGACTTATAGGTCCCGCAAACATTTCGAATTATGATTGTAATGAATTAAAATTACAAGCATTTACAACCCTATTAAATCATAATTTGAAATTCGAAACTGACAACATTTTTCAGAAAATGACAACATTATCAAATTTGAAATTATAGCATAAGCTATCAGTTCGCAATTTTAAATCAAAATTATGATATTTAGAGCTTCACAAGCATTTGTAATGTTTGTTAATGCAAGAAAATGAAATTTATTTTGAAATAAAAAGTATGAACTAGAGCCAAATCCTAATTTAATTATGAAAAGATAACTAATGGCAAAAAATGTTTAAGGAATGGGGAAAAGCACAAGCTAGACTGATAGAAAAGATATACAGAGAATAAGTAAAGGCTAAGTAAATCTTAGGAATAATCCTAGAGATAACATCTGTCTCCGTCTAGGGATAAGGTCTTCTCTGTAAGATCTTAAGAACATTATGACCTATGCCTTCTGAAACTTGTCTTCTTGGGCTAGAGTCTACATATAACTGCTTGAAATGATATTTACATTGACTATGTGCAATATACTTGTCATTTTAGCATGTATGGAATAATTTAAAAAATCGTCCATTGACTGGACCTGGAATCTCATTACCACCCAAAGTCTGTAGCACAAATGTGTTGTTTCCGAAGTTTTTTACCACTATGAATGGTCCCAACCACAGTGCATCAAACTTACCATGCTTACCTTTATCTTCATTCCGAGCATCCCATCTTAACACTTTGTCACCCGTTGAGAAAATATTTTTCTTCACCTTCTTATCAAAATTTTCTTTCATCTTGCTTCTATGTATTTCAGCTTTGTCCATAAGGGCTTCCCTTTCTTGCTATAACTGAATTATCTGAAATGTTCTCCTTTTCTTTATTTCTGGTTCTTCTTTAGCCTCCTGCACAAACTTAATTACTAGAGTCATCAATTGAATTGGGAATACTGCTTCAGTTCCATATACTATTTGAAATGGAGTGGTTCCGATGGATTTCTTTAAAGTAACTCTATCTGCCCATAATGCAAATTTTAATTTAGTATCCCAATTTTTCTTATTCTCTGATAACATTTTCTTGATAGTGTTTATAATGATTTTATTGCTGGACTCTGCTAGTCCATTGCCCTGGGGATAATAGGGTGTAGATCGTCTCAAGGAAATGTTATGGTCTTCAGCAAATTTTATCATGTTTTTGGATTTGAACGCAGGGGCATTATCAGTAAGGAGTTTTCTAGGGCACCCAAATCTACTAAGAATATTTTCTTGCAGGAAATTAATGATAATTTGGTCTGTGGCTTTTCTGGTAGGAATGGATTCTACCCATTTGGTGAAAACATCCGTTGCAGTTAAGATCCACCTATGTTGGCCACTAGATAGAGGATGAATTTCACCTATAAAATCCAGACCCCACTGTTGGAAAGGAGCATCTACTGAAATAGGTTTCAAGGCTAATGACTATAACTGATGTTTTCCTGCAAATTTTTGGCATTTTTCACAAGCTCTAATTCGTTGGTACACATCTGAGAAGAGAGTGGGCCAGTAATACCCAACTCTCAATATTTTGAAGGCTGTGGCCTTCCAGTATTTGTGTCCACCACACACACCAGCATGCATCTCCTCAATGACATTATTTGCTTCTGATTTATCCAAACATCTCAGAAGTATCCCTCCAGGATCCTTCCAGTACAATACTTGATCAATCAACACATATTTGAGAGATTTCAATTTTATTGATCGGCATTCATTTTTACTTAACTCCAGGGGACACTGCAAATGTAACAGGAAATATACAATTTCAGCATACCAAGGGATATCGTCATACCTGCTGCTGTAGACTTGTTCTTCGACCTCTTCTACACCTTCTTCCATCATATGCAAATCTAGTATTTGACAATTTGATTCTGAGAGAAGCTTTGCTAGGCCTTTCCCTTTCACCAATTTAGTGGGCTTGATCTCCACATCATATTCCATCATGTTTGCAATCCATCTACCCCTTTTTCCTTCACTGTCCGACTGTACTAGGATTTCCTTAACAACATAATTAGGCACATAGGCTAAAACTTTAGAATGGAGTACATATATTCTAAAAAATTTAAGTGCCTTTACCAAAGCATAGGCCTGTTTCTCCATACTAGTATATTTCAACTTTGAATCCCTTAATGTTTTACTAAAGAAGGATATGGGTTGCTCTAATCCCTTAAAAAAATTTTGCAACAACACAGCAACAATTGTTTCTTCTGATGCAAATGAAAATATTGCAAAATCTTTGGTGTAATTAGGGGCTGCCAACAATGGTGCTTCTATCAGTGCTTTTTTGATATTTTCAAATGATTGTTTGGCCCGTTCAGTCCATTTTATCTCCCTATCCTTCTTAAGCATAGTTGTTATGTACTTGATAGTTTCTGCAAAATTAGGAATAAACCATCTCAAAAAGTTGATTTTTCCTATGAAAGACTGAATTTCCTTCTTATTTCTGGGAATAGAAATCTTCAAAATGGCCTTCACTCTATCTGGGTCTATCTTAATTCCATCTGCTGAAACTATATGACCCAATAATTTGCCTTCAGTCATGGCAAAGTGAGATTTTTTTGGGTTCAATGACAGTCCAAATTTTCTACATTTAAGAAAGGTTTGTTTCATATGTTTTAGATGCTCATCATCAGATCCAGAAAAAACTGTGATGTCATCTTGATAACTGACTACAAATTTCTCATTTTCTCCCACAAATGCTATATCCATTGCCCTCTGAAACATAGCACCAGAATTCATTAGCCCAAAAGGCATTTTATCATACATAAACGTACCCCAAGGGGTTGTGAAAGTTGTTTTTTCTCTATCTTCCGGATGGACTGCAATCTGGTTATAACTAGAGAAACCATCAATCATCAATATCCATTCTGTACCCACCACTCTCTGCAAAATTTGATCTATTTTGGGCAATGAATAGTCGTCTTTGAGGCATGACCTGTTTAGATTTCGAAAGTCCACGCACAACCTTATTTCTCCATTTTTCTTGCATACTGGCACAAGATTGGCTACCCAAGATGAATGCCTGAGGGGAATTGTGATTTTGGCATCCAATAATTTTTTTACTTCTTTCTCAATGATTGGCAACAGTGTTGGGTTAAGCCTTCTGAGTTTCTATTTGAAAGGCTTAGTATTTGGCTTTAGGGGGATTTTATGCTGGATAACATCAGTATCATATTCTTTTAGATCATCATATGACGATGCAAATATGTCTATGAAAGCCTTCAACAAGGCAATATATTTGCTTCTGTCCTTCTCTGATAATTTCTTTGAAATCTTGACCATTCTGGGTTCTGCTACAGAACCAATGTTACAGCTTATTACATTCTCTTCAGCAGTCTGAAGATTATTTTTCAGCAATGTGTCATTTTTTGAAAATAATCTCTCCAATGGAACAAGTCCCTTTGGGATGAAATTAGTTTTTAAATCCAGAATTTTCTGATTAGCAATTGACTGTTCTATATAGGTGGAAAACTGAGGTGACTAGATTTCTTCATCTAAATCAACTTGATCATCTGCAAATTCTGCAGTTAATTGCAAGAACTCTTTTATCTCCTGATCATCCTGAAAAACCCTCCAATGTTTAATATTATCCGGAACTACTGGTCTGTACCTCACATCAATAGGATATTTTAGGTGGGTCAATTTTGGGATCCTAAAATGGGCTGCTGCTAATGCTAATGAATCTGCAGTCTGGCTCGAGTCCCTTGGAATATAAGTAATATTGAAAGCAGAAAAATAATTGTCTATCATATCCCATACTTCATTTCTATACACTTTTAGCAACGACTGCTTTACCTGATAAACATTCCTGACTTGCTGAATAACCAATTCGGAGTCGCCAAATACTGCAAGTTTTTGAATGTTCATATATTTTGCAGCTCTTAATCCCAATATCACTGTCTCGTATTCAGTAGTATTTTTTGTGGTTTGGAATTCTAGTTTGTACATTAATGAGACCATTTCACCACCAGGAGAAATCAACAACACAACAGCCCCTGCTCCCTCTTTACTTGATGATCCGTCAAAGTACATTTTCCAAACATTGTCTTGTTCTTGTGCATCACATTGAACTATATTATCTTTTTTAATCTGCAACATACCTGTATCATCTTCACTTACCTTTAGCATGCAAGAACCCATATCCTCTTGTACTGTATAGATAGGGTGATTTGTCGGATTTTTATCATCACTTACTAAAAACTGCAATTGCACTTCTCTGTATAATCTTCTATATTCACCTCTGAATATAGGGATTGAAGTGTATGATAAATCCATTTGTAAGGTACCACCTATCTTTTTATCCCATGATCTTGACAAAAGCATGCCAAACTTGGGAGAAACATTAGCTACTACTACATCCATGAGAACACTTTTCATAGGTAGCTGGGCAAGGTTGACTACAAGATCTTTTATGACTCCTAAACATTTTACAGCTCGGGAATCAAAAGCATATAGTTCATGATATGGTTTTGTCACAGATAACCCCAAGGCCTCCATAACCTCCTTGGGCATTAGGTTGTGCAAAGCACCTGAATCCAAAAGGCAGTTATGCAACATTTGATCATGGATGGTTAGTGTGATATAAAATGGTGGAGGATGGCAGTATTTCATGTCTGGATGGTCAGTGGGTTTTGAACCTGTGATAATGGTAGGATCTTTCTCCTGCAAATTTATTATATTTGATGAAGGATGAATAGATTATGCATTCAAGGCTTTCATGGCAGGTTCTCTGTAAGATCTGATTTTTATTAATTCAGTCAAGGGAATGGGAACTTTGAGTTTATTGATTTCATGCTCTAAGTCAAAACCAGGGATATTACCTACCTCTATTGTTTTAACAATGTTATTATCATTTTTTTGTTCTTTAGAAGGTAATAATTCTCTGATTGGAGCAAACTTGAATTTCCTTTTTATCGGTGCTACCTTTTTTATCCCTGACCTAAGTCCATATGATTTCTATTGTTCCTGTTGACAGATTTCAGCAGGATGATTATTGAACTTTACTTTTTCATCACCACATTCTGTTGAACCATAATAATCATCCTGAGATATGAAATTAGGAAAATCAACATCATCCAATTGACCAATGTTATGTTCTGATTCTTCAATTTCTTCATATGCAGTTTCATAGGGATCATCTTCTCTTATCAAATTGTCCTGAAAAGGTGGCTGGGTCTTTTGATCCTCATTTTATCTCCTCTCTCTTTGGATGTCATTGTTCCTTCTTTCTCTAGGCATAAACCTGGGAGGATGAGGGCGCCTAAATTTATTTTGGTTTCTGTTATCAAAATCCTAGGCGGGCCTATTCTGATTTTTCTTTTCCTTTTCTATTCTATCAAGCTTTGCAGTCATATCTTGTAACGCCCTCTGCATCTCATCATACTTATGATCTGAACCCTTTGTAACCGAAGAGGAAGGAATCATTTCCCTTTTACCTTTTTTGTCTATTGGCATTCATCTTCCTCCTTAAGTTTATTTGATGCTAGGATATTTGACTCAATTTCTAGGGCTACATCCAGCATATTCATCAGTGACCCAACTCTTCTTTCCCTCAGCCACAGGGAAAACTGATGATCAAAAGCATTAGCATAGGTCAGTTTTGCTACAGGTTCAGTAGGTTTAATTTCTAGGGGAATTTTATTGTACATTTTATTAAACCTGTTGGAAAATTCTGCCACTGCTTCATCAGGCTTCCTTTTCAAAGCTGTAAATTCTATGTAATAGTAGAGATAATCCTTCGTATCTCCCCACTGCCTAATAAAAACTTGGTTTAATTCCTCCATAGTATCTATAGAACTTGCTGGTAGTTCCCCGAACCACTTTCTCACCTCTCCATCCAAACTCTGTATGAACATTCTCATCCACACATCCCTAGCTTCAATGTTGTAATTATAAGCATAACTACAAAACTTGTCCCAGTGTTCTTCTGCAGTCCTACCACCTTGGCCATCAAATATGGGAAAATATTTCTGGTAATCCCCACCAGGCAAAGTATTTAAGGGTCTGGGCATAACTAATGGGGCATATATTGCTGTTAATATGTGGTCAAACATATCAGGAGGTTGACCAACCATATTTGGTGAATGAGATGTCTGAATGACAATTGGTTGATGCTGTAGAGATGAAGGTTGCACTATATGTGAAAAATGGGCTACCTGTGAAGGAGATGGGGGATCAGTTTGTGGGGGAGAAGGTACTTCTATCTTCAACTGGCCAATGAAGATTCTGCTCATGAAAGGAATCTCAGGAACTGTCAAAGACTTCACGGTAAAGACTTCTTCAGGGACATGTTTATGTTTTACAGATAGGGGGTTTGAATAAACATTGAATTCACCAACCTGTGTTGGATTTAGATCATCCACCTCTGGGATGTTCAGAGATATATCTGGCTTATTTTCTTCTTGAATATCCACAAGATTTGAAGAGGAAGGTCCAAATTCTGCATCATTAGTGGAAAACTGAAGGTTACTGGATGATGGAAAATTTAACTTCCTTCTAGCCTCCTTGATAATATTTTCTGGATCAAAAACTCCTTCATGTAAAGGAGATGTAGGATTCCCTCTTGTACCAATCAGCTTTGAAGCCACTGTAACTTTCTGACTGTCAGGTGAATGTAGTCTGTAAACAAATGTACTGATTCTGTCACCTCTCAAAACCAGCTATAAAAATGTCAACACCCAGGGAAGATATACTTTCATTTCTCTGTCCCCGACAACGGGGCCAAAAGATGTTATCCCTAAAGTTGATCCTAGACTACAGGGGATCAATCTTAAGGAGATATTAGTTGTAGGAATAAGGCATATACACAATGATTGTTTCAGTTTTGTTTGGTGGAAGCAGAAAACAGAGCTATGTAAAATATGTAAAAGGAAATAAAAGACATGTACAGTATAACATCTCAATATATGAGTAGAATCAGAAGAAAGACTATGATTTTAAGGCTATGAATATAAGAGCTCTGTTGTTGCAGCAACACCCCTCCCCAAAATTTTGTACATGTTGGGGCCCCTCCTGTATTTTTGTAGAAAATTTGCCTGAGAAGCCATCCCAGCCGTCAGCTCTGTTTTCAACATAAAATCTTATTTCCCTACTGAACATCTTGCCATCAATCCTTCCATGTTTTCCCCAAAGAGCCAAAGAGGAACTTAGAACTTTTCCCAACATTTTGGAATCCCTCAGGCTATCTCCCCGAGACTCCGAAAAAGCCAAACGTCCAACCTTTCCGGAAGAAGGACTTAGATTTCCTTTGTCAAAATCGTAAACCGTGAGAAAAGTTATGGAAACCTTCGGAGTTTTCCTCCCGAAACGGCGGGAGAACGTGGGAAACACGCCCGAAAGACTTAGAATTTTTTTTTTGAAAGCTGCGGTAGCCATTGGGTAATGACTCCCGAAACGGAGGAGTGCTCAGCTCAAGCCTTCCGCAACCGCGAGAAGATTCGAGCTGTCTCCCGAAATGGTGGGAATCATTCGCATTTAGCTTCCGAAAGGAACTTAGAGAACTTCTAGTTTTGTTTTTTTACCCTCCCGAAACGGCGGGGGAATTCAGCGAAACTGCCCGAAATTGGCGGAAGCCGCCGTGATATCTCTCCGAAAAGAAACTCAGATTATGGCCATAGGTTGCGGAAACCGTTGGTGAAACCTTTCCGAAACGGCGGAGCGATTCAAGTCTGTCTCCCGAAACGGCGGAAGCCATTCGGATAAGCTTGCCGAAATAACGCGAAGAAATTCATGAACTTCTTCCGGAATTGTGAGAGGACTTGGAATATCTTAAAAGAACTTTCCAGAACAAGCCGAGGAAGCTTCGCGGAAGATTTCAACATTCCGTTCCGAAATTGTGGAGACTCTCGGGCTACCTTTCTAAACAAAGAATTGAAAATTCCGTTCCGAAACAGCGGAAGCCTCTGAGGAATTGCTTCCGAAACAGCGGAATCGTTCATCATTTGCTCCCGAAATAGCGGAAGTGTTCGCCGTGTCATCCCGCAGTGGCGGAAGTCGCTGGGTTAAAACCCGTGAAAATAACTCGGAGACTTTTCCAAAAATCGCGGGAGGTATTCGCCAAAGCTTTCTGCAACCACGGAAGCCTTGTGCGGAAGCCTTCAGATTTTCCTTCCGAAACGGCGGAGGCCATTCACAAAAGCTTTCCGAAGATACCGGGAGCATTCGCCATATCCTCCCGAAACCACGAAAAGTTCGCCCCAACTTGCCGAAACGCGGAAACCTTCATGTTTCCCTTCCGAAACTAGCGGGAGCCTTCGCCATATCTTCCCGAAAATCAACGAGACTTAGAAAGTTTTGGTTTGGGGAAACCCTTCGTGAATATCTCCCGAAACGGCGGAAGCCTTGACGTTATGCATCCGCAATGCGGGGCTCTTTTGCGGAAGGCTTCGAGTTTCCCTTCCGCGACGCGTCCCGAAACAGCGAAAACTTCCCCTCTATCCTTCCGCAACGGCGGGTGTGACTCGCAAGACGATCCCGCGAATGGCGGTCGCACACAGATCGAGACCTTTTGACGTGACCGCTACGGGCGACGAATTTAAGCCGCGTTTTAATTGCGCCACCCACCCAATTGAACGCTCGCACGTGCCAGTTCGATTTAAATAGGCGGTGGGGGTATGAGCCAATACATTGTTAATTTTTCAATCTGGACGATTGGTTGGATGCCGCGCGAACCGCTCCAGCTCGGATTGCTCAAACACGTTTCACGGCCACCTCAGTTAGCGTTTTCATCGGTGTCAGGTAGGATCTTAGCTGTTAATCTATCTCCCTACATGTCGTATTTTGCTATTGGGTTAGCTGTCTTTTGAAATTGATGGGCATAGGTGGGGTTTTGACGAGCAAAACGCCCGTCACGGGCGATTTTTCCCGTCAAATACGGTTGAATCAAGTTCTTCTCGTTTTTTAGCAGAAACAGGATAGACATTGGTGGGTATACGGTTAAACATGTTCCTTTTTCCCAGGCCGCGTGCCTCATCGTCTATTGAAAATGCCGAAGCCCCATCGACGTTGCATATCCCCGGCCGAAAGATTAAGCCATAAAACCCCGGGCCTTTTCGTAAACTGCAGTTCTAACGAAACCTCTGCTCATTTCAAATCTTAGAACCGGCGCCACGGCCCCTGTTCAGAACCCGCGAGGACTCAAGCTACTCCAGCCAGACCCGAAACCATCACCGCTCGAACCTTTTCCGTCCATGTGTCTCCGGCGCCACCACCCTCGCCTGAACTAAAACTTCCCATAAGATACCTCGGCCAGTGCCGTAAGATTAGCATTTGAATGCCCTCTCCTAATCGTAAATGCGAAAGGGGTTTCCTTTTGGGCACAAAGTCTGCCTACCCGAGCTTACCCGCCATTGGCCTTCCAAATCGCAGCAGTGACGAAAGCTATCCTATCCTTTCCCCAGAGCTAAACCGAAAGCACGTTGCTTCCGCAACGCACTTGTCTCCACGGGAGCATCCCAAACTTGCCCCTTTAAAGAATGGGAGGGTTATTTTTTATAATCATGTCCCTGCTAAGACGAAAATCATCTTTTCCCAGGGCAGAACTGGAAGCCAATTGCTTCCGCAAATCGCCTATCGGTCCGAGAACAAAATGTATCCGCAACATAGCCTACCCCTCAGGAGCATTCCAAACTCGTCCTTTTAGGAGATTCAAGTGTTTCAATTTATGTTTCATGTTGAAATAACGCTTCGCTTCCTAAATATACAGCTTCATTGCGTTTGTTTCATTAATATCTTAAAACAATGATACTCTCTGATTGAAACCTCGCAGTATGTTACTCAAGTTCATGATGACTTGTATATGGGTGTTATCAGGGATAAATCAAGATGCCGAAAACCGATAAGAAGAAAGCTAAGATGACAGAAAAGAAGCCTACCCCTCTCAAGACTGAAACCTCGCTCCAGGACACTAGGTGCACCACTGGTGTCCCTCCAGAAATCAGATGGGATGACATCTATAGAATGATCAGGGACCAAGAAATCCCAAATATGTTGCTGGAGGAAGCACCAATCTATCTCAATATCAGAACCTCAGGCATAACTAGAGCCGCTACCCGCCCTGAGCTGTTCCCCTGTGCTGAAGTGATCGGATGGATACTCCAACATGACGATGCTGAAGGAAGAGTGATAAATGATAGCGGGAAAGTGGCTATCGCCTCATTTCAACCCGCATATCTTGCAGCAGCCTACAGATTTCCCCATGTCCAGCAAGCTCTGATTGATGAATGGTTAAGCCAGATGAACAACATCGAGATGGCCAAGAAGCTGCTGATGGCAGGGAAGCATTTGACAAAGAAAGGAAGTGATGAATATGACGTGCAAAACCTGAGAGCTCCTTTTAGATTGATTGCCCTGATGCTGTGCAGAATCTTCGGCATGCCCGATGGTACAGTATACAAAATCCAGTGGATCCCTATCATCCATTATGTGGCATTCAATGGAACTGTGTTTGACTGGGCCACTATCCTGTCAGATAGTCTATCCTCAATGATAGTAGCTGCGAGAGAAGGACTAGCCTTGAAGAAGGCTGAATTCTTCATGTCTTCCTATCTAATAGATTGTATCTTGGCCAAGATAGAATTCCCCAAATTGGGCTGCACATGGGATAAGGCCACCATGCCAGTCTATATTGCTTACAAGATGTTGTGGGCTCAGAATTACAAGCCCAGCTACAAACTCATCTGCGAGGGATTCATAATGCCCCTGTACGAGAAAATGTTCAAGAAAGAACCAAATTGCCTGTCAGAAAATGCTTTGGAAGTCCTTGAGGATTATGGGGACTTTTACTTTTCAGAACAAGGTACCTACCTGAGAATGTTTGGAGGGACTAATCCCCCATACATATTGCCGCAGTATGCCACAGACTATGTGGTGCTCAAGGAAGCAGTAAGACAACTCTTCTTGGATGGGATTGGAGCATTGCTCCACAAGCAACACAAGGATTCCTTTCCCCCTCTACCTTTCTGCATCGGCGCTTACAAGTTTTCAAGGGTTGCCTCGGCCAACGAATTTGTTCAAGAGTTGAAGGCCTTCCACTTCGGTGAGGTCATCTTCCACAGGAACGACAGAAAAGGTAAAGTGGCCGAGCATTGCAAAGATATCTACGCCCACTTCGAATACTCCCACTATCCTGATGCCGAGGAAGAGACATTCAGAGGCATTAGCAATATGTCTGAACTGCGAATCTGTCGCCAAGGCACTGGAGCAAGCTCTAGTTCAGCCAAGATCCAGGAGACCAGTCAGCGGCAGGAGAAAGAAGCTGAAGATGCCCGAGCTCAAGAGGAGCTCATATTAAGAGAAAAGGAAAGTCGGCGCAAAGAAGCTGAACAAGCTGAAGCAGAAAGGAAGGCTGAAGAGGAGCGAAAAGCGGAGGAGGATGCCCAAGCAGGTGGGTCCGGTGTCCAAGACATGGAGATAGACACCTCTCAAGCAGGTGGCTCTGGTACCCAAAAGGAATGAGTAGACCCTGCTCAGGAAGTCCGGACCCCACCTATGGAAGAGGACATAGACATCATAAACCGAGCAATTGTCCCGTACACTCCATCAGGAAAGCGTACGGTGTCCAAATGGAATGAGTTTGTATATGATAAGAAAAGAAAAGCGATGGTTCTCCAATCAGAAGAGAGGATTAAAAGTCCCTTCCATGAAGACATTGTTACCCACCGGGAGGTCACCGTCATGCAGAACACGGATCAAGATCCCATTGCTATGGCATCCGCAGTTATAGCGACAGCAAAGGCATCATTTTCCAATGTAGACGTTATAGTTAAAGAAAATATATTGACAAAGAAAAGAGCACGCACGCTGCAACAAAATGTGGCTAATGAGCAAGCCTAAAGAGATCTGGTAATAAACAAGTATAATTGCTTGTACGCTGAGCATAAGGAGCTGTCAAACAAGTACAACCAGCTGGAGGAGGAAAAGGGCCAGCTAACACTTCAAATGATGATTGTGGAAGCAGAGAAGAATGGTGCAGAAGAAAAGGCATCTCTGCTAGAAGCAGACAAGCAAGCATTAGCTGAGCGTTTAGAGCAAGCGGAAAGCAGAACCATGGACCTATCTCCCTTCCATGAGCTGTCATGCAATATCCTGCAGCAAGTGTATGGCTCCCAAGAGCTAATCACTGATGAGGTGTGCAAACTCAAGGCCATGGTGGTTAGGCTAAAAGAGATTAATGCGGAAGCTCATAGGCTCAAAGCAAAGAATACCCGCGTTAAGGCCAATATCATCAGCCAGATAGCATGGAGAGAAGGAAAAGGGGGTTTCCCTACACACCTCCCATTTAAATTGGTGGACAGTTTTAATGAGGACATAGCACTGTTGGAGTTCGGCAGAAACTGCGCCAGTAAGCTGATGGCCAGTGTGCAAAGAACAACAGATAAAATCAGCAGTCTCTACCAGAGGCTCCAAGAGGCACATGCCAAATGTACATTGAGTTTCCCTCAGACCCTAGAGGAATTTCCGGAAAAGGAGCAACGGTTGTCTCAGCTAAAGGAAGAGCTAGGCGTTCAAATGGAGTATGTGAAAAGGATTGATGTCCTGGCCATTGATGACCTCCAGCATTATATTGGTTCATCATCACTCCACAACCAACTGCTGAAGGAAGTACATCAAGCTGCAGTAGCAGAGGTCCAAAACATTAAAGCAGAGCTCGGGAAGAATGTGACTTCTCAGAAAATCTTGTTCCCTGCTGCAGCAAACATAGTCATAAGGGACACAGGTATGTGGTACAACTACATAGCAGAGGAGGACAGGAAAGCTGCAGCAGCAGCAGGAGCATCAGCAGGCCCAGGATCCTCTCTCCCAGCAGCCACTCCAGCTGTAGGTTCGAGGCCCTATTTCCCAGCAGTCAGTCCAGAAGCTCCAGCTAGACCAATCCATCCTTCCCAGGCACAATCAACAACCTCAATGGACTTGGGCGACCCTTCCCCAGCTGAGGCTCACGCACAGGAGTAAAAGAGGCTGAATTCAGTAAGCGACTCTCTTCAGCCAAACACGTGCCCAGCAGGGAAAGCTTTGATGTTAGCTGATTTTCTGTTATGTATATTTTGAATATGTAAGGCGTAAGCCATGGGACAGCTGTCCCTATTTTTTGTCAAAATATTTTTTGTAAAGGAAGTGGCCATTTTTGGTGGTCGATTATAGTGGAAATTCCTGTAAATGACAGGTGGAGAATGCTAGGTGTCATCCCAAAGGGCAGATTTGTAGCTATAAATAGCATCTAGGAAAGATTAGAAAGGACTTTTGGCAGGGAAGGAAATTTTGAAACCCATACGAGCTATCTTGTATCGGGCCTGTAAAATTGAATTTTCTAATAGAAGCCACGGGAGATGGACGTTTTGCATGGGATGTTGGATTGCTCTATACTGGACTATTCTAATGACTGCGGTTCTGTAATGTGAGATCGTTCTTGACATCTGAACTATTTCTTTGCATTAACGATTTTGCTCCCCCCTGTGCATGCGTTTTCTCTATTTTGTGAACAATGAAATGTATTGCTGTAGATGTCTTTGTCTAGATCGAATGGCTAACTGTTCTTTCTTCAGGATGATTCATGTGGCTCATTGTTCATGCCTTTAAATTGCTCCTTGCAGGGGTCTTTAAGTTTAATTCCAGTTTTGTTACATCTAGATCTGTTTCTTTATTCTTGTTACGTAGATTAAATAATTTTGCTTTCTTCTGTTTATGAGAAATAGATGCGTTCTTTAAGTTTCATTTCAGATCTGTTTCTTTATTCTTTGTTTTCTTCTGTTTTATGAGCAATAGATGCGTTCTATGTTGAATTAGAAGCTATCTTCTAAAGATCTTTATCTTGCTGTAGCTTTGATCGTGAGAAATAATAGCTATCTGTTCTTTGTTTACGATATTTGCTACAGCTGATTGCTCCTCCCTTAAGCGTGTTCCCTGCAGGGATAGATAGATTTATTCCAGTTTCTAGGCTTAGATCTGTTTTAATTGCATTTAGATTAAGTATAATTTAGGCACTTGCATCTCATATAAAAGACATAAAAAAAAAAACCAAAAGAAAGGTGGATCGGTCCATAACCGGTAGAATCGGATTTAAAGTCCAAAACCACGGTTGCCGGAACCGCTAACCAGACGGATTCCCTACACCAAACGGGAGATAGTCTAATTGGCACCACCTCTCGGGGAGAATCCCTTTCTGATTGATGCTACGATATCCAAGGCATCAACAAGCTCAAATATATTTCATGATGGGGGAATAGTTATATACTGTTTGGAAGAATCATAACATGGAATTTAGACCACATATGGACAGAATACCAAAAGCATACACTTCATAAATTGAAAAAGAAATGGCTCAAAGATCATATTTTTAATTCATAATAGTCATCTTCTGCAAAAATTAACATAAGAAATACATACAGATCTGCATGAAACAACTCCTTAAAATCAAACTTCTATCATGTTCCTCTAGTTCCAACCTTTATTACCTCTGTCTATGTCCTATTTATACAAAATTTGTTCAAAATAGAAAACAGTTACTAGATCCTATTACATTGGATCTGATCGCTCCAAAAATAAAATAGAGTTTTAGAATAAAGTCTAAGTCTATTGAATTGTTACAACAAGCAAGACTAATCATAACAACTTGCCACCTAAGACATCTTATCTCTTAATTGTAGAAGACAGACTAAAGACTTCTTGATGACTCAGCTAAATCAGCCATTTCATTTAAAACTTGTGATCTTCGTTGTAACCTGGCAAATTCTGCATCTACATTGTGCTCTCGCCCCTTCAACTGGTCTAGCTGGGCCTTCATTTGCTTGCATTCCTCATTCATAACTTTCTTTTTCTGCAAAGTGTCCTTGGAAATCACTGCTAGCTTTTCATAATCAATATCCCTCTGCTCTAGGTCCTCTCGCAGTCTTTTGTTCGATATCATCAAACTTTCATTAATACTGTGCAAGTAACGACACTGCTCTTTATAGGATTGCAAGGATTTCCTTACGAAATCCAATTCCGGGACTGTTTTAATTTCTTCTACATGCATTACAATATTATCCTTCTGTATGCCGGAGCTTGAAGCTTGGTTTTTTATATGCCTTTGTTTATTTTCCACAAATATTTCAGGTATTTTCCCTACATGTATCTATATATCAATGGAACCCTCACCTTTAGTTACAAGAGTATCTTTATCTTGTATATTCATCTCATCATCAGACTCATTCACCGACACAATTTGATGTTCTCCTATAGGTTGTTTTAACAATCTAATCTCTGCGGCCACTTTAGCTCTGGCTCTGGTCCTCGGCCCCAAGTCCATATTTTCTGCACTTACGCTGTTTATTGGTTTATCTTCATCAATGTTCAATAGGGTTTGAACAGTATCTTGTTTTTTTCCAGAATTTTCAAACTGTGCTTGCCCATCTAACGATCTGCTTTCTTGACTCTTCTTCTTAGTGGGTTTCTTCTTCTCTTTAGTCTCTAACCCTTGTTCATGAATAAACTGGTCCCAATCTTTGCCTATTTGCTTCAAATGATGTAAAATCAACAATTTGATAAGCCCTTGGTGAAAGATAGAACGGTCGGTGTGCTTTGGCCGTTTTTGAATGGATAAAACCATTTTTTGCAAACTCCTCCACAAGTAATATGGAAGATTTAACTTCTTTCTTCCCTGTAAATGCATTAATAACCTAACATGGCATATCAAAACCTTATCAAACCGACCATCACAGGTAATGTAATTTTGGATTACCTAGAGTGGAATTTGCCAATTAGGTTTTATTTTGCTTATGTGCACGCCACTGCTCCAGTTTAAACTTTCAAACCCTGGTAACATGAACTCACCATAATCTCCTTAAAAGTATTCCTGTTTGAACCATTGTTCGCCTTCAGCAATGACACTTGTGACTTCTGCAACAACCTGCTCATTTACCACAATTTTGAAATCCTTGAAATCGACCACTCCTTCTTTGTAATTTTTTATAAATTCCTTCGTCGCATGAAGGTTATAACCCTGTAACCTTTCACAAAATATAAACCATCCATCATTTTTCGTTAACCTTGTTGTCAGAGGAAATTGGGAAATCCATTCAATGTTGTTGGGCTCAGTTCTGCATATGAGTCCTCTAGGCTTTTTCTTTGGGCTCTGCGTGGAAATTTCATCCATTGGATCCTGTTACAATACTTAAACTCTCAATACTGATAACCTCTTTTCAGTTTCGAAACCCTTCTCTGCACTTGCGTGGAAATTTATCTCGATTAACCATGAACCGGTGTTCAATAGACCCTAATTTGCATGATACATTCCCGATATTTCATTCTCTATCCATAGCATTCACCAATTTCGATGCCAGACAAACCTACTCATGACCTTGACTAGTGTACTGGCCTGATTTCCAAATGTCGAGTGGAGAAGGTAGTCATGGTGTCGACCATATGTTAAATTCATGCATATATGACTTATAGGTCCCCCAAACATTGCAAATCATGATTGCAACGAATTAAAATTACAAGCAATTAGAACCCTATTAAATCATAATTTGAAATTCGAAACTGACAACATTTTTCAGAAACTCACAACATTCTCAAATTTGAAATTATAGCAGAAGATGTCAGTTCACCATTTTAAATCAAAATTATGATATTTAGAGCTTCACAAGCATTTGTAATGTTTGTTAATGCAAGAAAATGAAATTTATTTTGAAATAAAAAGTATGAACTAGAGCCAATCCTAATTTAATTATGAAAAGATAACTAATGGCAACAAATGTTTAAGGAATGGGGAAAAGCATAGGCTAGACTGATAGAAAAGATATACAGAGAATAAGTAAAGTCTAAGTAAATCTTAGGAACAATCCTAGAGATAACACATTTTTTCTGTCGTTCACACATTTCCATTTGTTTTTCTAGGTAATCAAATCAGCCTTCAAACTCACAATTTCTTCCATGGCGAATGCATTCATGAATTTATCCTCTTTCAGATCTGTTTCCAAAGAATATATGACCTGAGCATAGGGTATTTGATCAGGTTGTTCCACTGCTCTTACATTCGGCTCCCTATTACATCTTACCTTTGTACATGGCTTTTGGTCAACTTATTGATCTACGTTAGGCCCAGGATTTGATCATTGGGCACTCCCAACCCCAGTTTCAGATGCAGATACGTACTTAAGATCGAGGACGGTTGGACCAAATGGGGGTTCATTCGGTTGAGGCTTCGAAGAGTTGCTCAATTTAATGATAGGGGCATCCCCTGCAGCCAGATCCTTGCCCTCAAAAAGCACGACAGCCATGCTACGAGTGGTTCGGAGAATTGCCTGATTACTCAACACCCTACTAATTTCATCTTCGGTTGGCTTATGACTGACGTTTGTCTGTGGATATGGAAGGCCATCGTCTGGATATGGTGGGATAACCAGAGGTTCACTCATATGAGGTTGAGGGTCATCAACAGGTATCTCAGGGTTTATCTCAGACTCGACCTTAGGGCCACCGTCACTTGGGGTTTGACCGGGTTCGAGTATCCCAATGTTTGGATCGTTTTGAGGGCCAAGTTCTTCTAACTCAAGCTCACCTACCTCTATCCTGATACGTATTCGCCTGGTTCCTGGACCTCCATCGGGGCCACTCATCATTTTCCCCAAACTCATTACGGGCGAGAAACGATTCCCAAGAATCTCCCAGCTCTCCCAATCAGTAGGAAACAAGTATCTTAATAAGCCCATGATGAAACAAGCTTCGTTCCTTCTCTCCTACATTATTTTGATAAGCACAAACCATCTTCTGCAAGATACTCAAGAAGTAATAGGACATATTAACAGGGTGTCCTTTGAAAATCATTAATAGCCGAAGATGATAGAACTGAGTTTGAGAAAGTCGACCTTCGCAGGTGACATACCTGATAACAAGTCCGAGGATAGAACACCAATTCTTCTTTAGTAGCCAAGAAGGGAAACCAGACTTAGATTCTATTTTCCGATTAGCTGGAGTCAAGAACTCCTTCCAGTCATCGTTCTTCATATGTTTTCCCTTATACTAGCGTTCTCCTTTCATTGGAAAACCTATAGCCTGAGAAACGAATTCCTCCATCAACTGTAACTCGAGGTCTCCAATTTTTGCTTTCACGCCATCAAATGAAGACGCAAAGTCCTTTGATACTACCATATTAAACCCAGAGAACTTTTGTAAAAACCCTAACCATTGCTCCTTCCTCACCGGTTCTTTGTATTAAGGTGTTGCGTCTAAATATTCATCACCGATGAGCTCAAAATGAGAGACCAGTGCCATTAGAGAAAAAGGAATAGTTAAAATCTCAAATAGGTGAAAGATCAAAATAGGAGAAAGGAACGAATCAATGCTCACAAACCTTCAGGCCAGTGAAATGATAATCAACCTCATATTTCCTGAGAAATAGACAAACAAAAATTGAATTGAGGGTATGGAATAATGATAACCTCGAACCAAAGCAGGGCATCCAAGCTCGCAGAACGCATACCTTACCATGATAGTTTGATGGTCTCGGGGAAAATGCAATACCAAAAATGACATCATCGTCATCATAACTCAAGCAAGTGGCAATGATTCATAATGAGAGGTGTCATACCATTACCTTTGCCATAAATGTACATAACGCGACCGAATTACCACTTACTAATTCAACCAACAGACAACATTACCTTTTTTTTTAATCCAACCTTAACATAGATCAAAAGTTTCGGGTGATACTTTTCCTCATAATGTTTATATCAAATCAACCAGGGTTTAAACGAAGGTAAAGATTGGCAGTTTAACCATAGATCTCGATTAATGTTGTATAACCAAACTTGCAATCTCATGAAGCCAAATCATTCAAAAAATAATCATTAATAATCAATTTCCAAAATGTTATAGTTGCATAAATGTATCTCATCATACCATGTAAAATTCGAATTTTGAAGATAAGAACAAATATGGAAATGACAAGATTATAAATATGACTTAAAATAAGTTTGGAAATCTAACTCACCATGATAAAACCGATATCTTATAATATAATCATATCCATTAAGGTGGAATAATAGGTCACATTAGTGAGAAATCAAGCAAGTGCTCATACATAAGACACAAATCAACTAATGAATGTAAGATTCCAGTATGATCATAAATGCCTGAATCTATAAAATTAGGAGCTACTAATTTTTTGGCATTAGGATTTGCTTCAATATTCGACCAAAGATAAGTGACCAGAATCAAGAGTTTAAATCAGAATTATAGTGATAACCCAACTTCAATATAGACAGCAGTAAAACATTTGCACCTTTATTGGGAGTACCTTTAGAATCAAAGATTCTGAAGGCACTCCTAAAATATTTATTTGAGAGTGTTGGTTAAGGTCGTGATATGTAATGTCATCTAAGTAGAAGATTAATGCAGCAATAAATTGAAATTTAGTGCTCAAATTGTTCCAGAGGGTGTTGCTTGCTAACAATAGGGTAGGTTGAGATATGGTAGGAGAGAGATAGGGGATCCTCCCAAGAGGTTAGGAACTGAGTGCCAACTCTCCCAAAAGGTCAGGGATAGGGATCCATGTCAGCTGGCTTCAAGAAGGGACTCGAAGAAGCTATTTTTGTCCATTAACTGACATCGTTGTAGGCTGTAAGAGGAAAAACTACGACGTCGCATGCTACATTAAGGCAACCTACGACAACCTCTCAAAACCTAGTGTAAATGAGTTTACATCTCTTCCAAGTTAATGACTTAATCAAGGAAACTTTAGGGATGTATACACTGAGTCTCATGATGGTAATATTTTAGGTGTAACACCAACACCAACTTCTGTAAAAATGTTGCACACTACTATTGGACATGCCATATATTATAGGAAGTTGATAAGAATCTATGCCAAGATTATTGTGCCAATGGAAATATGTTGTAAAAAGACAATAAATATGAATGGACTGCAGAGTGTCAAGAGGCATTTGACTTGTTAAAGGAAATTTGGTGACTTGAATGATACTAATTTTTCCAGAATGGATGAAGATATTCCATGTCCATGTGGATGCTTCATCTATAGCTTAAGGTATTGTGTTGGCGCAACCTGGAGATGGAACCAGAAGGACTAGTAATGGTATATTATCTTCTAAAATTTTGACACTATTTATTAGGTAATTTCTTTAAATTTTTACTAATCATTATGCTTTGAAGTATCTAGTTAACAAGCCAGTATTAGGGGGAAGGATTTTTCTCTAGTTGTTGATATTTCAGAAATTTGATTTTGAAGTTGTGGTGAAGCCTAGAAAACATAATGTTGGTCTAGATAATTTATCTTGGATAGAAAATGGAGAAACAAAAGGAGGAATTAATGACCAGTTGTTGGACGCATAGTTGTTTCATGTGGATGTTGTATATAATCAATTTATAGAAATTGCAGTGTTTTTAATGACATGACAAGCAATTAATGGTTATACAATGGTGCAGCAAAGGAAATTTATTACAAGGAGTGTGGATTATCAGTTGATTGCGGGACAATTGTACAAGTTAGGAGCTGATGGCATATTATGTGGATGTGTCATGTGTTGATGTATTTGTAACTTCAGAAGATATTCACTTGTATATTATAGGCATTACATTTGTACTTTATTGTATCCCCAACGGAGATGTATTATTCCTTTGATTGGAAGTGTTGTCATTTGTATTTGCAAGTGTCGCAAGTTATATTGTAAGTGTCGTAACTTATATTTGATGGGTTATTAGACCACCTTAGAGGGGTCAGCCTTGGATGAGTTAAGTGGAAGGGTTATTAGACTCCCTTAGGGAGTCGGCCCAGTTAGGGTAAAAGGTAGGTTAAGTTAAAGTATAAATAGAGTGGTTGCACCACTCTA
Organism: Larix kaempferi; assembly: GCA_027924585.1. Taxonomy (NCBI): domain Eukaryota; kingdom Viridiplantae; phylum Streptophyta; class Pinopsida; order Pinales; family Pinaceae; genus Larix; species Larix kaempferi. Next base: position 11,988,990 of record BSBM01000877.1, read on the forward strand.
TTTTCTTATTCACTCACTCATCCAACTTGCATAGTTGAGAGAGAGGAGTGCACACAAGTGGAGGAGGAGTAGTTGCTGAAGACATCTATATTTTAGGGATTCATTTTGGTGATCTTTATATTGGTGCTTATTCTATCTTTGAGGAAGTTGTGGGGTTTTTCACCTTCTTGGTTTTCCCCGAGGAAACATTGTGTCTCTTGTGTCTATGATTGTTATTCTGTGCATGTTATTCTCTTAGTAGGATCCTAGATAATATTTGAATGAAATTATCAAAATTCTAACATGGTATCAGAACGAGACTAAGAAGAAGACAATGTGCAGCTGCGAAAGCTAGGGCTTCTTAATTTTTGGGTTTCTATCCATAGATCATCAAAGGCAGGAGGCTAGGCTAACTCTCTTAAGGAAGGAACATCTTTTTGTTGAGACAGAATTTGATTATGAGCATTTTCAGTTTTTGGATTGTCACTGTTGCGGGAAATTAGGGATTTTGAAAGAAGTGGAATTTTGGAGTTCTCTCAGCATAGGATTTATCTCCTCAGAAAAATCGAAGTTTAGAGACCAAGATCAAACTTTTTGGTTGGGCAGAACCCCGGGATCTATCAAACCCTAGTTCGGGTTTTGGACCAGAAAACTAGATTTTGACAGAAATTGCAGATCTAAAGTTCACAGGTCAATTTTGAGGGGTCATTTTTTGGAGTTTTCAAAATATGAGCACATCATCTTGATCACCTCAGTCAATTGCATCTCCCTGTCCAAACAGAAGTTTGAAATTCCAAGTTTGGACTTTTAGCGTTTCTTTAACAAACCCTAGCTCTAGATCCAGATTCAACAAATCAAGTGGTAAGACCTAAATCTTTTATTTCCATTTGAGTTTCTCATTAAGATGTCTCACCACACCACGCTTGAGGATAAGCTTGAAGGGGATGATAAATTCTGAGCATGGAAGTATAGGATTGGGTTAATCCTAGAAGAGAATGAATTGGACACCTACATAAGTGAAGAGGTTCCAGTTCGAGAAGGAGATGAGGTTGCAGCCTTACATAAGAAGAACTTGGTCAAATCCAAAAGAATCATTATAGATTCCATCAAAGATCATCTCATACCACATGTGTATTCCCTAAAGACACCTAAGGAGATATTTGATTCCTTGACCAAGTTGTTTGAAGGAAAGAATATAAACCAGAAGATGACATTCTAGAACCAATTGAAGAGTGTGAAGATCTAGAATGGAGAGACCATCCAATCCTATTTTACTAAGATATCTCAAATCAAAGAACAACTTGAAGCTATGGATGAAGTGGTGGAGAATGGAGAAATTGTGATGACCACTTTGAATGGCCTACCTAGGTCATGGGACTCCTTCATCCAAGCAATTTGTGCAAGAAAGAAATTTATTTCTTTCAGTAGGCTGTGGGAGGAATGCTCACAAGAATAATCTAGACTTGTGGCCCGAGAAGAAAAGATGGCAAGTGAAGACCAAGCCCTCACAGCACACACCAAGAGAAGTAAGTTCAATAGGGAGAAATCTCATTACAAAGATCTTCTCACCATCATCAAAGGGAGAACATTAAGAATGATCACCCTCACATTAGATGCTTCACATGTGATGAGAAGGGACACTATGCCTCAGAATGTCCCAGGAACATAAAAGGCTTCAACAACAACAAGAAGAAGAGATATCATGCTCATGCTGTTGAGGAGGATGAACCTCCCAGGAAAAAGACTAATGAAGAAAGTGAAGACTCTTCAAGTGACGAAGAATATGTTCTAATCTCTACTCTCACAGGTACTGTTACACATGGGTGTAACGATTGGATTATTGATAGTGACGCTTCCAAACATATGATGGGATTTAAAGAATATCTTATGGACCTATCTAAACATGAGTCAACTCATAAGGTGAAAATTGGGGATGACTATCAATACCCAATAAAAGGAAGTGGTGAAGCCTCCTACAAGTTAGACTCTGGGAAGTATTTTAAGATGAAAGACGTTCTATATGTACCTGGTCTCAAGAAGATTCTTCTCTCCATATCATCTTTGGATGCAAAAGGGATAAGATTTGCATTTGTGGATAGCCAAGTACTTATGTGGCCAAAAAGTAAGACCATAGATGATGCAATAGTTATTGGAGAGTAAGAGGGAGGATTGTACAAAGTGAAGGGACAACCTGAACAAGCCATGGTACATGAATCCATGGAGCCAAGTGAACTTTGGCACAGAGGGCTTGCACATGTGCACTACAGAGCACTACCAATTGCAAGCAAAGCAGTAGAAGGTCTTCCTGAAATCCAGTCAAAGCATGAAGGTGTTTGCAAAGGATGTGCAAAAGGAAAGAAATCAAAGAAAGCATTTCCAAGCAGTGAAAGCAAGGAAAAAGGAATCTTGGAAATTATCCACTCCGATGTATGTGGTCCGATGTCATCCAGTTCTCTGAGTGGGTATGTATATTATGTGTCTTTCATCGATGATTTCTCTAGGAAGACTTGGATTTATTTCTTGAAGAACAAAGATGAAGTATTCAGCAAATTCAAGGAATTCAAAGCCTTTATAGAAAACTACACTGAAAAGAAGATCAAGACATTTAGATCCGAAAATGGTGGAGAATTCACTTCAGCAGAATTCAAGAAGCTATGCAGTGATTCAAGGATTAAGAGGGAGTTGACCACTCCTTACAATCCACAACAAAATGGAGTTGCAGAAAGGAAGAATAGAACTATCATGGAAGCAACACAGGCAATGCTTCATGACCAAGATCTTCCTATGCATCTATGGGTAGAAGTAGCAAGGACAACTGTATATGTAAAGAACAGAACACCACACAGGATACTTGACAACAAGACACCAAAAGAAGCTTTCTCCAGTGAGAAACCAGAAGTTAGCCATCTCAGGATATTCAGTTGTTCAGTATATACACATGTTCCAAGAGAAAAGAGGAAAAAGCTAGATCCTTCAGGAAAGAAGGGTATATTCGTGGGTTATAGTGAAAATTCAAAATCATACAAAATCTACTTTATAGGGTTCAAGAATATTGACATCAGCAGGGATGTGACTTTTGATGAAGACTCAACATACGTCAAATCCAGGAAGCCACTTGTTGAATACAATGAAGAACCAAGAGAACCCAAAATACATGACACCACCATGAACGAAGCAATTCCATAAGAGGATCGTGAGATGGAAGATCCACAAGAGCTTGTAGATCCACCCCGTGAGAAGAACTATCGAAAGAGGAAACCAACATGGGAAAGAGAGCTCATCCAAGATGTAGAGAGGTATGGTGTTCCAGAGGAGGAACAAAGAGAAAGAAAAAGGACAAGGTCACATACCAGCTATGTTTCCTTACTATGTGACATAATGAACAAAGAACCTTCCAATTATGAAGAAGCGACAGAAAATAAAGAGTGGAAGGAGGCCATGGTCGAGGAATACCAGTCGATCACGAAGAATGATGTTTGGGATGTGGTCCCAAGACCAAAAGGGAATTCCGTTGTGACTTCCAGGTGGATCTAAAAGATCAATCATGTTGCAAATGGTAGCATAGAGAAATACAAGGCAAGGTTTGTGGGTCGTGGCTTCTCCCAAAAAGAAGGGATAGATTATAAATAAACTTTTGCACGTGTATCCAGATACACTTCCATCAGATAAGTACTTGCTCTGGCTATAGTGATGAAGTGGAAGATACACCAGATGGATTCCAAGACATATTTCTTGAATGGTGTAGTTGAAGAGGAATTATATGTGGAGCAGCCACTCAGATTTGAGACACATGAAAGGGAGTCACATGTGTGAAAATTGAAGAAAGCCTTGTACGGTTTGAAACAAGCACCCAGGACATGGATAGACAACTTCCTGACTAGTTTGGGATTTACCAAGAGTAAAGCAAATTCCAACCGTTACTACAAGGTTGAGGAAGGAAATCCTGTGATACTCCTACTGTATGTAGATGACCTATTTGTGACAGGTGAGATTGGGTTGATTGCTGATACGAAGATGAAGCTTGCTGCCGTGTTCAAGATGAAGGACTTGGGTATGATGCATTACTTTCTAGGTATGGAGGTGTGGCAAAGTGCAGATGGAATCTTCCTTGGACAAGGGAAGTATGCAGTATAGATCTTGAAGCAGTTTGGGATGATGGAATACAAGGCCATGGCCACACCTATGGTATTGAACTTGAAGCTATTGAGTGATGCTTCATCGGAGTCGGTTGAAGACATGATGTATTGTCAGATGATCGGGTCCTTGATGTACCTGCCGAACATGAGGCCAGATATTTTCTTTGTTGTGAACACTTTGAGCCAGTTCCTGACAGATCCTAGACATGTTCACTTGATTGTTGTAAAGCATATTCTGAGGTACCTGAAGGGTATGGTCGATTATGGGATCAAGTATGATGCGAAACAAAAGATTAACCTGGAGGGTTATGTTGATTCAGATTGGGCAGGCAGTGCTGCAGATAGGAAGAGCACTTCAGGGTGTTGCTTTAGTATGGGATTAGGTGTGATCTCTTGGTTTAGCAGGAAGAAATCCTACGTATCACTGAGTACAGCCGAAGTAGAGTATGTTGCAACTTGTTCGGCTATTTGTGAGGAAGTATGGATAAGGAAGCTACTGTACGATTTGTTTGATCTCCAGTTGGATGCTACTTGTATCTTCTGTGACAACCATAGTTGTGTGAAGTTGTCTGAGAACCCAGTGTTCCATGACAAGTTGAAGTACATCGAGATCAAGTATCACTATATCAGGGATATGGTGCAGAGAGGAGCAGTGAAGCTCCTATATGTTGCGACGAACGAGAAGATAGCAGATGTGTTGACCAAGCCACTAGCCAGGGTGAAGTTCGAGTACTTTAGAGAGAGGCTTGGTGTTCTTCAGATTGAAGATACTTCCAGGAGGAAGTGATGGGACACAGATGCAGGAGCCCTTCCAAGCATGGTGGTAGGAGGGTCCTCCCCACGGCTGTGGATGTAAGTGTTGTGTGATGAGCATCCGAACGATGCTCTTCCATGAAAATCCGTATGATGTTCTATATGATGATGATCTGTATGATCATAAGAATCCGCATGATGCTTCGTACGAGGATGATCAGTATGATCATGAGTATCCGGATGATACTCCGTGGCCGTGGATATGTTGCAGGTTGTGTAGTGGCATGTAATATGTCCCTAGGAGATCCTATAGGTTGAGCACTAAGCTCATAATTAGTCCTGGGATGCTCTTTCGAGGTTTTTCCTGATAGCATGTAATAGGTACTTGGGAGATCCTATAGGTTGAGCAGTAAGCTTGTAATCAGTCCTGGGATGCTCTTTCGAGGTTTTGCTTGTTCATATGTAATAGGTCCATGGGAGATCCTATAGGTTGAGCAGTAAGCTCGTAATCAGTCTTGGGATGCTCTTTCGAGGTTTTGCGAGTCTTCATATAATAGGTCCCTAGGAGATCCTATAGGTTGAGTAGTAAGCTCTTAATCAGTCCTGGGATGCTCTTTCAAGGTTTTGCAGATGCACATAATCAGTCCTGAGATTCCACCAGATAGGCCGCTCATAGAGATGATGAAGACATACATGGAGGCTAGGCCTACATCCAACATGAAAAAGGGCTTGCTCTGTAGAAATTCCTATGATGAGAAGAATTGAGAGATAGCACCAGTGATCGAGATGACAAGTACAACATCAGTGACGATGATGCTCTAGTGATCTAGTGACAATGATCCAACTCCAATATTGAAGACTTGTGCCTATATGTTTTGATGACCTGTGTCAAGATAATACCTTCCTAGTTAAGAGGGAGTGTTGATGTATTTGTAACTTCGTAAGATATTCACTTGTATATTATATGCATTACATTTGTACTTTATTGTATCCCCAACTGAGATGTATTATTCCTCCGATTGGAAGTGTAGTCATTTGTATTTGCAACTGTCGCAAGTTATATTGTAAGTGTCGTAACTTATATTTGATGGGTTATTAGACCACCTTAGAGGGGTCGGCTCTCAATGAGTTAAGTGGAAAGGTTATTAGACTCCCTTAGGGAGTCGTCCCATTTAGGGTAAAAGGTAGGTTAAGTTAAAGTATAAATAGATTGGTTGCACCACTCTATTTTCTCATTCACTCACTCATCCAACTCGCATAGTTGAGAGGGAGAAGGGCGCACAAGTGGAGGAGGAGTAGCTGCTGAATACATCTATATTTTGGGGATTCATCTTGGTGATCTTTGTATTGGTGCTTATTCTATCTCTGAGGAAGTTGCGGGGTTTTTCACCTTCTTGGTTTTTCCCAAGGAAACATTGTGTCTCTTTAGTCTATGATTGTTATGCTGTGCATGTTATTCTCTTAGTAGGATCCTAGATAATATTTGAATGAAATTATCAAAATTCTAACATCATGGAGCATGAACATGACATAGTATTGTATGAAGCACATGAAGGCATCGAAGGAGGTCATAATGTAGGTAAGGAGACATCATGAAAGGTACTTGGCATAGGCATGTGGTGGCCTTCACTCTTTTTAGAAACTAAAGAATATTGTAAAAAATGTGATGTATTCCATTGCATAGGAAAGCCATCAACACGTGATGAACTACTGTTGGTTCTAGTTATTGCGCTGCAGCCTTTTGAAAAGTAGGTTATTGATTTTGTGGGTCCCATTAACCTACTAGAAAAAATATCTGGCACAAGATATATCATTACAAAAATGAAGTATTTGACGCATTGGGAAGAAGCAATGTCGGTGAAATAATGTACAACTAAAGTTGTTGTGTGCTTTATTTTAGTAAATATTTGTGATATCCCGATTTTGATCCCATTAAATTAAAATGCAAAGGATGTAATATTGTTATAAAATCATGGTGAGGAGCTCAAGGGCAAGGCCCTGCCATCTATTTAGTGATGCATATGGTTTGCGTGCTATCTAGGCACAACATAATTGCAAATATCATGTAAATATGCATTTTAATCAAATACCCACAACTAGCTATGCAATGCAACAATGGATGGGGGAATGATTCTTACAATGAATTGTGAGGGAAATATTCAAACCCTTGGATCCAATCAAGTCAAGCCAAGTGTCAATGAGAGAAACCATAAACCCTCAACTACCCATGTTGAATTTTGTACCCAGTCATTTATTTCTTCCAAGATTTGGTTGAGGTAGTTAATTCCTTGGGGAATGGAGCGGTATGGCTATCCAAATTCGGGTATGGGAAAGCCATCAGTTTTTGGAAAAACGTGTTTGGATTATTGGGCAAGAAAAGAGCCATGTAATTTCCCCTGAAGCCATTCTTCATCCGTCATATATTTTCTTTCTCATGAGGTATGAGCTTGCTGGGTGTTTTCCCTCCATGTTTTTATGGTTTTTCCTTGTTTTCTAGTTGGGAAGAGGGCGTTTGGGTGTTACAAAGCTGTTGGGAGGGAGGGAGCTCGATTTAGGGATTCATTGAGGCTGTTTTGGCAATTTGGAATGCTCATAACCTGTGGGAGAAATCGTTTTTTCTCCCTGTGGTCGAATTCCCCTTTCCACTATTCGTTTTGGGTGAGCCACGATTTGGGGAAAACCCAAGGACCCTGTTTTGTAAATCCCTTGTTGAAAATGTGTATCCATGCCCAATGATTGTGTTTGTTGTGTGTAGAAAGAGTATGTTAGGGTATGGGTTATGGGTATCCATTGTTTTGGATTGAGCTTGAGTGCAAGCATCCAAAAATAGAAGGTTTCACATTGGCCGGATAAACCCAGCTGTGGGATGGCTTGGCTTAGATATGATGTTGCTTGGGCTTGTCTGATCTTGACAGTCCCATTTTCCTTGTTGAAATCATGCCCAAATCGAGGGTGGAAGTTGTGTTGAGAGATTGATGAACACAACTGGCCTATGGTTAGGTGGAATGTTGCAATGACATAGCTAGTTGCTTGGGACAACATTACATCAAGATGATTATTTTATTTATGTGCTTTACTTCTACAAGGTTTTAATTATTTGATTAATGTTATCAATATGCTGTAAATTGCATGATATATGTGTCAAGAAGAATTTTACTTCCGCTGTGTTTTATAGATCTGCACATACATATGTTTTTATTTGTATGGAACTAATGAATGGGGATGATTTTATGAAAAAGCCCAAAATCTGCAATCATGTTCCCTTCCTTGTGTTGGATCGATGGGAGGGGACATGAAAATATTATCACTAGGTTTGGTTTTCCTAAAGTTTTGATGAGTGATAAATGTACACATTTTTTAAATGCTACTAATAATCCATAAGCGAATGGGATGGTTGAAGCGCTTAATAAAGTATTGGAGTGCGCATTGATGAAGGTTTGTAATGTGGAAAGGGATGAATGGGGCCAAATAATTCCACTATTTTTATGAGCTTATCCGACCAATTGTAAGCGACTAACAAAATTCACACCATTTCGGTTAGTGTATCGAAAAGAACCCTAATTCCAGTGGAGTTTGTAGTTCCAACTTTACACATTGTACATGCCATGAATATGAATGACGATGAATCTTTACAAAGTCGGTTGGATAGTCTCATGGAGCTAGAGGAAGATGAGTTACTTGTTGGATATAGTCAAAATGTGGAGAAGCATAGACAAAAGGCATGGCATGACAAAGATATTAGAACACATGAGCTTGGGCCTAGTTCTTTGGTACTATTTTATGAAACCAAATATATTAAACACTCAAGAAAGCTGCGCATGTGATGGATGGTACCATTTCATATTGCTTACATCACTGAAGCTAGAGCCGCAAATTTGTAGACTTTATGGGGTGATTCATTAAAGGGGTTGATTAACAAGATTCGGTTGAAGGCATATTACGACCCACAGGGGTTAGAGGTATGGAATTTAAGGAAATGATTGATAGTCATGTACATACTAGGGTAACTAGGAGGTAGTTAGTTAGCAAAAGTATGTTATTTAAGTTTATATATGAAAATTCTTGATAGTTGATAGCTGTAAAAGTTGGGAAAATTTGAAATTTGAAAAAGTAATAAGTAAAACACATCACATCTTTATGATAAAGTGGTAAATAACAAGATTTCCTGGAAAAGTGAATCAATGGATCAATAATGAGAAGATCAAAGTGACAGTTGGATGACATGGTAAAAAGATTTCGCAAATTGCATTGGATTGAAGAAACAATTAATGTTTGGAGCAGGGGGTTAAGAGGAAAAACATGACAATTTTAATGGATCACAAAAATATTTTGAAAGGAAAGTTTGTTGGTCGCATTGTTTATCCTGTTGTAGTGTCTAAACACTGATTGTGGAGCTTGATGAACATATCTCTAAATTTCTTGCAGTTGCTGAAACATATTTGAGCATGTCTACTTCTATCAAACCTAAAGTGAGGCCTAAGGTTAAAGCAGTGAAGGATGTGGACATGGCCATTTTAGAGATTGATCACTAGGTGGATATTCAGGGTAAAATACTTGGGAAGGTGCCATCAATAAAGTTTCTTGACTTTAATTTGCAAGACACAGAGAGTTTTCCTATATTAGAAGAAAGTAATTATGCTGAGTTTTAGCCGAAGATGATGATATAGAGAATGTGGTTCCAAAACCTTGGGAATGCAAGATTTTTAAATCAGGGATTATGTCCCTCCTAGACGCTCCACACTTTGGAAGAAGTCCAAGTATTACACGGTGTATAAGGTTTCTATTGATATGAATTCATGGTGGAGCGGTATGGTTGGATAAACCTTATCCAGTTAAGTTTGATGTGACTCAAAAAAGTTTCAGGATTTCCTCATGTGGGAGAGGATCCAACTGAAGCAATTGCAACAAGGGGTATGGATTTTTATCGCCAATATGACTGCACCTCAATTTGGGGTTATTTGCAGGACATACCTGAAGCAATAGAGAAAGAAGCACAAGTAAAAGTTCTGGAAGAAGTGGTGAGAAACAAGAAGCAGTATTTACAAGCATTGCTAGTGTCTACAAGAATGGAGGCTATGAAAGAAATTTCTAGCCTTACTAAGAAAATTAATATGATAAGGATAGAGCAACAACAAGTTACTGCTGAAGTTATGGATTTGCAAGAAAAAACAATATGCATTATGTTAATATTGCACATGTTTATGAGAATTATCAGAAATATATTGACATAGGTGGGGCTATGCGACCCAGTCAATAGCCTGTCACCAAGGAATAAGCACTAAAGTTTCAGAATGATTTTGATACTTTGTTATAGTCTGTGGAACAAATGAATAGTCAATTTGATGGATTTGTAGTGTAGCTATCACATGCATTCCCATCAGTTCAGTAGGTGATTCTTGAGTAAATATGTGCTTGAGGGCAAGCCCAACATAGTGTTTGGGTCCCACTGGTGCTATAGTGACATAAGTTTTTGTAATAGAAACATGCAACATTGTAAAGAAGCTCGCTACATTGCTTAGTTTGTCATGTGTTTTGTAATTAAGTAGAATAGTTAAAAGATGTTGTATTCAAGCAGAGAGTACAAGCATCACACAGAGATAATCAAGATACATATGATGATCCGAACGCTCAACTAATGTTTATTACTCTTGATAGTGTATTTATACAATAGCTGATACGGTTGGAGTAGTTACTCTCAACCGCTCATTCTTTAAGCACACTTATACAAACTAATGATGACATTAAGAAGGCCCAAAGGGTCCTCTCCAACATCTCCCCCACCTCAAAATATTTCTTCGTCCCGAAAAAAACATGAACAACCACGAACTGCGATTCCTTTAGTCTTTGTCAACAGTATGGTAGTGGCGAATCGAACCTTCTAACCCCTTCCTGTAAAATTCTCTTCTACGGTCCATGAACTTCTGGGCTTCATCGCTCTGCGATTGCACCAACTAACCAACTGTTGAATATTGTAACTTCTAAGAATATTATATTTGTACATTATTATTCTGGAGATGTTTCATCCCTCCGAGGAAATTCTATTATGTATCTGGAGATGTTTATTCCTCTGATGATTTGTGGTAACTAGGGTTATTAGACCCACCATGTGGGGGTCGGCCCTAAGTTTATATTTTAGGGTTTATTAGACTTCTCCAGTAGAGGTCGGCCCCATTAGGCATTTTGGTCAGTCGGGATCTAGTATAAGTAGAGGAGGAGAGCTCCTCATTTGACACACTTCCACAACTTAGAAAGTAGCGCACTTGTGTCTGGGAGGTTTGCATGTGAGGTAGAGAAGAAGGACAAGTCTTGGAGCACATCTTGTATTTTGGTTGATCATCTTATTGAGGAAATCTTTGCTGGGTTTTCTACCCCATGAGGGTTTCCCAGGGTAAATTCTGTGTCTATCTTGTGATTATGTTTCTTTTAGTGATCTTGCTAGTCTATTTGGTTTAAAAATTAACATGGTATCAGAGCTAGCCTGAATAGAACATCTTTCACAAGGTGAAATTATATTTCTCTCTCTCTCCCAAAATTAGGGTTTCTGCAAAAGCTAGTGTTTTTGGATTTTGGTTGCATGGCTGATTAGCCCTTCTAAAGATCTATCTTTTGAGCTTAGGATCAAGGTTTTTGGTTGGGTAGAACTCCAGGAAAGTCAAACCCTAGTTTTACCAAAAGTGCGATAAACCAGAAATTATGTTGCAGATCCGGAAAAGTTAAAAAGTTAAAGTTTCCAGGTAAGTACTATTCTATCTCTTGTCTCTTGGACTCCCCCAAGAGAAGATGGCTCCAAGCACTAATATTGAATATAAGCTAGAAGGTATAGAGAATTTTTGGGCATGGAAATACAGAATTGGTCTCGTTCTTGAAGAGAATGATCTTGCTCAATATATCAAGGATGAAGTTGCAGAACCTGAAGAAGATGAAGCCAAAGAGAAGCATAGGAAGGATTTGATTAGGGCAAAGAGAATCATAGCTGATTCTATTAAAGACCACTTGATTCCCCAAGTGACTTTCAAGAAGATTCCAAAGGAAATGTATGATTCCCTAGGAAGAATGTATGAGGGAAAGAACATCAATAGGAAGATGAACCTAAGAACTCAGTTGAAGAGTACCAAGATGCACAAAGGAGAATCCATTCAAGACTACTTCTCAAGGGTCTCCCAAATAAAGGAGCAAATAGATGCCATTGGTGATACTCTTGATGAAGATGAACTTGTGATGACTGCTCTAAATGGTCTCACTAGACCTTGGGAGTCATCTATACAAACTATGTGTGCCAGAAAAGAAAGTATGAAGTTTGATGTAGTATGGGAGGATTGTGTTCAAGAAGAGGGTAGGGTAGCCAACAGAGAATCCCTTCACAAGGAGGATGACCAAGCCTTGGCCACACACACCAAAAGAGGAAGAAAGGGTCACTTCAAGAAAATGAACCACAAGAAGTCTCAACCCTCTCATAGATTCAGAAGGAAAAGAGGGACAAACTCAGAAAGAGACCTATCCATAGTCCAATGTTATAATTGTCTTAAACTAGGACACTATGCTAGAGGCTGTACTTTACCAAAAAAGAAGAAGAAGAAGTTTGTTCACAAAAGACATCATGCACATATGGAAGAATATGATAGTGAAGAAGAAGAAGTGGAAGAAGAAGAAGAAGAGGAAAGGCCTCGAAGAAAAATATCTAAAGGAAAAAAAAAGAAGAAAGAATATGTCCTATTTTCTACAATCTCTGGATCTGTGTCTCCTAGAGAAGATACATGGCTCATTGATATTGGTGCTTCAAATCACATGACAGGTCAAAAAAAAACTCTCTCAAGATTTGAAGAAAAGTCTTCACCACAAAAGGTATCTCTAGGAGATGATTATCAATATCCCATCAAGGGAATTGCTGAAGCAAGCTACAAGCTTGATTCTGGAACACCCTTGAAGATGAAAGAAATTTTATATGTATCAGGTTGAAGAAGAACCTACTCTCTATCTCAGCACTAGATAAGAAAGGTTTTAGAGTTGCTTTCATAGATGGACAAGTACTTATGTGGCCCAAAGGAAAATCAATTGAAGATGCAGTTGTCATTGGTGAAGAGGAAGGAGGTCTCTATAAGCTCAAGGGACATCCAGAAGTTTCCCTTTCTCATGAAACCTCTAGCCCCAGTGATCTATGGCATAGAATATTAGCTCACATTAACTACAAATCCCTACCCTATGTAATCAAGGTGGTCATAGGATTACCATATTTGAAGGTTGATCGTAATGGCTCATGTAAAGGATGTGAGAAAGGGAAGAATGTCAAGAACCCTTTTCCAAAGAGTGAAACAAAGACTAAGAACATTTTGGAGCTAATACACTCAGATGTATGTGGAACAATTCCCACCACTTCCCTAAGTGGGTTTGAATACTATCTTTCATTCATTGATGATTATTCAAGGAAGACTTGGATATACTTTCTAAAAGGTAAGAATGAAGTCTTTGGAAAATTCAAAGAGTTCAAGGCCCTAATAGAAAATCTCTCAAAAAATAAAATCAAGATTCTCAGAACAGATAATGGCGGAGAATATACTTCAAAGGACTTTGAAGACTTTTGTAAAGAAGCTGGAATCAAGAGGGAACTAACCACTCCCTACAATCCCCAACAAAATGGGGTTGCTGAAAAAAAGAATAGAACCATCATGGAAGCTGTAAACACTGTGATACATGACCAAGATCTACCCATGTATCTATGGGCTGAAGCAGCTAGGACAATAGTCTATGTGCAAAATAGACTATCCCATAGTGCTCTTGAATTCAAAACTCTAGAAGAAGTGTTCATAGGAAAGAAGCCTGAGGTAAGTCATCTCAAAATATTTGGGTGTCCTGTGTACATTCACATTCCAAAAGAAAAGAGAACCAAGTTGGATCCTTCTGGTAACAAGGGAATATTTGTTGGATATTGTGAATCATCCAAAGCCTTCAGAATTTACATACCAGGTTTTCATCATATGGAAATAAGTAGGGATGTAACATTTGATGAAGAAGCAGCTCTCAAGAAATCCAGGAAGTGCCAACTTGAAGAAATCTATGAAGAAGATACACCTCCTAGAATCATAGAGGTTGTGCCCATCCCTGAAGATGATTCACCAGAGGATCATGACATGTTGGAACCACAAGAACCCCCTATTACAAACTTATCTAGGAAAAGAAGGCCAGCATGGGCTAGAGACATTATTCAAGGAGCTGAAAGATATGGAGCTCCTGAAGGCTCCACTAGAGAAAGAAAGAAACCAAAGCTAGTATCCAACTATGTGGCCTTGATATGTGATCTTGTGGATCAACAACCTACTAGCTATGAAGAGGCAGCTCAGAAGAAAGAATGGGTAGAAGCAATGATAGAAGAATATCAGTCAATAATGAAAAATGATGTTTGGGATATAGTTCCCAAACCAAAAGATAAACGTGTGGTTTCTTCCAAATGGATTTTCAAGATAAAACATGCTGCAGATGGTAGCATTGAAAAATACAAGGCAAGATTTGTATCCAGAGGATTCTCTTAGAAAGAGGGAATTGACTACGAAGAAACATTTGCACCAGTTGCTAGGTATACTTCAATTAGAACTATCATGGCACTTGCATCTATGATGAAGTGGAAATTACACCACATGGATGTTAAGACAGCTTTTCTGAATGGTGTAATTGAAGAAGAAGTGTACGTAGAGCAACCACAAGGGTTTGAGGTTAAAGACGGGAGAACTCATGTATGCAAACTGGAAAAGGCATTATATGGATTGAAGCAAGCTCCTAGAGCTTGGTACGGAAGGATTGACAACTTCTTAACAAGCATGGGATTTACCAAGAGTAAAGCTGACCCTAATCTTTATCTCAAAGTGATGGATGATGAACCAGTTATACTGTTGTTATATGTAGATGATCTATTTCTAACGGGAAATGAGAAACAAATTACTGAATGCAAGAAGAAGATTTCTTCAAGAATTCGAGATGAAAGATCTTGGATTAATGCACTACTTCTTAGGTCTAGAAGTATGGCAAGAACCAAAAGGAATCTTTCTAAATCAAGGTAAGTATGCTGTGGAGATTCTAAAAAGATTTGATATGTTGGAGTGTGAAGCCATGGCCACTCCCATGGACTCCAAATTGAAGTTATTAGTTAATGACTCATCAGAATTAGTGGACTTAACTCTATATAGACAAATCATTGGGTCATTGATGTATTTAACAAATACTAGGCCAGATATATGCTTTGCTATAAATACCCTGAGTCAGTATCTAGTAGAACCTAGAAGGGTTCAATTAATAGCTGCAAAGCATGTAATGAGGTACCTAAAGGGTACATTAGATTTTGGTCTATATTATCTCGAAGATCATGAACTCAGATTACATGGTTAATCATATTCTGATTGGGCAGGAAGTGTCTCAGACAGAAAGAGTACATCAGGTGGATGTTATGGTCTTGGATCTGCCATGATGTCATGGTTCAGCAAGAAACATCAAGTGTGGCTCTCAGTACTGCTGAAGCAGAATATATAGCTTCCTGCTTTGCCAGTTGTGAAGCAGTGTGGCTTCAAAAACTATTATCTGGAGTGTTTGACTTAGAAATGGATCCCACTGTGATTATGTGTGACAATCAAAGCTGTATTAAGATGACAGAAAATCCTGTATTCCACGATAAGTCAAAACACATAGAGATCCGATACTTTTATATATGAGATATGGTGCAGAGAAGAGCTATCAAGCCCGAGTATGTGAGCACTAAGGATCAAGTTGCTGATATTTTGACCAAACCTCTGTCTCGAGTGAAATTTGAATACTTCCGAGACAAGCTTGGTGTAGTTCAAAAGGACCCTCCTCAAAAGGGGGAGTAGTATAGTCACTGATGATGAGATTGTTTCATCGACAGCAAGGTCAATGATGTGGATGCCTGTTTACTACCCTTGGATACTTAGATATTTAGATTTAGGACTCTTATGTTGATGTATATGTAACTTCGGAATGTATTTCATCTGTGTATTTTATATAGATTTATTGTAGCCTTATAAGAGATGTGTAATTCCTCTATAAGGAAGTGTCGTCATGTGGATTGACAAGTGTCTCAAGTGTGTGTACTTGCCGATGGGTTATTAGACCACCATGTGTGGGGTCGGCCCTGAAATATATATTATAATGTGGATGTACCTAGCTAGACAAGTTGGCCCCATAAGGTCACTAGGCAAACATGTTAGTATAAATAGAGATCAGGTGATCTCTATTTAGATCATTCGGAAAGTCATCTCTCTCTCACTCAGAAAGTGGTGCACTAGTGTGGAGGAGGATCATCTACTACTAGGAGACCATCTCAGTGTATTTTGGTTGTACTTTGGTTGAGCCATTGCTCTCTCTATCTCTGAGGAAGTTGTGGGGTTTTTCACCTTAGGGTTTTCCCCACGGAAACTCTGTGTCTCTTGTCTCTCATGCTTTTGATTCTTGTGATGCTTGTCATGCTTATTGTGATTGTTATGCATTGATATATTTAATATGTTATTCTCTCAGTGAAGATCCTAGAGTATTGTGAATTAATGCTCAAAATTTAACATGGTATCAGAGCTAACCTGAGAAGAAGACATTTTGCAGTGACAAAAACTTGAGTTTCTTGTTTATTGGGTTTCTCTCCACAGATTTTGGAAAAGCAGTATAGTAGATTGCCTCTACTCATCAAGGTGCATCTATCTATCCAATCAAAATTCAATTCTGAGATTTTTCATATTTGGCCCTAAAAATTAAGGTTTCCACAAAAATATGAATTTCTGAAATATGAAGACATAGCTGGAAGCTCCTTGCAAAACGTGAAGTTTAGAGCTTTGGATCGAAATTTTTGGCTGGTTAGATCTCCGGGAAACTCAAACCCTAATTCAGGGCTCTCCCAAGTGAACTCGGGAGGACAAAAAGACAAATATAAAGGGTAAAGCTTTGCTGATCTCCAATTCTGAATGCACCAGGTTGATCAGCTCATCAAGGCGCATCTTTCTATCCTTTCAGAAAGTTGAGATTCACATTTTGAATTTTTAGGGTTTTTCTGACAAACCCTAATCCAGGACCAGATCCAGTTTTCAGCATTTCAAGTGGTAAGACCTAAATCTTTTTTATTTCCATTTGAAGTACTCCTTAAGATGTCTCGTCACACCAAGCTTGAGGATAAGCTTGAAGGGGATGATAACTTCCGAGCTTGGAAGTATAGGATTGGGTTAATCCTGGAAGAGAATGAGTTGGACTCATATATAAAAGAAGACATCCCTATCCCAGAGGATGAAGAGGCCAAGGTATTGCATAAGAAGAACTTGGTCAAGGCAAAGAGAATCATTGTTGATTTTATCAAAGACCATCTCATACCTCATGTGTCTTCTCTAAAGACACCCAAGGAGATGTTTGACTCTTTGACCAAGCTATTTGAAGGGAAGAACATAAATCGAAAGATGACTATGTGGAATCAATTTAAAGGGGTCAAGATGTTGAATGGAGAAACCATTCAATCTTACTTCTCCAAGGTCTCTCAGATCAAGGAGCAACTTGAAGCGGTGGATGAAGTAGTGGACAATGGTGAAGTTGTCATGACCACTCTGAATGGCCTACCTAGGTCATGGGACTCCTTTATTCAAGGAATCTGTGCAAGAAAGAAATTGATCTCTTTCAGTAAACTATGGGATGAATGCTCTTAAGAATAAGCTAGACTTGTAGCTCGTGAAGAAAAGATGGGAGGTGAAGATCAAGCTCTTGCAGCTCACACCAAAAAAAGCAAGCCCAAGAAGGAGCACTCTCTCTACAAGAGATCCTATCAAAAGAATAAGAAGGATCTAAGATGCTTCACATGCAATGAGAAGGGTCACTTTGCTTCAGATTGTCCCAAGAACAAAAGGGATAATAACAACAAATCCAGGAAGAAGAAGAAGGGTAACAAAAGAAATTTCCATGCTCATGCTGCTGAGGATGATGAACCTCCAAAGAAGAAGGCTAGGGCAGAAAGTGATGATAGTGATGATGGCTCATCAAGTGAAGAAGAGTATGTTCTAATCTCTGCTCTCACAGGTATGAGGATTGCATTTGTAGATGGCCAAGTCCTAATGTGGCCAAAGGGTAAAACAATCGTTGATGCAGTAGTGATTGGAGAGCAAGAGGGAGGTTTGTAAAAATTGAAGGGACAACCTGAACATGCCATGGTGACATAAAGACAAAGATTCATCCATAGTCATGGATCACGTAGAGGTATGTATAATTTGTTTTTGCAGAATTTAACTAATGAGTTATGCAGGTCATTGAAGAGAACAAGAACACATTGATAGACATAACTAGCAAATATGGTGACTAGGTATGTGTTTCCTATATCATAGGATCTATCATATAAGTATGCATGTCATGATTGATGATGATTGTTCATAAAGTCATAAGTTTGAATAATCATGGGTATATGCATATTATGTGTCTTACCTTAATTAATGATATGACTAACCAGAAGAGTCATAGGTTTGAGCAATTACAGGTTTAGACATGTTATGTTTCTTATGATATGACTAACCATAAGAGTCCTATATAAACCTTGAATGCTAATGCTTATTATTTATGTTTGAAATGATCATGACTATACATGCTTGAGATTATTGTGTTTTAATAGTATACTAATGAATGTATGATTTTGTATGAGATCACAAGGATAACACAATCATGATACCAATAAGAATGCAAAGGGACCAAGGGACCAAGGATGAATATGAGTTTAAGAACAGGTAATCCAGGAAGCAAAGATCAAGAGGGAGCACACTCTAGTGGTTTCTGCAAGGATGTAGATATTCATAGGGAGTTGACCATCTCTCTACATTCCACAACAAAAAGGTGTAGAGGAAGCTATTTCAGATTAGGACTCCAACAACTCCTGCAAGGAAGAAAAGACTCAGAGGGAGTCCAACCAACCAACAAACAAAGATAAGTATTTTAATTATCATTTCTTGCATATTTAAATAAAATTGTTCAATGATGTATATGCTCATGTTCCTAGACTTAGGATATGTATTGTGCATATTAGAATAATTGCATTAATGAACAATATACTACTAATATGCATGTGATGGGTAAGTGGCCTATGGCACTGTACAACATTCCATTGCTACTTATCTAGAATGAAACCTCTTTGCTGACATGTTGGGAGTAGTGCAAACTCTTAACAATGGTCTGGTAGAGACTGGAGAAAGTTATGGAACATGGATAAATGTTGTATTGAAGCATTGGCTAAGATAATTGCATGACTGTATGACATATTTCGTTATGTGTAAGAATTTGTATGAAAGTTATGAGATGTTTCTAATCATGCAATTTAACTTGTTTTGTAGGAAAGACCGTATACCTTCACCTACAAAAGAAGGACTACAACATTTGTTCAAGCAACAAAATTATCTATTGAAGATATTGAAGTTCCCAGGATACAGGAAGAATGACATGATCCGTCGATCATGAAGAATGATGTTTGGGATGTAGTCCCAAGACTTGAAGGGAAGTTTTGTTATGAATTCCATATGGATCTATCAGATCAAGCATGCTGCAGATGGCAACATAGATAAATATAAAAGTGATGAAATAGAAGATACACCAGATGGATGTCAAGACTGCTTTCTTGAATGGTGTAGTTGAAGAGGAAGTAAATATGGAGCAACCACTCGGTTTTGAAATACATGACAGGGAGTCATATGTGTGCAGATTGAAGAAAGCCTTGTATGGCTTGAAACAAGCTTCCAGAGCCTGGTATGGTAGGATGGACAGTTTCCTATCTAGTTTGGGCTTTACCAAGAGTAAAGCGGATTCCAACCTTTACTACAAGGTTGAGGAAGGGAATCTTGTGATTCTACTCCTGTATGTGGATGACTTATTTGTAACAGGAGATGACAGATTGATTGCAGATACTAAGAGGAAGCTTGCTGCCGAGTTCGATATGAAAAATTTGGGAATGATGCATTATTTCCTAGGTATGGAGGTGTGGCAGAGTGCAGGTGGGATCTTCCTTGGTCAAGGTAAGTACACAGTAGATATCCTAAAGAGATTCGGGATGATGGATTGCAATGCCATGGCCACACCTATGGCATCGAATCTGAAGCTTCTATGCGATGCTTCATCTGATCCAGTTGATGTCTCTATGTATCGTCAGATGATTGGGTCCTTGATGTACCTGGCGAACACGAGACCGGACATTTGCTTTGCTGTGAACACATTGAGCCAGTTCCTGACGAATCCCAGGAGTGTTCACCTGGTTGCTGTAAAGCATGTTCTGAGGTACCTGAAGGGTACAGTGGATTATGGGCTCAAGTATGAAGCGAATCAAAAGTTTAACCTGCAAGGTTATGTTGATTCAAATTGGCCTGGCAGTGTTGTAGATAGGAAGAGCACATATAGGTGCTGCTTCAGTATGGGATCATGTGTGATCTCTTGGTTTAGCAGGAAGTAGTCCTACGTGGCACTGAGTACAGTTGAGGCAGAGTATGTTGCAGCCTGTTCAGCTAGTTGTGAGGCAGTATGGCTACGGAAGCTATTGTCTGAGTTATTTGATCTCCCGTTGGATGCTACTGGTATCTTCTGTGATAACCAAAGTTGTGTGAAGCTATCCGAGAATCCAGTGTTTCATGACAGGTCAAAACACATAGAGATCAAATATCACTATATCAGGGATATGGTGTAGAGAGGAGCTGTGAAGCTCCTGTATGTTGCAATGGACGAGCAGATTGCAAATGTGCTGACGAAGCCACTAGCCAGGGTGAAGTTTGAGTACTTCAGGGAGAGGCTTGGTGTTCTTCAGATCGAGGAAACTTCGAGGAAGAAGTGATGGACACATTTGCTGAAGCCATTCCAAGCATGTTGGAAGGAGGATCCTTCACATGGCTGTGGATGTAAGCGCTAGATGATGAGCATCAGGATGATGTTCTAGTTTCTGCTTTGTATGATCAGTTGGATCCTTTATATGTATATGTATGTACGCATCATGTTGGATGCTGGATATGATCAGTTGGATCATTTATATGTATGTACGCATCATGTTGGATGCTGGATATGATCGGTTGGATCATTTGTATGTATTTTGTGTATGCATCATATTGGATGCTTGGATCATGTATATGTATATGTATCAGGTGGGTACATTGTATGATCAGGTAGATCATGTATGTTGATGGATACATTGTGTGGATCATGTATCTATGTATCAGATGGATACACTGTTTATGATGATATGTATCAGGTAGATACTTGGTGTGCATCAGATGGATGCATTGCATGATCAGGGTGATCGTGGATGACGAGCTTCTCCAGATGACATGCAGCAGGATGTTGCAGTGATGATGATCAGGATGATCATGTGTACATCAGGATGATGTATGATGAGTATCAGATGATACTTTGTGTCCGTGGATCAGGTTGTGCAGATGAGCATGTCTGGGAGATCCTATAGGTCGGAGTTGCATACCCATAACATCCTGGGATGCTCTTTTGAGACATTGCTCTGGGAGGACATGTAATTTGTGCCCTGGGAGATATTCAGGTCGGATTTGTGTACCCATAACATCCTAAGATGCTCTTGCGAGGTTTTGTCCTATGGCATGTAATTTGCTCCTGGGAGATCTGGATAGGATGAAAAAGGCCTCAGATGCTTCAACCAGGTTTTGTGGTGAGATCACATGTAATGTGCTCCTGGGATATCTGACAAGTAGAGTTGTGTGCTCATAATAGCCTGGGATGCTTCAGCCAGGTTTTGTGATGGGTCACATGTAATGTGCTCCTGGGAGATCCTACAGGAAGATCTGTGTGCTCGTAATAGCCTGGGATGCTGCAGCCATTTTTTGTGATGCACGTAATAAGTCCTGAGAATTCCACAGTATGGCCAGTGATGATGAAGACCTGCAGGTGGTGGGCCTACATCTAGTATGAAAAAGGAATGGCTATGTAGAGCTTCCTATGACGAGTAGATTCAGAGATTGGTTGAGATAGCAGCAGCAGTGACGATGATGATGACGATGATCCCAAGAAGAAGACTTGTCTATCAGATCTGTGTTGAGAAATACCTTCCTAGTTAAGAGGGAGTGTTGATGTATATGTAACTTCGGAATGTATTTCATCTGTGTATTTTATATATATTTATTGTACCCTTATAAGAGATGTGTAATTCCTCTATAAGGAAGTGTCGTCATGTGGATTGACAAGTGTCTCAAGTGTGTGTACTTGCCGATGGGTTATTAGACCACCATGTGTGGGGTCGGCCCTGAAATATATATTATAATGTGGATGTACCTAGCTAGACAAGTCGGCCCCATAAGGTCACTGGGAAAACAGTTTAGTATAAATAGAGATCAGGTGATCTCTATTTAGATCATTTGAAAAGTCATCTCTCTCTCACTCAGAAAGTGGCGCACTAGTGTGGAGGAGGATCATTTGCTACTAGGAGACTATCTCAGTGTATTTTGGTTGTACTTTGGTTGAGCCCTTGCTCTCTCTATCTCTGAGGAAGTTGTGGGGTTTTTCACCTTAGGGTTTTCCCCATGGAAACTCTATGTCTCTTGTCTCTCATGCTTTTGATTCTTGCGATGCTTGTCATGATTATTGTGATTGTTATGCATTGATATACTGTATATGTTATTCTCTCAGTGAAGATCCTAGAGTATTGTGAATTAATGCTCAAAATTTAACATCTTATACTTAGAATACTTATTTTACTTGCTTTTACTTTTGATGATATATGTATTAGTGAGAATACATGCTTTTGATGATATATGTATTGGTGAGAATACATGATTTTGATGATATATGTATTGGTGAGGATACATGCTTTTGATGAATACTTGTACTATTACATATTGATGTATTGATGAGAGTACTTGTATTATTACATGTATTAATGTACTGATGAGAGTACATGTATTGATGTATTGATGAGAATACTTGTATGTACATGTATTGATTAATGTACTTGATGAGGATACTTGTACCTATATTGATGAGGACATGTGAGGATTGGATCATCCTTGGATTTCAGTCCTAAAGTGAGCCGTAGACAGATGTCTCCGAGAAAGAAGAGGATTGCATCATCCTTGAACACATATTATAAAGAGAGCCATAGACATGATGTCTCCGAGAATGAAGTCCTAAATGAACAGGTAGGGGATTGCATCTTCCCCGGACTTCAGTCCCAGAATTGATCCGTAGACATGATGTCTCCGAGAATGAAGTCTCGAATGAACAGGTAGGGAATTGCATCTTCCCTGAACTTCGGTCCCAAAATTGAGCCGTAGACTGATGTCTCCGAGAATTGAAGATAGGACTACATCGTCCCTGGACCTCGGTTCAAAATGTACATGAGGATTGCATCATCCATGAACTAGGTTCAAAATGTATGTGAGGACTGCATCGTCCATGAACTGGGTTCAAAATCTACGTGAGGACTACATCATCCATGAATTGGGTTCAAAATGTACGTGAGGACTGCATCATCCATGAACTGGGTTCAAAATGTATGTGATGGGATTGCATCATCCCTAAACATGAGACTTGTCTTAAAGGTACGTGGGAGGACTGCATCGTCCATGAACTGGGTTCAAAATGTACATGATGGGATTGCATCGTCCCTAGACATGAGACTTGTCTTAAAGTGATAAGGACTGATCATCCTGGAACTTGATCTGGATTGTATCATCCATGGACCTATGTCCTAAAGAGAGCGGGATTGATCATCCTGTAATATGATCATGTGTGTTGCAGAGTATGCTACGAGATGATCCAGATGCTGTAGATAGAGATGATCCAGATGCTGTAGATCGAGATGATCTAGATGATCCAGATGTTGTAGATTGAGATGATCCAGATGTTGTAGATCGAGATGATCTAGATGATCCAGATGCTGTAGATCGAGATGATCCAGATGCTGTAGATCGAGATGATCCAGATGTTGTAGATCGAGATGATCCAGATGTTGTAGATCGAGATGATCCAGATGCTGTAGATACTGTATATACTGTAGATCGAGATGATCCAGATGCTGTAGATACTGTATATACTGTAGATCGAGATGATCCAAATACTGTAGATCGAGTGTTGATGATCGTGTGATGACGATGTTGATGAAGATGCTGATGATCGTATGATGACGATGCTGATGATCGTGTGATGACAATGATGTTGATGTTCCTGTAACTGGTTGAGTTACTGATGATGATGTATTGAAGAAAGCTTCCAATGATATATAGATGTATCATGTATGATGTAGTCGATGACTCCTTGCTCATGTAGATGTTGTTATAATATCCTTCTCGTTAAGGGGGAGTGTTGAATATTGTAACTTCTAAGAATATTATATTTGTACATTATTATTCCAGAGATGTTTCATCCCTCCGAGGCAATTCTATTATGTATCCGGAGATGTTTATTCCTTCGATGATTTGTGGTGACTAGGGTTATTAGACCCACCATGTGGGGGTCGGCCCTGAGTTTATATTTTAGGGGTTATTAGACTTCTCCAGTAGAGGTCGGCCCCATTAGGGATTTTGGTCAGTTGTGATCTAGTATAAGTAGAGGAGGAGATCTCCTCATTTGACATACTTCCACAACTCAGAAAGTAGCGCACTTGTGTCTAGGAGGTATGCATGTGAGGTAGAGAATAAGGACAAGTCTTGGAGCACATCTTGTATTTTGGTTGATCATCTTATTGAGGAAAGATTTGCTGGGTTTTCTACCCCATGAGGGTTTCCCAGGGTAAATTCTGTGTCTATCTTGTGATTATGTTTCTTTCAGTGATCTTGCTAGTCTATTGGTTTAAAACTTAACACCAACTACCGGAAAAATGTCTGAAATGACATTGAATAGATGTATATGTGTGTCAATACCAGGGGGCTTGCTCAATTTAAGTGTTCTTTTGTCATTATTAAACGTGAAGCGCTTTCTCTGTGTGGTATAGATGTCTTCTTCTTGAGTACATGCTTTTCATAGATTTATCTGTCATGAGGCTTCCTGCAGGTTTTGAATGTGTCGTTGCTGCTTGTGGTCGATACCGACTGATATTGGTCGATTGATGACTGACTTGACTTGACATAACTTACTTGACTCGACATGACCTACACTGGTCGGCAAGAAACCGACTCGATTTACAACTTTTATAAATATACATGGTTCAAATAAGCTTTGAACATCCCTTTTTTCGACTTATTTTCAATGACCCGACACTTTTTACAATACCATGGACACTTTTAATACCGACCATTTATAACCGACCAATTACAATTACAAGTCCAACCATGTTACATATGTTTGAATAAAATGACTCGACCATTATGCAATAGGTTAGCACCGACTAACTCTATGTGACCCTTGATCACTTCTTCTTTTCGACCATTACCCATTACATACCGACCAAACTTACATATCGACCTTATTTTTGGCAAAGTACTCATTTGACCAATTGATACTGACTGTATTTAAAGATGCAACTACTTGATGGTATCTACCATTTTACAGTTTATACATTATATAGTTGTCTAAAATAGCCGGTTATATCCTTGACACGAACCATCAGTGTACGAAATATCAAACTGGATTTGCGATGTAAAGGATAATCTATCCATAAGCGCATCCGTATTCTTTGACTTTAATGTTGTCATGGAAAATGATGTCAATCCAAATATGAAGATGAAGCTACAATCTTAGGTTTGCTAAAATTATTTATTGTATCGGTCAACATCTCCTCAAAACACTCATAAGTAGTGCAATAACCTTATAGTCAGCATGAAGTCATTCAAATTAATCTGAGCAACAATATTATGAGTAGACCAAAACTTATGCATAATATATACACCAACCGCGTAATAAATAGTCTCTTCCAAAAACAATTCTCTGCAGATTTTCAATTCATCACAACAAGTTGATAATAGCTCGGAATATAGATTTGGTTGCCATCGTCGCAGAACGCCATCTTTGATAAAATCATCTCATGAGCCACTAGTCAATATAGTACTGAGGTCGACTTTTTCCAGATCGACTAGTTTCAGCATCTCTTTCGAAGAATGGAAACAACTCTAGTCGGCAAGTAAACAATGATATGACTGTTCCATATCGATGACGACCAAATTCATGTGACGGTGAGCAGTCTTCTAAACATCTGGTTACCTGTATGTTCTATGCAATGGACTAGTATCTGGTCGATGAATATGATGTTGGCCCCCGATTGACAAAATATGAAGGAATTGATCAAATAGTTACGTACTGGATCGATTGTTTGCTTTAACCGATACGAAAAAGGTCAATAATTGATATATTATTCAACAACTAGTTGACCGATAGAGTAATCGATCATCTCTATCAATGGATTAGCTTATAGTCGGTACTTGTTCCAGTCGGTTCATAATCTTCCAATGAAAGAAAAAAAAATCCGATCGATTGTGTGCTTTGGCAATCTTGTAGTAAAATTTTCTATCATGAATAGGCAGAATTTCAGCGAGCATTTCAACAACAAATTGATATATAAATAAGATACCTCTTTTAAGTGAATTCGGTCGACAGAGAAATTGCATGCTTAATCAATATCACATCAACTGAAAAGCAACATTTTTCCTTTCTGATTTTGCTCTTGCAGGTTCTTTCGAGCATCTCACGGTCTCTACCGAGGTGTGCAAGTAGACTTCGATATTTCTTGCAGATTTCTTCAGCAAACATTGCACGATTTCCTTCAGATTCGATCACGCAGCATCATCATTTCTGATCATTTCTTGCAGGTTTCTTTCTTCTCACGATCTCCTTCAGGTTTGAACCGCTCCTCCTTTTCTGCTGCTGTCACCCATCCAAAAGAGAACGGCAACGACGCCAGATGTTGTATTCAAGCAGAGAGTACAAGCATCACATAGAGATAATCAAGATACATATGATGAGACAAACGTTCAACTGATGTTTATTACTCTTGATAGTGTATTTATACCATAGTTGATACGTTTGGAGTAGTTACTCTCAACCGCTTATTCGTTAAGCACACTTATACAAACTAATGATGACATTAAGAAGGCCCGAAGGGTCCTCTCCAACAAAAGACAATAGAAAAGAGACATAACTATATTATTTTTTTATAAAAATGGAAGAAATGGGACTATCTAGGGTTGATGTTAATCCCCACTTTTGAGTATATACAATCTCTAAGATTATGAATGAAAGATGAATCAACTATTGTCTCATTTTCTTTGTTCAATTGCTTGTTGCGCATGGGTTATTGATGGATTATGTTGTATGAATGAGATGTTGAATGTGAATGATGAATTTATGCAATCCCCTTTCCTAATTGCAGTCTCTATAATTCCTATGAGTGTCTCAGGTGAGACTATATCCTTTATAGATGTTGAAAATGATGATGGTCATAGGATTATTATTGGTAACTTAGTTCAAAACCCTTGGTGTGAACCTAAGCCAACATCAATCTCTTGGGTGCACGAGCTAGCATCGATTTTCTCTCAACAATTGTGCTATAGCACAGTATCTCTATTTTGCACTTGTGTGGTAAATCTATGTGACTTTTCTAAATTTGTACCCTTGTGACCATGCATTAGTGGGCCGAATACCCACGCGGTTTTTCAATTTTTTTGCTTTTTAGCTTAGTTTTTCATCATCACTTGTAGTTTCAACGACTACTTAATGAACAAGAAAATTAACAAACTCACATGAAATTTTTATTTTCTTTAGTAATTAAACTTCTTAGCTCAACATAGGAAGTAAAGAAGTTATTTATTGCATTCTATTTAGGTTAAAGGATTTGAGGTTTTCAAGGGACCTCTTAGTCCTCACTCGAAGTTAAACTACACCATTTTTTCTATTTCACATAGATTGTTAGTTTGCATAATTTGATTAAACTAGCATTAGTTTTATATCTTGTTTATTGTTTCTTATTTCTTTGATATTTTGCAAGTTAGTTTAGATCACCGATTCACACAAGCAATGGACCTAAAGACTCCTTTTGCCCCACGTATGCTCATTACCTTGCACTTTTAGTGATCTTGGAAAATTAGGTAAGTGTGAAAGGTTTGAAATACCTCCCTTTACACATTTATCAAGCTTGTAGTTGTGATTTGCAAAATCATTCATACTTAGAATTTAAATTAAGCAGAGTAAAGAACCATTAATGTTCACATGTGTTTTCTTTATTATGATTATTAGTTAGTCACAAATCCCACTTCTGTATTTTCTTTCAAACACACGTGTGATTCCCACTTGAGCACACACCAAGAGACCTACAGACTCTTTCAAATCAAGTATGCTCTTCATCTTGCACTCATGAGTGATCTGGATGAATCAGAATGATAAGGAAGTTTGAAATACCTGTCTTGCACTCCTTAAATTAAATTTGGATCATTATAAAATAAAAAGCGCATTGTAATTATCAACCAACTAAAATCCTCCACAAAAGGTATCAAAACAATATTTTATCTTGTTTAGATTGATTAGGATAGGTATCAAAATAATTCCCACCAATCTTCTACATCTTTGAATCATAGTGGTTGTTGACTTTTAAAGCACTTATCAAATCTTACTATTAGCATGTGTCAAAAGAAAACTTAGATAAGAAATATGTGGTTCCCAAGGATGTAAATGCTAGGTATATTTGTTTCTATCAGCCACATAGATCCACCCAACTCTTTATGGAGGAGACACTTTATCGATCAAGGATAGAATGCTTATCCACACTTGATGTAGGCATATTAGTGGAAAAAACATAGGATTATCATCAAGTGGAATTTGTGGGATACATTTGGACCTGAGTCAAATTTTGTTGGCTATTGGAAATGTTGCCAATCCTTCTTGAACATATCCCCAATATCCATCGCTATAACTAATTCTTTCATACATTCACTAGCTATCTTCGGTGGATTTCATCACCACCGACAAGAGAGCTATTAGAAGGCCCAATGACTAGTTGAGAGTCTGAGAGTTTGAGAGGAAGGATGTTACACCATCTAGGGAATTTACATATTCTTTCTTTTTATTTACACAAGATCCTCTAAACATAATTAAAAAGAAACAACCTTGATCATTTGCACAAAGACTTGACACATGCGCCCTCACTTTCACTATATTGCATATATTATTGTGGGTATAATATTTTTGCATGTATTCAATTGTGTTTGAATCCCTTGATCCTAACAGTCATTTGATCACACAACCATCACCGTTGTGGAACATAGAAATCTGAGGTAGTGTCTTAGACTGCAAGGAATCCTTCCTATATAAGGAGGTGATCCAATATTACCTCTTTATAGACCACAAGAGAGACCATATAGCCAGGGGTGTAACCAAGCAACTTTGTTGGGATCAACTTTTCTTGGAAACACCTTGCTTGACTCCCATGTTTCTCCACCTCTTGGAGGATATACAAATCCCCCACCCTCTCCATCTCATGGAATAGGTAACAACTTATCTCCACCTTTTGGAGGAAGTGCCCCCTTGTTAACACCTAAAAAGTGCTCACTAGCTCATTTCCTTATTCACATGACCCATTTGTCCACTTTTTCCACCATCTGAGTCTCTAAAGCCAACAAAAGGTCACCAAAAGACCTTAATTCACCCCTTTTCCCACTCAAAATGATTATTTTTCCTAAAAAGGCATAAAAGACCCTCAAAAAGGGTCCAAAATTCCCAAAAATATTAAAAAGGGAATAAAAATATTCAAAAAAGGAAAAAGGAGGGAAAAGGTACCTAAACCATGTTAGTCAATACCATTTGTTTCCACAAAACCATAATGGTATTCCCCACCACCAAAAACTATAAAAAGGTGGTAGGGGCTCCTCATTTTACATCTATCCATATTCCTATCCTCATGCTCCCAAAATCTCCCTTGAGCTTTTGGCCATTGTAGCAACCTTGGAGAAAGGACCCTTTGGAGTTTGGAGCTGCTCACCCTTGGAGCTTCTCAACTATCTTCATCACTTGGAGGTATTATTATTGCAAGCACTTGCTTGCCCCCATTTTCAATACAAAGCTATTTCTTATATTTCTTGTTCTTGTTTTTTAATTCAAAAATGCACATGCTAGTTTAGTTTAGATTTAGATTTAGTTTATTGTTTTTGCTTAATATTGAAACTGCTGCTACTAGTTAGTAGGTGCCCATTGCACTAAGCTTGGTTGCAAAACCAAGCCAACAGTTTTTGGCGACTCCGCTGGCTTGAATCTTTAGATCTCAAAATTTTATTTTTTACTTTAGATCTTAGTTTTTGTTAGTGTTAGTTAGTTTAATTCATAGATCTGCCACCCTAGACAGCAGATCCATTGTTGTTCTAGATCTTGGCCCATTTTATTGCCATTAACAGCCCGAAATCATCATTTTCGGGTTCGTTTTTCAGCGTCCGCGTACGGCTTTCGCCTCACGGCTTTTTTCCCAACAGTCGCGCGGCTCATCGCGACTACGCGGCCCTTTTCCGTGCAGTTCACCGCGGCTTCGCGGCTAATTAGCGCGCTACACATCGCGGCTTCGCGGACATTTTCCGCGCTGCACATCGCGACTGTGTGACGAAATCCTGCACGATCCATCGTGGCTGAAACCCGCGCTGCCCATCGCGACTGCGTGACAGAAACCCATGCGGTCCATCGCGGCTGTTCTGTCAAAACCCGCGATGCCATTTTTTCCATTCGGCCAATCCGTTTAAAAAATTAATTTTTTACTATATTTTCTACCCACATAGCACATTTTACAGTACTAAAATTCCAGCATTGTTTACAGCCATAGGAAAATTTTTATTATTTAGAATGCACCTTTGAAAAAGTCTTTTTAAAAATTTTCAGAAATTGAAAGAAGGATTTATTTGCTTTTCATTGACATAAAAATTTTTGATGTTTACTTCTTTGATATTTTGCCCATAGCAATTTTTGAAAAAGAAATCCATTTATTTCTTAAAGAAGTCATATTATTTGCTTTCCTATTTCAAAAGATCCTTTGTTATTTGAATAGTCTTTGCAAAGCATTTAATTTCCATTTATTGAAGAAGTCATATTATTTGCTTTTCTATTTCAAAAGATCCTTTGTTTTTTGAATATTTTTTGCAAAGCATTTAATTTCAGTTTAAAATACCACACGTGCACCCACTCAAACACATAATTTAAACTGGGCCTTAAAATTTACCCTAACTTCAACCCACTTTTAACCCCACTTGGGGAACACTTAAAAGAACTTTGTAGCTAGGTAGTATTGAGGGGATAGGTGTTCCAATAACACCCCTCAGTTATTACATTTGAGACATAGCTATTGTCCATTAGGGAACCAAAACCTCCTAGTATTTTTTGGCACGGTCATAACCAGTTTATCGGAAGGCCTCTCCCCTAGGAGGGTTGAAGTCGCGAGGATGGTTTCGGAAGCCTGAGTGGAATACTGAAATCCATTCAGTAATCGAAGGCTACCATCCGCAGTTCTCGGGATATCCCTGTATGGGGGTATTGCGGTAAAAGGACCAAACGACAGATTTACCTTTTCTGGACGTGTCATGAACGGAGTATCCTAGTTGCCATTCTTTAGGATTGATTACCCGATGTCCCTCCCGGTAGGGGGATATCTAGCCATTGATTCAACACTCAATATTGTCTGACTTGGATTTCATCACCTTGCATAGAATATCGTTTGTCGATTCACAATACTTTTAGCTAGGTGTTTGCATGATACAATCCACCTTTGGTCTAGTAGCACCTCTTTTTTCTAGAAGCTGTTTGCATGTTGGTATTCTGACCATTTTTTGCATCCCTCCACTTATTATAGCATAGCTGCTATAATAAGTGCTTTTTGAGGTTGATTTTTTGGCCTGAGAGCCTTTATTTTCACTCCCCTTTTTGCACCCTTGGATGCATTAGGGTTTTGAGTTTTTTATACATTACCATTTTACACATAAGATTTTTACACAAAAAACTTATTTCTCACCATTGAGAATTTTAGACGCTCTCGTCGTCTTCAGGGCGAACTCCCAGAGTTCAGTCTACTTGGCTCTCCACGTCACCGACGTCGAGCCTTATCCCTTGACTCGACACATCGTCAGTCGAACAGACAGTCATCCGATTCTGACACGCCTCACTTCACATCTGATTTTGAGGCAGAATCCAAAAACCCTGCCGAGTTATTACCAACCAACCTCATGGCTGAGACACAATTCGACCCACTTTTTACCAGCACCATAGGTGATACATCCACAGACCCTTCTACTGCGGTGCCATCCATGGCAACAACCACCCCCCTGGGTATGCCTAATATGGGGGACACTCCATTTTTAGGAATGCCCAACACAGGACCACCTCCTATTATGGGTATGCCGAACATAGGAGTCACACCCCCTCTCATTTCCACAACCCATATCCCAGGAATCCCTACTACTATTCCTAACCCTGGTGTAACCCATGTTGCACTTGGAAGTGCTGGCCCATACCAGACCACAGCTATTGGAGGACACATACCTTCAATACCTAGCATACCTTTAGGCGCTACTGGACCCCTACATCATACCACCATGACTAGTCATGTCCCAGTCACTACGCCACATCCATCTGCTTGCTTACCGTACATGGCGATTCTGAACTTACCAGACTTAGCCAGGTTAACCAATGATCCTATAAGACACAACCCTGCGTGTCCTCACATGGCCACCAAACTCCCCTCCGACATCCCTAAGTTTGAGGGCAAGGCAGGTGAGGACCCCCAGAACCATATCATGTCCTTCCATCTATGGTGTTCCTCCAACTCCATAGTGGACGACTCTGTCCGCCTCCGTCTATTACAGTGCACCTTCACTGGCTCTGCATCCAAGTGGTATATCGAGCAGCCCCATGGGACCCATGCCACCTTTACCTCCCTTGCCTTGACCTTCCTGGAGTTCTTCCAGTTACCCGTCCGCTATGACGTGGGAGTCGAGATCCTAATGTCTTGCAGACAGAACACGACCACCCACATCACTGACCACATTCATGAGTGGCGTCGACGCCGAAGCCTCTGCAAAATCAAGTTAGATGACCATATATTCTTAGATTGGTTTCTCAAATCCCTACTCCCTCTCATTGCCAAGGATGTGGCATCCGAACGACCCCAGTCTGAAGAAGAGGCCATCCTCAAAGCCCAACAGTTTGACCTCATTTACGCCCAGTCGGGTTATCTGTATACCATTATACTAGACGCCCCTCGGGGCGAGTCATCCCAACACGATGCACCGGGGGAATCCCATGCCGCTGATGGCATCATCGGTCGCATGGCCTCGCATCCCCAACCCTTTTCCATTGCACATCCTAACCATGGCCCCGATCTTTCGCGGGCTACATCTCAGTCTGGAGCAACTAGTTCATATGCTCCCATGGCACATCACCACCATACCCATGGACCCTCATGTCCACCTCAGTGCTTTGGTCATGCACCACCTGCATACGCCCCCCCAGCTGCACCTCAACCAATGTATTATCCACAGCAAGCTGTGACAGCTAGCCCAACACCTCCAATAGCTCAGGGTTACCAACAACCCCAGCAAGTAACTGGACCACCTCCAGCCCCACCAGCTTATTATGCACCGCAACCTGCTCCCACACCTGCGGTAAACCAAAATCCTCCCACTGCTCAAGGGAAAGTGTACACACAACACAACCAACCCCAGCACCAAAACAAGCAACGCAACCAGGGTGGGCAACCAAACCGTGGAAGAGGACGTAACCACGAAAACAACCAACAACAACATTAAGGTCCTCCACCTCCCAATCCTCTGCAAAATAAAAACGTTGCTCCTCCCAACCAAAATATGGATCATAATCCCAGGCAGCCCAAAAACAATAAACTCAGAACAAACCATCCTTGTTCTATTTGTGGGGTCTATGGCCATTACACACATGCTTTCCCACATTTGGAGCGAGCTCGGCAACTCTGGACTGACGATGCCCATCGTCAAGGACAAGCGGCTCCTCAGCCGCCACCCAACCCTCCACCACCTCAAAATCAACCTTTGGTGCTGCAAAACCCCTTTCCAACCAAAGGCGTAGTGAACACTCAGCCGTTAGCTCCCCCTCAGGGCAACGCGCCACCACAACAAATCACTTATGCCGCTCCTGATCAACCCATGTTTGATTCAGATACTCACCACTTGTTGATGATGTCATCCGCAGATGCCAACCTCCAAACCTGCCGGAACCAATATGGCTCCACCCATGAATCCCCCCCCGCCGATAAGAACACTAACGTCCATCCCACAGATCAGACGTTACATATACCTCCAGCTCCACTCGAGGGCGCTTCTAAAGCACCTCGCTTCCCACTTCGTCGCATCAACAATAATCCCAATGCTCATGCTGTGTCGAATTACAACATTGTAGATGACTTAGCCCAGTCCCCTGCAGCCATGTCTGC
Source organism: Larix kaempferi (assembly GCA_027924585.1). Classification (NCBI taxonomy): domain Eukaryota; kingdom Viridiplantae; phylum Streptophyta; class Pinopsida; order Pinales; family Pinaceae; genus Larix; species Larix kaempferi. The sequence continues at coordinate 12,023,217 of BSBM01000877.1, forward strand.
TTTAGAAGTCTTAAAAAACTATCCTTCACAGCGCAAGACTTTGCTCTCTGCCATTGGCGCTATTGACCCCAATGATTCACAAATGATGGCATTCGATTCGGACCAATCCGAACCAAGCTTGCCTTCCAATTTAGCATTCCAAGTTTCCGTTTCCGTTCGGAATCTTGTCATCCATCGGTGCATTATCGATGAAGGGGCCTCTACATGCGTTATGTCCACATTCGTTTGGCAGAAGTTGGGATCCCCTACTCTCCAGCAGTCCACCACTGCGTTACAAGCCTACGACGACCGTTCGGCTCAACCCCAAGGTCTCTTAGCTAATGTCCCAGTCCAGCTGGCGGGTAAAACCGTGCTCATTAACATTGAGGTCATCAATGCCCAACTCAATTATAACCTCTTACTTGGTCGTAGCTACATGTATGCCATGCGGGCGTTTGCCTCATCCGTTTTCCGTACTATGATGTTCCCCCATGAGGGACGCGTGGTCAAGGTCGACCAACTTACTTACTATGATTCCAAGGCCCCCGCCGCACCTGAAAATGTTCTCCCTATGATTGAACAACCCATTTGTGGTGCAACTACCTCGTTTGTTTCCTCCGTGGGACCCGGACTTTACTCCGACGCACCGATGACTTCTACATTCCAATCTATTCCACCACCGTCACTGGAGACACACGTCGCTAACCTCTGTACTCTTTCCCACAATACACAAACACCCAACAATCAGCCACCCTTGTTCCCTAAACCACCATTGGTCCCTAGTCACATCGGTGTTACACCCATCCACACAATCCCCTTTCTATTTCCTCCCTCAGGTGTAGTAAGCGCCCCGGTTATGGCTACCCTTAGTCTCCCCGGGTTAACATTGGGATTACCCGTGTGGTATATTTCGCCTCCCGTTCCCCCACCGACACCAAATGTCATCCTGCAACCAGTGAAACCCATTGTCACTTCTACCCAACCACCTCCCGGTATCACTACTCCTTCGTCATCTACGAATCCCCCTCCTCTCATCAAGCCCACTGGGGGCAGAGGCCCACAACCATACACTGCGGTACCCCCACCCAAAACAGTTAAACCTCCCCCCGTGTTCCGTGCTCCTCCTAAATGCTCATTGTGTGATGAGTTATCCCATCCAACCCATCAGTGTCCACAGTTACCTGCATTACAGGAACACATGCAAATGCTTGACGACGACCCCAACATCCCGGTTGTCAAAATCGACTCAAACCCCATGCCTCATGATAAATCACTGTGTACCAACCACCCTTGTGCGATATGCGGTATTTACGGCCACTACTCACATCACTGTCCTGACATCCCAGATTACAAAGCATCTCTCTATGAGATGAATAATTTGGACCTTGAGACGGCACCCCCCACAATTGAGGAGATCTTCCCTCCCGTATCATCCTCATCCGGAGAGATTAACACCATTTATATGATCTCTTCGACTACCCAAACCTCGTCAGCTGACTTGACCACTCACAACTTCCGCAATGATGAAGAGATTCTCGAGGCTCCTACTGCTCCTGATGCCTCTTAGGAAAATAACATGGCCAATATTTCTCCCGTCATCCACATCAACATCTCTGACCCACCTGGTGCCCTTCATACCATTATGTTAAGAGCCTCCCACATTGAGCATGAAATTGGAGAATACAAAAAACTGTTCCAAGAATTCACTGATGTCTTTACTTGGTCAGATACCGAAATGCCTGGCCTTGACCCCGCCATTTATACGATCTCCACTAGATACCCTTATGTCCAGTCGGCCCCTTCCATTGATCCCGTTCACACACATGTTCCACTCTGCTACGTCGGTTTCGCTGATGGTGCAAGCCGTTGATCCCCCAATCTGGCCTCCGCAGCTTGGGTAATATATTCCCCTTCACATGAGTTGATCCACATCGACGGAGTGTGTTTAGGTGCTGCCACCAACAACCAAGCTGAATACGACGTCGTGACCGGTCTCTTGGCCACAGCTCTCCAAATGAGCATATATTTCCTTAACGTTTTCCTGGACTCACAACTTCTTGTTTCCCAGCTCAACAATGATTACCAGGTACGCGATCCCTGTCTATTCAGAAAATTTTTGCGCACTAAACAAATGATTCGACAGTTTGAATCCATTTCATTCACACATGTCCCAAGAAACCTCAATAGTGTCGCAGACCATATGGCCAACAATGTACTTGATTGGAACACCAATCAAATCATTTCATAAAGAAAATGCATCCACGTGCATAACATGTGCCTCCACGGGCATATACCAAAGCAAAATGTGCATCCACGTGCATAACATGTGCCTCCACGGGCATATACCAAAGCAAAATGTGCATCCACGTGCATAACATGTGCCTCCACGGGCATATACCGAAACAAAATGTGCATCCACGTGCATAACATATGCCTCCATGGGAAAACAAAAAGACAACAAATGAATCCATGTGCATACACGACTATATATCAACATCATATATATATATATATACATCATAGTATAGTCAATACATGTCAGAGGTGCCCTCAGCACCCAATATACAAAACTACATCAGCCGTACAAAAAGGTGCTTCCCCATATGCTCATCAGCATTTGGGGGCAAGTACATATCATCTAGTCATTACGGCCCCTGGGCTCCTCTGGCGCCTCCTCCGCTGGTCCCGCCGGATCATGCCGAGCCCGGACTCGCCTCTCCGACGGCCCCGCAGGATCATCCCGCAAGCGAATCCTGCCCTCCGCCGGCCCTGCCTGATCCCGCCGAAGCCTATCCCTCAACTTGGCCGCCATCACTGCCGCTCTCAACAACATCGAGCACCACTCACGAGGCGCCTCGAAACATCGCTCGACAATGTCCCGATCCAGATCTCTCCACCCATCCTCTGAGAATCCTGCTACAATCATACCCAGTGTCTCTCGGACACCATCGACAACATCGTCTCGAGGGCCAACACCTCGGCCATGAGCCTGAAATCCTCGACCAGGTGGAGGTGGTACCGCTGCGCGAGGGGGGGGAACCACCATCGCCCATCCCCTGCGAGCCACATAGTTCGCTGGTGGTACAGGACCAATATCTGCACAATGCAAGTAAACCATCATATACATATCTAACTATAATCATAGCCAATAAATCTACAAACACATGATATAATAGAGAACAAAACGTACCATCTAAACCCCAGGCCTGTCCCTGGGCTCGTGGCATCTCAGGATCTCCTCGATAATCCATACCAGCGTATGGATAGTCCTCAATCACAAGGGGCATCTGCTCCCACTGCTCATACATCTCCTGCAAGAAGAACCCCCGGATACCACCACCTCCTTGAGGCATCATCTGCCCCCACCGCACCATGCGCGGCTTACTCACCAAACCATCACGAATGGGCACCTGTGGTCGCAAAGTCGGTACCCACTCAAGGAAAAAAGAACACAGAAAGGATGCATAACAGAACTCTCCCCCCTCCCGACTGGCCTTGTCCAGATCCCTTCGGACACCAGCTAGAAACATCTGACCCCACGCATAATAGGTCCCCCTCAACACCGAATCCACCATCATCGTTTGTCCCCCTGACAAACGATGTGGCGCCGCGGCACCCAGCACCCGCAGCACACATGCCCCAACAGCCCTCATGTCCCACTCTCGCAGAGATCTTAGACTCAGTGCGCTGTTCTGCAAAATAGACCTAGGGACACAGAATGTCTCCAGGAGATCCTCCATGTCAACACCTACTGGGATCCTCGGCAGAAGATCCCCCACCTCCCCTAAGCAAGGAAACCCAGTAAGAAAATAAACATTTGTGAGGGTGATCTCCAACCTCTCACCTCCAACAATAAAAGCACCCTCTGCAGGTACCCACCAGCTCACCAACTTGTTCAGTAACAGTCTCACTGAATGCATTGGTGGAATCTGAGCGAACTTCAAAAGTCCACTCACCGCCAGGATCTGCCGGACCCCCTGATCAGTCCGAATCCTCTCCATCAGATCCTCTTCTATCTCCCGCTCTCGCCATGAAGTCAATGGTCTCCTCAACATCCTACCAAAAAAACAGAAGAAATTTTTAGCACTAGGTCATTGTGGCTTCCATAACAGAACCCGAGATGAACATCGCGGGTACGAGCCAGACAGTCGCGATGAACATCGCGACTGTCTCCCCCATACTCACGATGGACATCGCAGGTTCCAACCTGATAGTCGCGATGAACATCGCGACTGTCAGCCTCAAACCCACGATGTCCATCACGGCAAAGGAGCCGAAACCCGCGATATTCCACATTGGAAGGCCAACATGGAATTTCGCGGCCTTCAGGGGCCCGTCGCTAACCAAAAAAGACATAGTTGAAAAGGCTAAGGCAAATAGAGTTACCTGAAACTCGCGGATTCAAAAACCAACGGTGAAATCTCCCAGAAATCAAGAAAGAGCTCTGACTGCTCTGCCCAACTCGCACGTAACAATGACACGTGGGCCCCACGCCCTATTTATAGAGATTCCACCATTTTTCAAACGACCATTCCGGTGTCATACGACGTCCGTTTCTCAAACCATTGGTACCGTTGGAATCAGAACAGCAAGAACTTCATAACAGTTCTTTCCTTTTCCTATTTTCACCAGGTCCATTTTTTGACCATTTTTTCATGCACTCATTGCCTCGGTTTGCGTGCCACATCGGTCGTCATCTGTTTTTGATGAAACTTATATCGCCGGATTTAGTTTTCCGTGCTCGTGATGATGCTTGAGATCATTTCTCGCTCTCATGCCCAGATTTTTTGGGCATTTTTCCCATGCCCCCTCGCCGCCTCGGTTTGCGTGCCACATCGGTCGTCGTCCATTTTTGACGAGTCTTATATTGCTGGATTCAGTTTTCCATGCTTGTGATGATGCTTGAGATCATTTCTTGCTCTCATGCCCAGATTTTTCAGGTATTTTTCCCATGCCCCCTCGTCGCCTCGATTTGCGTGCCACACCGGTCGTCACCCGTTTTTGACGAGTCTTATATCGTCGGATTCAGTTTTCCATGCTCGTGATGATTCTTGAGATCATTTCTCGCTCTCATGCCCATATTTTTTGAGCATTTTTTCAAAATTCCCACCCATCACCTCGGTTTGCATGCCACATTGGCCATTGCCCCTTTTTGACAATCTTTATGTCACCGGATTCGGTTTTCCGCACTCATGATGATGCTTGAGACCTTTTCTCGCTCTCGTCAATCCCTTTTTGTTCCGTATAATTTTATCCCTTTTTTCGGACCGAGCAATCCCTTTTATGAAAAAGGCACTTAGGGAGTTTCTGTTAAGCTCTTTTCTGACTCCTAAAACAATGAAAAGATCGCCGAGCAACCTTGCTTCCTTTCATGCTCGCTAAACGTATCTGAAAGGGAGTCTACCTGGTATAAGTTTACCCCTTTTCCGGACCTTGTGGACAAATTACGAAAAAGGAATACTCTAGTCACATCGGCTAGAAGAGTTCTCCATTTGCATCATTTTATGCTTTTTCGGGCCTTGGAGACTAACTTATGAAAAAGAACACCAATGGAATCCACTTACCGCTTTCAGACTCTCTAAACATGAAAGCGACCATGAGCAATCACCATCCTGGGCTCGGAAAACCAACAGGACAGTACTCACAACCACTGCAGATTCTTCTTATCGTTTTCAGACTCCTTAAAAATGAAAGCACCAATGAGCACGAACAGTCCTGGGCTCACGAAATCCACAGGACAGTACCATTTCAGAGCACACTTTTATCCCTTCTTGGAGCTCATCAAAACTACGAAGAAGGACCCAATGGTGCTTCTCGGTGCCACAATAGATCACGTCTACTCATATGGAAGCTTTCCCATTTTGGTCACCTTTGTTCAGAGTATTTTGCAGTATGTCACCCTAAGAATCCCTTGACAGCACCCATAAGCTTGACCCCCCCAGAGTCAATACATACCCTTCAGTCCTTAAAAGCAATGATACCCACACCTACAAGTTAGTTCCCTACGCTGCCAGGTCAACCATGTCATCATGCTCTGAACAAAGGAAGTTTGAGTCTACCCACTATATGACCCTAGTTACTTCCCATCCCCACAAGTATGTCAGTCCTACCATCAGTACTACCACACTTCAGTTCTACACCTCGCGCTCCTATTAAGGAAACATCATTGCCTTGTTAGTTGCTGGTCTCCCTCTGTCGACGACAACCAAATTTATTCCAGAGGATAGACCTAGAGGTCCCTATGTCTTGGACTCATCACCATTTATGATGAGTGCCTACGAATCATTTCGAGAAGAGTCCTCAGTGCCTCTCCAAATGGTTGTTTCTCACATGCTCGACTTCAACACCTTGATCGCATCGTTGAGACTCGCACAGGGTTTTGGTCCTTTCAGTTATTAGTCGAAGACCCCGGATACCTCCTGACTCTTCCACAGTTGAGAGTCTACTTATGGAAACAACCAGTTACATTTTTTCTATAGATATCCGGGTTGCGCATGGCGACAAGTATTCAGATGTACCCCAGTTTTATACTCCCTCGAGTATATAGTTACATGTACATGTACTTATCAGAGATGACTCTCAGTCATTGAGTCCCTACAGATGTTGTACACCTTCAGTTTCAGCAGTTCATCAACCCTTCTGAGACCTTTGACAGAACGGTTGTTGCTATATTCCAGTGTATCAGTTATTGAGATCAGCCATGTTACGATCATGAGTACATCCCAAACTAATGTGCCCTCTGGACCATTATGATGTACCAGTATATTTTTTATTTTTTAGGTCCCCCTTCTTGGGACTAATTGTTTATATATGTCTTGATACGAGCATGGGTATGCCCGCCTCGTCCATTATCAGAGATTATTCCTCATTCATATTGAGGCCATGTAATATTGTTTATTTTTTGCAGCTTCCAAGGGCCGTGGATCCAGTCTCCAATTAGTCTCTTCTCCTCCCCAAAACCCCAGAAAAAAGACAAAAGAACTATGATGTCTATCGGCCATACGATGAGCTCCTGCCCTCACACATCAGGGGGCAATCTATTAACACCTAAAAAGTGCTCACTAGCTCATTTCCTTATTCACATGACCCATTTGTCCACTTTTTCCACCATCTGAGCCTCTAAAGCCAACAAAAGGTCACCAAAAGACCTTAATACACCCCTTTTCCCACTCAAAATTATTATTTTTCCTAAAAAAGCATAAAAAACCCTAAAAAAGGGTCCAAAATTCCCAAAAATATTAAAAAGGGAATAAAAATATTAAAAATATTCAAAAAAGGAAAAAGGAGGGAAAAGGTACCTAAACCATGTTGGTCAATACCATTGGTTTCCACAAAACCATAATGGTATTCCCCACCACCAAAAACTATAAAAAGGTGGTAGGGGCTCCTCATTTCACATCCATCCATATTCCTATCCTCATGCTGCCAAAATATCCCTTGAGCTTTTGGCCATTGTAGCAACCTTGGAGAAAGGACCCTTTGGAGTTTGGAGCTGCTCACCCTTGGAGCTTCTCAACTATCTTCATCACTTGGAGGTATTATTATTGCAAGCACTTGCTTGCCCCCATTTTCAATACAAAGTTATTTCTTATATTTCTTGTTCTTGTTTTTTAATTCAAAAATGCACATGCTAGTTTAGTTTAGATTTAGATTTAGTTTATTGTTTTTGCTTAATATTGAAACTGCTGCGACTAGTTAGCAGGTGCCCATTGCACTAAGCTTGGTTGCAAAACCAAGCCAACACCCCTCATCACCTCCACCTTTTGAAGGAAATACACTGACACCTTCACCTCCACGGGGAGACAACACATAGAGAAAATGTTGGCATCAAACCTTTAATTCATGGTAATTCTAAATCTCCCTCAGTTACTTAAGTTTATTAATGATCCCATTCTTCATGGTGTAAATTTTCCAGACATTCCATCCAAAATCCCCTTGTATATTCTAAAATTTGAGGGGAAATAAGAGATGACCTGATAAACCATGCGATATCATGTCACCTCTAGTGCTCATCCAACAGTATAGTCAAGGATACCGTTCGCCTTCGATTTTTTCAGAGAACTCTTACATATACAAAAACCAAATGGTATGTTAGTTTATCATCTAGGACTTATTCCACCTTTGATTCCATTTATACCACCTTTCTCACATACTTCCAATTACCCATACGCCATGATTAAGGGCTTGAAATTCTCACAGAATTTCAACAAAATACCTCAACTCACGTCACAGGCCATATCCACAAGTGGCATACTAGATGTAGGACCTTATGCAAGATAGAAATCCAAACTCAAATTTTGTTAGATTGGTTCCTCACTATCACTCAAACCAATGATCGTGAAGGATATGTGGAAACCACATTGCCCAAAATAGGAGAAGAGGCCATCCTCAAGGCCCGACATTATGATCTATTCTATGCAAAATCTGGGTATTTGTATACCATCCTCCCTGATGCCCTGCGACATCGGTCTTTGAACCTAGTGCCTCCAGGAACATCACACTCCACTGAATGGCTTATTGAAACTATTTATGATAAGGAAAATGCTCCCCAAATTCCAACTCCTATGCCATACAATGTGGCACATCTGTACTTGCTAACAACTATAACTTCCCCTTTCATCGACCAAACAACATAGATAGGGATATGAACAATGAAGGATTCAAAATTAAGCCCGAAGGACATATACAAATTCATAACAAGAATAATAATGTGCACAAGTGTAATAAAAATGAAGTATAACCACAGTGTAATAAATCTCATTCCACACACATAAATACATGAATTTACCAGCATAATACATCACAGGAAAGGAATTAGCATTATTAATTGCACATCAAACAACAAAGTATCATATCAAATACAAAGAAATGCTTATCTGGAACAAAGGTCCAAGTAATTGGTTGTGTAAATGCAATTTTCCGCCCAACCATAGGTACTTTGTCCAACATACACTCTTTCTACTGAGGATCCACCCCCAAGTTAGGGTATGAGTCCACCAAGGTTAAGGAGACACCTACATGCTTCTATCTCTCTACCCACAACCCCACTTTGCTCTTTATGCTTAGCCACATGCTCATGTAAGGACCTACAATAGTCTTACTCAAATTCCACATACTTGGCTCCACATTACCTACACCACACTGCACCTATTTAGGCTCGGGCATCCCCTTCACCTTCCCGTTCCCTTGGGCGATCCATCTTTCCAAGTGCATACCAGCGTGTCCATAGAAAGAGTCCAATTTTCTATGTTGGTGGATAACTACCTCTATCCCTTAGTCACGGCTTCTCAAACATATAACGACAACATAACTTAAGGGTAAGGTTTTTGGCCTCCAAACTCATCCACAACCATCTCTTCTTCTCCATCTACAATTCAGGTTTCAGGTTCTATATCAGGGTAAACGTGGTGTCTGGTGACTAATACAGGTAACGGATCGAGTTAGGAAAATGTTCACATAGGGCAGGGTATGAACATGAGGGTAGGTTTTGGGGTGCTAAGAAAATGGAAAAAGTAAGGACATTGAAGGATACCAAGCTGAAATCTTAAAAATTGGAGGGCATGTCCCCATCCACCACATCCACAAACTCTTCGATCTAGCGGTCAAGAAAGGTTTCCCTAGTCCATGGAATCATATCCTCATTATTCCTATCTTTAAAACGTCAATAAAAATAACTCCTCTAATTATCATACCATTATGATTAGCCCTCTCTTAGCAAAGCTTTACGATATCATCTTAGAAAAGAAATCAATGTATGGCTAGAAAATGAAGGTAAGTGGGCTAAAGGCTAGGTAGGATTTAGAAGAAACCACTCTACCAGATACCACCTCATTATGCTCAGGATCATTGCAAAGGAATGTTGTAATAGTAAATCCAATCTCTGTTGCTGCTTTGTGGAATTTAGGAAAGCTTTTGATATGGTGCCTAGAAATAATTTGTGGAACATATTAGAAGAGCTAAAAGTTCCTTTTGAGTTAAGCGCTACTGTGACAAGGTTGTACAAGACTTCCATTGCCAAATTTAAGATCAGTGAAGGGTGGTCTAAATATATTAATTGTGATATTGGAGTTAAGCAAGGATTCCCCCTCTCCCCTACCTTTTTTGGAATATACATCGATAAGATAGTAGGTTGTTTAGAAGAAATAGGTTGCACTAGCACGATCTTAGATGGGATAGTCATCATCCTCCTTCTCTATGCTAATGATATTGTTCTTATGGCAATGTGTCTCTTTGATATTCTAAGCAATTAAGAATTCTCAAGGATTTCTGCTCTACTATGGGTATGACTGTTAACACTGACAAAACAAAAGTTATGATTATCAAGTCTAGGAAGGTCACTTACACTAATTTTGTATATGACAATAACAACTTGGAGTAAGTGTCTTCTTACAAATATCTCAAAATCGATATTCATCACAAGTTCAACTAGAATTATAACATTAAGAAAAGGATTAATGGAGGGTGTAAAGCTTATTTTGGTGTAAAAAACAATTGTAAATCAACAAACCTTGTGATGTGGGATAAAATGAAGTTCCCTTTTGAAACTCTCATCGCTCCCTTTATCTTATATTGTTGTGAAGTTTTGGGTTGCAACATCTCTAGAGAATCTTGGAGAAATATTGAGCGAATCCAAAAGCATTTTATAATGTCTAACCTCAAAACTAAAAGAAATACACCCTATCCTATTCTCCTAATAGAAGCGGGCCTTCCCCCCATTGAGAGCATCTCTATGACAGGTACCTAATGTAGAAATACAAAATAACTAACAAGGGAGACCACAGACTTCCTAAAATTGCTTCAAAATTTAGTCAAGACCACTCATGACTCAAGAGAGGTTGGTATAAAGATTACATGGCTTGGTTAAACCATTGGGGGATTACCGAAAATGCCACTTTGCAAAATATCAATAATATTAAAAATATTATCACATATAAGTTTAAAGAGAAAATGCAGGGCATGAAAGAATTAGAGGCTAAAAGAAAATTGAGATACTATAAGGAGGTCATTAACCCTAATATGGAAGATCAAAGGTATCTCTCTATTTTAACTAGTTTGAAGAAGAAAATTAATATAGCCAAGATAAGAATGAACTCTCATGAGCGTCATAGTGAAACATGACGCTAATCAATTCCTAATACACCATGGGTGGAAAGGATTTTCCATCTATGTGAGACTATGAGCGTTGAGGATGGAAGTCACTTTCTCTTAGAGTTCCCTGCATAAACCCATATTACATCACGATTTCATAATATTTCCTACAATACAAACCTCCCTAACCTTCTAACTTGTCAAAACTATGGCGACCTTGGAATGTTTCTTTCTAAGCTTTTTGAGCATAGGAATAAAATTTTATAAAAATCCAAATAAATCTTTTCTTTTCTTCCACCACTTAGAGTTATGGTAAAAGTTAATTATATTGTTGTTAATATTCATATTCACCATATGTGAGTATTAACAGTCATCTTGACCCATTGTAATATGAAACCAAGACTCATATACATTGTATTTACATATGTATTATGTTAATGATAATTGGAGATATATGTTTATCTTTTCTAGTCTATTTTATTTAGTGTTACAAAAGTGGTATACGAGCCATATAATTCTTAGGGCATGCAGAGAATTGCAAGATGAATTTCTATTTTTCCATTCTCCAACCTATCCTTCATTTTTCATTGTCATTTCAGACGTGTGTTTTTGTCTACTCAAATGCATACTAACTCTTCATAATTGCATATTGTCATTTCTCCTACCTGTTTCTTAGCTTACATCTTCATGACCACGGTCTCATATGCCATGGTTTTGCACCAGAAATCATCGTAGTAAAAACCCTAAGTACAGTGCTCCAGCTCTCAAGGAAACACAAACCCTAAAATATCACTTCCTTGCTTTCATCCTTTCAAGCCATCATTACCAAGCTAGGCGGCAGAGGAATTATCTAGAGCTTAATCTTTCGATGAGATTTGAAATTGCTAGCATAAATGAAATTTTTGGTATATCTGCTACCTATTGGTATCATACCTCTGAACCCATGACCCGTGTAAAGATACATCAAACAAACCTCTACATGCCTTTGTTGTGTGCAACTTGTGTGGGATTCCCCTCTACACCTGCAAGCTAGTATTTTGAAGAACTAACACCCACCGTGAGTATAGAGTGCAACCTGCTATTTGCATTTCCTTCTGTGTATTATCGATGTTATATTCTTTTCAAACTAAAGTTTGATTAGACAAAGAACAAGAGTAAATCTCATTTTCCCATTCTTCCAACTCCAAAGCATTTTAATTAACTTATATAAAATGTACAATTCTCTTTCAATATCTGTTGTATTGCTCTTTCTTGATACTTTCACAAATACCTACTCAATGTTTGGCAAAGTTGCTTTTGCATAATATCCTACCACCAAAGAATTTATATAGTGAATGACACTCCATCTGCACCATTAATTCCATTGTTTTCCTCCTCATAGAGCACCTCGGTGAGAAACACCCCAGGAATAGCCATTAGTTGAAATCGATTGTTTTGATATGAGTTAGCAATATACTGCTCAGACTTTGCAACTTTACAGAAATAGATAGTTTTCTTGATAAGAAAGTGTGATTTTCTTTACAGTATCTTGGAATTTGGTTACCAAGATCCAATTTCATAGCTTGCAATCCATTGCTTGAACGCCCATTGCTCGCCACATGACAAATGGAACTAATGCACACATGAATGGCCAGGAAAACTAACACAATAATCACGACAAAGAGATCGAAGGGCACCTGGTTGTCGATGCCCGTGAACATGATGACACATATTACAATCGAGATTATTATTGCAACCATCATGAGGAATTAAATTGTATTACGAGGCCCAACTAGTGGACATTGTTGTAAAATACATTGGTGGCCTTGGCACCACAATAGAAAATTATCAATAATCAAAGGACTTAGAGAATCATAAATAATTCATTTTTGGAGATTAATTCAACCTGATAACGGACATCAAATTGTAACTTGCAAATAATGATTTTGTAAGTTGTATTTTTCCTTTTTTCTACTTGTAATAGTTATTTTTGTGAGTGTCAAATCAAAATTAAGTTGAATTGTATCGGGCCCATTCTTAGTATAAACCAACACTTTTAATTTTTTGAATTGGATTTCCAATTATTGAGTCTTATTGTCAAAGGGAAGGTTTGCAATAAGGACTCTTCTTTGTTGTCGAGTTAATTGTAATTTGGACCTACCTACATAAGGAGGCCTCATCTAGTCTTTAGAAATGGCTCGAACTAATGAAATATTATAGTTTTTGAACACTCTAATACTCAGTCTTATTGATAATATAGTCATAATCAACAAAGCAACTCTCAAATATGTGGTATCCTATTTGCAAGATTCACAAGACAAAGTTTGACTTTTCTAGACTCAATCACAATTCTAGCATGATGAAATACAATCAAGGAATCAACATTATGAACTAGTGCTTGTTCAGAAACAACCTTAATTTTTAGTTTGATAATGATTCTTATTAGTATCAATAGATGACCAACTCAGAGAAACAAAATCATATGCAAAATACCAATTCTGTCATGAACAAGTTCAATGTCATCTTTCCAAGCCCATCATGAACAATAGACATAGAACATGTATTAGATATGATAAAGAACTGACCTTTCATATTCCATATTATTCTAGACCAATATGGAGTTTCAATGTTTTGGATTCCTTCAATAAGATTCATCTTCACCTATTCCAATTTAGCATTAGTACCAACATTTTCATCGAATTGACCACATGGAGGATTAGTATTTTGATTTACATCCTTGTCAACATTGTAGGCAACATAATCATTCTTTAGATAGATGTTCAAAACTGAAGAAACATACAACAATAATGATTCACAATGGGTGGATCAATTCTTGGTGATGGCCATCAAAAACCAAGAAGATATACCAATCATAGCGATCCTAAGCGACAACCATAACATGAACCAATAGCTAGAGCCAGAGAGAGAGAGAGTAGAATTGTAGTGAAGAGATATAGTTAGTTCGAGAGTATTATTGTTCTGTGGTCATCCAAAACCACCCATTTAGTAGAATACATTAACTTATGTTAATAAGTGTTGTAGTCATCCTAAACCACTATATACCATTGGTTTGTGGTCATTCAAAATCACTAATTTAATAGAAGATGTCTACTTATACTAACTAGGTTTGTGATCATCCAAAACCACCATCTTCTAACCAGGTTTTTGGTCATCCAAAACCACCATCTACAATTGGTTTGTAGTTATCCTAAACTACCATCTACCATTGGTTTGTGGTCATCCAAAAACACTCATTTAGTAGAAGACATTAGGTTTTGCTAACGACTTTTGTGGTCATCCTAAACTGCCATTCACTAGGTCTGTCGCCATCTGAAAACCACCACATGGTTTTTGGTCATCACTAATTTAGAGAGCACTTTAGTGATGGGTTCAAGCATTTCTAGGTGCCCACTTCCATATTTTATCTCTCTTTCATAAAGATTTTGCGCCTCACAAACACCACTTGGAATTAATGAGCGGGATGTTAGAAACCTAATACTTTAAAGTTCTCGTAATAGTTAATTCTATTATTGTTACTATTCACATTCAGCATACACTCATCTTAGAGTCCAAAATACCTGGTCATATATATATTGTATTTATACATGTATCATGTTAATGAAAATTTGGTATTTACGCTTAGTATTCCAACAATTTATAATAATATAAACCTACACATTTAAATTTATATTTAATAAATCTTTACATTTTTAAAATTTAAATAATAAATGTAGAATTTAATAGTAAACTATTAAAATCATGTCAAAATTAAAGTTTCAAGATCCGTTTTTTTTTATAAAAATGATTTAGCCAATAAAATCATGAAATTTCACACCCAAAAATCCACAAATCTTACAAAATCTCAACATAGAAATATGCTAACAAAGTAAGATAACTTACAACTTCATATAGATAATAATTACAAACCAACCAAAGAGAACCACTTAAATTAATTAATTCCATTTAACGATTATATAAATAAAAACATTTTTTTAACTCTATATATTTAATTATAAATATATAAAAAAAAATTTACAAGCAAACTAAAGAGAACCACCTAAATTAATTAACTCCATTTAATTATATGAATAAAAAAATTAACTCTATATATTTAATTATATGAATAAAAACAAAACTATAAAGTAGATACCTTACTAATATGAGTATAATATTATTATTTGTAATTATCATAATATACATTCATACATTTATAATTTTATATTTATTATTTAAAAAATAATATATTATTGTTTTTAATTACCATAATATAAATTCATATATTTTTAAATTTATATTTATTATTAAAAATTAGTATATTATTATTTTTAATTAAATTTATATTTTTTCATGTGGGACAAATTGCTGTATTCGATACTCCAGAGTGTTCGTCATCAACCGACCAAAAAGTAGATGGATAGATGGATGGAGGGGTACTTTTGTATCTATCATATCCTTTTTGTTACGAATACTTTTGTATCTATCATATCCTTTTTGTTGTTTTCAATATAACAAAACATAGGTGCTCCAAGCTCCAGTGAAAATGGAAAATAACGAAATCGTTTGGACATATCCAAAATCGTTAAGAAAAAGATTGATTGATCTTGTTGGTAATAGTTTTAACAATTGGTGACAAAAAATTCCATCATGTCGAGAAGGAACTATGGGAATCTAAATGGAGGGAAATACAAAATTCTTGGTCTTGTCATAAGGGAGCATTCTCAAAGCAAGGAGCATTTACATAGTCACAATCCCTAAACTCATTGGATAGCAAAAGTTTAAATATATTCCCAAGGGTCGAAGAGTTCATGTCAATAGGACTGCAACTTGGTGTTGTTTGTTAAAAAGATAGAAAACCATGTTTGACTTGAGCTCATTGGATACCAAAAGCTGGAAAATATTATTCCCAAGAGTTCATATCATAATATGAGTGGTTGAGGCAGTTGGAATATTAAGAGCTATTAAAAGGATAATGACCTAAGGTGTTTGGGTTGGCATCATAAACAATTCAAGTGAAGAAGAAATATCTCAAAAAGAAAAATCTAAATGGGAAGGAAATGAGAGCAAAGTTTGTTATACTTGTGAGAAAGAAAGTGTACAATTTGGGAATCAAAGATAACTTGAGTGATTTCATGTTATATTTTGAATAATATGAAGGGGGTGAGTGTTTGTCAAAATTGTGAATTACATTTGAGAGAATAAGTCCAATAACATCGTCATAACATAATAATGGTACTTGTGAAAACCTATTGTAAAGGCACACCCTTGTATATGTAATACAAAATCTGAATGAGAATGAGTAGACATGTTATATGTATTCTTTGTGGTACTTTGGAGATTATCTTGAGTAGTTTTTTGTAATTTCCTAATGAGACATATCAATGATTGAATCCCACATGTTAAGGTTAATTAGGGTTCATTACCTTCTTTTTTTTCGATGGAATACACATCACGAGAAACCCTTCAGGTACTTGGGGTAAACTGTTCGGTTGCAGTTTTGGAAACCTAACCTGATGGGGACATCGAGTGAGGCCTGTTGCATGGTACCGGTACCAACACACCTTTAGATGTGTCCCCAGGGAGAGAGGGTCATTTTTTTTAGACCACACGAGGTGTTATCATACATTTTCTAAGTGAAGGTCATGACCAAACCCTTTGGTCCTTCTTTTAGGAGTAATATGGCTTAATGGCATTGATGACTGCCTCATTAAAGAGCTTGTAGCCCTGAGGTTGGTGTCTAGGGATCCTAGGGGTGGGTCACTAGGTCACATGACCCTCCACCTATTTCATTACTCCGGTGACATTTCTCTCAGCCGTGAGGCTTTTGCCTCTCTTCTAGGTCACCTCAGGCACCCTCTTGGTCCTTCTGCATCCTAGCGCCCTCTCTCCTTGGGCCTTTTCCAAGGATGACATCATCATCCCCATCAGGACATAATACATGTTCTAGGGGGGGTTGAGGGATTATCAGCATTGTTGGGGTTAGATGGGGTATGATGTCCCCCCCCCTTCCTACTCCAATCTTCAGTTTGGAGTATTTTGCTGATTTTTAGCTATTTTAGACATTTTTGGGGACTATGCGGAAAATGCCCCAAGTTACCCACATATTTGATTATTTTATATTATTTTATGTTATAATTTTAAGTTGACATGTTATAATTTTAAATTGACATTTTAAGGCATGTAGGGCCGGTTATTTTGTAAAAGTGAGTGTAAGAACATATAAATAAGATCTCCTCACTTCATTTTTGAATCACATTTCATGGGATAAAATTCATTATGCTACTTTTTTACCCTAGCAGGGCCTTATGAAGTGATGCACAACTCTTGGAGGGATGATTTTTCTTGACATTGGATGAAGTTGGATGCTTTCTTTGTCTTGCTAATGCTTTGTGGATGCTAGAATGGTTAGAATAAATCATGCTCAAGTAAGTATTTACATTTTTAAGGTTTGCTTGATGAATGATAGGTAAATATTGCATCTTGAATGATTGAATGGTATCCCTAAGGATACATTCTCTTTGAATAGGGCTTTTGTGTGCCTTTATATCATCATTGCATGGTAAAAATGCTCCCAAGAGGAGGTTTTTACAAAGTTCAGCCTTGGAGCTCCAACTTTGCCCTAGTTTAGGCTCTTGAAACCAACCCTATAGGTTGTTCCAAGAATCCCTAACCTAGTTGACAAGGATAATCACCTCCAAGAGGAAGCTTGGTCACCTTCCTCTAAGGCTAGGGTTTGGGGTAATATACACAAAAACCCTAAGTTGTCACTATTTTACCAATTTTTCTTGCATATGCATGTGTAAATTTTCATTGTCATGGTAGAATTAGGGTTATAATTAGGTCTGCAATTTTATGACTAAAACCCTAGAAAATCTTTTTTTTTTTTCAAATTTTTGGCCTTCCTAAAATTTTGTCCCTCTCTCCTACAAATTCGTCCTGCCTTCTTTAGCCCTAAAAACCATAGGGGGGGTTTTAGGAAGCCCTAAAATCTTAAAACATCAAAAAATTCCTAAAAAAAACCCTAAATAAAACCCTTAACGGTCCCAAATTTGCCCTAAAAAACCCTAGTGGCCGCCTCTCCCTTCCTCTTCATCCTCCTTCCTTCTTTTCTCCTCCTCTCCATCCCCTTTACCTTCTCCCTCACCCTCGCCCTTGTCTCCTACACCCTCGATCTTCCCTTTGGGAGCCTCCCCAATGCTCAGTTTCCCTCCTAGGAGGCTCGACCTTGTCCACAAGGACTCCTCATTGGATCAACCTCCATTTGCTACCCAAAATCGAGGCTGAAAACATCCTGTAACAACCTTCCACTCTTGTTGTCCTAGGTCTGCGATAAAATTGCAGACTGTACATTTTGACAGTCTCCTACCTTCTCTTCACACCTACACATGCAACAAAAAAGGAGTTAATTAATGATTACCCTCTACTACTGTTTTGACGTGCTGCTAATGTCAAGATAATGGTGGTCAGATATTTACATTTACATACAGTCTGGAAGTAACTTGTGTTGACAACAATAAGGAAGTGGTGAATAGTTGAAGGTTCATTGTTTATTTTATATGTTTAAAGTACATTGGATTTAGTATTTTTTTCACAACATTCATACATCTTTTGGATTAGCATATTGCTGTTACAAATTGGTCTCTTACTGCTATTAATACCCTCACATATAGTCTGAAACCAACTCTCATTTGGTTTTAAAAAAAAAAGGGGTTAATCATTGACATATTTTACAACTGTTTGGTGGACTGCCTTATGCCATAAAAGAGGTCTGAAAGTGCTTATTTGATGCTGTCATACAGTCTGAAAGTTTGTCTTACATGCATGAATAAAGTGATTAAAATTGGAGCTCACATTGTTTGCATCTTTCACATATCACTATTGTTACAAATTAATACTGAATTGGCTATCTTAATACTGTTAATACTCTCCTATGTGGTCTTGAACTAACTCTTATTTGGTTGTCATAAAGGGTGGTGAAATATTGAAACCATATCATTGACATTTTACATACCTTTATTGGAGGGGAATTGAGGGTGGAAGCCCACATATGCAGACTCCAGATGAAGGCCCACATGAGATTCTTTGAGTAAGAAGTCGTTGTTTTGTCGAAGGCCCCCTGGTGTACCTGCATGTATGAATCCACTTGAAGGATACCATCCCATGCAACATTGCGCTTCATCATCCCTTGACCGGGAAGGAGCTTCACATTCAAATAGGGGTTGATATTTAGAGGAGGATGAGAAGGGGCTATCTATTGTTAAGCACCATAATGTTGAATCCCTATCAAGGCCACCATGATATTTTCATCCATAAATATTTCTTGATGGATTATCCATGGCATATAAGACCTGTATAAGTCCTTAGTGGTTGTGGGTCTGGAACTGTCCACCTACAACTACAAGTCCTCTACTTAGGCAACATGGAGGTAGAATACCCAAGCACAAGAAGACAAGGTCCATTGCGAGCAATTCCTTCCCGCGAATAACCAGCCATAATATAAACCCAAGAAGAGCAATTTGAGAATGCCGAAGGGAGGAGAGGGTTATATTTCCTTGCACTATGATAAATCCCTCTTGCTTGACGTTAATGGAGATGTGCTAGAAATCATCCATAGTTGTCCTTCTCTATTGCCAAATCAAATCTTCCATATCCATCGACACCATCATACAAGACTAACTGTAAATGAGTCAAGGCTTCATACTTTTAAGTGTTAAGTAGCGCCTATTGAGTGTGTTGTACCTTGACGCTACAAAGGCCTCGAATTTATGCTTACTCATGTCATACATGCGGGATGATGGGGGCCTTGTCTCTTCTCACCCCATGTAGGTGATATATATTTATTATTTCAAAAAAAAGCATATTATTATTTTTAGTTACCATCACATAAACTTATACATTTTAAATTTAAATTTATTAAACTTTTACACTTTTAAATTATTGAAATTTAAAATAATAAATTATTAAAATCATGTAAAAATAAAGCTAAAAATCCACAAATATTATAAAAATGATTTAGTTAACAAAATCATAAATTTGAGTACACAATATGTAGATTTTACAAAATCTCAATATAAAGATACGATAGTATAGTAAGATAATTCACAACTTCATATAAATAAAAAACTACAAACCAAAGAAAAACAACCACCTAAATTAATTAACTCTATGTATTTAATTGCATGAATAAAAATACAATTTTTTTTTTTAAATAAGTTGTAGGATCCTTCTATTACTATCATAATACAAAATTTACAAAAACCTTATGGATGGATTTCCATCAAGGAAATGAGGCCAGCCATAAGGAGGTATTTAGAAAGATTTTATGTTCCATTGTTTTAAACATACATTTTGAACATAACAGATCAGTTACTACATTGATGGTAAACAAACTTCTCCTCCATCTATTCCTATGTACACAAAGACTATATAACTGAAAACCAAAACGAGAATAAAACTATCAAATTCCTTCTTCTATTCATAGGTACTTGGAATCTAATTGAACCTACAAATTATAAGGAGTAGAATTATCATGGATTGGATTCTATACCTCTGGCAGTGCTTCCAAGAATAGAGGCATATCACTGCACTTTGCTAGTAGGTCTAGCTTGGTGTCCATGACATGGATGTCCCCTCGCATATATTGTATGTGCCTCTGAATGTTGTACCTTATAAATTTTTTCTCCATAATCATTCTTCCCAAAAGGGTCCTGAGCACCCAAATATGATTCTCAGAAGTTACCAGCGCCCTCTCCCTGAAAGAGTCCTCAACTATGAGTCCCAACATTTTCTCCTTTAGCGATTCAACTTCCTCGATAATGTGGAGCGAAATGTCTCTCATGAAGGTCTCCTCCGAATGGTAGTTCATGTGCCTTCCATCACCCTTACGACTATGGGCTTGTTGCCTAGGATCCATGGTAGCCGAGCTATATTTCTGACCAATGATATACCATATCATCACCCAATGCCCTCTATGAAGTGCCCAATCCTTGCAAATTCAAATGACTCCCAAATTCCGGCAATGGAATGTCATTGCTTGCTCGTAGAGAAAGCGATTTTCCTTTTCCGTACTCCGCATCATGCCAGTTTGATCTCCCTCGCGTGGACAATGAATGTGAGGGGCAAGGAAAATTTTAAGGATCCATAATTTTCTTAAAGTGTAGAAACCTTGGCGAATCTTACTAATTATCAGATTTCCAACCATAAAATGTTTGGATATATTTAAAAAGAATATTCAAATTTATAAGGGTTTTATATAGTCTTTGGACAATTTTGACAATTTTTAGAGTAAGAAATTTTAATCCTATAGAATTTGGGCGAATATTATTAGAAAAAAAAAAGAGAAAATGACGTATATTTTTTTGGAAAAAACCCTCGAAAATTAGCCCATGGGATAAATTTTGCCCCAAAATTTTTCCATGGCGAGGGGAATCCTTGAAGTGCCTCTCCTTAATTTCATGCACCTTCATCGTCATTGGGGTGGGTAGGTGGCACCTTCTTTCCCCTTCGTGTTTCTTACCGTGTGTCATCCCATCCCGACGATAGATGCCTTTCATCACCCAGATATGGGGAAAAATAAAAGTTTGTTTCTTTGAAGTAAACAAAATAAATATTTATTATTTCTAAAAAATATCATATTATTTTTAATTATCATAATATAAACTTGTACTTTTTAAATTTATATTTAATAAACTATTACACTTTTAAATGATTGAAATTTAAAATAATAAATTTATGTTTAAAGGTAAACTATTAAGATCATGTCAAAATTAAAGTTACAAACCCACAAATTTTATAAAAATTAAAGTTGAAAATTCACAAATTTTATAAAAAATTTAGGAAACAAAATTATAAATTCAAATACACAATAAATAAAATAATCCAGAAATTTTATAAAATCTCAAGATAAGAATATGTAGTATAATAAAATAACTTACAACTTCATATAGGTATTAACTGCACATCAAAACAGAGAAAGACAACCACCTAAATTATTTAACTTTATTTAATAAAAAAATATATTTTGAAGTAGATATTTATTAATATGAAATGATATTTACTATTCCAAAAAATATTATATTATTATTTTTAATTATTTTATCTAATAATTTAGATCAAAATTATGTTAAAAATCTACAAATTTATAAAAACAATTTGAAGTAGATATTTATTATATGAAATAAATATTTATTATTTTCAAAAATATGATATTAATATTTTTAATTATCATCATATAAATTTTTAATTTTTAAATTTAAATTTATTAAATATTTTATATTTTTAGATTATTGAAATTCTCAAATTATTAGATTAAATATTTAAATATTTAAATTTAAATTTATTAAATATTTAAATATTAGATTAAATATTTAAATTTATTAATATTTTATATTCTTAGATTATTATGGTTAAATTATTTATTAAATATTTTATATTTTTAGATTATTAAACAAATATCATATTAGTATTTTTTAATTATTATAATATAAATTCATAATTTTTAAATTTAAATTTATTAAATATTTTATATTTTAAAGGAAAAGACAAAATTCTTGATCATGTCATTAGTGAGAATTCTCGAAGATATTCAAAGAGCGTTCTATACTTATTACCCGAACTGATTCGATAGCAAATCTTGGAAAATATTATTCCCAAGAGTAACTATGCAACTTGGTGTTGTTTGTTAAAAAATATATATATCATTTTGAAAGAGATCACTAAACGTATCATATCAATCCTTGGCCTGATTCCATTTTGAGTATCAGTGGCTTTAATAAGAAAGAAAGTATAGTGGAATTTTAAAGTTTTGTTTTATACATTTTGAAGGTTGAGATATTTTTATTTATTTTGATGTATAAGATTTATAGTTATTTATATTTTTTATTTATTTTTATATGGCTTAATGTGTTTTATAACAATTTTTTTTGGTTGTGTTTTAAAACACGCTTTAATACACTGTGTACATCTTATTCATACAATCTTGCAGGACTTGTCATACTTGTTCATATTCATACATTACATTCATCTTATTCATATAATGGATCATTCTCTTTTCCTTGTTCTTACCTTGGACAATGTACCATCAAATACGAAAATTAACTTAATTGACAAATTATACATCTTTTATACTTGATATTTTCTCTTAAAAATAATTATATTTGCATCCTAACTATGAAAACATATATAATCTGATTGTTTTTCTATATCCTCACTGACCCGATGATTCTTCTTATTATTACACTTTTCTCTTATGGTATCTTTCTCCATTCTCATCTTAAAAAGTAGAATTAGGAGCAAAGATCCTTGGTATCCATCTCCTACTAAAAGTTTGGTAAAAGATAATAAGAATTTTTTATAGTTAAATTGTAAAAATTAATAGATTAAGTATTATGCTCAAATTGTACCTTAATCTTAATTAAGAAATAGTATATGTATTGGATTTTCTAATTTTATTATTTCCTGTAGTTTCATTTGAGAAATGGATTAAGGAATAGAGAATGTATGGTACAATGCTTATGATTTGCACACATAAATTAATTAAGGGTCCAATTTCTCTAAAAATACATAAGCTTAGTTTTAAAATTTTAGACGTGTGAAATACAATGGTTATGTCTTAGTGCGACATTCATGTTGGTTGACTTATGTCGAATTGCTAAGTTCTTGGATGGTTTTTTTGTGTTCTCACATTCATCAAGGCATATGTCGCATTGACTATTGTTGACTTTGATTGACATACTGTTGACTTGGTTAAAGATGACTAACACATTTTAATGTGTTAAATTGGTAGATTTGATGTGTTTATCTGTGAGTCTAGTTGACTATGCTTGTTTTTAACGAAGTGGTCTAAATGTTCTATGTTTTGGACTTTTTGTGGCTATCATAATTAGAATAAGGTGATATAATCTTTAATCAAATCGTAATTTTCCATTGTTGAAATTTCATTTTGACTATACAAATGGATTCAACGTCCTCAAATACCCAATTGCATCTAGATTGTGGAATCTCAACAACTTATATCTACAATTCCAATAATTTCTCTAATTTTTAAACCAAGTTCTAATTTTTTAATTGATTATGATCATTATACATTATGAATGTTATAGTTTATTTTTGATAAACTAAATAATAGGGCGGAAGCATATATATTTTTTACTTGGATTTTTAATTATACATAGATAAATTGGTGAACTTTATAATTTAGGGTTGAAATGTGATCCCTCTTGATGTTTGATAAATCTACTCTTGATGTAAAAATCATATATTAAATTTAGATTTTTTAAATTTTAACATTTTTTTAATAAATAAATAATTTGAATTTATCTTACAAAAAATAAAATGCAAAATTAATAAATTAAAGATACATCTATCATTGTGCATATATAAAATTTTATTTACTTATTGAAGGAGGGATTTTTATCATTCAATTTCATAATATATCTAATATTAAAGTTAATGATTATGAAAACATTATAAAAACTTGACATAATTGAAAAGTAATTAAGCACATGATCCTTTAAATCCAAAACATTGAATACACTAACAAGGTAAACAAGATTGCATAGCTAATGCAATACATGTCGAGGTTATTACATTAGCTATAAATACAATGAATAAAAAAATAGGTTAATGTTAGATTGAAGTGATTGCATTGCCAAATTAAAATATTGTGCCTACAAAGACCTGGCTCCATCTGGTTCAGGGTGCATCAATTCTATTTAGTTCTTGTTTTCCAGTCAATCTTTTTTTTGACAGAAGTAAAAAACTTTTTGCTATTCATATTGATGAATCAAATAAGTTACATTTATACCTTACATACAAGTGTGTAGATCCAGTTCATACATAAATAAAATTGATACCTCAGCAAGTTACCAAAAACAAGTGGCAGATTCACCAGACATTAATTCTCCACAGTAATTCAAAAAATGTTCTAATTGATATTTAATCTATTGAGTTGTGCCGAAACGTAATCCAAAAAAGGAAAAAATTAAGAAACAACAACAAAAAGCCCCGGCATCCTGAAGTATTCAATAGAGTCTCAGTTGAGTGTCTTCAAAGAGGATCCAGTCCTGATATCCTTGAAGTTGAGCCCAGCCATCATCCAAAAATAATCCCACTTTAGAAAGGAAATTTGCTTTCACATTATAATTCCTCAGAATATGTGTGAATTGGACTTCCTCAAACAACCCAATCAAATCCTTGATATTTCATTCCCAATGAATAAGCATAGCAATAGTTGCATACATGTTCTTCTTCTTGAAGGTAATCTAATTGCATACATTTTTTCCTAATGAAGTATGTGTCAACACTTGGGAGCCAAAGAACCCTAAGACATGTCCTATATGGTAGTTTGAAAGCTCCTTTGTAATGTCCCCCATTTTGACCCTTGTAATATTTTGGGCTATAATGTAAATAATGTATGCATATTATGTATGATTCCTAGTGTGGAGCTCAAGGCCAAGGCCCCGCTAGTGAATGCTTGACCTTTAAGAGGCAAGTATTTGAAATTACGCTACCCATGTGCTAGAGAACCATGGGAATTGTAAATATGCTTTTTAATATAAATGCCCACAACTAGCTATGCAATGCAACAAGAGATGGGGGCATAATATTACAAGGAATTGGGAGGAGGATATTCAAACCCTTGAGCCAATTGAGTCAAGCCAAGTGTCAATGAGAGAACCCATGAACCCTCAACTACCCATGTTGACTTGTATACAATCATTTATTTCTCCCAAGAGTTGGTTGAAGTAGTTAATGCCTTGGGGAATGGGAGGTATGGCTGTCCAAATTCGAGTATGGGCAAGCCACCCTGCATGAAAAAACGTGTTTGGCTTCTTGGGCAAGAAAAGAGCCATGAATTTCTCCCCAAGCCATTACCCATCAACCAGCTTTGCTCTCCCATGAGTTTAGAGCTTCCTGGGCATTTCCCTCCATGAATTTCCTGTGTTTATCTTCATTTTCCTAGCTGGGAAGGGCGTTTTTGTTGTGGCTAATAGTGGGGAATAGAGGGGAAACGATTTGGGGTTCAATTGAGGCCGTTTTGGCCCACTGAATTCTCATACATCTGTGGGAGAAATCGGTTTTCTTCCCTAGGGTTGATTCCCTCTTCCCACAATCCGTTTTTGGTGTGCCCACTTTTTAGGGAAAACCCATAGACCCTATTCTGTGAATCCATGGTTGAATTGTGTATCCATGCCAATTTTGAGCTACTATGTCTAAAATAATGTTGGGGTTGAGATGGGTATCCATTGCTTTGGCCATGCAGGGTTTGAGAGTCCCAAGTTCCTTGTAGATATCATGCCCAGCTCGGGGGTGGTCTCTGAGTGCTGAAATAATACAGGCTAGGCAGAGACCTATGGTTGGGAGGAACGTTGCAGCGACATAGCTAGTTGTTTGGGACAGCATTGCATCAAGATGAGTATTTTATTTTGTATTTACTTTTGCAAATGTGTTAATTTGTTGACTGTGTTAAATTGAATAACAGTCATGTAATATGTGTGGGGATGAGTTCATTTCCGTTGTGCATGTTTGTTTGATTTCCATCTGCACACATTTGTTTTTAACTGTATGCTTCTAATGAATATGGCTGAGTTAATGAAAATCCCCATAGAATGGCATCAGGTTCCCTTCCTTGCATTGGGTCCAAGGGTGGGGACGTTACATACTTTATTTCCCTTTATCGCTAAGTTTGTGCATTTAGGGAATAACTCCCAGGTGTCTAAATTACCATGATTCCCAGTGGTTAACCTAATCTTCTTATATTACCACATAGAGAAAAAATGCACCTACTAGATGCCAAGTGTTATGGTCATAAGATCATACACATACACAATAAATAAACCCTAGCTTGTAGAAGGCCATGCCAATCTTTCTCAAGGGGGGCATTTATGATACGAAGGCTCCCGGGAGAGCATGGCCATTCTGAACACATCCAAAATGGCCATATTCACGTGTAGGGCCTGACATAAACCCATTCCGCTCATTGGTTTGGGTTTTGTGCCCCCAGAGCAAAACCTCAAAGTGTCCCTGAATGGCCATGGGGTGCATGGAAAAAATTCTCGTAGCACCAAAACCGTGAATCTGATTGTGAATTCATCGATTCCGATGGATTCAAAACCCATGGTTTTAGCTAACCCCCCACCCACACTGTTCCTCAAAGGCTCGAAAACGGTGCTATTGTGCCATCTCAGTAACTAGGGTTTTGCTTAGTGAAGGCCATGCCAATCTTGATCAAGGGGTTAATTTATGATCCAAAGGCTCTCGGCTGAGCGTGGACATCATGAACACATCCATAATGGTCACATGCATGTGTGGGAGCTGATGGAACCCAATTCTACTCATCGATTTGGGTTCTGTGCCCCCGGAGCAAATCCTCAAAGTGTTTGTGAATGACCATGAGGTTTCTGGAAAAAATGCCCATAGCACCAAAACCATGAATCCGATCGTGAATCTATCGATTCCTATGGATTCAGGACCCCGTGTTTCAGCTAGGCCCACCCCACACCATGCCTAAAACACGTGGAAATGGTGCTATTGTGCCATCTCAGGAACTAGGGTTTTGCTTAGTGAAGGCCATGCCAATCTTGCTGAAGAGGTTCATTTATGATATGAAGGATCCCGAGCATGCATGACCATTGTGAACACATACACACTGGAAATATGCATGTGTGGGAGCTAAAAGAACCCAAGTTCACTCGTCGGTTTGGGTTCCATGCCCCGGAGAAAATCCTCAAAGTGTCCATGAATGACCACGGGGTGCCTGACCAAATTTTCCATAGCACCAAAACCGTGACTCCGATTGCAAATTCGAAGATTCTGATGGATTAGTGACATCTGGTTTTAGCTAGGGGTCCCCCCACAATGTGCCTCCAACTCCCGGAAATGGTGCTATTGTGCCATCTCCAGAAATAGGGTTTTTCTCAGTGAAGGCCATGCCAATCTTGCTAAAGGAGGTCAATTCCCATCCGAAAAATCTCAAGCATGCATGGCCATCATGAACACATCCACAATGGCCATATGTACGTGTGGGAGCTGAAAGAATAAAAGTCCACTCGTCGGTTTGGGTCCTCTACCCCTAGAGCAAATCCTTAAAGTGTCCTTGAATGGCCATGGGGTTCCTGACAAAAATACCCACAGCACCAAAACCGTGACTCTGATCGCAAATCCGTCGATTTTGATGGATTTGGGACCCTTGGTTTCAACTGCAGGATGTCACACAACTCAATTCTGCTACTCGCTTCGAATTCTATGCCCCGACATGGATTTGCCATGTGTTCCTGAAAACTTCTGGGAGGCGATTTTAGAGGGGCCATAAAATAATCACCGTGGCTTGGATTGATGAACCATCAACTCCGTTGGATTCAGGACATCAGATTAATGCTAGGAGTGCCTATCTCCTCTAATCCTATTGCCTAAATCTCGTCTTGTTTGACAATTTGAAAAATAGGGTTTCCCTTGGTAAGAGACATTGAATTGTTTGCAGAGAGTAATTTATTGCATAATTTTTGTAGATTGATGATGATGGCGGTGGTGTTGGTGGTTGTGGTGGCAGTGGTGATGATTATGGAGGCAATGATGATGATGATGAAGACACCAGTGCTACCATGATAGTGATGATGATGGTAATGTAGACAACAATGGGCACCATGGAGATGACAAAAAAGCATTAAACTTTTTTTGCCAAGATATGAACATCATTATGATGTTTTGTACACAACATATGGGTCTTAAGACCTTGATCATAGTTGATGAGGAGCACCAAGATATCAAGGCACATATGATGTTGTCATGGCTCCCGGGACATGTGTAGGATATTAATTCACCACACTGGCCCTATAAAGGAAATATTTGACTCATGAATCTAATATGGGAAACATTATGAATTTTCTCATACCAAGGACATGTGTCATTTCCAATACCATGTTTTCGTGATGAAAAAAATGTCTCGGGTCCCAAAACAATATTTTAGGGTTCATTAGCCATGCACATGGTTTATAAAGGGAATATTTGGATGATCAATGTAATATTGAAATCATTATGAGGATCTAGGAACCATATATGGGTATTGGGGACACCTATATTGGGGAAGGTGTAACACCAACATCTTAAGTCCCTAAAATGTTATTTTATGGTTCATGAACGATGCATTGGGTCCCAAAACACCACACATACCCTATATATAGAATCTCTGTTCCATGGGTGTAATATTGGTGTCAATACAAGGTTTTTATCATAATTTATGGGTCTTAGGGATTGTTGTATGCACAACAGATCCCATCTTAAACATAAGATGGGAGCCCCTTTTATTTATTATTTGTTAGGATTTGTATTTTTTGTAGTTCACGATGAACTTGATTATTTTCCTAGATCTCTTATATTATTTGGATTGTCTCCATTTTTATTGATCTCTAGCTTGTATTTGCTTTTTGATTCATTTGAGTTGGTTCCATGATCTTGGTCGTTAACTTACCATGTTGTCCTTCACATTCCCCACCTAGATTTGGTCTTCACTGCATAAACTGATTATTCAAGAGGATAGCTGGTTATTACCTTCATTCTGGGATTTTCATTGATCTTATGATTTCTTCTCTCATGAGTTTAGATATTGCATTAATTTGATATTTAATCTTGAAGGAGTTTTATTTTCACTTTTGCATGCCTAATAATATAAATATTGTAAATAATCTTAGTTTTTTGGGTTTGTTTGCTTATATTGGTTTAACATTTGTAATGTTTAAATTAAGCTTATTTAAATCTTTTAAATATTCATGGTCATGGTTTGAATTTCATTAAATAATTTGTGTATTTTATTAAATCCATATATTTATACACAATTTGATTTGATGAAAATTAAAAAAAAACACACATGTTTTAGTGAGTTCTAATTTCTCTAATTCCTATGAGTTTTTTGTTTTATGATTATTTGGGAATTCGTTTTTTGTTTTATGATTATTTGGGAATTAGTGGGATTAAAGTTCAATATTCACAAATATAAATTAGTTTGATCATGGATAAATCTTTTCTTCTCAATAAACTGATTTGATCTTGAAAATACAATTTTTGTTTTTCCCTTTTGCAATTTAAAAAGATTCTCATTTATTATTTTGCCAAAAGAAACATTATTATTCTTTTCTTGCTATTATATTCTTGCAAAATGATTATGTTTAGAACCTATTTATGGAATTCATTAATTCTCCTATATTATAGAAGAGATTCTTTCCCTATATACATAACTTGTTTCCAACATTTATTTTCTTAAGAATTAACTTGTAAATTGTTTTGGTTTTACTTCCAGGTTTATAGTTTTTCGATATTGGATTTTCTTTCACCTTGTAAATATTTCTAGATTTTTAATCTTTTCTCTATTATTGTTTTATTTTAATTTACTTCATTCAATATTAAAAAAATAAAAAATAAAAAAAATTGCATTTTTTCCAAGCTTTTAAATCCTTTTACGCATTTTTGCGGATTGCAGAAACTTTAATTTTTGTTAAAATTCCAACCTTTTCGCAATCTGTAATGCATAATGCGGAACCTTTAATTTTAATTGTTATATTTTGATGTTTCCACAATCCGGAAATGCGGAATGTCGATTGCGGAAGGTACAAATTTTCTCATTTTTAAAAAATCATTTCCACAATTCGCAAATGTGGAATGCGGATTGTGGAAGGGTAAATAAAATGGTTCGGACCCTAAGTTTCTCTTATGCTATGTTTTAATTTAATTTCAAGTCTGTAAATTTTGGTAATTTCATTTTTACTTAGAGTTTTTAATTTTGGTTTTGATTTCATTTTCGATTTTGATTTGTTTAAAAATTCAAAGTTTACTCCAGACATTTGATTTCCGATATTTTGAGAATATTGATTTTGGTTCTTATTTGTTTTGGTTTTATTATTTTGGAAAATAATTAGTATGAGATAATGGATTTAATTGTTAGATCAATGGCCATGATTCACCCAATAATGAAATCCACGGCTGCTGAGCCTTAACTTCCGGGAGCAATATCTTGAGATTTATAAATCCAAATCAAGCTTGAGATAGCTCGTTGGAAATATGGAAGGATGATGAATGATTATTTTTCGAATTGAATAGATTAAACACCCCGAAAATATGTCTGAATAGTCAATTTCAGATTTGGATCAAAATTGCTTATTTTCATTATATTTTGGTTTGAAAATGGATTTTATTAATTTGGATTTCTTTCATTAGCTTTGGAATGATGTTTTAATTTCTCTTTTGAATTGTACATGTGTGGATTTGGATTTGGAAGAGTCAAAATGAAAGATTTACTTCTCAAATTTGGAGCGGTCAAAACGTGCCAAGTGGAAAGCAATGATATTTGGATGCAATTTCTGGAGTGATGAAGATGAATCTGGAAAATCCGAGACGTGGGTTTTGTGCAGAATATGCCCTATTAGCTTACCATCATGCAGAATCCTTAGAAAGTTCTTCATTTGGGAGATCTGACTAGTTTTCCAAAACGAAATTTCCTAGATTTTTCTCATGGACGGATTTGCTAAATGGAACAACTTAGCTACTTAGCTTAGCAATTGGGGAAAATGATCTTATCTTCTCCTGTAATTTATTTTGTATAAATACCTACCTTCTATGCTTTGAGAGAGGAGGGGGGGATCTCAGGAGAGACAAATTTTATTTTATTTTTTTTGAATTTGGTTTGTTTTCTACAATTTATTTTCAGAATATGTTGATTGTTATCTTATATTCACCTTCTGTTGCCTACGTTTAAATCTCAGAAGTTACTTTCAATTGCATCATGAATAATTTTCAATCTGTGATGAGCATAATTCTTGATTTGTCCTGATTTTCGTTCATTGCATAACCTTTAATATTTGCTAATACACCAATTGATATGAATATGATTTGTTAGCTTGATAATCAATTGAATACTAAATAAAACTAATATTTTTTTTCCTTGTTGATCAGTTTATGAAGAAACATTTTTTTTCCATTATGTTAGTTCTATTAGATGATTATTTTTATCCTTTATCATAGACTGGAAGAATGACATGAATTGATTGTCATAATCACATTTAATAAATTACACATTAAGTTAGGTTTGCATTTAGGATTTAGTTTCATTCATGATTCAAAGACTCCTCTTTGAGGAGAAACCATCGCTTAGTGGCTAACAAAGCCGTAAAACCCGTGGGAGTTAGTTATACCAAATAGCTTGAGGATAGGGTAATCCTTGAGTAGGATTATTTTAAGCCTTCGGTTGGGCTATCTCCCTTATGTTGTTTCCTGGGTTACTTCCAACATATCTAAGGCTTCAACAAATGACGCTAGAAGGAGGGCCTGAACCGACACATTTCCAATAATAAGAGCTAACTTTTATTTATTATGTTTTGATGGCTCTTTCCCAAATCCCTGCATGGGATTCTGATATTGCGTTGAGCCTACAAGGGTCTTTACATGAGCTCCCTAAAAAGGCAATTGATTTATTTCCAAAGTTCGATGGCGAAGGTAATGTTTCTGTCACCGAGCATATTAGAAGGTATGAATCTATTTTGCGTTTATTTAATGGCATACATGAAGATGTTGCTTGCATATTGTTCTCATTTACCTTCGAAGGTAAGGCTTCTCTTTGGTTTTATTTTTTACCTTTGAATTTAATTTCTAGCTGGTTAGAATTTAAGAATTTTTTAGATATTCTTTTGAAGATTATGATATAACTGAAATTCATCAAAATCTGAGTCAAATGCAGGTACATGATGGAGAATCAATTTGAGATTTTAATACACGTTTTCGACAAGTGTATTATAGTTTACACGAAGAAGATATGCCTTCAGCACAACTCAATTTTCGCTAGTATGTTGGATCTCTTCCTAAGACTATGGCTATATTCATCTTATGTGAAGGAATGGCAGATTTCCATGAAGCATGCAAAGAGGCTTAAAATCTTGAGAAAGACTTGAAGAGGTGTCCTTTAGATCATTTTCATCGTTCTGTTTCATATGATGTTGAATCTGTTGAAGAAGAATCAAAGGTTTCACAAATGGTTCAATTAAGTAAACAAATTAATAATTTTTACAATGAAGTTATGTCCATTGAAAAGGAAATAAATATTCAAAATACTTTACATGATTTGAAACAAATAGTTTTTGCATCTAAAATTCCATCTTCCTTAGATACAAAAAGAAAATTAGTTGCAAATTCCAATCGTTATTTTTCTCTTTCAAATGAATGTGAGTACGATGACTGTTTCACATCTTCTCTTCATTATTTGTAATCTCAATTTGAAACTGTTGAAGAAAATTTTAATCCCAATACTTCCAATCTATGTAATGAACAATTTGTTCAAACGAATTTTGAACATTTGCATTTTTCTCAATTTCATCTTAATGATCCAACTATCAATAAAAATGAGGATTTCAAGAATTATGAAGAAAATTTCTCATGTATTTCTAATGATTTAAAAGGTCCTCCTCCTATAAGTAATATTCATTCTTCATCATTTAATCAAATGATGGATATTAGAATAGAAAATTTTGAAGATGCTAATTACACTTCAGATTTTAAAGACGATGTTGATTCTACTCATTTGCGAAATCTGAAAATTATTTTCTTCATCCTTCAATTCTGATTGTTATGAACAAAATGAGAACGATAAGTCTTTAGAGGATGAGTTGGCTGAAATTGAGATTGAATTTCAAAATATTTGTTTCAAATATATTTTTTTCTATAAATCAAATTTTAAATGAAAAGTCATTTTGGTCAAATAATTTGAAATTAAATAAATCTGACGCACTTGACAAGAATGAATATCTCAATAAAAATCAAGAAGATGAAGTTAATCATTCACAAGATTGAAATTCCGATGTTTTCCTTTAATGCAATAACCATGCTATTTTGAAAAATGGAATATTCTGCACTTTCAATTTTGATGAAATTCTTTTGAATCATTATTTTAATAATTTCCAACCCACTTTTTATGATCCAATTTATTTAAGGTTGGAACAATAATTTTTGAACCATTTTCCATGTTATTTTCATGTCTTTGTAAATAAGAAGCTTAGTTTAGTTTTTCCAATTTTTGGATCTTCATTTTTAATATTTTATTGCTGATGCATCATTTGTTTTTTTTTTTGCAGGTTCCAAGTTGCTAGATTGGCTCCATTGGAAATTTGATTACACTTAGTTTTTTTTTACTTTTAGAGTAGTGTAGGAGTATGTGTAGAATAAATTAGTTTTGATCATTTCTTTAATAATTAGATTACTCTTTTGGTTTTCTTCAATAAAATATTTGTGATGACAAGCCAAGTCCAAGTTGGAAACAACGCTTCTTCATATGCATTCAGGGAAGTATTTTTATCCTCTTTCACTTTCTATTATTCATGCTTTCGCTTATTATTTTATTGGTTCAAGGCATTCATGTTTGAATTATGTATTTAGTTTTAAACTATAATGACCTTGTCATGAAATGTTTTGAATTAATTATTTTTCAAGTTTTAAGAGCAAGAATATTTTGAAATGAGACAAAGTAATTAAAATTAGAACCTCTTCATTACACACGCATTTTAATCTTTCCTGGATATGCACTTGAAAAAGAGGTTTTTACATATTTTGGTGTCGTAAATTGCACATAATTTAGTATAGTATTATTTCATTTTTATTTCTTTATGTACATAATCTTTAAAGAAAGGCCTCATTGTTCTAAACAACTTTATGCGACAAATAACAATGTTGATCATAATTCTTTAACCAAAGGAAAATAAGTTTATTTTAAGAGTTTTATTATAATCAATACAATTAATCGATTCAATACATTTACAATTTATGAATTGATATAATTACTCTCTTTACAATAACAAATTCCTTTGATTCTACAAACATGACAACAAATCTCACTTTTGTTTGCATAAGACAATTTGTTAAGGCCTACTTTTACAATTATTTTACATTTTAATTTAGTTTTCTAATTAAAAGGTCTTCCATTGGCTCAATAGCTCATGTGGTGAATGATATTATCAATCGAATCTTTAAAGTAAAAGAATCTGTAATTACATTTAAGGGTTTTTTTTTCAAATAATTATGTACAATTTATGAATTGATACAATCTAATCCACTATTTATCACCCCTATTACAATCAAATTATTTTCTACGACAAAACTTTAAACACATATTCTCCCACATGAGATGTTAGTCATAATTGTAAAGCCTCGTTTGCTTTAATTTTATTTTGGTTAGATAACTTTTCATTTCATTTTCAAATTGTTTGATTAGGCTTGGATTTCTTAGTTTGATAATCATTTGCATTGGGGCGAAAGGTTGAAATGTTAATTATCAAAAAATCGATTTCAATTCTTTATTTTGAATCATGTTTTTATTTATCAAACCTTTTCTAAAATTTAATTGATAGGGGATTGTTGGTCCTTAGTTAATGATACTCTAGGGTATGTCAGTCATTCTAAGCCTACATCTTTTAAAGTCTTGTATGTGAAGGAATATTTTCAAGGTGATTTTCAAGAAGAGACCATCCCTTTTCCCGTGGTGGAACACTTTCCAAGTTTTACCTTCATACATAAACTTAGCTGCATCGATTATCTTTCTCCTTTTAATTATCACAGATCAATACACAACGCTATTTTTTAAATTCGTCATTATGTTCTAATTGGATGCTTCTTTAGGGAAAACTGAGTGGGGCTTTAATTGTTATCATTTCAAATCTCTTAACGCCATCTCGCTCTCTTAAGGAGTATAGTCACTTCCCCATCCGTTAATTAATCTCTTATGAGATTAATATTAAACATAACCCAATCCTCTTCTTTAACATCTCTGGGAGTGAGTTGGGAAAAATGAGGTCTTATTATAAGTCGACCTGTTCATTATCATACCTTCTTATGGAATGACTTTATCAATATCTGGTCACCAAGCCAGGATACTGGCTTGTATCCACAAAAACGATTGCAAGACGAGGGGTCTCATCACGAGCCAGCCCACTCATTATCTATAAGTTGATGTGAATGGCACTGTCACAATATGATCACCAAGTCATGACAGTGTTTTCCAACTTCTTTCCAAGGATGCAAATCTTTAACAAGGATTGATAAGCTTTGCATATTTAACTGGTGGATGGGATAAAAACAATTTATTGGGTTAAAAGGTAACCCTGTCGAGGCTATAAACACCTACTGGAAGCAGGGCCGTGCCTGTAGTATTAGAGGTAAAACATTAAGATAACATCTTCTTGTCATCACAAATTGTTCATTTAGAGCATGTTTCAATGAAGAACATATTTTGTTGGAAATCTAATCAATTAGTATTTTTCGTTGCATTCCAACCGATAGTTAGAAGAGAATCATTAAACATCAATTGCAGCTGGGTAAATATTTAAAAGGTTGACTTGTTAATGTGGTACACATGTTCTAGGGAAATATTTCTTCTTGTTAAAATCCTCATCTTTCATCTCCTTATACATGTACAACTGCTACATTTTCTAGGAAGAGACAACTACTTCACCCAGACAGTCGCCATTTGTTGTATGCACAACAAATCCCATCTTAAACATAAGATGGGAACCCCTTTTATTTATTATTTATTAGGATTTGTATTTTTCGTAGTTCACCATTGAATCAATTATTTTCCTAGATCTATTATATTATTTGGATTGTCTCCATTTTTACTGATCTCTAGCTTGTATTTTCTTTTTGATTCATTTGAGTTGGTTCCATGATCTCGGTGGTTAACTTACCATGTTGTCCTTCACATTCCCCACCTAGATTTGGTCTTCACTGCATAAACTGATTATTTGAGATGATAGCTGGTTATTACCTTCATTCTGGGATTTTCATTAATCTTATGATTTCTTCTCTCATGAGTTTAGATATTGCATTAGTTTCATATTTGAGCTTGATGGAGTTTTATTTTCACTTTTGCATGCTTAGGATCATAATATAAATATTGTAAATAATCTTAGTCTTTTGGGTTTGTTTGCTTATATTAGTTTAACATTTTTAATGTTTAAATTAAGATTATTTAAATATTTTAAATATTCATGATCATGCTTTGACTTTCATTAAATTAATTTGTGTATTTTATTAAATCCGTATATTTATACACAATTTGATTTTATGAAAATTAAAAAAACACACATGTTTTAGTGAGTTCTAATTTCTCTAATTCCTATGAGTTTTTTGTTTTATGATTATTTGAGAATTAGTGGGGTTAAAGTTCACTATTCACGAATGTAAAATTCGTTTGATCATAGATAAATCTTTCCTTCTCAATAAACTAATTTGATCTTGAAAATACAATTTTTGTTTTTCCTTTTTGCAATTTAAAAGGATTTTCATTTATTATTGTGCAAAAAGAAACATTATTATTCTTTTTTTGCTATTCTATTTTTGGAAAATGATTATGGTAGAAACCTATTTATGGAATTCATTAATTCTACTATATTATAGAAGAGATTCTTACCCTACATACCTAACTTGTTTCCAACATTTATTTTCTTAAGAATTAACTTGTAAATTGTTTTGGTTTTTACTTCTAGGTTTATAGTTTTTCGACATTGGATTTTCTTTCACCTTGTAAATATTTCTAGATTTTTAATATTTTCTACATTATTGTTTTATTTTAATTTACTTCATTCAACATTTAAAAAAATAAAAAATAAAAAAACTTGAATTTTTTCCAAGCTTTTAGATCATTTTATGCATTTTTGCGGATTGGAAACTTTAATTTTCATTAAAATTCCAACATTTCCGCAATCTGCAATCCGCAATGCGGAACCTTTAATTTTAATTGTTAGATTTTAATGTTTCCGCAATCTGCAAATGTGGAATGCGGATTGCGGAAGGTAAAAATTTTCTCATTTTTAAAAAATCATTTCCACAATCCGCAATCTGCAAATGCCGAATGTGGACTGCAGAAGGGTAAATAAAATGGTTCGGACCCTAAGTTTCTCTTATGCTATATTTTAATTTAATTTCGGGTCCGTAAATTTTGGTAATTTCACTTTTACTTAGAGTTTTTAATTTTGGTTTTGATTTTGTTTTCCTATTTTGATTTGTTTAAAAATTCAAAGTTTCCTCCCGACATTTGATTTCCGATATTTTGAGAATATTGATTTTGGTTCTTTTTTGTTTTGGTTTTATTATTTTGGAAAATAATTAGTATGGGATAATGGATTTAATTGTTATATCAATGGGCATGATTCACCCAATAATGAAATCAACGGATGTTAAGCCTTAACTTCCGGGAGCAATATCTTGAGATTTATAAATCCAAACCAAGCCCGAGAAAGCTCGTTGGAAAGCTGGAAGGATGAGGAATGATTTTGTAATTTCTCTTTTTTAAATTTTTATTAAAATGCCCAATTTTTCACTTTTTCCTCAATTTTGACCTTTGACTAGTTTTGATGTCTAGGTCTCCAAATTGACCCAAATGATCCCAAATATTCTGAGGAGGTATATGAATGATATTAAGAATTGAATATGATGTTCAGGGATGAATTATGGCCCTCTGAATACTTCTGCAAACTTGTTTAAGATTCTGGATCAAGTATGGAATTTTACTAGCAATTTGAGGTTCAAATCCCCGTAGGATAAGTTCTGGAAATGGATCTCCAAATGCCTCCAAACCCACTCGAAATTATGAACAGAGGTAGGGGATGTATAAAGTACATTATTTAAGTCTCCTATGCAGCATTAATCAATTATTAAGTATGTTATAACCTTCTCCCAAAAAACAACAAAAATCACTAGTTCGACCTTGGGGGAAATGGCATCAAATCTTCTCCAAATGTAATGAAACTTCACAAAATGAATTGAAATACTTATATATGGAACATGAAACTTGTATAATACATCAATGAAATTCCATCCATAAATAAACCATCAGTATTTTACTTATCTATTTGAATCCATCAACATTACATTGGTTCACAACAAGGTAGTAGGGAAATGGCATTGTTTGTCCATTAATGAGCAATTTAACATATTTTTTCTTGGAATCTCGACTTGTGGATCTTATGAGATGGTTATTACATAGATATATATCAGATGACATGTACATGAATTCTAAATTTCATTCCTTCACTACTATATGCAACCACAAGAGCGCTATGCAAGAGCTATGGGGAAAATGGCACCATTTCTTCATTAAAAATCACATTTATACATTTCCACTTGGAATTTCGACCTGAAAATTTATGGAGATGAAGAAAATAGTAGTTAATTCATATTATAAAATAAATGGTGCATTAGAATCTCCCCCAAAGAGTACAATAGCTCACCAAAAACGCCCTCCCTTAAGGAGCAAGAATATGCCATCAAAACTGGAAATGGTTGAGAGAAAGTGTTGCACTAGAAGAAACCATGATCTTCCATATAGATTACACCTGCAAGAAATGACTCCATTAAAGATCCAAATTAAAGGTCTGAATGGCCTTTCCAATTACCAACTTGGACGAGAATCTTTCACCCTCGAAATTGGCTAAGGAAAGAAACTAGTCATCCACTAGCTCTCCCTCTTCACAAATGCAATTGCAAATTCTAAAAATGATCAAAAGCTGTCATTCTTATTTGTTCATGACTTTTATAAACTTATAATGTCCTCCATGGGTCAAATTCCTTCCAAGATATTCATGCCAACTCAATTTGGGAAGAGATTCCCAAGTATGCCACTTGTCCTTCCAATTCTAGCCCTCTCCTTCTCCCAATTCAAATTGGTGTCTCTTTGGCTGCCCTAACTCACTTGAGCGCCCTCTTGGAGGCTATTTTTATCCCTGACATGTCATAAATGTCATGTGTCATCCCTCAGGTATGATTTGTGTCATAGGTGTCATAGTATCTTCATCATTGTTGTCATAGAGCCAGGAAATCTAGCCCAAGTGTCTCACTAGCTCCAAATTGCCTCTTCCTCTTCCATGGGAGTTATTCTTCCACTCCAATTCGACCTTATATGAATCATGCCAAGTATATTGACCTTCTAACTCACCCCAAGAACATTTTTCTTCTTATGGATTCGAAATGGCAAGAGTAGGATGCCATGTGGCATGGCAAATCTAGCTTGTGTGGGTCCCACATCCTCCATGTGTCTCAATGATCAATTGCCACTTTGATTTTTACTTGTATTTATTTATTTATCTTATTTATTAAATATTTATTCCATTCTAATGTGCAAACATCATTTATTATCCTCCTTATTTCAAATCCCAAAGCTTCCACCCTCAACCTAGAAAACTAGTAATTTTCCTCCTAGGCAATATTTTGACCCTTAACATCAATTTGACAAACTTTCATGAATATGGTCATTAGGATTAGGCCATTGTGACCCAATGCCAAATTTGGGACATGACAAATCCTCCCTTCCCAATATTGCTTGTCCTCAAGCAATTTCAAACATGGGTGTTGAAGAACCTGCTTTCTGTATAATTCTTTGAAGTTGCCACTGAGTTGCCCAACTTTGAGTCTTCGAGATTCCATGTTGATTTTAGAGAGGGACCACCGTGCTTGCTGTTGCACTAATATGATAAAATTCACTTTATTATGTGGGAAATCCATCTCCCATACTGCTTGTTTCCCAAAAATTGATACCGATGAAACAAAAATTATTCCAGGGTCCCATTACTTGTATTGCACCCCAACAATTAAGAGTGCTCTCCAACCCATACCATCAGATAAAAGGATTCCTGGATCCCATTTTCTTGTATGCATTCTTCCAAACATCACGAGTACAAAATATATATCATCAAAGTACATAACAACATAATGAAAATGTACATCAAGGAGATGCTTCCTCAAAGAATTATGAAAGTGCTTATACCGCTAAGCAAGTAGACCACCATTTTCCAAGTGCATACAATCAGCAAGTAACCAATCAAATTTTCTCCAATGACATAGGTGAGGATCCCATGTCCTATAATTCTGATCTAAGAGGATATGATATGCATCAAAATATTCATCGATGTATTCTTTCATCCAAGAAGTGAATGAAGAATCTCCACTAGAATATGAACCAAATAATGAGCAGAAAAAACAAGGAGACTTCAAATGACCCAAAGAAATATCACCCATACGTCCATGAATGTGAGAATCATAAAGATCTAACAAAGTATGTAGCTGCCAAAAAACATGTTCTCCAATCATAAGTCTATGCATCCAAGTGTTGGATGAAATTCCTCCAACATCAAATGAACCAAGTGTCAAGCAAGAAAAACCATGAGTCTTCAAGTGACTCAAATGCATATCATAGGTGCATCCATGTAGACGTGCATCATCATAAAGTAAAAAATGATGCTGCTGCAAATGTGAGTAAGAAATTGCTCCAACCATGTCATCATAAAAGGTAAATCTAGGATTTCCATACTCCTCATGTGGCACCATAAAAAAGAACCCTTTCACCCATACTTCATTGAGACTAATGCTGCAAAACATGGAATTGTAGGATGTAAGAGAATAAACTAACTCACCCAAATGATCAAAAAGTGAAGAAGTTTCATCATGGGAAGGATCCATATGGGTAGTATCATGCAGCTCCTTGAAAAGTGTGAAACCTTTGTCATATATTGGTTCCAATGTAGAGGAATCATGCTCTTCTTTAAAAATTGCATAACCTTCATCAAGAGACAATTCAAGTTTCTCTTCCACCAAATCAAGTGCTTGGATCTCTTTAAGTTCATCTTCAAACACATCAAGCACATTCAAATTTCCACATTTCTCATGATCGATCATGTCATGAGAATCCTCCAAACAATCCACCATTTGACAATCTGAAACATAGGAGGAAAAACAAGTATCTTGCAACTTTTCAAGAAGTTGCTCATTTTGAATTGTGAGATTATGATTATCCTCATTATTCTTCAAGTATGCATCATGTAACATGTTGGGCAGGGCCCAAGTGGGTTGGAAAAATATACAAGTATGGAAAATCGCGAGTAGTGCGCTGCAGCAGGAAGAAAAGACAATTTTGATAATTGTGCATTGCACGCTGCGGCAGGAAGAGGAAGCAGTTTTGTTGAATGCACATTGCGCGCGGCGGCAGGCGATAGCCAATTTTGAGGTTTTGCGCGATGGAAATGGCTAAGGCGCGGTTGCGTAGTAGGACGATGTGCATAATAACGCATGAGCTATTTTTGGTTCAGAACATGGGTAAAGGTCAGGCGAGGACATGACCTATTTTGGATAAGGAACAGGTGGATGGCAGATGAAAGCGACTTGTTCGAACGTGTGGCAGCAAGCGGTTGAGAAGCTAGGCCACAACGCCAATGGCAACAAGCAGGCGAAGAAGTGGAAAGGGACAGGCCATGATGCAGTTGTAACCGTTTTCAGGACTGCGGCTGTCAGAAGAGCGTGTGAGCCACAAGTGGCCCAACTGGAGCAGACCGAGTAGGCTGTTGACGACAACAACTAGGGTGGCAGTTAGCCATGCCAGTTTTGGAAACCTTAGGGTTTTGACCTAATGATTGTAAAGACATGACCTACAGGCATGATATATAAATAAGGCACAACTTTGTAAGGGAAGGTTTACACTCTTCAGTTTTGGTTAAGTATTTGGGTATTGTAAAATATTAAACTTAGAAAATCCATTGTAAAGGCTCTGCAGCTGAGTGCGTAGAGACCTATCTGAGAGAAGAGATTCTGCAGCTAAGTGCGCAGATTAAGAACGGTTGTACCCTTCCCATT
This sequence comes from Larix kaempferi, assembly GCA_027924585.1. Taxonomy (NCBI): domain Eukaryota; kingdom Viridiplantae; phylum Streptophyta; class Pinopsida; order Pinales; family Pinaceae; genus Larix; species Larix kaempferi. The sequence continues at coordinate 12,065,904 of BSBM01000877.1, forward strand.
AAGAGCAATATTAACAACTGTTCTTGTGGACGTAGCCTCCATCCGGGTGGTGAACCACATTAAATTCTGTGTTATGTGACTATTGTGTGTTTATGATTGTTCATTTGCTTGGTATGAATGTTTAATGTTGGAAACTTCTGTTATGTGATTGTTTTTATATGTATTCGCCACAGAGAATGGGAATAATATGTTAAGTAATACGTGCACGGAGGAATGTTAAGTATTCAACATGTATGAATCTATCAATTGGAATGTATGAATCTATCAATTTGTCACACAGTGAACATTGAGTTTAAGCGCAGCGTTGGAGTGTGCAGTAACGTATGTTTATTAAACCACCTGCAACATAATGATAAGAACTTGGACAAGCTGAAGAGATAAGGAATGCTAAGTAGATTGGTTAGAATTAAACATCCTGGTAGGGATGCGCAATCTTGTTGATGCGCCGAGTCATTGAAGGTTGCTGCAAGGTAAGCTGTTGATAGCTTACTGTCGTAACGCAAAGGTATCCTGTATCACACAGTCATTAGAGGTGCAAGTGCGCAAGTGCAATTGCGCACCGAAGTACCCAACATGGAACAGAAGGTTCACGTAGTTGTTGTTTGTAGCAAACCGTAAGGCATTGTGCTGCTTATCATCCTTTCCCCCCCCATCGCATCACCCAATTGTGGAAAATTGATTCCGCAACCACCCCCTCAGCTTCGCCTCAGGTGAGACCTCACGCTGCACGCAGCCTATTGCCGAAAGGACCAGTGAATAGGGGTTTTGTTGGTTCCTTGAAACGCGAAGTACCTGGGTCTATGATTGAAAACCTCCAGAAGGTTATGTATAGCCAACAAATGGTTTCATTGCCCAGCTAAGACCAGTGATGCGATAGAGTGTTGGAAAGTAATGTGTGAAGAAGAATACCGGTTCCCATTGGGTTCAGACAATTGGCATCCCGAAAAGAAAGAGATCTGGGATTGGTGTGACAAGATTGAAAGAGATTTTGCAAGAAAAGAGAACAAACACCCGCGTCTATCTGACGTAGAGTAGTTGAACAGATACTTGTGGAGATAGATTCACGAGATTTTCTGGGCTTCATTTGGAAACGAGTTGCACAAGTGGATCTCGCGTCTCGTAGAAAAGAAAACCTGTTTTCAAGGAGTAGTACCTATAGAGTGGACTCCAGAGCTCACAGCGCAGCTCAAAGCAATAGACAGCCCACTGACGGGAGCAGTCGACTTCTGGGTCGATAGTATACTTGAAGGATTTGTGACCGAGTTTGCTATAGACACGCTGAATTCCTACAGTCAAGCTGAAGAATACTTTTTCGAAGGATTCAAAGGTAAGTTCTTGAATAATATAAGTCTATACATTAAAATTATTTTAGCTGAGAAAGGAGTTTTAAGAATGCAGTAATATTTTTACATTTGTCATGGTCAATAGCATTTTTAGTGATTCTGACGAAGAGACACATAATCTAAGAAGTGAAAAGAGATATAAGTTTAATAAAGAAAAGAATCCCGAAGGACCTGGACTCCGCGTGAATACCGAACTTCCATGTGACCTTAACAATCATACCACGCCGCCATCAGCCACTATTCATCCCATCACACCTCAGAATCCGCCGGTTGCAGAAACCGCACCACCCTTAGATCATAACCCACCCGCTGCGAGTGTCACGCAACCCAGTCCGCAGAATCCCAGTAGTCTGAATATTCCTTTTTATTTTCTCCGTGCAGATAGTCAACACCACTTAGAGCAGTACACAACCAGGAAGGAGAATGATAGATAACGATATAAAACTGTCGATATTCAAAGGAACGGGTCTAGAAGACCCTGAACAGCACTGGTTTCTATGTGAAGCTGTATGGAGTTTAAAGCAAATCCATGATGATGCTGTGAAGAGAGCGCAGCTCATCACTACTTTCAAAGACCGCATGTTGCATTGGTTTATGAAATATTCTTAGGCACAACTGAGAATCCTAACATAAATTCAGGCTGCACTAGTCGCAGAGTTTAAGAAGCCAAATTCAGAATCACAGTGCATAACGAAATTAAAGGAAATCGAGCAAAATTCTACCGAATCGGTCTGGGAATTTGACAAAAAATTTAAAACATTGTTAGATCAAGTGAGCTTTGTGATAGCTCCACAACAACACAAGGAATGGTTCATCGCTACGCTGTTGCCCCACATTAGACAACCATTGATGCAGTAGAAGGTTGCGTCGCAGGAAAAGGCCTTAGAGATTGCAATGAAGTTGGAGGCTTCACCGATTGGTGAGAGTAGTACTAGGATGTCACAGATTCAGAGCCAGTTAACTACCCTGACGTTAGAATTACAAGGTATGAAGAACGAAAAAGAACAAATATATGAACACAGATGTGAAGTTTGGTGCACCGGATGCAAAGGAGATGACCATACCAGAGAACATTGCCCTCTATTTCAAGATTAACTTGACAGTGGCGCACCAAACCCAATCAATATGAATCACAATCAGGCGTCGTGGCGTGAAATCTGCAGAACCGGAGGACACAGGCCTGAAGACTGTTACCTAATATAGAAATATGTAAGAACACCTAAGAGCATATATTGTAATTTTTGTAAATGAGTTGGACATGACGAATCCAACTGTCACGCATATGAGCTCATGAATGAAAGAAAGCGTGATATGGAAGCAATGCGAGGTGCTAGGATGTACTGTGTCCAAGAGAAAAATCAGCCAAAGCAAGAAAACACCCACTATGATCAAGGAGGATATAGAGGTCGTGGTGGTGGATACCGCGGGAGAGGAAGAAATGCCGGCCCGGCGCAAGGAAGAGGCTGTGTCCAGGTAATCTATTATAAATGTGGACAGCCATGTCACATTTCTAGAGATTATACCAACCCATGCACTACGTGCAATTATTGTAAATCATTTGAGCATGTTATTGAAGACTACCTTGTGCTTGAGGTAGAAATGCAGAAAAGAAGAAGGACAAAACCACCGAATCCCAATATTAAGTTGATCGCAGCAGAGAGCAGAACTACGGATCCAAGTGTAAATGTGGTAACGCGCAGTGGCGCTAATACAGGAAGGGATAGAGGCACACAAGATTTGACCTCCGTAACGCGTGACCCTAGCAGAATCCGGGAGAGCTGGTATGGATTAGGAAAGCTCCAGGGAAAACATCGGGTCTATATTTACAGAAAAATAAGGGAGCATTTGAGGAAGCACGGGACATGTTCAGGGCACCACCACCTGGCTCCTCCAGAACATAGTTGCGCAGTGAAATGCCACAAAGAGAGAACATCCCAATGGCACAAGATCAGAAAAATGCCGCAACAGATGCAGGGACCTCTGTTGCACAGTTCTTACGCAGCTGCATGAACTTAATAAAGAGCACAAATGCTTTTACAGAATTTGAAAAGCTACTGAAGCAGTACGAACCAAACAGTGAGAAGGGGTTGCTAATGGCGCAGTACACAATATTAGGAGTCCTAAAAGAACAAGAAGGGAAATGAGACTCACTGCACAGATTGGGGACTATGAGATGGATGAGATCATTCTTGATCTTGGATCCGAAGTAAATGTCTTGACCAAGAAAACATGGCATCAGATGGGTAAACCCAAGTTACAGTGGTCACCTCTATAGTTGAGGATGTCTAATCAAAGGATAGTTATACCTTTGGGGAGATTACCCAACACCATTATTGACATTGACGGAGTGCGCAGCTATGCCAATTTTGAAGTAATTGAAATAGTGGATGACAACCATCCTTATCCAGCACTGCTGGGTATTGATTGGGCAATGACTAACTCTGCCATTATTGATTTAAAGACCATGAAAATGATATTTGAAGGCAATGATATCAGGGTCATCGCGCCATTGGACCCTTCGCAAGGCAAGCGATATGTTCAACCGATTCAAGAGGAATCCAGGGCTCAAGACTTGGACTGTATCTACAAGATGAAAACCAATACTGCTGACTATATTAATCCAACTGCGGATGGCACACTCAGTTGGTGCTGTGACAGCTCTTGCGTTTTAGATTCTGATGCAGGACTAGAAAACTGGCAAAGCAGGTTACACGAAGTATCTGTCAGGAAATGCGTGCGGATCACGAAGTCACTCCGCTGGATTGGGAAAGAGGTAACTCCAATCCCTACATTTGATGGTTTATCTAATTTTTATTGTTTCATCAAAGAATATACTGCAGCAGTTCCGAATGAATACCGTGTCTCAACTCTAGACATGGCACTGCGTGGCATACCTGCCAGATGGTGGGCTGCGCATAAGAAGACACTGACAACATGGGATCACTGTAGAATTAAGATGCAAATCAGGTTTGCTGATAAGGTTACCCTATCCTTTGAGAAATATAATGGATAGACAGATCCACGAGAGCATATTCAAGTCTTTTCTGAAGCATGTACAAAAAGACCACAGACAGAATGGGTGCATCTATTTGTGCACACGTTAGAAGAACCGATTCCGAAGAAGTGGTACCTAGACCTGGAGTGGCGCAGAGGTCTAGAGGTCGAAACCCTAATTTCCACTGGAAATTCCATATATGAGTGGACCCGTAAAAACAAGGAAAGTAAACATTGGTACCAGTGAAGAGCCAAAGTTCGCAACTATTGGAGATTATTGGGATGAAGATACAGTTGAGGAGGTTGCGGGTATATTACAGGAATATCAAGAACTATTCCCGACCAAGTTCACAGAGATTAAAGGTATCTTGGATGACTTAGGAGTGATGAAAATTCCTCTTAAGCCTGGCACGAAGCCCGTGAAACAAAGACCATACAGACTGAACCCGTGCTACAAAGAACAAGTTAAGGCAGAACTCGATAAGATGCTTGATGCAGGGATCATTGAGCCAGTCGAAGAATTTGAATGGATAAGTTCGATGGTTATCCAAGGCAAGAAAACAAAGGGTGAGATCAGAATTTGTGTGGATCTTAGAAAACTGAACGATGCTTCAATGCATGACCCATTTCCTACACCTTTTACAGATGAAGTGCTAGATAATGTTGGAGGGAATGAGGCCTATTCTTTTACTGATGGATTCTCTGGTTACCATCAGATTAGGATTGATTGCACAAATAGACACAAGACAACTTTTGCTACAGAATGGGGGTCATTCCAATACACAGTGATGCCCTTTGGTCTGAATAATGCACCAGCCATATTCTCTAGAGTGTTCATCGTAGCATTTAAGGATTTTATACATAATTTTTTAGAGGTTTACTTTGATGATTAGACCATTTTCGGTTTATTGAAGAACCATGCCGCGAACCTCAGGATGATGCTAGAAAAGTGCAAATAGCACCAAATTTCATTAAACTTGAAGAAGTGTGTTTTCTGTGTTCCTTATGGAGTCTTGTTGGGACACATTGTGTGCAAATAGGGCTTGATGGTAGACCCTACTAAGATCGCAGTCATTGTAAACTTGCCTACACCCAATTCAGTTAAGCAATTGCGCACTACACTGGGGCATACCGGTTACTACAGGAAGTTCATAAAAGGTTATGCGTAGATAACCACAACTATGGAAAAGCTGTTGAAGAAAGATGTACCATTCATTTGGAATGAGGATTGTGAGAAAGGCTTCGACACATTGAAAGAGAAAATGGTCACTGCGCCAATCCTAGTTTTCTCGGACTAGGAGAAGCCATTTCACGTCCATGTGGACGCCTCATGCATAGCATTGGGCATTGTTCTTGCATAACCAAGAGAGGGAGGTATTGATCATCCCATTTCCTTTTCCAGTAGAAAGTTATCATCCGCTGAGAATAACTATACCACTACTGAAAGAGAAGGACTCGCAATGGTATATGCACTGCAGAAGTTTAGGTACTACTTCCTTGGTGCACACTTCTCTATGTTTACTGACCACTCTGCTTTGAAATACCTGGTTAATAAGCCAGTGTTAGGGGGGCGCATATGCAGATGGTTACTACTCTTTTAGGAGTACAATTTTGATATTGTTGTTAAGCCAGGAAGATTGAATTTGGGACGTGATCATCTGTCAAGAATCGAGTCAGGAGAAGAACCTACGAGTTTGGCGGAAAATATGCCTGATGCGCAGTTATTTGCCATACAAGTTGCAGATGAGTACTACCAAGACATCATTGATTTTTTGACCACTGGGTTCGCACCCACAAAGTTCACTACGTAGCAGAAGAAGTAGTTGGTAGTCCATGCAACAGACTTCACTATAATTGCAGGTCAGCTATACAAACTGGGACCGGATGAAGTACTGCGCAGATGTGTGCTACAGCATGAGCAACCGTTTATACTAGATGATGCGCACTCAGGAGTGACAGGAGGCCATTATGCAAGGAGAGCTACCACACAGAAGATATTGCATGTAGGGCTATGGTGGCCTAAAATTCATAAAGATTCGAAGACACATTGCCAGAGTTGCGATGTCTGTCAAAGGACATGGAAGCCATCCCGTAGATATGAAATGCCATTAAATCCACAACTAACATTGCAGGCCTTTGAGAAGTGGGCCATTGATTTTGCCAGTCCTATTAACCCACTAGGCAAAAGAACTAGTGCGAGGTATATCATTACTGCTACCGATTACCTCACCAGATGGGAAGAAGCAAAGCCATTTAAGGACTGTAGTGCAGCTACAGCTGCAAAGTTTATATATGAGAATATCCTTACAAGGTTTGGATGCCCGAAGATATTGATGAGTGATCACGGCACTCATTTTATGAAAAAGACCATTGAGGCTTTGACCTAAGAGTTCCACGTTCATCATCAGCGCAGCATGCCTTATCATCCACAGGAGAATGGAACTGTTGAAGCATTTAACGAAGTGTTGGAGAATGCGCTAACAAAGATATGCAATGTCAATCGGGAAGATTGGGACTTGTGCATCCCATCTGTACTATGGGCATATAGGCCTACCTGCAAGAAACTAACTGGCCATACACCTTTCAGGTTGGTCTATGGGCAAGAAGCAATAATGTCGATGGAGTACATTGTTCCCAGCTTGAGAATAGCAGCGTTTACAGGCATGGCAGATCGCACAGCACTCGAAGAAAGACTCCTACACTTGGTTGGGCTAGAGGAAGATCGCTTCGTCGCAGGCTTCCACCAACAGGTCCAGAAAGAGAGTGAAAAAGCATGGCATGATCGCCACATCAAGAACAAGAAATTTCAGTTAGCTACATTGGCTGGAGATACCTTAGCAAGTTTGATAAATGGTAGCAGACTAAATATTTAACACGATAGTCCGGCTGCACAGAGTTCTTTGTGGTTTGGGGAAGTGTACCGTCCAACACTGTTGAAGTTGCGCGCATGCGCGCAAAAAAAAAAAGGCGGAGAGCGGCCATGCAGAACAAGTCCAGATACTCATCGCACAGAACAGATAGAATGATAGTCGCGTAGAAGACAACACCCAGTGCGCGTCCCGAAGCAAACATCCTGTTAGACCGCCAGCACATCATGACGGAAACCGTTGCCATGACATCTGTCAGCTGGTTAGTGGGCCGTTAACCAAATTGGTGGCACTAGGGAAATTTAAAATTCAAAGGTGGATGTGACATTTTGGAACCCATTAAAGACCAAAGTGACCAGCTAGTATCGAAATCCGGCTGGCAAGCTAAGCCATTAATGCTGCTTCAGTGGAGTTGACAAGCTGGCTTGCCAGGCAACCTTTTGGCATTTAAGGAAACAACATTCGCATCATGAGAAGGATCGGATGACAACACCAAGATAATACGCATGAATTGTCAATCAATATGGCTTTTAGGGCTTCGGCAACTACGGAAGGCCACGTAGCAGACCAGCAGTGGCTATAAATAGACCTCACTCGGCCACTTAACCATTTTTATGAAGTGTTTAAACTAGTTAAGAGCCGAGCGACCAGAGCATTGTATGAGTGAACCAGTTGATTTAGAAGATATCTCCTGGTTATTTGAGCAGGCAGGGATTCCAGCAGCAATGATAGCGACGAAACTAGGTGCATCTAGAAGTTCAGCACGACAGGATGCAAGAAGCAGCAAGGGCAAAGAACCAGCTTCAGAGCAGGGGGACTCCGAAGTGCCATTATAGAAAAAATCCTCGGCTCAAGTCCCGCCATTTTATACTGTGCCCGACTACATTCCCCCAAGGAAGCTCGATGCCCCACCAGTCAACATAGAAAAGAACTTCAAATACGAAATCCCGCAACCCACTATCTCTACCAGGGTGAAGATTGAGGAGAATTTGATGGGTGGCGTACCAGGTTGCAAGATGGATGACCAAGACTTACTAGAGAATACGCTGGTAACACCAAAAAATTACCCACAATTTAGACCAAAAGCCTATATCAATTGGGTCAAGGACACACAAACCGGCACCGATAGGCTGGAAGTTCAAGAATGGCTAAGGGCCATCCGGCCATCAGGCTTATTAAATTTACTGCAAATGATGCACTTTACTAAGAGTGCTAAGTTTTCCTCCGTAGCGTGCACACTGCTCACTTGCATGCATGAAGGATTCCTATGGTTGGACACATGCATCGATATCAGTATCGACCTGGTCCATCAGATCACTGGACTAAACAAGCAAGGAGAGGACCCTGCTAACCTCATCATAAATAAGGCACATGATAAAGCCCTTAGCGCCGAAATAGCAAAAGAGTTCGGCGTAGTGCGCAAGGGACAAGGGTTCCCAATGGTCGACATCAATGACCGCGCAACACAGTTTATGACCCAGTTGCTTGCAGGAAAGCTGTTGCGCAAGTGTAGACCACTTGAAGTACCTGCGGTTGTAATCAGGGTAGCCGCTAATGTATTGTGTGGAAAAGCTTACAATTGGTGCCAATTCTTATTGAACAAGTTTCTGGCAGATGTTCAAGATACCCAAGATGATGGAACACCATTCCATTTTAGTTGGCTACTAGTGTTGATAGCCCTTGTAGGTTGGCAGGAGCCAGAGGATATCAGGGAGCTGCCACTTTAGCCGGACAAGGCCGAGGAATGCACTTTGCCAATCTATGGGTGAGCCCAAAGGTGTCTAGGCAGCGGAAAAGGACTGAAGTATTTTATGTTTACTATCACTAGTTGCGTGAAGCCATTTTGGCAACATCGCACATTTCCAAACCGCTAACTAATGAATACACCTACATCACGAGGTTTCACACGAAAAGGAACCAATCATTCATTCAGCCAAGAGGTGACATAACAGAGCATGATTTATGGTATCCAGGATTTTACCAACTAGATGAGCAGGCGATCGAGGGAATGATGGAGCGATGGGAGCTAGAATGGAAAGTTCCCACTTCACGCAATGATGCATCCGACTACGAGCACAACATAGAACCTCTTTGTGAGAAGATCGAAGTAAAAGACACCAATGAAGAAGATACCGAAACAGATCAGGAAGACAAGGGAGAAACACCAGCAAAGAAAGGAAAGAAGGGCGGACTACTAGCTGGAACGTCCATTCAGGAAGAAAAGGATGACACACAGATTCAAAATGCAGCCACATCAGCAGGAAAGAGAAAGGCCACTGAAGGCCCCTCGCAATCACAAAGCCGACGCACAAAGAGGAAGGATGAAAAACCCGAGTTCAGGCCACAACTACATCCAGATGATTGCAAGACCATCGCAACCAAAGTGCATGAAGCATGGGAAGAGACTCGTGCTGAGAAAGAATCCAAGCAAGAGAAACTGTAGTTGACCATAATCCAAGTTGTGGAGGAGGTCAAAACATTGGTAGCCCATATGGGATTGGGGCAGTCAGGTTCAAGTCTTGACGGGAAATCAGGAGAGACGAGTGTGCCAAGAAGACCACCTGTTACTGGAAGTAAGTATCCACGCATCTTGAACCTTGAACTAGGCTACCTTATTTATCCAAATGAAACGGTTAAGGAAGCAGTAAAGACTGGGCGCCTCGACCTTAATATTGGGGCCCTGCCCCTGGAGGACCTGAACGAGTTGCATATCCGAGTTGCAAAAGAAATTCATGAGAGAGGCCTCACCTCATATGATATGTGTGCGTAGTTAACTGAAGACATCAATCAGTTAAGGTAGGAATCAGATAACACCAAGAAAGAATTGAGCGCAGCCAAGGAAAAGGGCCAGAAGCTGAAGGAAACCATTTCAGTTGTGTGCACAAACATAGAAGAATGCGAAGAAGAAGATGATATGGAGGAAACAATAAAGAAAATTGGGGCCAAGGTTGAGTCCCTTACCTATGAGAGAATAGAAATGGAAGTGTCTTATAAAGGAAAAATCGCAGAGCTGGAGGCTAGGCACCCTGTCATTCCACCAGATCTATGCCTAGCTCTAGCTGAGGACATCAAGGCAACCATGGATGGCATTTCGGCGGAAGTGACGAAATTCCAAGACTTACTTGAGCGGATAACTACAATAGTAACCGGGTTGAGTGAGGATCCTGCGCTATAGTAGGTAAGGGTAGAAGTAGAATAGAAGCAGTTGTAGGTAGATGTTGCAAGTATGCAGATGAGGAATGCGCTGACCAGAGAGAAAGTGCAAAGATTTAATGAGGTCAAGGACCTACAGAAAGAGTTGGCAACACTAAGGGAGAAAGAGGTTGCCACATCGGTCAGGCTGCAGCCTATTGAGCAAGAAGGCCTCGAATTAATGCAACAATTTGACATGAAGTTCGTAGAACTTCAGACGGCAGAAGGAACCATGCAGGAAAAATTGGCTCGGGAGAAGGTCTCACAGGCTACTCTGGAGACGCTTCAAGGGTTCGAACGGAAAGCCAAGGACATAGTTGCGGAGTTAGCAGGAACTCTGCAAAGCTTTACATTAAATCTTGGGACGATGGAAGATGTGGCACTAGGTTCCACAAGTGGAAGTGGCTTGGGATGAGCCACATGTGATTGTTAGGGGCCTGTTGGGTGGGGCCCAAGTGGGTTGGAAAAATATACAAGTATGGAAAATCACGCATAGCGCGCTGCAGCAGGAAGAAAAGGAAGTTTTGATAATTGTGCATTGCGCGCTGCGACATGAAGAGGAAGTAGTTTTGTTGAATGCACATTGCACGCGGCGGTAGGAAACAGACAATTTTGAGGTTTTGTGTGTGCCACGCGACGGCAATGGCTAAGGCACGGTCGCATAGTAGGACGATGCGCATAATAGCACCTGAGCTATTTTTGGTTCAGAACATGGGTAAAGGTCAGGCGAGGACATGACCTTTTTTGGGTAAGGAACAGGTGGATGGCAGATGAAAGCGACCTGTTCGAACGTGTGGCAGCAAGCAGTTGAGAAGCTAGGCCATGACGCCGATGGCGACAGGCAGGCAAAGGAGTGGAAAGGGATAGGCCATGATGCAGTTGTAACCGTTTTGAGGACTGCGGCTATTAGAAGAGCATGTGAGCCACAAGTGGCCTAGCTGGAGCAGGATGTTGACGGCGATAGCTAGGGTGGCAGTTCTCCACGCCAATTTTGGAAACCTTAGGGTTTTGGCCTAATGATTGTAAAGACATGACCTATGGGCATGATCTATAAATAAGGCACAACTTTGTAAGGGAAGGTTTACACTCTTCAGTTTTGGTTAAGTATTTGGGTATTGTAAAATCTTAAGCTTAGAAAAGCCATTGTAAAGGCTCTGTAGCTAAGTGCGCAAATACCTATCTAAGAGAAGAGAGACTGCAGTTGAGTGCGCAGACTAAGAATGGTTGTACCCTTCCCATTAAGAGAAATATTAACAACCGTTCTTGTGGACGTAGCCTCCATCCGGGGGGTGAACCACGTTAAATTCTATGTTATGTGACTATTGTGTGTTTATGATTTTTCATTTGCTTGGTATGAATGTTTAATGCTTGAAACTTCTATTATTTGATTTCTTTTATATGTATTCACCGCAGAGAATGGGAATAATATGTTAAGTAATACGTGCGCGGAGGAATGTTAAGTATTCAAAATGTATGAATCTATCAATTGGAATGTATGAATCTATCAATTGGTCACACAGTGAACATTGAGTTTAAGCACAGCGTTGGAGCGCGCAGTAACATATGTTTATTAAACCACCTGCAACATAATGATAAGAACTTGGATGAGTTGAAGAGATAAGGAATGCTAAGTAGATTGGTTAGAATTAAACATCTTGGCAGGGACGCACAATCTTGTTGATGCGCTAAGTCATTGAAGGTTGCTATGAGGTAAGCTGTTGATAGCTTATTGTCGTAACGCAAAGGTATCCTGTATCGCACAGCCATTAGAGGTGCAAGTGCGCAAGCGCAATTGCACACCGAAGTACCTGACATGGAATAGAAGGTTCGCGCAGTTGTTGTCCGCAACAACCCACAAGGAGTTGCGCTGCTCATCAGCCTTTCCCCCCCATTGCATCATCCGATTGTGGAAACTTGATTCCGCAACCACCCCCCTCAGCTTCGCCTTGGGTGAGACCTCAAGCTGCGCATAGCCTGTTGCTGAAAGGGCTAGTGAATAGGGGTTTTGTTGGTTCCTTGAACCACGAAGTACTTGGGTCTATGATTGAAAACCTCCAGAAGGTTATGTACAATGAACATAACAATTCATTAAGCTCAAACAAATGGTTTCTATCAAAAATCAACGACATGAAATTACCTTTGATGTGGCACATTGCTCTTTGAATCTTCTCCATGTCTTCAAGGAAGGATGTTTCCTCCAATGAAGCAGCTCTCCAACAAGAATTTGACACCAATGCTTGAGTGTCATGGAGAATGCTGAGGGACTCTTGGATCTTCTTTTCATTCATCTTTAAGGACCCTTCAAGAAAATGAGTCTCTTGCAAATGAACCTCCTCATCTTCTTCCTTCTTCCTTGGACCAACTTCATGAAGCTCAAGTGGTGATGGGGAAGTTGATCTTGTTTCTTCTTCAACTGCTACAAGGTATTCATTTTCATGCTTAGGGGAATTTTGTCTTGCAGAAATACTGGAAAAAGTGATCTCTATGTCACCAACATAGAGGTGTGAGAACCCATCAGTAGGTACTCCTTCATGGTTCAAGCATCCATCAGTAGATGCTCCTTGATTCATGTCCAAGGTAGAATGTGTCTCGAATTGACCTTCAATATTTTCAATAGGTTTTTCTTCAAGTTTGAGTGCAGCATCTTCAAGCATATGCATATCAACATGTACCTCATGTTCCACCATTACATGAGGTTCCTCCTTTGTGACATAAATTATTTCATCTGTTTCCTTCTTTTCCTTGAAAAGAGAACCATTGCTCCTTCTTTTTTCCACTTGGCTTCCAAATCGACTAGCCAACAATTTGAACCCTTGCAGTAGTTATTTTTTCATGTATTCAAAGGATGGTTTCAATAATTTTCTAAACTCCTCATTCTCCTCTAAGGTTCCTTTCTCATCCTTACTCATGGTGACCAAGGAATGCACTTCTTCTCCTAATTCCTCCCTTTCACCAAAGTACTTTAAGTTTCCGTTTCTAAGGGTGGTGGATTATTTATTTAACTCCTAGTATTCATTAATGGTCTACCACATCAGGTGCCAATACCATGCTATGATACCACTGTAATGTCCCTTTTTTAAAATTTTATTAAAATGCACAATTTTTCACTTTTCCCCCAATTTCGACCTTTGACTAGTTTTGATGTCTAGGTCTCCAAATTGACCGAAATGATCCCAAATATTCTAAGGAGGTATATGAATGATATTAAGACTTGAATATTATGTTCAGGGATGAATTATGTTCCTCCAAATACTTCTATAAACTTGTTTAAGATCCTGGACCAAGTATGGAATTTTACTAGCAATTTGAGGTTCAAATCGCCCCAGGGTAAGTTCTGAAAATGGCTCTCCAAATGCCTCCAAACCCACTCAAAATTATGAATAGAGGTAGGGGATGTCTAAAGTATATTATTTAGGTCTCATTTGAACCATTAATGAATTATTAATTTTGTTCTAACCTTCTCCCAAACAACAGCAAAAATCACTAGTTCGACCTTGGGGGAAATGGCATCAAATCTTCTCTAAATGTAATGAAACTTCACAAAATGACTTCAAATGCTTATATACGGAACATGAAACTTGTATAGTACATCAATAAAATTCCATCCATCAATAAACCATAATTATTTTACTTATCCATTCGAATCTATCAATATTACATTGGTTCACAACAAGGTAATGGGGAAATGGCACTGTTTGTCCATTAATGAGCAATTTAACATAGTTTTTCTTGGAATCTCGACTTGTGGATATTATGAGATGGTTATTACAGATATATATATCATATTACATGTACATGAATTCAAAATTTCATTCCTTCACTACTATATGCAACCACAAGAGCGCTATGCAAGAGCTATGGGAAAATGGCACCATTTCTTCATTAAAAATCACATTTATACATTTCCACTTGGAATTTTGACCTGAAACTTTCTGGAGATGAAAAAAATAGTATTTAATTCATATTATAAAATAATTGGGGCATTAGAAGCTCCCCCAAAGAGTACAATATCTCACCAAAAATTCCCTCCCTCAAGGAGCAAGAATATGCCATCAAAACTTGAAATGGTTGAGAGAAAGTGATGCACTAGAAGAAACCATGATCTTCCCTGTATCTTACACCTGCAACAAATGAATCCATTAAATCTCCAAATGCAAGGTCTGAATGGCCTTTCCAATTACCAACTTGGATGGGAATCTTTCACCCTCGAAATTGGCTAAGGCAAGAAACTAGTCATCCATTAGCTCTCCCTCTTCACAAATGCAATTGCAAATTCTAAAAATGATCAAAAGATATCATTATTATTTTTTAATGAATTTTATAAACTTCTAATGTGCTCCATGGGTCTAATTCCTTCCAATAGATTCATGCCAACTCAATTTGGGAAGAGATTCCCAAGTATGCCACTTGTCCTTCCAATTCTAGCCCTCTCCTTCTCCCAAATCGAATTGGTATCTCTTTGGTTCCCCTAACTCACTTGACCGCGCTCTTGGAGGCTATTTTTAGCCCTGACATGTCATAAATGTCATATGTCATCCCTCAAGTCTGATTTGTGTCATAGGTGTCATAGAATCTTCATCATTGTTGTCATAGAGCTAGGGAATCTAGCCCAAGTGTCTCACTAGCTCCAAATTGCCTCTTCCTCTTCCATGGGAGTTATTCTTCCACTCCAATTCGAACTTACATGACTCATGCCAAGTATATTGACCTTCTAACTCACCCCAAGAACATTTGTCTTCTTATGGATTCGAAATGGTCAGAGTAGAATGCCACGTGGCATGGAAAATCTAGCTTGTGTGGGTCCCACATCCTCCATGTGTCTCCATGATCAATTGCCACTTTGATTTTCCTTTGTATTTATTTATTTAGCTTCTTTATTAAATATTTATGCCATTCTAATGTGCAAACATCATTTATTATCCTCCTTACTTCAAATCCCAAAGCTTCCACCCTCAACCTAGGAAACTAGTAATTTTCCTCCCGGGCAATATTTTGACCCTTAACATCAATTTGACAAACTCTCATGAATATGGTCATTGGGATTAGGCCATTGTGACCCAATTCCAAATTTGGGACATGACAAATTTGGGATGATTATTTTTTCCAATTGAATAGCTTAAATACCCCGAAAATCTGTCTGAATAGTCAATTTCGAATTTCGATCAGAATTGTTTGTTTTCATTATATTTTGGTTTGAAAATGGATTTTATTAATTTGGATTTCTTTCATTAGCTTTGGAATGATGTTTTAATTTCTCTTTTGAATTGTACAGGTTTGGATTTGGATTTGGAAGAGTCAAAATGAAAGATTTACATCTCAAATTTGGAGCAGTCAAAACGTGCCAAGTGGAGAGCAGTGATATTTGGATGCGATTTCTGGAGTGATGAAGATGAATCTGGAAAATCCGAGACGTGGGTTTTGTGCAGAATATGCCCTATTAGGTTACTAATGTGCAAAATCCTCAGAAAGTTCTTCATTTGGGAGATCCGACTAGTTTTTCAAAACAGAATTTCCTAGATTTTTCTCGTGGACGGATTTGCTAAATGGAACAACTCAGCTACTTAGCTCAGCAATTGGGGAATATGATCTTATCTTCTCCTGTCATTTATTTTGTATAAATACCTGGCTTCTATGCTCTGAGAGAGGAGGGGGGATCTCAGGAGAGACAAATTTATTTCTTTCTCTATAATATACAATTGTAATGCATTTCTATGCATACAGTTTGTTATTCAAATCAGTGGATGGTACTCTGATTTTTTAGCAAGCTAGTTCATTGGATCTGGAGAGCTTTTGTAAGGTTTTCATCGATTCATTTAATAAATTGAATTTGGTTTGTTTTTTGCAATTTATTTTCAGAATATGTTGATTGTCATCTTATATTCACCTTTTGTTGCCTATGTTTATATCTCAGAAGTTACTTTCAATTGTAGCATGAATCATTTTCAATTTGTGATGAGCAGAATTCTTGATATGTCCTGATTTTCATTCATTGCATATCCTTTAATATTTTCTAATACACCAATTGATATGAATCTGATTTGTCAGCTTGATATTCAATTGAATACTAATTAAAACCAATATTTGTTTTCCTTGTTGATCAGTTTATGAAGAAGCATTTTTGTTTCCATTCTGTTAGTTCTATTAGATGATTATTTTTGTCATTTATCATAGATTGGCAGAATGACATGAATTGATTATCACAATCACATTTAATAAATTACACATTAAGTTAGGTTTGCATTTAGGATTTAGTTTCATTCATGATTCAAAGACTCCTCTTTGAGGAGCAACCATTGCTTAGCGGCTAACGGAGCCGTAAAACCTGTCGGAGTTAGTTATACCAAACAACTTGAGGATAGGGTAATCCTTGCGTAGGATTATTCGAAGCCTTCGGTTGGGCTATCTCCCTTACATTGTTGTTTGGGGTACTTCCAGTACATCCGAGGCTTCAACAGGGACCACTAGTTTCATGGGGTCTAAAGCATGCTTTTAGGCCTCATGGGTCGTGCACATGGTTCCAAGCCAATACATATGCCTTGCAAATAAAATTTTTGTTCTATGGGTGTAATATGAGTTCCAACAAGGTTTTACAGATGACATTTTAGGGCACCATTACAAAATTTATCATCTAAGGGATGGGCACGTGTGTAATATGGGTACCATTACGAAATTTATCATCTAAGGGATGGGCCCTAGCTACAATATAATGATGAAAATGATTGTCTTAGCCTCCTAAAATAAGCTTTTAGGTTCATGAGGCACACATAAGGTCCAAAAAAATCAATGAAATCCCTATATAATATTTTTTTTTGCATATGAGTATAATAAAAACACCTTTATAATGTTTTTTGCACCACAAATGGGTCATAGGGACTTGAATGTGGTTTGGGGTTAACATTAGCATTTAAAGTCCTAAAAGATGATTTTAGGGCCCATGGAAAATACAAAGATTCCTAAGAAAACATAGATGCCCTATAAAGGGATTATTTGTCCCACCAATGAATATGGATTTTGTGACGAGGTTTTTTGTATAAAGGATGAGTCCAAGGCCCTAGCCATGTTCTAAATATGAAAATCAATGTCTTTTACATATCATATACCAGTGCACCAAAAATATAGCTTGGGAGATTAACTATGCCTCAAGGAGAATAGTAGCATTTAGGAGACCCGAGATTGTATTTGGAGACACTATGTATTTTGGTTTTCTAATAATGTTACAAGACTATTAATTATGTATTTGAAATTGCTTCCATTTTTTATTTTGATCATGGAATCATTTTTCATTTGACTACTTTATTTTTTGCATACAAATATTAATTGTGTTATGTTGTATATTATCCTAGTTTGTGAGATGATGTTATGAATTTTTGCATAGAATTTGCTTCAATCCTAGTATGCAAAATATTTTATTTACTCATTAGAAATAAGATACAATTATATATAGAAGACCAATCATCATCAAGATGATCATAGTCATCATAATCATAATCATCGTCATCATAACCATTCATCAAAACAAATAAACAAACATTTCAATCCATAAGGACATGCGATGGAATTTACACACACACACACACATGCCAATATTTCTCAAGCGAGTCATTTATCATCACAAATATCTTGGGTGTCTGTGGCCATCATGAACACATCCACAATGGCCATATGGACGTGTGGGATCCTAAAGAATCCAAGTCCGCTCTCTGGTTTGGGTGCTGTGCCCCCAGAGCAAATCCTCAAAGTGTCTCTGAATGACAACGGGGTGCATGGAAACAATTACCGTATCACCAAAACTGTGACTTTGATTGTGAATACATAGATTTATATGGATTTGGAACCCCATATTTCAGCTACCGCCCCCCCCCCACACCGTTCCTCAAAGGCTCGGATACGGTGATATTATGCCATCTCAGTAACTAGGTTTTTGCTGAGTGAAGCCCATGCCAATATTTCTCAAGGGGGTAATTTATGATCCAAAGGAACCCGACCGAGAGTGTCCATCGTGAACACATCCACAATGGCCACATACACATGTGGGAGCTGATGAAACCCAAGTCCGCTCATTGGTTTGGGTTCCATTCCCCTAGAGAAAATCCTCAAAGTGTCCTTGAATGACCACGAGGTGCCTAACCAAAATGCCCGTAGCACCAAAATCGTGACTCCAATCACAAATCCGTCAATTCCGATGGATTCGAGACGCTAGGTTTCAGCTTGGGGACCCCCCACACCATTCCTCAAATGCTCGAAAATGGTTCTATTGTGCAATCTCAGGAATTAGGGTTTTGCTTAGTGAAGGCCATGCCAATCTTGCTGAAGATGGTCATTTATGATTCGAAGGCTCCCGGGCGTGCATGGCCATCGTGAACACTTCCACAATGGACATATGCATGTGTGGGAGCTAAAAGAACCTAAGTCTGCTCGCTGTTTTGGGTTCCATGCCACCAGAGAAAATCCTCAAAGTGTCCCTCAATGGCCATGGGGTGCCTGACCAAAATGCTTGTAGCACCCAAACCATGAATCCGAACCCAAATCCATTGATTCCAATGGATTCAAGGCACTGGGTTCTAGCTAGGGGTCCCCCTACACCATGCCTCCAACACTCAAAAATGGTGCTATTGTGCCATCTGTGTAACTAGGGTTTTGCTCAGTGAAGGTCATTCCAATTTTTCTCAAGGAGGTCAATTCTCATCCGAAGGATCCCGGGCGTGCGTGGCCATCGTGAACACATCCAAAATGGTCACATGCACATGTGGGAGCTGATGGAACCCAACTCCGCTCATTGGTTTGGGTTCCGTGCCCCTGGAGCAAATCCTCAAAGTGTCCCTGAATGGCCACGGGGTGCTTGAAAAAAATTCCTGTAGCACCAAAACTGTGACTTTGATCATGAAGCCGTCGCTTCCGGTGGATTCGGGATGAAGGGTTCTAGCTGGGGGACCCCCCCACACCGTTCCTCCATATTGATTCCTTGGTTGAACATGTGTTGGAATGGTGTTCAAGGAAAACAACAGGGGGTGAAAACCCAGCCAAAGGCTTCAAATAATCCTATGCAAGTTTTACTTTATCCTCGAGTTGTTTGGTGTGGTTAACACCCACGGATACAAAGGCCTCCACTGCAACTTGTGTGTGTTTGATACTAAGTAGGATCTGTCTTCCTATAAGG
The DNA here is from genome assembly GCA_027924585.1 of Larix kaempferi. Classification (NCBI taxonomy): domain Eukaryota; kingdom Viridiplantae; phylum Streptophyta; class Pinopsida; order Pinales; family Pinaceae; genus Larix; species Larix kaempferi. Next base: position 12,085,457 of record BSBM01000877.1, read on the forward strand.
AAAGACGAGAAAGCCTCTCTAATCCTAAGAGTTAGTCTAACTTGAAAAAAAAGAAATCTAATTTAAGTCAGGCCTATTCTAACAAGAATAATTTGTTTGTGTACAAGATAACTCGATCTAAAAAATTACTAAGTCCTTTCACCAATTTGACAAACATGCAAAACTGGATCTTGGTTTAGCAGCTTAAGAAATAATTAATTGAAAACATTCAACCAATAATGACTTAAGAATGAAGTGCATACAAGCTTATCCTGAATCTGGAATTTTAATTGACAAATTAACATTAACTTAATGATTACTATGAATCATTTGCAGAAATAGATAAAATGTATTGGATAAAGACATTTATTCAGAACATTAATTGCAGAGATCATAAGTCAAGAGAAATCTGAACTATAAATCAATGCAAGTTACTGATTGCAAACAATAAACAATATTAGTGAATGTATCAAAGAAAAATTGCAATCCATCAAAAACATTTGACAAATTATAATAGAACACATTGCTGAAGAAAACTAACTGTGTATTAAGGCCTACAAAACATTACATAGTCTGCAACAACATAGCATCTCCAGACTCTTTTGGCGATTCCGTCCCCTAACCATCCATCCCTTGCTATGAGATCTAAAATCTCTTAAATAATAATTACAAAGTGATAATTCAGGATAAAATCTCCCACGGGACCGGGATTATCAAAACTACATTATCCTAAAATGGCCCAAAAAAGATTACCTCTTGGCCTACAATATCTAACTATCCTTAATGTAGCAACAATAACCAATTCGGACCCCAAACTGGGCATTATACAATTCAAAAGATTGCACCACATATCTTCAAGGACATCATGTCATCAGTCAAGGAGAATCAAGATAGATCACGAGCTATTGAAGATAGATGACGAGGAACATATGAAATCTTCCATGGATTCACGAGCACTAGATATGTTTTAAAAGATCGATAAATCAGCTAGTGGATCCTCCTTGAAAGGAATTACAGGGCACACAGGTGGAAAATTGATAATCAAGTCCCGAACAATTGTGTTATCTTGATCAATGTACTCTTTATAACCCCTCTTCTACTTGTTGAAAAGAAGTTTTTCATATATGAATTGAACCCTGTCATCTTCCTCCTCACTATTTGTGCTACCATCGGAAACATCAATGCCAAATGGTACAGGAATATGTTTAGAGTATTCCACTGGCTGAGGCTCTTTTTCAAAGGAATGCTCGACAAGAATATGAGAAACTCCCTGCATTTTACTTATAGCATTCAATTGTTAATAGAGATATCAAATTATCAATCCAAATTTTGCATATATGATTGTAACTAACAGATTATCCATAACAGCCCTTATAAGACATAAAACCCAAGATTTGACATCAATTGAGTGTAACCAACTGGCATGATTGTAGATGAACAATGCGCAATTTGTAATTATCATTTCTGTGAGTGAAATATCAGTCAGTGATGTATCAATTGAAATTTGGTGTGAGAAGAAGTAAATTTGCATAATAACACATGAAACTAACAGTCAAATCTCAGAGTTTTAATCATTAAGTAATCATTGGATTCAAGGACTTCATGTTTTATCAAGCATAACGTAGGCAAAAACCAGATCAATGTTGACATCGACGAACCAAGCACCAAAAATAAAAAATTGAAATCATTTTTCTAGATGCAATCATGGTCGTCAAATCATTGTATATTAATGGTCGGGATGCGAGATGCAGGATTCCAAGTGCGGGCACTAATTATTCAAAAATAAACACACCCTTCCGCAATCCGCAATCCACAAATTGCGGGTTGCGGGTTGCGGAACGTAAACACAATGCGAGGTGAAAATACTCCCGCATCCCACAATTTGCGAATTGTGGGGTACGGGGATTAAAATCCAATCCTTATTTAAAAAGGGTCTTTCCGCATCCTACAATCTGCAATTTGTGGGTTGCGGGTTGTGGGAAGGAAACTTTACATGCAACTTTCAAAAACCCTTTTCCGCATCCTGCAATCCGCCATTTGTGGGTTTCGGGTTGCGGGATGGAAAACTCAAAATGTAAATACACACGCTCACAACCTGCAATTGCAGGTTGCGGGTTGCGGGATGATTGAAAATTCAACCCAAAACTTATTTTCGCAACTTAAAAAACACACAAAAATGCATAATTTTTTTGAGAAAGAAAAATTTGCTAGCTTAATTAAATTCAATCAAAGGCAGCAAAATAAATGGTAGAGGCTGAATAACCCCAAAAATGATTAAGTTACTCTTTGTTATGGAATTGGGGCTCTCATGTTTTGGATAAAACATGGGATCTGTTGTGCCTACAACAAATGGCAACTGGCTGGGAAGAACCAGTTATCTCTGTAAATGAAACCCTTAGTTATAAAGTAGACATGCCAACCAACTCATTTTCAACTTGCAATCTACAAAATGATCTCATGAAAACACAATCAAAACAACAGAGTTAGGCATATGATCATTACATTCCCATCCAAAACCAATTAACGATAATATTTAATCTAGTAAGGCAGTCTAGGAGAAAACAAAATTCTTATACCTCTATGTAATCATGGAATGACAGATTTATGATGAACGTTTGGAATAAACTCAGAGCCATTCTGGATTAAAATACATGAATCACCTTGGTTTCATTAATTATTCATTTATGTACATGCATATTTCTTTTCCTTTTTTTTTGAAGAAATAAATAAATAAGAGTTTTGTTGATATAAGGCCATTGCCTTGACTTGGTGATCAGATACTGGCAATGCCATTCACAAACATGATTAGGAATCTGAACAAGCTAGCTCGGTCAAGAGACTCCTTGTCTTTCAGTTTCTACGCTGAAATAAATTACCATGGCTTGGTGACCATAAGTGACAATTCTAGTCCAAAATCAAATCCATGATCATGGTAGGGCTGGCTTGTAATAAGATCACCCTTATCCTTATATACAACAAATCATCTTATAAGAAAACAAAGTTTTATTAATGCATAGATTACAAGACACTACCATGGATTGGTGACCACATGACAGCAATGTTACTCACTAATGCTTTGCAGATCATGAATGGACCGACCTGTGATAGGATCTTCCACCTTCTAGCCAGAGCTGAAAGTCATCTCCCAAGTTTGGTGACTTGATGTGAATATGTTATTCCACTTAAACATCTATGATCATAATGGGATGGCTCGTAATGAGACACCCATCTTGTAATCTACTTTAATTGAAATAAATTATTAACAAAGTGATCAGTATGGCATCCAGAATAGATAAGTCTAACCAGGCTATGAAAGATTATGCCATTTACTCATGAAACACAAAGTAAGGACTCCAGTCTGCTCTTCAACTTCAATTAATCAAACAAATATTTAAAAGATGTTGATGATAGTGGGAATATATAGATCAAGGCTCTGCAAAAATTGACTATTTGGTTCCGTGAAGAGCATTTTCTCACATGGGCTGAAAGGAAAAGAAGCTGGCATGCCACTTGAGAACTTCAGATTATGTTAGTCTCAGAGAAACACCGATCAAATTTTTTTTCCAAACATGCAGAATTATTGAAAGAAAAGAATCAAAAGGAAAAGGAAATCAATCAAAATCAAAGGAAAAGAAACAAACCACACTTTAGGTACAAGTAGACCAACATGCTCTCCTCAAACGCTGGACATTCACTGGATAGACTTTAGCAAAACCTTCTAGTGTTTGTAACCGAATGGTACTAGGACCAGTCTTTTCTATAACAATGAACGGTCCTAGCCACAAGCGTTGGAACTTAGTATAATCATTCTTTTCCTTATGTTGCTTGTCCCATTTTAGAACTAATTCCCCCACAGAGAACTCCCTGTCAGATGAATACTTCTCATCGAACCACCTCTTCACAAGCTGTTTGTGTTGATACAACTGGTTTTTATACTTTTCCCTGTCCTCTTCTAGTTTGAGTAACGTATCAATTCTGTGTTGGAGAGGGGAAGAGTCACTTTCCTGCATAGACTGTGCGAGCTGCAAGGAAGGGATCATGAGGTTGGATGGTAAGACAGCCTCCTTACCATAAACTAGGCAGTAAGGGGAGTTGTCAATGGCTGCTTTAGAAGTGACACGGTTTTCCCAAAGAGCATTGTGTAACTGAATATGCCAATTCTTGTGGTGAGTAGCCAGTGTCTTCTTTAAGATGTTAATTAAATGCTTATTAGAAGACTCTGCTAATCCATTTCCCTGTGGATAATAATTGGCAGAAAATTTTAATTTTATCCCTTTTTCAAGGGAATATTGAGTCAATTCAAAAGAGGAGAAGTATGAAGCATTGTCAAACACCAAGAATTCAGGAGCACCAAACCTTGTAACTGTCTGACTTTCGAGAAATGAAATTACTTGGCTTGTGTTTGCTTGTCTAAGAGGGATTGCTTCTACCCATCTGGTGAAGTAGTCCGTCGTTGTCAAAATATATTTGTGTTGCAGAGAAGAGGGAGGATTAATAGGTCCAACAAAATCTAGACCCCACTGCTGGAATGGGAATTGAATTGTGATTGGATGTAGAGAAAATGCAGGCTTCTTCATTTTTCCAGCGCACTTCTGACATGGTTCACATCTTCTGGCGTAAGCATAGGTGTCTCTGAACAAGGTCGACCAGTAGTAACCCGCTCTTATGATCTTGTGGGCAGTGGTTTCTCTGGAAAAATGTCCTCCTGCAGGTCCTGCATGAAATTCCAAAAGAATATTCTCAGTTTGAGCTTTCTCTAGAAATCTAAGGAAAACACCATCATAATTTTTCCTAAATAAAACACCACCTATGAATTGGTATGGTGCTGATTTTAATCTTAAGACTCTGCATTTTCTGAAGTAAAGGGATTAAGGAGTGTACCCATGAGTTAATAAAAAATTAATATCATCATACCAGTCATATTCCTGAGTAGTGATAACGTTGACAGAACCTACTGAGGTGCCTTCTTCTTGCTCCCACTCGAATTGTTGTTTTACAGGGTCATTTGACTGAGCGGTAAGCAAACACAAACCTTGGCCTTTCACTATTTTTTATGGTCTTATTTCTAAATCATATTCTTGCAGAGCCGTCATCCAGTGAGCTCTTTTATCCCCCAATTCCTTTTGTATCAGAACATTTCTAATCGCTGCATAGGGCACAATTACTTTAGTTCTAGACTTCAATAAGTACAATCTAAAATGATTAACTGATTTATAAACCACATATGCTTGTTTGTCTATTTGGGAGTAATTTAACTCTGCGCCCTTGAATGTTGAACTCATAAAATAAATGGGAATCTCAAGGTTATCTGGGTGCTTCTGTGTAAGAATGGCAACATAAGAAAAGTCAGTAGCAAAAGTATATAAAATAAAATCCTTACTGAAGTCAGGAGACATAAGAGCATGAGCTTCTGCAATAGCCTTCCTAATCTCAGTAAAAGCATTTCGTTGTTCATCAAACCATTTATCTGTACATCCTTCTTGATCATTAATTGTAAAGGTTTAGCAATTTGCTCAAAATTAGGGACAAATCTGTGAACAAAATTTATCTTACCAAGGAAAGATTGCATGGCTTTGTGCGTACCTGGCAATTTGATCCTTGTGATGGCCTCTGTGTATTTCGGATTGATAATCATACCTTCTTTGGAAACAATAAATCCCAGCAGCTTGCCTTCAGTCACTGCGAAGATGGATTTCTTAGGATTGAGTGAAATTCCATATCTTTTGCAATGTTTGAATACCTGTTTCAGGGCAAACAAATGCTCATGTCATTTTTTTGAAAAGATAGTAATGTCATCTAAGTATACAACAACAAAACCATGCATAATTCCCTTGAAGGCTATGTCCGTTGCTCGCTGGAATGTAGCACCTGCATTTATTAACCCGAATGGCATTCGCCTGTCGGCAAAAGTTCCCCAAGGGGTCTTGAAAGCTGTTTTTAACTGATCATCAGGAGCAACCAAAACTTGGTTATACCCTGAAAAACCATCGAGGAGAGAAAAATTTTCTGAACCTACAACTCTCTGTAAGATCTGTTCCATAGGGGGAACAGGGTAATTATATTTCTCGGAAGCTTTATTAAGATTTCTAAAGTCAATGTAGAGCCTAATGTCACCATTTTTCTTGCGAACTAGTACTAAATTAGCGATCCACTATGTATGCCTGACCGGAAAAATAATTCTTGCTATAAGGAGCTTTTCCAGCTCCTTCTTAACAGAAGGTTCCAAGCTAGGGTGCATCTTCCTGAGCTTCTGCTGGTAAGTTTTAGTGTCTAGCTTCATCGGTATATTGTGATGCATAATATTAGTGTCGAAGGTTTTCAGCTCGTCATATGTCCAAGCAAAGACATCCTTAAATTCTCTGCATAACTTGATAAAAGCTCTTTTTTCATCTGGTGAACAGTCAACCCCTAGGTTAACCATGCGAGGGTTCTATTCACTTCCCAAATTCACTTGTTCATAATTGAGAGAAGGTCTATGAGTCTTATAGTTTACCTTCTGCTTGAACTTATCTTGGAGGTCATAGAAATTTTACAGGTTGAAAATTGACTTAGGAATAAAACTGGCAGTGTAAGTGGGATCAAATAAAGATTTTTCATGCTCGCTTTCATCAATGGCAACATCTTGAAACGTGTCCTGGGTTATAAGAAAATCTAGGATTTGCTGATCATCATTAAACACTTTCCAACTGGTTATATTATCTAGGTTCAAAGGTATGTACATTAATTCAATAGAAAAAGGTATCTGGTGACAAACCTTCTGGAGGTATCATCCTGGATACAGTATTAGCTAGCAAGTTAGCATCGAAATTCTGAGATCTTGGGACATAATTAATGTTAAAAGTAGTGAAAGAATTAGTTAAGTCCCTTACTAAATTTCGATAATTAAGAAAATGAGGAGATATGCAATGAATCTTGTTTCTTACCTGCTTAACTATTACTTCTGAATCTCCATAAAACTCAATTACTTGGGCATTCATATTGATTGCTTTCCTGAGTCCCTGTACCAAGGCATCATACTCAGCAATGTTTTTGGTACACTCGAATTCCAACCTGCAGGCAATCATGGTTTTGGTACCTTTGGGATCAATGAGGACACAACCTGCACCAGCTTTATTTTTAGATCTGGAACCATCGAAAAACAAAGTTCGTGCATTCAAATCTAGCTTAAAATTGGTATTCACACTATATACATTATGTACAATATCACCTGAGAATAGAACAAATGTAAAATTGACAATCTGAGACTGTTTCTATGTGGTCTTTACAGGTGACAAATCTGCAGGTAAGTCTCCAAAAAACGTATCAAAGTGAAATGTTCCACATGTGAGATGAAGTATGCAACTAGCTCACTGGGGTCATTCAAATCTGTGACAATCTGCTTCATATAAGTCTCCCTGCTAATATTTATTTTGTTTAGCCTTCCATTGTAAGGAAGCCACAAGTGAGACCAATTGGTTGCAAAGTAACCCTTAAGTTTTTCTGACCAATCTCTGCTTAGCCACATCCCATACATATCTGGGGTGTCAGCCACAACAATGTCCACTGTTTGATGGATTCCGGGGTCAGCAGATAAAGTTAACATAACATTCCTTAATTCCCATACTACTTTCACTTTGGATCTATCCAGCTGAACAATTTGAGTAGAACATGGTTCCCAAGCATCATTTAATTTCTTGCAAACTGATAAGGGCATTACATTGGATGTAGCCCTTGAATCCACCATACAATTATGAACGTTCCTGTTAAAGATCTCAAAGGTTAAAAAAAAGGGAGGAGTCCTTTTCCCAACAGGTTTTGAACTGCTGGTTTTAGTGTATATCTCCAGATTATTGTTTTGAGTCTCCCTAGGTTTGTTGACAATTATACTCTTAGGAAAACTGTCCCTCGTAGCAGTGATCTTCAAAAGTTCAAATACAGATATTATAGCTTTCATCTTCTTTAATTCATCAATCAAGTTGTATTCTATCTCAGGAATAAGGGTATCCTTTTGTATGGTGGTTTTGACTATGTTCGTTGTGGGTGTGGAGGTAGAAGCTACTTGAGTTGGTTGTCCTTTACTCCTCGTGTTGTAGGGATGTTGGACATTAAACACTGTTTCAAGGCTCTTCTTCTTCCCCATCCATGGGAAGTTTTGCAAAGAAAGTAATGGTATTAACATGTTGGTCTTCTTCCTCATCCCGAGGCTCAATCTCTTGATCTTCCTGTAGTTCTTGTTCTGGGAGATGAGGAGAACGATGGGGTTTTGAAACTAAGGCCTTGAAAATAGACAAAATTTTCTCAGAGTTCAACCCTTCCTCAGGATGGGGTGGGACCTAGTTTTGTTGAGGTTGATAGGGCCTTCTAAATGGTTGTCTGTTGAACCCTCTATTTGTGTTCTGGTTTTCAGTATTAGTTCTCTTGAGGTCAACCATTTTGTTAGAAATCCTTTGGATAATTTTCTTCATGTTGCCCATTTCAAAAGGGTCTTTGTCTTGTGTAACAGGTTTTGTAGGAACATCAATTTTCTTTCGTGACGTCGAAGATTGATCAACTGAAGTATCCGGATTGACTTTTAAACCAAAAATATCCTTCTCGACCTGAATGGCCTCAACAAAGGCCTCTGGCAAGGTTTCCTTGTGTGCCCATTTAACCCACATAGCTATGGGGACCGACAAACCTTTCACATAGTATGCAACTAGGAGTTATTCCACGGGAAGAAGAGTAATAGGGATTCTGTTTTTAGATAGGAAAATCTTTGATTATAATCTTTACTCTTTATTTACCTCGGATTTTCATAGAAGACAGATCAATTACCAAGTCTTCGGGTGTCTTATCGTCCCCAAAATTTTGCATGAATATTTTTTCAAAGTCATCCCATGAAGTGATAGATCTAAATTCTAAGGAAAAGTACCAAATAGATGATTTCCCTTGGAAGGTATATGGAAACAACCTACAGACTACATCCTCATGGATAACATTTCTAAGCATGATGGCTTGGATGAATGTTTTTATGTGATCAATTGCAGGTGACTTTTCATCAGGGTCGAACTTAGGAAGCCATTTTTCAGGATTTTTAGGGAGTCTGTGTTGATCCCCTAGGATGAAAATGGAATCCTGGTCCAACCAGGGCCTATTTTGACCTTCAGCCATTGGTATGTCTTATGAAGATGAGCTTGAGGATGAATCACTATATGAGGATTCTTTAGATGAAGAAGATGAAGACAGAGGTGGTGGCGGGGCTAGTCCACCTATTGTCACTTATGGTTGATCTTCTTGTGCTTCCCCAAACAATGTGTCAAGGTTAAAATCTGGGAGCAAATTGTGGTGGGGTGAATTACGTTGTTCAGGATTCTGGTCGCCTGAATTCTGATTATCAGAATTATTGACTTGAGGACCAGTGTTTTGATGATCTTGAATTGATGCTAGTCCTATATTACGCTGATCAACGATTCTTTGTTGTAACCTAGAAACACTATCAGAGGAACGTTTGAGAAGCTACTCAAGTGTCAAGGGTCCCCTAGTGGGTGATACGATAATAAGGTCACCCCTTCTGGTTTCCTGCTCAATTACCAGAGTGGCAGGAATATTTTGAGGATTTTGTACTAGTTGTTCTGTTGACGTTGAAGCTTGGGTATGGCTATGTGTAACAACCGGTTCTCTTACTGGAGGAGGTCTATTTAAATTCTGTTTAGGCATGGTTGGTACATGGCCCTCTTTCTAGCGCCATTTGTTGATGCCTTGGTTGAACATGTGCTGGAATGGTGTTCAAGGCAAAACAACAGGGGATGAAAACCCAGCCAAAGGCTTCAAATAATCCTACACAAGTTTTACCCTATCCTCGAGCTGTTTGGTGTGGATAACACCCACAGATATAAAGGCCTCTGTTGGTACTTGTGTGTGTTTGATCCTAAGTAGGATTTGTCTTCCTATAAGGAAAGACGAGAAAGATTCTCTAATCCTAAGAATTAGTGTTGACACCCAAAAAATGCTCACTAGCTCATTTGCCTATTCACATGACCCATTTGTCCACTTTTCCTACCATTTACGCCTCTAAAACCTTCAAAAGGTCACCAAAAAGACCAAAATCCATCTTTTCCCCCTCAAAATATTTATTTTTCCTCAAAAATACAAAACACCCTAAAAAAGGGTCCAAATTCCCAAAAATTAAAAGCGAATAAAAATATAAAATATATTCAAAAAAAAGAAAAAGAGGGAAAAAAAAGGAAAAAGAAACCTAAAACATTTTTTACCAATACCATTGGTTTCCTTAAACCATAATGGTATTCTCCATCACCAAAAAGCTATAAAAAGGTGATAGAGGCTCCTCATTATGCATCCACATTCATACTATCCTTATGCTACCAAATTCTTTCTTGAGAGCCCTTGCCTCCTTTTTTAGTTTGAAGATCCCCATTAGCATCTTCGAGAAGAAGAGATCATTGGAGCTTTGGTGCACCTCACCATTATAGCTACTCAAGCTCAACCATCCTCACCCTTTGAGGTAATAGAAAATATTCAAGTTTTTATTTATTTCTCTCATGGATCTATTTCGTTTATCGTTTTTAATCTAGAGTTATTTTCTTGCATATGTTAGATCAAGATTTACTTTTTTACATTTGTTTACTTTTATTGTTTAATCTAAACTGCTACTACAAGTTAATAGGTGCACATTAGCACATGCTTGGGTGAAAACCCAAGCAATAGTTTTTGGCGACTCCGCTGTATTTCGAATCTTTGAATCTTGTTTTAGATCTAGATTTCTTATTGTTTTTGTTGTTATTTCACTTTAATATTGTAGATCTCGCCTGCTACTAAGCCCATAGCTTACTGCCCTAGCCATTGGCCCATTCTACAGCCCACACAATCCAAAAATTTCACTTTCGGATTTCGTTTTCGGCGACTTTTTCCATCCCGAAAATTGCAGGTTTTTACACCTGCAGCCGCGATCCACATTGTGGGTTTTTTGCCGAAAGTCGCGATTTAAAAAATCTATTTTTTCCCTCGATATCACGGGTTTTTTCCTGTCATTTGCGATGCACATCGCGTGATTTTGACCTACAACCTCCATTGACATCGTCATATTTTGACCCACAGCCACGATTCCATATCACGGCTTGCAGCCCCCAACCGCGACACAAATCACGAGTTTTGCCCAGATCGCGGGATTTGCCACAGATAGCCGCGATTTCATCCTGAACTCAACGATTTTTCGTTTGACTTTTCGTCACCCATTTTGGCCCATTTTTTCCAGCCATCTCCCCTGCAATTTCACATCCCATTGTCTTATTTGCATCCTTTGAGATTCATTTTCCTTTTCTCCTATTTGCTTTACTACATCATTTTGAAAAAATTTCAGTTGATTGAAAGAAAAAGTCTTAAAGCATTTTTTCAGTTAAAAATTTCATATTCTGCAAGTTGAAATAAGAATTTTAATTTGCTTGATATTTCGCCCAAGCGAGGAATTTTATTTTTGGTACATAACCACACCCACACACACTCTATCACCATTAATCAAAGTCAGCCTTAAAATCTATTTAACTCAACCAACATTCTGGCCCCCACTTGGGGAACACCAAAAGAATATTGTAGTTAGGTAAGATTGAGGGGATAGGTATCCAAATAACACCCCTCACTCACTTTCATTTTGAGACATAGTTATTGACATTTAGGGTACCAAAATATCCTAGTACTTATTGGCACGGTTATACACCAACTTGTCGGAAAGGCCTCTCCCTTAGGAGGGTCGAAGTAGCAAGACTGGTTCCAGAGGCCTGAGTGGACTACGGCAATCCATTTAGTCACCGAAGGATACCTACTCGTTTTTCTCGGTGTAATACCCGTATGGGAGTACAACAAGGATAGAATAGGAGCTGCAGATTCACCTTTCTGGACGTGTCATGAATGGGGTATCTTAGTGGCCTTTCTTCTAGGATTGTCTACCCAGTGCCCCTCCCGGTAGGGGGATATCATTAGCCTTTGGGTCCACATTTCGTATTGTATGACTTGGATTTCATCACTTTGTAGAGGATACGTCTTGTTGGAACCATAATACCTTTTTAGTTAGGTGCTTGCATGCTCTCTTACCTCCCTTGGTTTAGTGAGTCCACCATTTTTATTTTTTAGGAGTCATTTGCTTGTTGGTATTTTGACCACATTTTTTTATTACTCCACTTACTATAGCACAACTATTACAGTAAGTGTTTTGAGTTTGGTTGTTAGCCTGAGTGTCATTATTTTTGCGCTCCCCTCTTGCACACACGGTTGCATTAGGGTTTTTGAGTTTTTCACTCACCACTACCCATTAGTTTTACTAGCCAACTGTCACCATTGATTCCCTGAGACATTCTCGACGCTTCCAGGGTGAAACCCCATAGTACGGTTCACTTGACACCACTCGTCACAAATGAAGAGCATTGTCACTTGACTCCACACGTCATCGGCATAGATCCCCATCATCCGATTCGGACGCCCCTCATTTCACATCTGACTCTGAGGCATAATCTGAATACCCTACATACACAACACCAACTAGCCCCATGGATGGTATGAAATCCAACCCCTTCTTCATAGGGACTGTTGGTGGAACATCAACCACCCCCTCCATCACAATAGTCACTACGGTAGCCATAACTACTCTGGGTATGCCCTCAATGAAACCCACACCTACCTTGGGTATGCTCTCCATGGGACACACCCTATGCATGCCCTCGATGGGACCTATAACTACCATCCCTGCTACTACACCAAACCCAACAGTTACCATACCTAATCCCAACCCAACTGTAACCCATGTTACAATTGGAAGTGCAAGACCCTCCCATACCAACTCCACACCTCTATTTGGGGGTCACATCCCCCTCATGGCCAATATCCCCTTTAGAGGCAGTGGCCTAATCAATAATGATACCAACAACACGTATGCCCACTGACCATGTCCAACTCAACTGCCAGTTTGCCATTTATGGATAGTCTTAACCTACCAGACCTGGCAAGATTAACAAACGATCCCATTAGACATGACCCCACTTGGCCTCACATGCCCACTAAACTCCCATCCAACATCCCTAAGTTTGAGGGGAAGGTTGGTGAGGACCCACAAAACCACATTATGTATTTTCATCTATGGTGTTCCTCCAACTCCATAGTTGATGACTTTATTCGCCTATGACTGTTGCAAAGAACTTTCACTGGCTCGACAGCCAAATGGTATATCGAGAAGCCCCATGGGACACACCCTACATTTACATCCCTTGCCTCAACTTTCCTACAGTTCTTTCAACTACGTGTCCGCTGTGATGTGGGACTGGAAATCCTACTGTCTTGTAGACAAAACACGGTACCCATATCACAGATCATATCCATGAGTGGCGTAAACGCCGTAGTCTATGCAAGATCAAGCTTGATGATCGTATTTTCCTGGATTGGTTCCTAAAATCTCTCCTTCCACTCATTCCTAAAGACGTGGCTTCTGAATGACCCCATTCGGAAGAAGAATCCATTCTAAAAGCCCAGCAATTCGATTTAATCTACACTCAGTCGAGATACCTATACACAATTTTACCTGATGCCCCCCGAGGTGATCCATCCCAGAATGACGCGTTGAGGGCATCCCATGCCATCAATGGTATCATTGGTCATGTTGTATCACACAACCAACCCTTTCCAATTATGCCTACTAATACTAGCCCCAACCTTTTGTGAGCCACATCTCAATCCGGAGCCACAAACTCATATGCCCCCATGGAACACTCTAATCACACTCATGGACCCTCATGTCCACCACAATGTTATGGGCACGCACCATCAACTTACACACCCCTTACATATTATCACCAACAAGCCACTCATGCTCCTATTCACTCACAATCCCAATTAGCTTATTACCCTCCGCAAGCAGCACCTGCTGCTCCAACACTTCCAATAGCTCAAAATTACCAACAACCACAACAAGCACCTAGACCACCTCTGAACCCTCCCGCTTACTACCCACCACAACCTGCTCCATCACCTGTGCGACCTCAAAATGCGCCTACTTCCCAAGGGCAAGTATATGCACAGCAAAACCAACCCCAAAACCAGAACAACCAGCGTAATCAAGGAGGTCAACAGAACCGTGGAAGAGGATGCAACCACAGAAACAATCAACCTCAAAACCAAGGCAGTTGGCCACCTAATCCCTTGAATAATAATAACGCTACCCTCGCCAACCAAAACCCTGATTTTCCACCGAAACAGGGTAAAAATCCTAACTTAAGAACACACCATCCATGTTCCTTTTGTTCGGTATACGGCCACTACACACATAATTGCCCACATTTGGAGAAAGCACATTAACTTTGGACTGATGACACCCAACGCCAAGGACACGCTACATAGCCAGCGCCACCTCCTCAACTGCAACCCATCATATTGCAGAATCCTTTACCCAACCAAGGAGTAGTAAACACTCATCCAATGGATCCCCCACAAGGATACGCTGTACCACAACAACAAATCACCTATGTTGCAACTGATTACCAGCATGCAGAGTCGGGAACTCACCATCTACTAATGATGTCATCAAGTGATATCAATCTCCAAACTCGCAGAAACCAATATGGCTCAGCCCCTGAAACCATGCCTACTGATCCATCCACAAGCACCCTCCCAACTGATCAACCATTACACATACCTAATATGCCAATGGACGGGGGTCTTAAATCCCCTCGCTTCCCCTTAAGATGGATCAACAATAAAGCTAATGCTCGTGCAGCCTCAAATTATAATATTGTAGACGACTTAGCCCAGTCCCCCACTGCTATGTTTTCTCTAGAAGTCCTAAACAACTATCCTCCATAGAGGAAATTATTGTTATCTGCCATTGGTGCAATAAACCCTAACGACTCACGTATGATGGCATTCAACTTAGATCCAGTCGAACCGCGTTTTCCTTCGTCATTATCTTTTCAGGTTTCTGTATCCATTCAAAACCTTGTCATTCATCGATGCATCATCGATGAAGGTGCCTCCACCTGCGTAATGTCAACTTTTGTCTGGCAGAAACTCGAATCCCCCCACACTGCAACCATCCACTACCGCATTACGAGCTTACGATGGTCATTCATCTCAACCACAAGGCCTTTTAGTTAATGTACCCATACAATTAGGTGGCAAAACGGTTCTCATAGACATAGAGGTCATCAATGCCCAGCTTGATTACAACCTCTTATTAAGACGAAGTTACATGTATAAAATGAAAGTTGTCGCTTCTTCCGTCTTCCGCCTCATGATGTTTCCCCATAAAGGACGTATAATCAAAATCGATCAGATAACATACTACGATCCTAATGCCCCCGCCGCACCTGAAAATGTTCTACCTATGATTGAACAACCCGTTCAGAGTGCACCCACATCGTTCGTCTCCTCAGTCGAACCCGGGATATACTCAGATACTCCCATGAATTCCACGTTCCAATCTATCCCATCCCCTTTGCGGATAACTGAAATATCTGATTTGTGCACCTTTTCGCACAACACACAACCACCTACTCAACAACCACCATTACTACCACAACCATCGGTATTTCCTAGTCATATCGGAGCAACACCGATTCACACTATCCCATTCTTATTTCCTCCCTTAGGAGTCATCAACACGCCAGTAATGGCCACACTCAATCTCCCAGGGTTAAAGTTAGGACTACCTGTGTGGTACTTACCTGCCCCAACCCCTCCCCCGACACTGAATGTCATTTTACAACCGGTGCAACCCATCAACACTTCTAAACATACACCCCCTGGTGTAGCGAGCATCCAAAATCGACCACCCCCAACAGGGACAACTGCATCAACATCTAGTAATGCTCCCCCTCAACTCTGCTACAATGGGGGCAGAGGCCCACAAACCTACACCACTGGACCCACAACCCCCACCACCCCATCGACTCAAAAGTTGGCGAAGAATCCCCCTGTTAGTGCCAGAAATTGACCCTAGACTACAGAGGGGCAAGCCAACACCATCTCAATATACAAGAATGTTAAATTTTGAGCTTTAATTCACAATACTCTAGGATCTTCACTGAGATAATAACATATACAGTATATCAATGCATAACAATCACAATAAGCATGACAAGCATCACAAGAATCAAAAGCATGAGAGACAAGAGACACAGAATTTCTATGGGGAAAACCCTAAGGTGAAAAACCCCACAACTTCCTCAGAGATAGAGAGAGAAATGGCTCAACCAAAGTACAACCAAAATACACTTGAGATAGTCTCCTAGAAGTAGATGATCCTCCTCCTCACTAGTGCGCCACTTTCTGAGTGAGAGAGATGTTACTTTCCAAATGATCTAAATAGAGATCTCCTGATCTCTATTTATACTAACCTGTTTGCCCAGTGACCTTATGGGGCCGACTTGTCTAGCTAGGTACATCCACAATATAATATATATTTAAGGGCGGACCCCACACATGGTGGTCTAATAACCCATCGGCAAGTACACACACTTGCAACACTTGTCAATCCACATGACGACACTTCCTTATAGAGGAATAACACATCTCTAATAAGGGTACAATAAATATATATGAAATACATAGATTGAATACATTCCAAAGTTACATATACATCAACACTCCCTCTTAACTAGGAAGGTATTTATCGACACAGATCTGCTAGACAAGTCTTCTTCTTGAGATCATCGTCGTTGATGCATCGTCACTGTTGTTGCTATCTCAACCAATCTCTAACTCTACTCGTCATAGGAAGTTCTACAGAGCCAGTCCTTTTTCATACTGGATGTAGGCCCACCACCTGCAGGTCTTCATCATCACTGGCCATACTATGGAAATCTCACGACTTATTACGTGCGTCACAAAACCTTCAAAGAGTCTCTTGACTAGCAAGAACCCTAAAGAGCTTCTGAGGCCTTTTTCATCCTGTCCATATCTCCAGGACTTATTACATGTGACCCCACCACAAAACCTCGAAAGAGAATCCCAGGACTGATTACGAGCACAAGGCTCAACCTATCGGATCTCCCAGGGCACAAATTACATGTGGTCACCACAAAACCTCCAAAGAGCATCCCAGGACTGATTACGAGCACAGGGATCAACCTATCGGATCTTCCAGGGCACAAATTACATGTGGTCATGGCAAAACCTCAAAAGAGCATCCCAGGACTGATTACGAGCACACGGCTCAACCTATCGGATCTCCCAGGGCACAGATTACATGCCATAGGACAAAACCTCGAAAGAGCATCTGCCAGATATCCCAGGGCACAAATTATATGCCATAGGAAAAACCTCGAAAGACTATCTGTAGATCTCCCAGGGCACAAATTATATGTCCTCCCAAGCAAAACCTCGAAAGAGCACTTGCCAGATATCCCAGGGTACAAATAACATGCCATAGGAAAAACCTCAAAAGACTATCTGCAAATCTCCCAGGGCACAAATTACATGCTCATCTGCACAACCTGTTCCACGGCCACAGAGTATCAACCTGATACTCACCATACATCATCCTGATGTACACATGATCATCCTGATCATCATCACTGCAACATCCTGCTGCATGTCATCTGGAGCAACATCCTGAAGCTCTTCATCCATGATCATCCTGATCATACAATGCATCTACCTGATGCATACCAAGTATCTACCTGATACATATCATCATATATGATCCACCTGATCACACAATGTATCCACCTGATACAAATATAAATACATGATACATATCAACATACATGATCTACCTGATCATACAATGTATCCACCTGATACATATATAGATACATGGTCCAAGCATCCAACATGATGCTTATACAAAATACATACACATGATCCAACCGATCATATCCAGCATCCAACATGATGCGTACATACACATAAATGATCCAACTGATCATATCCAGCATCCAACATGATGCGTACATACATATACATATAAATGATCCAACTGATCATATCCAGCATCCAACATGATGCATACATACATACATATAAATGATCCAACTGATCATATCCATCATCCAACATGATGCATACATACATATAAAAATGATCCAACTGATCATACAAAGCAGAAACCAGAACATCATCCTGATGCTCATCATCCAGCGCTTACATCCACAACCATGTGAAGGATCCTCCTTCCAACATGTTTGGAATGGCTTCAGCAAATGTGTCCATCACTTCTTCCTCGAAGTGTCATCAATCCGAAGAACACCAAGCCTCTCTCTGAAGTACTCGAACTTCACCCTGGCTAGTGGCTTTGTCAGCACATCTGCAATCTGCTCGTGCGTCGCAACATACAGGAGCTTCACAGCTCCTCTCTGCACCATATCCATGATATAGTGATATTTGATCTCTATGTGTTTCGACCTATCATGAAACAATGGGTTCTCGGATAGCTTCACACAACTCTGGTTATCACAGAAGATACTAGTAGTATCCAACAGGAGATCAAATAATTCAGACAGTAGCTTCCATAGCCATATTGCCTCACAACTAGTTAAACAGGATGCAACATACTCTGCCTCAGCAGTACTCAGTGCTACACAGGACTGCTTCCTGCTAAACCAAGAGATCACACCTGATCCCATACTGAAGCAGCACCCAGATGTGCTCTTCCTATCTGCAGCACTACCAGCCCAATCTGAATTAACATAACCCTATAGGTTAAACTTTTGATTCGCCTCATACTTGAGCCCATAATCCACTGTACCCTTCAGGTACCTCAGAACATGCTTTACAGCAACCAGATGAACACTCCTCAGATCTATCAGCAACTGACTCAATGTGTTCACTGCAAAGCAAATATCTAGTCTCATGTTCGTCAGGTACATTAAGGACCCAATCATCTGACGATACATAGAGACATCAATCGGCTCAGATGAAGCATCACATAGAAGCTTCAGATTCGATTCCATAGGTGTGGCCATGGCCTTGCAATCCATCATCCCGAATCTCTTCAAGATATCTAATGTGTACTTCCCTTGACCAAGGAAGATCCCACCTGTACTCTGCCACACCTCCATACCTAGGAAATAATGCATCATTCCCAAATCTTTCATATCTAACTTAGTAGCAAGCTTCCTCTTTGTATCACACCAAGTCTGGGAGCTTGCTACAAGCCATACAAGGCTTTCTTCAATCTGCACACATGTGACTCCCTGTCAGGTCTTGGGACTGCATCCCAAACATCTTCTTCATGATCGACGGATCATGGCATTCCTTTTCTTCATCCCAGATCCTGGGAACTTCAATATCTTCAATAGATATCTTTGTTGCTGGAACAAATGTTGTAGTCCTTTTGTAGGTGAAGATATACGGTCTTTCCTACAAAACAAGCTAAATTGCATGATTAGAAACATCTCATCATTTTCAGAACAAATTCTTTACACATAAAGAAATATGTCATGCAGTCATGCAGTTATCTTAGCCAATGCTTCAATACAACATTTATCCATGTTCCACAACTTTCTAGATGCCTTCCAGTCTCTACCAGAACATTGTTAAGAGTTTGCACTACTCCCAACATGTCAGCAAAGAGGTTTCATTCTAGATAAGTAGCACTGGAATGTTGTACAGTGCCATAGGCCACTTACCCATCACATGCATATTAGTAGTCATACTATTCATTAATGCAATCATTCTAATATGCACAATACATCTCCTAATTCTAGGAACATAAGCATAATATTATTTAAACAAACAAAATAGGCAAGAAATGATAATTGAAATACTTATCTTTGTTTGTTTGTTGGGTGGACTCCCTCTGAGTCTTTGCTTCCTGGTAGGAGCTGCTGAAGTAGCTTCTTCTACAACTTTCTATTGTGGAATGTAGGAAGATGGTCAACTCCCTCTGAAAATCTGCATCCTTGCAGGAGCTACTGGAGTGTGCTCCCTCTTGATCTTTGCTTCCTGGATTACCTGTCCTTGAACTTATATTCATCCTTGCTGACATCAATCTTCTTGAACCCTGGAAAGTATATTCTGTAAGCCTTCGAGCTTTCACTGTAACCCACAAAGATACCCTTATTTCCTGAAGGATCTAGCTTGGTCCTCTTTTCCTTTGGGACATGTGTGTATACTGGACAACCAAATATTTTGAAATGGCTGACTTCAGGTTTCTTACCAGAAAAGACCTCTTCTAGTGTCTTGTTGTCAAATATCTTGTGGGGTGTTAAGATTTAATATGCTAAGACAGAAAATAGCAGCATTACATTCCATTTCACAATAATAGCATGTACAGGATCACTGAAGAAACAACAAGTACAACATAAACACAAGAGACACAGATTTATCCTGGGAAACCCTCATGGGGTAGAAAACCCAGCAAAGCTTCCTCAATATAGATGACCAGCAAATACAAAAGATGTAACCCTGAGCATAAGCTCCTCCTTCTCCATAGCAGACCTCTCTCTCATAAGTGCACCACTCTCAAGTGAGTGTGTGTGTGTAAAATGAGGAATACACCTCCTCTATTTATACACTACTCCGACTTGTCTTTTACACAAATCATGTAGGATCGTATTTAACCATTGGTTTAAATACCCCACTACAACTGACTAGGCCGACCCCTCTAGGGTGGTCTAATAACCCTTTGACCCACATAACACATACAGGGCCGACCCCCACTAGGGAAGTCTAATAACCCAAGTTACCACAATCTGACGGAGGAATAAACATCTCCGGATATACAATAAGATCTTCAAGGAGGAATGAAACATCTCCAGAATAATAAAGTACAAATATAATATTCTTTGAAGTTACAATATCTCAACATGGGGTGTTCTGTTCTGCACATATGCAGCTGTTCTAGCTGCTTTTGCCCATAGATGCATAGGTAGATCCTGGTCATGCAGCATTGCCCTTACTGCTTCCATGATTATTCTATTCTTCCTTTCTGCAACTCCATTTTGTTGAGGATTATAAGGAGTAGTCAACACCCTCTTAATCCCTGAATCACTACAAATCTTCTTGAAGTCACCTGAGGTGAATTCTCCACCATTGTCGGATCTGAATGTTTTGATCTTCTTGTCAGTTTGATTCTCCATCAAGGTTTTGAATTCCTTGAATTTATCAAACACCTCATCTTTGCTCTTCAAGAAGTATACCCAAGTCTTCCTGGAGAAGTCATCAATAAATGAGACATAGTAAACATACCCACTCAGAGAACTGGATGACATAGGACCACATACATCTGAGTGGATGATTTCCAGGATGTCTTTTGCCTTGCTTTCACTGCTTGGGAAAGCCTTCTTAATGTTCTTACCTTTTGCACATCCTTTGCAAACACCTTCATGTTTGGTCTTGATTTCAGGAAGACCCTCTACAGCCTTGCTTGCAATTGAAAGTGCCCTATAGTGCATATGAGTAAGTCTTCTATGCCAAAGTTCACTTGGCTCCATGGATTCATGTACCATGGCATGTTCAGATTGTCCCTTCAATTTATACAAACCTCCCTCTTGCTCTCCAATCATTACTGCATCATCTATGTTCTTTCCCTTTGGCCACATTAGGACTTGGCCATCCACAAATGCAACCCTCATACCTTTTGCATCCAATGCAGAGATGGAGAGTAAGTTCTTCTTGAGCCCAGGTACATAAAGGACTTCTTTCATCTTCAAAGATTTTCCAGAATCTAGGTTGTAGGAGGCTTCACCACTTTCTTTGATTGGGTATTGATAATCATCACCAAGTTTCACCTTATGGGGTGATTCATGTTGAGATAGATTCACAAAATATTCCTTAAACCTAGTCATGTGTTTGGAAGCCCCACTGTCAATCAACCAATCATTACAACCATGGGAGATAGTACCTGTGAGAGCATAAATTAGAACATATTCTTCTTCACTTGATGAGTCATCATCACTATCACTTTCTGCCCTAGCCTTCTTCTTTGGGGGTTCATCATCTTTGGCAGCATGAGCATGATATCTTCTTTTTTTATTCTTCTTCTTATTATTGAAGTTGTTGTTGTTGTCTTTCTTCTTCTTGGGACAATCTGAAGCAAAGTGTCCCTTCTCATTGCAATTGAAGCATCTGAGATCTTTCTTATCTTTATGATAATGGTGGTGTGAGAATCTTCTGTTATAAGATGATTCCTTCTTGGACTTGCCTTTCCTAGCATGTGCTATGAGAGCTTGATCTTCATTTCCCATCTTTTATTCTCGAGCCACAAGCCTAGCTTTTTCTTGAGAGCATTCTTCCCGCAATATGTTGGAGGAGATCAACTTCTTCCTTGCACAAATTCCTTGAATAAAGGAATCCCATGACCTAGGTAGGCCATTTAGAGTGGTCATCACCACTTCACCATTCTCCACCATTTCGCCCACTGCTTCTAGTTGTTCCTTGATCTGGGAGACCCTTGAAAAATAAGATTGAATGGTTTCTCCATTATGAAACTTTACTCCTTTCAATTGGTTCCGTAGGGTCATCTTCCGATTTATGTTCTTCCCTTCAAATAGCTTGGTCAAAGAGTCAAACATCTCCTTAGGTGTCTTTAGAGAAGACACATGGGGTATGAGATGGTCTTTGATAGAATCAGCAATGATTCTCTTTGCCTTGACCAAGTTTTTCTTATGCAATACCTTAGCCTCTTCATCCTCTGGGATAGGGATGTCTTCTTTTACATATGAGTCCAACTCATTCTCTTCCAGGATTAACCCAATCCTATACTTCCAAGCTATGAAGTTATCAGCTCCTTCAAGCTTATCCTCAAGCTTGGTGTGGTGAGACATCTTAAAGAGTACTTCAAATGGAAATAGAAAAGATTTAGGTCTTACCACTTGAAATGCTGAAAACTGGATCTAGTCCCAGATTAGGGTTTGTCGAAAAAACCCTAAAAATTCAAAATGTGAATTTCAACTTTCTGAAAGGATAGAAAGATGCGCCTTGATGAGCTGATCAGCCTGGTGTATTTAGAAATTGAGATCAGCAAAGCTTTACCCTTCAGATTTGCCTTTTTGTCCTCCCGGGTTCACTAGGGAGAGCCCTGAATTAGGGTTTGCATTTCCTGGAGATCTACCCAGCCAAAAATCTCGATCCAAAGCTCTAAACTTCGATTTTTGCAAGGAGCTTCTAGCTATGTCTTCAGATTTCATAAATTCCTATTTTTGTGGAAACCCTAATTTTTAGGGCCAAATCTGAAAATGCTCAGAATTGAATTCTGATTGGACAGATAGATTCTCCTTGGTGAGTAGAGTCAATCTACTATACTGCTTTTCCAAAATCTGTGGAGAGAAACCCAATAAACAAGAAACTCAAGTTTTCGTCACTGAAAAATGTCTTCTTCTCAGGTTAGCTCTGATACCATGTTAAATTTTGAGCATTAATTCACAATAATCTAGGATCTTCACTAAGAGAATAACATATACAATATATCAATGCATAACAATCACAATAAGTATGACAAGCATCACAAGAATCAAAAGCATGAGAGACAAGAGACACAGAGTTTCCATGGGGAAAACCCTAAGGTGAAAAACCCCACAACTTCCTCAGAGATAGAGAGAGCAATGGCTCAACCAAAGTACAACCAAAATACACTTGAGATAGTCTCCTAGAAGCAGATGATCCTCCTCCTCACTAGTGCGCCACTTTCTGAGTGAGAGAGATGTTACTTTCGGAATGATCTAAATAGAGAACTCCTGATCTCTATTTATACTAACCTGTTTTCCCAGAGACCTTATGGGGCCCACTTGTCTAGCTAGGTACATCCACAATATAATATATATTTAAGGGCGGACCCCACACATGGTGGTCTAATAACCCATCGACAAGTACACAAACTTGCAACACTTGTCAATCCATATGACGACACTTCCTTATAGAGGAATAACACATCTCTAATAAGGGTACAATAAATATATATGAAATACATAGATGAAATACATTCCGAAGTTACATATACATCAACAAAGAAAAAGGTTTTTAGGGTTTTAGGGTTTTTGGTTTGTCTGTTTCAATTTCAAGAAAGTCAAAAGAAATCAAAATAAAAAAAGTTACTAAATCATATACTTCATTGAGAAAACTGAAATCATAAATGTAAACCAAGTAAACATAAACCATTACATTCATAATAACACATACTGGTTTTCATCTACAACACATAAGCATTCACTGTATTTAAAACATTAAAACAGAAAATGAATTCATATGTTGAATGATCAAATTGATCAGAAACAAAAACTCAATCAAACAGTATAAAATGGATTATATCACATATGTATTAATCTCAGTTTTCAGGACTTACATGAGAGTCTTGCAAGATTTTCATATCACTGTACAGTAGCTTCTTGAAACCAAAAAATCGAACCTCTCTACATCATCATTTACTTCCTTTTATCCATTTACAAAAAAGAGTAGTTTGTAACTACTTTTAGGTTTTAGTCTCAAAAACAGTTGCATAACCTAGTTAGGATAACTTCGAGTCTTAACTAAGTCTTTAACTAAAAAAGTTAACTATTAACCATTACATATTTGATACAAAATGAGAATGCATTAAAAACAAACTAGGCATTAAGTAGCCTTTCTGGTAGCCTCTACCAACATAGAAATTCCTTCCAGTGCATGAGTCCTTTTGTTATGTTGAGGCTGCTCAGCTTCCAAAACTTTGATCTTGTCTGATAGAAGCTTGTTCTTCTCATTCAGTTTCTGCACCTGTTTTTTTAAATCATCAATTTGAGCTTCTGCTTCCCTTTGCCTCTTCAAAGCTTTCCTAGCAACAACAATTAGCTCTGCTCCTGATAATGAGCATTAACTTCTGCTAAATCCTCCCTTAAACGTTTATTGGTGGTGGTAATTTTATTATTTGAGTCATTAAGGAACAATATTTCTGCTTGATGTTGCTCCTGAACCTTTCTGAGATTTTCAACCTCTGAGCATATGTTTACCTCACTTGGAAAAGTAGAATTTTGAGATATGGAAGGTGGGATATCCAACTTTCTGAAGATTAAATCTTCTTGATATTTATCTTTTACTATTCTCTCTGCAATTACCAATTCATCTTGTTCCATTTTGAGAATGTTTTCTTCTTCTTCGAATTTGCTTACTTCTTCATATGCTTCTTCCACCTTTGAATCATCGTGTTGTATGCTCATATGGTGAGAATTTGATTTATCTTTCTCCCCTTCACCTTCATTAGACGAAGATCTTTGAACTAAGGTTATTTCCTCTGTCTTATGATTAAAGTTCGAACCTTTTTCCATGTTATTCTTCATGGCTGATCTTGTTCTATACTTCCAAGTTGATTCCTTCAACTGCAAGAGGAGATTTGCCTCTGCTTGTAAGTCTTGAACCTGCAAACTTTCATTCCATTGCGTGACTAGGTTCTTAGTTATGCCCTGTTCTAATGTAACTGGATCTTGAAGTTGTTCAGCAATAGAATTAATTGTCTCCTCCATTCCCTGATTTTCTTGACAATGTTTTGGTTTATCTTCAACTACATCGACTTGTTTCTTCTTTTCGAGACCTTTAGCTTTTTCCTATAACAGAGGTTTTTAAGAAATTTCTTGTATCAGAACTCCCTTGTCACCCTTCTTACCTTTCTTTTTAGAACTATTCTTCTTTATACGCTCATCCCATTCAGCCATAAATCCATACCAGTATATAAAATGCTCCCAGGTCTTCTTTTCCTTCTGTAGTACTGTTTGGATGATCAACTTTATAAGACCATGATGAAATATGGACTTCCTTGAATGCTCATAATTCACTTTGACCTTATTTGACATTTTTTGGATGCTCTTGTACCAGAAGTAGGGCAAATTTATTTTATAGCGTAATTTAAGACGCATCAAGAACCTAACATGGTATTTAAAAACCATTGAGAACCTGCCCTCACACGTGATGTAGGTCTGTATGACATCAAGCACCTCCCTCCATTCTGGTTGGAAATTTTTTATATGAACTCCATTACTCCAATTTAAATTTTCATTACCTGGCAGCAAGAACGGATTTGGGTTGAACTCGAAAGGAATCTTTTTGAACCATAACTCCCCATCCATGGCGATACCTATAGCCTTAGAAATTAGGGCTTCTGTGAGCTGGAATTGTAAGGTTTTGAACTTAATGACATCCTCAGTCAAATTCTTTGCAAAGTAAATTGAAACTTCTTCATTAAACCCAGTAATTTTCTCGAAGAAGTCAAACTATGCGGCTGTTTTAAACAAGTCTGTACATTTCGGGAACTTCACAGCCCACTTCATGTCCATTGGTTCTGCCCTGTTAATCTCGCCACTTCTTCCCATATTACAACTACAATTTTTCTAATTAAGCTTCTGAGAAAAACGCAGCTGAAAAATGTTCAAAAATTAAAACACTGACCATGTTCAGCAACAGGTGTCTTCAACTATGCATTTCACGATCCCCAAATTTACTCGTGGCAGCTCAAACCATGATTTCTCTTAACGATAGAATGTAATGGAACTTTGAAAATATCATAATTCTTTAACATGTGTTTAAACATCTTGAACCATCATAACATAACCTGTCCAGTCATCATAACTCAAACGAACCATTACCCAACATCAATAACCACGATTTTTCATCATATTGGATTCTTGTAGCGCATTAGAAATTTGTTTTACAGTTTGCGCTACCGAAATATTTTGATATAACAAATTGTACAAATGCTCTTAGAATAAATGCTAAACTTTGGTTATAAGATTTATAATAAAGCTAAAGAGAGTATAGTTGAAAATTTTGAGAAAAATACCAAGCTACATAAGCCATTTAAAAGGTTTTGAACTAAAGAAAATGAAAGCAATAAAAAATTAAATCAAAATAAAAAACAAAATAATCAAAATCATGGATTAATAAAAGAAAATAAAGTTCAAACAAACCTAAGGGAAACACATAAAAATGAGAACAATATTAGCATTAACACCCCCAACAATTCATGCTCCCCCCAAGTGCTCTTTGTGCGATGATATAGGCCATGCTACCCATCAATGCCCACAATTACTATTGCTTCAAGAACACATGCAAATGTTGGATGATGACACTAACATCCCAATTTTCAAACTAGAACTTCCCCCTCAGCCTCCCGATAAATCGCTGCGTACCAACCACCCTTGTGTGATATGCGGCATTTACGGCCATTACTCACATCACTGCCCTGATCTCCCAGATTATAGAGCAGCTCTATATGAATTGAATAATGTCAACCTAGAGATATCCCCTCCTCTAATTGAGGAAATTCATCCCCCACCATATTCCTCCTCGGAAGATATTAACACAATTTACATGGTTTCCAATGGAGACCCCTCTGTCTGGTCGACCCCTTCAATTGATCCCTCCGACCCACATATTCAACCTTTTCAAATCAAATAGGAAACCACATGTCCACAACATGGGGGCACACCCGAAACCTTTCCTACTCATCATCATCATCATTCTCGTCAGTGATACTAGGGGCATCCACCCCGCAAGGGGAATCCCCCATCATTATATCATCACTTCAGTATGCCACCACGGCCCACAGCCTCATGGTACACCCTCCCTCCAATAGTTGGTCAATGCCTTGTTGATCCCTCTTTAAGACAGCATCTGCACTGCATTGACACCTCTAATTTCGGGGGCATAATAGATTACCTCAAACTTGGGATAGGGGGCATGATCAATCATTTTGACCTACCCCATCACATCTATCTCAGCACGTCAGTGAGCCCATCATTCAAACCAACACATATGTGATCCATAATCACAAACCCCATGCACATAGCACGGGGGCAAGTCATTAACCCTGCTCACTTTTTCACATTCATGATCTCAACCATTTTTTAGGTCATGTGTCACTTGTATATTTGATTTGATTTGATACGCCTAGTATTTCACCCCCACGGGTGGTCATTTATACCCACCACTACATCCTTGGCTTGGTGGGCTCACCTTTATTTATAGCCATTTTTTAACCTCTTTGTACCTTTGACCATTCTGGAGTCATTTGACCTCCATTTTTCGCACCCTTTGCACCACCGGATTCAGATATCCGTGCCCGTGAAGATGCTTGAGATCATTTCTCGCTCTCACCACCAGATTTTGCGGGCATCTTTTCACATGCCCGTCGTCGACCCAGTTTGCGTGCCACATCGGTCGTTGTCCATTTTTGACGAATTTTTATATCACAAGATTCAGTTTTCCACGCTCATGATGATGCTTGAGATCACTTCTCGCTCTCACTAGAAACCTTTTTAGACATGTATAGAACCCATAGCACGAGTGCAGCACTATTTTTCCAAAATTAAATGTTTAATTTTTAATTTTTTTTTAATTATGTAAGTGATCAAACCTCGAGAACGGTACGTCAAATATGGGTGCACCCTTTGAAGGTATTAATGCAGTTATTTAGACTTGGATTTTTTATAGCATGTAGAGGTCGGTGTCTACTAGTGCAGCATACAACTTTTTTTTTAAATGGCTGTGAAATGAAAAGGTTATGGAATAAACACTAATAGTATGTGTTTTTACTTAAGGAGTGATGACATAAGAAAATTAGGAAATAAATAGAAAATATCAGTATTTTTTAAAAACAATTACATATTTGGAATCTGCATAAAAAATTCTATCTATGCTTAAAATTTTGTCAATAATGGTCATGTATGTCATGCTGTAGAGAGCGGGAAAAATAGGCATATTGAGAAAAATGGTGGAAATGTCTAATTAGCTATGGTTCAGTAAATTCCATACCACAAGTTTGGTAAGTCCAAACTATTACACCTAAAATATTCCCATCATGAGATTAAGTGTATACACCCCTGGAGTGACCTTGGCTGAGTGATTGACCTGGAAGGATTTGTACCCATTTGTACTAGGTTTTGAGAGGTCGTCGTAGGTTGCACTCATGCAGCATGCGATGTTGCAGCTTGCTCTATTGTAGGGTGCACCGATGTCAGTTAATAGACAAAAATTAGCCCTTCGAGCCCCTTCTCGAAGCTTGCTGACTTGGGACCCTATCCCTGACCTCTTGGGAGAGCTGGGCACTCGGTTCCTAACACCTTGGAAAGATCCGCTAAGTCTCTCCTACCATATCTCAACCTATCCTATCCATACCCTATCCACTTAGTCCTATTTAAATGAAGCTCACTCCCATCCCAAGGAGAGGAAGTCTATGGTACTCTTATGTTGGTGAAATTAAGCCCAATAGATCTAACACTCTAGCTTGGGGAACATCCACTTCCCTCTAGGATATTTGGCATGACTTGTCGGAAGGAGCTTGCAGCGTTAAGGCAATGGTTTTAATCCTCTTTTCTATTGTACTTCTCCACTTTTCAATACAGTTAATATAATTGCTTTCCATAAATGTTGTCTCCTTGATGATGTTTAGAGTTTTCCTCCTTAACTGTTAGCTTAGATCTATCATATGAGATATATGCTTTCACTTCTCGTGGTTTGTTACATGTTCAACAGGGTTTAGCTACCTGCGATCTGGCAGCGCTGGAGCATTGGATCAATGAAGGAGAAAGGGATCTACAAATCCAAGGCAAACGATCTACTCTTTCATTTGTATTTCTATACGATCTAGGAATGTAGTTTATGTTTTGTCTTATTTGTTCTAGACTTACGTTAAGCTACGGAGATCAGGCCTTGAGTCCGCTCTCTTTAGATTCTCTGTAAAACAAATCTAGCAACCATACTGGGGAATTACATCTTGTTCTGTAGTTGTCAATTTGAAATTTACTTTTCAGTTGATTACTTGTCACAAGCCATTTCGTTTTTCATTTGCTTCTTGAGTTGATTTCACTATCAGATCTTCACATCGAAGACTCTGATCTGTTTCCTCTGAGTTTATACTACTCATTCCAAACCATTTCATAGTTCATTGCTTGGAGATTTGATTCATTTTTGAACTTAGATCTTGTCTGTCGCACCTGGTTAGTGAAAACAGAGCGACATTGTGTCATTTCTGGTCTCTGTTCTTTGTCTGTTAGCCACTCGTCGTAGTCCTTTCATTTATATACTGTGACACCGTCGCACTCCCCGCATTGGTGAACTGCGATGTCGCACTATGTACAAGCATAGAGTGTGTCGATTTGTCTAATTTGGCATACAAACATGCCCTCTCCATTTGTTGATTTGAGCTTTGGTTTGTTGTATGAACTCCCTCTGTGCTGCAAGATCCAGCCAGAGATCCCATCTTTGATTTGTGTGTTGAGTGTTTGGTTTTGTTTGGATTGATTTTGGGTTCCATCTTGGACAAGTCTGAGAACCGGTAGTGGTGGATACTCTTGTCTCCTCCACCTTCATCCACTCACCCTTGCATTCCCTCCTCTCCTTAAATGATCTGGTTACTGCATTAGATCAGCTCCCAGACCTCATTTACATTATTTTTTTAGCTTTGCTTGCTATTGTCTAATTTTGAGTCTTGTGTGTCTTTCAGCCTGATTGAGTGCTTGTCTTTTCTTGAGTTTTCTTAGTGTACTAAGTGTTGCAAGTAGTGTTTTCTTTTCAGTCATTTACATCTGAAAGCATAGTTGTTATCAAGTTAATCTTTTGATGCATCCATTGAAAAGTTAAAAGTGCTTCTTTCCCATCATTTCTCAAGCATTGTTGAAGAAAAATGTTCGTGCATTGGAATGTTTTGCGTATGCAGCTTTTGGAAAATTTGAATGAATGTGTGATCGCTTGTGTTTTTCTTGAATTATGAGTTTCTCATTTTCTCAAAAAATCCAAAGTACACTCAGCTTTTGCAAAATTAGTTCCATACTAAGGAAAGATAGATGCATTTTTAATTCTTATTGCTTTTAGGCCATTGAAAGTGAAATTGAAAAGCTTGCATACTCCATCTTAGAATTCTCTCTTTTCATTACCTAGTGTCTTTTTGCTTTGAAAAGCAAAAGAAAAGGAAAAACATGTCTTGATTTGGATTAGTAGTGTTGTGATTTTTTTTGTTTTCGCACAAAAATGAAAAGAATGCTTTTATAGTCAAAATTGTTTGAATTGGGAATTATTGCATTGTGTTGTTTTGGCAATCTCGTTGGAAAGAAAAAGCTTTCTCCTTCCCATAGTTAGAGTTCATCAAAATAAAAGAATATTTCATGCATGTAGCTAGGCCTTGCATTATTTTTCTGATTATGTACTCACCTCATGCATTCACCTAACCATCTAGATAAAATTAACGGTAGAACTAGGTAAAATTTTTAGCAACTTGCGCCGTTAAACGTGGCAGCTATCGTTATTTTTCAGCACTGTATCCCGAGGGTATTGTAGTCTTCCACGTACTTATCGGTATATCGAGATCCTTCACGTACCCACCAAGTACCATAATACGTACTTGGCGTATATCAAAGGGTGTATCACGTACTCAGTAGTATATCGAAACGTCTCTTTCCGAACAGTTGTGCATTAGATAACACCACTACAGATTTGAGCTCCCACGTACCTTGCGTATATCGGTAGACACCACTAGTGTTCCTAAAACCAACTGAGTTAACCATTTGGTCATCTTGGCAAAGCAATACACCGAGAACAACACTCGGGGAGATTAGCATGCACGTACTGTACAGGTAATCGGGTATGCAGGCAAGGGTATGGTCCCAATCCTCCTTGTCACGTCATATTGTTGGACCCTACAGTATATAGCGGTTTGCGATGCCTTCATAATCCCGTGAGGTTCTTGACTTTGAATCCACTCTGTCACATAAGTTTGCTTGTTGCCTTAGTTTGAGTAGGTTTTTTTGGACTGCTTTTCTTTTGTAGCATACCCTTAGGAGAAACGTTGTTTCAGCCACCCTAGCTGATTTTCCTGACACTCTAGAGGATTTTCCCTAGAGAAGGTCCCATAGGATCTTAAACTTATCACCTGAATATTCCCTTAACCCGGAGGTTATTTCGAGGGTAAGAATGGATCAACGTAACACGGTCATAGTTACTGAAGTTGAGAACCCCACTTTGAATGTTGGAGGAATTTTGTTTCCCCCAACTCCACCAGATTCATCCACCTCCAACCCCCCATAGGGTGAAGATGTGGACATTTCTACTTCACAAGATGATACCCTCCCGGCAGTCATACCAAGAGAGCCTGGTTCTCGAGAATGGTTCAATTCCCTCCAGGATGACCCTGCAGCAGCTGCTGGTCCAGCTACAACCTATTAGACATCATCTCTAGGCCACCCAGTGGCTCATTTTGCCATTGCATCCCCACCCAAATGGACTACTCCAGAACCCTCTAGACCCTTTTTCAGGCCCAATATCACCGAGATTTTTGGCCCATTTCACGATTTCTTGGCACAATTACGTACCAAGGGTGATGATCTTCGAAGACAAAGTCTCGAGCAACGACCTAGGTATAGAGACATCCCAGTTCATCCGATATATTTTGGTTCACCCGAACCATCTCTCCACAACCTGACCATTAATGAGGCTAGTCAACCCTCGCAAGAGTCCAGTCCTGCACTTCAAGTGAACCAACTGTGTAATGTCCCTTGTTAGGAATTGTATCAAAATGGCAATTTTTCACTTTTTTCCCTAGTTAGACCTTTCACTAGTTTTGATCTCTAGGTCCCAAATTTGCCCCAAATGATCCCAAATATTCTGAGAAGGTATATGAATGATATTAGAACATAAATATGTGTTTCATGGATGCCTTTGGACCTTTAAAATACTTCTGCAAATCCTCTTTCAATTCTGGTCAATGTATGTAACTTTACTAGTGATTTCCCTTTGACTAGTATTGGTCTCTAGGTCTCAAATTGACTCCAAATCCCTTCAAATCTTCAAGGAAGGTGTATGAATGATATTAGTACTTGAATATGATGTTTAGGGATGACATATGGTCACCAAAATACCTCTGCAAACTCTCTTAAGATTCTGGACCAAGTATGCAATTTTACTAGTAATTTGGGGTTCAAATCCCCCTGAGGTAAGTACTGAAAATGGCTTCCCAAATGCCTCCAAACCCACTCAAATTTATGAACAGAGGTATGTAATGTGTTAAGTATTTTATTAAATACTCATATGCACCATTAATGGATTATTACAACTGCTCTCACCCTCTCCCATTGAACTGCAAAAATCCCCAATTCGACCCTTGGGGAAATGGCACTATTTCACCTCCCAATACAACTAAACTGACTAAAAATGCTTCAAATGCTCAAGTACAGTACATGAAACTTGTAGAAGACATCCATGGAAGTATATTGATCACAAATATATCAGAGAATCATCCATTCATTTGAAATCATCATCAATACATTGGCTCACAACAAGGTAGTGGGGAAATGGCATTGTTCTTCCATTAAAAATGAGATTTATACATTTCTACTTGGAATTTCGACCTGAAAATTTTTGGAGATGAAGAAAAGAGTATTTAATTCATATTACAAAAGAAATTGGGCATTAAAAGCTTCCCCAAAGAGTACAATAGCTCACCAAAAATGCCCTCCCTCAAGGATCAAGAATATGCCATCAAAACTGGAAATGGTTGAAGGAGTGAGCTGCAATAGAAGAAACCATGAGATGACCTATAGCTTACACCTGCAAATAAAGACTCCATTAAAGCTCCAAATGAAAGGTCTGAATGTCCTTTCCAATTACCAACTTGGATGGGAATCTTTCACCCTCGAAATTGGCTAAGGCAAGAAACTAGTCATCCACTAGCTCTCCCTCTTCACAAATGCAATTGCAAATTCTACAAATGATCAAAAGCTGGTTTCATTCTTTGTTATTGACATTTATAAACTTCTAATGTCCTCCATGGGTCGAATTCCTTCCAAGAGACTCATGCCAACTCAAGTTGGGAAGAGATTCCAAAGAACGCCACTTGTACAACAATTCCTAGTCTCCCACTTCCACCAAATCACATGTGGAAGCATATTAGCTACCCTAACACCCTTGAGCGCCCTCTTGGAGTCTATTTTTAGCCCTGACATGTCATATATGTCATATGTCATCCTTCAGGTCTGATTTGTGTCATAGGTGTCATAGCATCTTCATCATTGTTGTCATAGAGCTAGGGAATCTAGCCCAAGTGTCTCACTAGCTCCAAATTGCCTCTTCCTCTTCCATGGGAGTTACTCTTCCTCTATATTTCGACCTTGGATGAGTCATGCAATGAATAATACCTTTTGGACTCCCCCAAGTATGTTACCATTCACCTTGAATTCGAATTGGTGAGAGAATGATGCCAAATGTAGTGGGGAAATCTAGCCATATGTGGGTCCCACTTCCTCCATGTGTCTTCATGATGAAATGCCACTTTGATTTTCACTTGTATATATTTATTTAGATCATTTATTAAATATTTATGCCATTCTAATGTTCAAACATCATTTATTATCCCCATTATTCCAAATCCCAAAGCTTCCACCCCAAACCTAGGAAACTAGTAATTTTCCTCCTTGGCAATTATTTGACCTTTAGCATCAATTTGACAAACTCTAATGAATAGAGCCAATGTGATTAGGCCATTGTGACCCAATACCAAATTTGGGACATGACAAACTGGTTGAAGGACAACAGTCCAATACACCTGTCACTACCACAGTTACTTTACTAGTTCCTCCCCCACCTCAAAATTCGAGGGGAGGATACTCCATTCCCCCGGATGATCTCATTGGTAACGTTACTACTACGGTAGCTAATCAGCAACCTATGTTGGTTCAACCTTTGTATATTGGTCAACCTATTGTGGCTGGGGGGAAACCCCCATTTCCTAACCAGAACGTAGGCGATGGAATCCCCAACGGACCTCCCGTTGGACCTTCCCAACCCGCTAGACCATCCACCATGGGATTATCCCATGTTGGGGGGGCATCCAATGTAACTCAACCCTCATGGAGTCAAGCATATCCAGGTTCCGTTAACCCTGTGCCGGGTCAATCTAATCCCAGAAATGCACCATACAGGATACCCTATCCCGAAAATCCTTACACTCTATGGGGGAAACAACTCGTTTTACATGGACCCCAACCAACTATCCCTCAAGCGCCACCATCCCCGATCAGTCCACCTCCATCTCCTGTTGGAGGTGGTGGGCCCCCACCCAACTTTGGAGGAGGCGGACCTCTCCCTTCTGGCAGATGTCCAACTCATTTTACCAATAATGGCCCCCACCCTTCCGGTGGTGGCGGGAATGGTCCACCACCCCCCCCAGGCGGAGGTGGAAGAGGACCACCCTATTATGGTGGGGAAGGACATTTCCCTTCGAGCAGTGGAGGTTGTCCACCAGTCCCTCCAGGCGGAGGCGGTGGTGGATCAAATTATTATGGTGGCGGTGGTGGTGGTGGAGACCCTCATCCTTCCGGAGGCAGAGGTGGTGGGGGCCCCCATCCTTCTGGCGATGGAGGTGGTCCACCACCCCCTCTAGGAGGAGGTGGTGGCGGGCCACCTTATTATGGTTATGGACCCCCACCTCCCCCTGGTGGTGGCGGCGGACCTCCAACTCCTCCTAGTGGTGCAGGTGGAACCCCAGCTTATGGTAACGGACCACCTTACTATGGTGGTGGACCCCCTTACGGTCCGGGAGGCACACCCCCATACGGTCAGTTTCCTCCGTGGTCACCCTTTAACCAGTCAATACAAGGTCCTACTGGTCCTTACATGCCTTATCAATACTACCAGTACCCGCAGCCTAATCAACAGCTGCCCTTTTTTGCTACTTTGGACCCACCTGATCTATCTCGACTGATGAACGACCCCATCTGCCACGGAATTAATTGGCCCCTGATTCTGGTGAAACTTCCATCGAATATCCCTAAGTTTGATGGCAAGCCAGACGAGGATCCTAAACACCATGTGATGACATACCATTTATGGTGTTCATCCAACTCTTCGATGGACGACTCGATCCGTCTGAGATTATTTCAATGGACTCTCACTGGTTCAGCTTCCAAGTGGTATATCGAATTACCACCTCATTCTTTTCATGATTTCGGTTCTCTTGCTATGAAATTTTTGACTCATTTCCAACTGACTATACGGTACAAAACTGGTACAGACCTTCTCACCTCTCTCCGCTAGAATACCGCTACTCATATCTCTACTCATATACATGAGTGGTGGAGGAGAAGACGCTTGATTAAGGCTCCCATTCCAGACCAACTCCTAGCAGATTGGTTTACGAAGTCTCTCATCCCTCACATAGCTCGAGATGTCGCCATGGGTGGTGCTGTCACTGAAGAACAAGCTATTTCTCGTGCCCATTACCTAGACTTGGTCTATGCTCAATCGGACACGCTGTTTGAGATTCTTCCCGACGCACCCCGTGACACTTACAACCCCGCGAAACCTCCTAAGGGACCCCAAACAGATGGCATCATTGGATCCCTTAACACCCAGCCTGCTTCTAACACTGTTGGATCGTCGAACCTTCATGGTTCCTCCCCATTTCCAACTCAGGCTGGTCACAGCACCACCAAATCGACCACTCCTACTGTAATTGAAGAGGTGAATTCTGTCCAATCAGCTTCCTCTTAGAAGTCCAATGGAAAGAAGAAGAACAAAGGGAAACCTAAGAAGTCTTCCGCCCAGCAAGAACAAAAGAGAACTCCTGATGATACCAAACAGAAATGGAAGCTAAAGTATCCTTGTTTACTGTGCGGAGATGATCACTTCTCCAAAGAATGTCCCCATAAAGACGAAGTCAAAAAGTTTCTTAGGGGTAAACCAACTCCCGCAGTCCTCAACGATCTTTTTCCCACTCAAAATCAACAAATGATTGCTCAACCCCCCCATCCCAAGGGGAACCATTCAATACTGCGCATGTTCTCATGGTGTGTAACGAAACGATCAATTTGAACACTGGCTCACGATCATACGACTCGGTCCCTTCGAAGGAACCTATTGGAAGTAATACTGAAAAAGCTTCCAACTCCTTACCTGATGTCACTGTACCATCATCTTCTCTCACCATTGAGAAGCCATCCTTAGATTAGATATTGCGACCTCCCAAGAGCACGATTCGAAAATCCGTTTTCAATCCTAATGCTCAGGCAGCACAGAACTACAATATCGTAGAGGACTTGGCACAAGCTCCTTGCGCCATGTCCACGCTGGAATTTTTGCAGAATTGTCCTAATCAACGTAAAATTCTCCTTGCATCAATCGGTGCAGTTGACCCTGATTCTTCAAATACCATCATGTTCCGACTTGACTAGTTCAAGCCAAGGCTTTCCCATCAGCTCGCATTCCAAGTAACTCCAAACATTGCTGGGAAAATTGTCCATCATACCATTTTGGACGAAGGCACCTCTACTTTTGTCATGTCGATTTCCTGTTGGAGAGCCATCAACTCTCCCGAATTGAATCGTTCTCCTACCACGTTGAAAGCATTCGATGGGCGTGGCTTTCAACCTCATGGGATCCTACAAGCTCTCTCAGTTGAGTTGGGCAGAAAGACCACAACCATTAACGTGGAAGTGGTCTCGGCCCCGATAGATTATAATCGCTTTCTTGGTCACAATTGGTTTTACGCCATGCAAGCGGTAGCCACTTCAGTCTTCCGCGTAGTACAATTCCCCCACCAAGGACGAATTGTTACTGTTGACCAATTAGAATTTTGCACACTGGACACTACCACTCATCCTAGTGACCATGTTCCTTCCATTGGAAAAAAATCAAAACAGTATGAGAGTATAGGGGTTGGCCTTTTGAAAGATTCATCTCTCATGGGCATTTTTTCGACTTTAGACCCCCCTAATCATGTTGCCTCAGTGAACATGATCTCCATAGAGATTTCATCTCACTCCAGTGATACTTGGCTTGTACCTAACGAAGCCACAACACACCTGATTGGAGACGCAATACCTCTTTCACCCGCTGAACGTATTTACGAGGCTATCCAGTCAGCGCCGGAGAACCACTTAACTGTGACTTCCCCATCCTATTCTCTACGATGGGCATCATCTCTACCAGATATCTTACTTCAGACTTTTCATTTAGACGAGTCCATCATGGAAGTTATGAATGTTGATGATGGTCCATGGGATGACCTCCACCATAGGTCGTCTTTTCTTCCTCCTTTGGAGTATATAGAGGACAACATTAGCACCATATTTTCACCGGATATCTACCCGTTCCCTCATTCCCCCATACTTACATGTCTTTCAAACACTGAGGGAAACTTGGCTATCATTGATCCTACCACCCCGGTAGGCATTTCGGTGAAACCTGGTGTAGTGGAACACATTTGCATAGGCCAGAAGTGTTCCCCTGAAGAAATAACTATTGGTACGGTCTTATTCAAGCGATTCCGACACGTATTCGCTTGGTCCTATGAGGAGATGCCTAGGATAGACCCCGCGATTGTTTCTCATGAAATAAAAACCTATCCCAACATCAAACCTGTACGTCAAAAGTTGCGACTGGTACACCCCCGGAAGACTGCAGCGATCAAGGTAGAGATTGAAAAGCTCTTAAAGGATGGCTTCATCTATCCTATCCCGTTGATGGATTGGGTCTCAAACGTCGTCCCTGTGAACAAAAAGCAGGGTACCATTCGCGTCTGTGTCGATTATCGGGACCTTAACAAGGCTTGTCCAAAGGACAACTACCCGACCCCGTTCATTGACCAGATTATCGACAATTGTGCCAGAAGCGTCATCTTTTCATTCATGGATGGATTTTCTGGTTACAACCAGATTGAGATCAACCCAGCCGACCAACATAAGACGGCTTTCATCTGTCCTTGGGGGACGTTTGCATACCGCAAACTCCCGTTTGGCCTTAAAAACATTGGCGCCACGTTCCAGCGGGACATGTTGTATGCCTTCCATGACATTAAGGACTTTTTGGAACCTTACCTAGATGATCTCCCTGCTCATTCAAAGCAGCGTGAGTTTGTTACCTACCCAAATTTTGAGGATATTTATTTTATTTTGCAAAATACTTTATGTTAATTTATAATTACAAAGTTTTGTAATTATGACCAAATCTGGTTAAAGATGATTGTAATGACTCATTATTATTATTTAATAAATTAAAATAGGAGACAAACACTCAAGAAAGTTGTTACAAGAGTGTTCACTGACCCACTAGGAGGAATGGAAGCTTCTAGAAAGCATGGGACAAATGGCAGCATTTGCACTCCACCACTAGATGTTGGTTATTGTTAAATTTTCAGAATTTACTTCAATCTTATCTAGGATCTTAACTGAGAGAACAACATGTACAGCATATCTACAACATATTAATCATGGACACAATAATGCAAGTACACAAGAGACACATAGTTTACTTGGGGAAAACCATAAAGGTGAAAAACCCCAATAACTTCCTCAGAGATAGATAGAGCAATGATACAACCAGAATACAAGAGATAGTCTTCTCCTAGCAACAAAGCCTCCTCCTCCACAAGTGCGCCACTCTCCAAAGTGTGAGTGATTGAATAGAAAATGATAAAATAGAGATCTCCCGATCTCTATTTATACTAGACTTGACTTGCCTAATAACCTTTACTAGGTCAGCCTTAACTTAACCACATAACACAATGCTGACTGGGCCGACACCCAATAGGGTGGTCTAATAACCCTTTGACCCACATGGATAACCCCCACTAGGGTGGTCTAATAACCCTTCGACCCACATGACTTATACAGGGCCGACCCCAACAAGGTGGTCTAATAACCCATCAAGTATAAGTTACGACACTTACAATATAAATGACGACACTTCTGTATAGAGGAATAATAACATCTCTATAGGAATACAACCACTTCCGTATAGAGGAATAATAACATCTCTATAGGAATACAATATACATATATGTGAAATACATTCCGAAGTTACATATACATCAACAGTTATGGGACAACTACCCCCTTATAACGTCCCCTCCCGCCTTCCAAATGTAGGGAAGTGAACATGACCAATCATACGGGGCTTTTGGCAGACTTAGCCCCAATATTCCTTCTTAATCATAAATTCATAACAATTAAAAACTTCTGTGTGCAAAATCAACTCAATATAAACACAACGGAATTAAACATAATAGAAAGCACACAAACAATAATGCCTAACATATATACATATATCACAGCAGAGGATGATTCAGCATATAGAGACTCAATCTCGTTCCAATGCCATGCATGGATTCCAAATTAAGATAATCAATTCATTTCATTAAACATGGACAATTTAACCTATTGCAGAACAAAAAATGCAAATAATTTATAATACATAGAACACTTATCTTGAAGATGAAGCTGTCCAAACAACTGGCTATGTGAGAGCAACGTTACACCCAACCATAGATCTCTATCCAGCCTATATTCTTTCAGCTGAGAGATCACCCCCGAGCTGGGCTGTGTATCCACTAAGGAAGAACTAGCTGGGCTCACTCACAGCCATGGTTTCGGTCATCAGCTATGCTAAGCCAACACACCGTTGGGTTTATCAAGCATACGAATGACAAATGAGGAGGATGCTAAGCCAGTGAGCTCAACCACAAAGCTACAGGCATCTCAAATGAACTCAGCAGTCATGGCACCCACAATACCTACCGCACCCAACACAAGGAAGGTCCCCTTCTCTGCTGCACAGTCCCTCAGACATCCCTTCCCTCCAGTGCTCTTCAGGGTGGGCATAGAAAGGTCCAGCTGCTAATTTCTTGAGATTCTATCCTTCACTGGGTTTATCAAGCAAACCCAACCTCTGCTCAGTCATTCACACTTGGATTTCTCACAGTTCTGTTATCCAATAACTCAATCCCGTCACTTCATTTCTAGGCTATAAAAACTGGGTATTCCTATGGATTTCGGGATAGCTAATGCTCCCAAATTCGCCCCAAGGTTCATACCAATGGATCCCCCATTGGATTTCATTGTCCAATACCAAATCTAGGCGTTTTTGGCTCTTCAAAACGCAGGTTCTCTCAAGGTCGCGATTTCTGGCTTTTCTCCCTACTGGCAATTAGTTTTTTCCATGGAAAATGGTGCTGGTCTGTTTCCCAATGGAATGGGAATGAGGAAGAAGCAACTCCCATGAGGTAGAGTGGCTTGTGGTACAAGAAAACAGAGCCCATACTCTGCCATACGAATTTCTGGGCTGCCCATGCTCCATTGAAGCCATGGACTGACTTCCTCAACCACTTCCTTACAACATAAATAAATGTCAGCAAGGTAAGTCAAATGGGTTCTCAAGGTGACATATGGCAGCCTATGGTTCAATCCCATAGCCCCTTCACCACTCCCTAGTGGATACACATGGCCCCTTCTCATTCGTTGCCTCCATAGCCAGTCTTGGAATTTTATATTGCATGATGTTTATTTACATCCTATTACAATTTCCATGGCTTAAGAGCACATGGACATCAAATATCAATGCTTGCCCTTTAAATCAAAATTCAGGTTTTCACTAGCGGGGCCTTGGCCTTGAGCTCCATGCTAGGAAAACATACATCACATGTACACATTATTTACATTAAATGCTAATACATCCTAAGAGTCAGAATGGGGTATTACACCCCTAAAATTGTGGCATTATTCCCAGGTGGGGAAGTGAGAAGGAAGCTCATTAATGACCAGTTAATCACAAAAGGCCTAGGCAGCCTATATAAGGCAATTCAAATTGAGCAGGAAACTCTTACAATATTTTCTGTAGAAATATTCCTCATGTGCATCAGGTGATGACTGAGAGATTCGAATTAGGTAGGCTATGTGAGAGTGCAATTGTAAGTCTGCCAATTATTTCTGAGAAGGAAAACCAGAAGTGCTAGTGTAGGTATCTTTGACTGCTGAGTCTGTACGACTGGATAAACTACTTGTTGTTGCAAGATTAAGGACCTAAGATTCTAAAGTTTCTTCCTCTTGGTGGTTCAGTGAACAGGCTCGGGGGTCCTAAGGCAGGCATCTTGGCTGTTTTAGGAGCAGGTTGGGTGACACAGGCTCCTTGGGTGATTTGTTTCTCCTACAATTATCGGGTTCTACAGTTTTCTTTATTTTGTTTGTATTTTTCAGGAGTATGAATCTCTGCAGCAACTGGTTTAGAAAATTTACTAATGATCAGTAGAAATAACTATTTTTATTTTCTGATCTAATTTAACTATTTGACTGATGAAATGACTCCTCTGCATTTTTCCCCATGCTTGAGTCTGCATCGTACTCCAGTACAGAGAGGTAGCATTAAATCGGCCAAATTCAGTAAGCAAAAGGCTAAGAGGATTATTTTAGACTCTTATAGTAATGTTTTTGTCATAATTCTGTCCTATATTTAAAACACAGTAAACATTCCAGTATAGCATCAACCGCAACATATAATTCATTTAATTAATACAGGAAAGAAAAACACAGTATGTTTCTGCACAGTTCTATATATTTCTTTTAACTCTATTTTTTTTCAGCCAGTAAGCAAATGCACATCAATCTTATACATTTCATGCTTTTCTTTAGCAATTGTATTTTCAAGAATAATAGCAGCTGCAAGAATTAATTTCTGCACAAGATTTATATGTTCCCATTTCAATTACATCTTTCTCAGATAAGAAATACCGTGCAATTCAACATTTATTTCCTTAAAGTTTTCAAGTAAAGGATAGTCTAGAATTATAGCATCTACAAAATCTATTCTCTGCACAAAATTATTATAGGTAAACCTATTATTTCATCACACATTTCATTCCATAGTTAAAATACAAAACCTATGCACAGTAGTACCAAACCCTATGTTACCACATACCCTAGTTTCTACAATATCCTTCTAATGCACAGTTCATAAACCTCTCATCAAAACCTTTCATGGCAACTTTAGACATTTCTTTCCCAAACCCTAACTAGCATTTCGAAATTTCTTAAAGAAAGCATTTACCACTTAGTAGAAAACACGATTCAGTATTAATATTTATTGACAGCTCATAACTCGAGTGAGAACCAATCTGAACATCGTAAACATTCACATTATCAAAACCTTGTTACACAGATTAAGTTCTGGGTACAGTGGCACTTTGCAAGCCTGATAACAATAAAAAAAAAACTACAGGAAGGATTCATTGCGAATTAAAATAGACACCATGTCTTTTTCATTACACAACTTCTGATAGTCGAACTTATCTCAAAGCTTTCCCAAAACTTAAACATCAACAACGATGGTGAAGCTATAGGAAACTGTTATCTACAACAACCATTGTTGTTCATTATTAAAATAACATTTATTTGCACATTTCTTAACCCTCATTTCAAAATGGATATCAGAGTTACACAGCGGACTTGTTAAGATTCCATAGTACACAAGGCTTAAACCTTTTTCAACCAAATCATTAAACAAGACCGTGGAGCAACAAATAACGTATTGTTATACCCTTATCAAATAGCAAGTAAACTACGATTCTGAAGTTCTTAACAGACAATGCAACCAGGCATCAAAAGAGATGAATGGCCATTTAAACCAGCAAAGATTATCCACTGTATCGTATTCATCAAGATAGGACTAAAAAAAAAATCAACACTTGGCCATAACCAAAAAGAAGTCGATAAGTTCCAACTCTCAGCATACAATAGTTACCATCACACCTTGAAAAAGGGGGCACCTACAAGGTTTTCAAGAACCACCGGGGCTTACCAGGAGAAGTAGAAGCATTCTTCATTATCCATGCTTGCACAGGAACCATCCTTGCAG
This sequence comes from Larix kaempferi, assembly GCA_027924585.1. NCBI lineage: Eukaryota > Viridiplantae > Streptophyta > Pinopsida > Pinales > Pinaceae > Larix > Larix kaempferi. The sequence continues at coordinate 12,128,960 of BSBM01000877.1, forward strand.
TGGGTACCTACAAAATTCCATTTCGAAGGGGTTAAAACAAGAAGATACAATAAAGCAACAAGCAACACAGTATTATTCATTATCGTAAAGATTACCTTTCTAATCGGAGCTCGGATCAGTGGCACACCACACCATCAAAAGAACGACGAATCCTGGTAGCAACAGCATTAACCACAATTTCAAAACCTTGAAGACAATTTCAGATGGAGGACCCGAATCCCAATTTCAAACACTCTCAGCAACTGACATATGAACACTTATATCTTTACAGAACTGTATCATGGCTCTTATGCACTAATGCATAAGCCTGAAACCTATAACTTCATCACTCAGGTCTCGGGTTCAAGACCGAGGAGGGAGTCCTCTTCTCATAGAAACCATCAACCCTACCTTTCAGCTTCCTGTTGGCCCTGCTCACCTCCCACTAAGCATAACAATGAAGGCAAGAAAGCCAAAGGTCACGACTTACCTATGCATGTTTAGGGTTTCATCCACCACCCTAGATCTTACAAGTGATCAACGGTGGGTGGTGGCCAACCCTGGCATGTTGTTTTTCGAACCAGTGATGCATTATTACCATTTAATTGCTGCATCTACCTATTGCCATGTAAGCAGACCGAGAGCTCGTGCATGGCACAGCTCATCCTTAGGATGGCGCTCATTAAAATCCCAAGCACGTGAAGATCTTACCATCAAGCCTCCACTTCATTATCAAGCTAATCAACATTAAATGCCAAGACTTGTCAATGCCAGTGGCTCATGTCAAAAACCAAGCTTTATACCCTGTCAACATTGCATCAATTGTTTGTTAGGTTCGACTCTATAGTTTACCGATATGCATCGAATAATTCTATGTTAGGTTTTGGCTCGTATTTCATATTAGTCATTATAGTCATGGTTGCATTGTATCATTTATAACATGTGCTATTATATGGTGGGAAATGCATTAACACTTTATAATTATCAATATGTCACTATTATAGCTCGTGTTCAGACCTAAAGCAATAAGCTTAGCCATATAAATGTTCACATAGTATTAACCATTGGATAATTGGAGACCATATATAGAGTTAAGACTTTAGCTATGCATAAGTACAATTTAAATACTATGCATATTATATATTGCACATTTTAGCATGCATTCTCCAATTCATAAAATGAATGAGAGTCTATAGGCATGGATAAATGGGTGATACACTTCCCAATACTAAGTTCATAAGCATAATCACCATACGCACCATATATTATCTATGTTAGCCATGTTTTGCAAAGTCTAACGACAAATGTAATACTATAGGTATAGCTTAATTGGTGACAATATTCACTTCTTTTACTAAGTTCTTAGCACAAGCACTAACCATACTTTTCATATTTCAACTATGTAGCGATAATCAAAATAGCATTATTTCAGTATTTTGATGACGTAATTTTATATTACAAAAGGGCTTGAAGGTCAGCACATAAACTAGAATTAATACCGAGATATTCATACCTCCAGTAACTTGTTTCACAAGGACGTACTTAGCATTTAATTCTACCTTAGCATTGAATTGAAAGACACTTTAACATTAATGTCGTAGAGATTCTTACCTGCTGTCTGCACAGAGAAACACGATTCAAATGATTTAGCTAATCATAGCTAAGTAAACTCCAAGGTACCTCGTAGGACCCCTTCATCATCACACAAGCAAACTGTCAGCTCAACATCAAATAGTACAAACTTAGAACAACATATATTTATACTTAGAACTTGAGCAAATCTTTAGATTGTATTCCTTGCATAATCATAAAAAATATGTTGTCAAGAAGTTTAGCATCCGTTTAAATATGAATAGAAAATGTAACCATATCATGTTTATTTGGGAAGTATGGCGTGTCATAGTTTTGGAATTATCTTAGTGAAGAAATTTATTTAATTTATAGTTTCTGCATTAATGACTTTGAAAATTATTGCTATTTTAAATTTATTTTTGTTGTTGTAATTTTCGGGATGTTATAGAGTTCCACATGGATCATCTGACGGCCATTTTCCTCAAATGCAGATGGTACAATATCCGTCTGAATCCTCATAAGTGTATCTTTTGTGTTGATTTCGGATGCCTCTTAGGATTCATAGTCTCGAAGGATGGGATCCGCATCGATCCCTTAAAGGTGGAATCCATTGTCAACCTCCCACCTCCAACTGATGTGACGGAACTTCAAAGTCTCCAAGGGAAGGCGACCTATTTACGATGCTTTGTTTGTAACTTCACGGAGAAGACTAAGGGGTATATGAAACTGCTTAAGAAGGACATCCCGTTCATTTGGGACGATCAAGATCAAAAATCCTTTGACAACATCAAACATGCCATCATGCATGCCCTCATGATCCAATCGCCAAACTATTTCTGAGATTACATCTTATATCTCGCTGCTTCTGCTACCACTATCACTATGGTTTTGGTATAGGAGGATCAAAATGTCGAGGACCATGTAATATACTATGCGAGTAAGAGTCTCATTGATGCTGAAACTAGATATTCACATGTCGAGAAGCTTGCTCTCGCGGCAGTAATCGCCGTCCAAAAGTTTCGGCACCATATCTTGCTCCGCACAACCACCATCATCGCAGACTCAAACCCCATGTACCATGTAGTGACACGTCAGGTGCTTGGGGGCAAGTACTCATGCTGGATTGTGATACTGCAAGAATTCAACCTTCTTTTCGAGAAAGCCAAGTCTAAAAAGTCCTCGGTGTTTGTAGAGCTTATTTGTGACCTACCCTGTCCTGATGTAGAAGTTGAGCACAATGACTCTTTTCCAGATGAATCGTTGTTTCTCATCAGTATGACTGATCCATGGTATGGAGATATTTCGTTATATCTTCAAACCCAACGATTCAACCCTCAACTCTCTCACGATGACCATCGTAGAATACGTCACCATGCAAAGTATTATCTGATCATCAATTATACTTTGTACCGTCATGGCATCGATTCAATTCTTTGACGTTGTTTAACTCACGATAAGGCTGAACGTGTTCTGAATGACTGTCACACTGGGGCGTGTGGCGGTCAACTCTCTAAGATGGCTACAACCTAGAATATTTTGCACGCATAATATTATTGGCCTACTATCTTCAAAGATTGTATTGAGGCCGTGAAAAGATGTCCTCCATGTCAACACTTCCATACGAAGAAGCACACCCATCCTGCCCCGTTACACCCAGTAATTGCCATGGGCCCCTTAGCAAAATGGGGCATCGATTTTATGCATTGTAAGCCTACCTCGGTCAGGGGGCATAGTTACATCATTGTAGTTGTGGATTACTTCACAAAGTGGGCCGAGGCAATGCCTACATACCAAAACAACAGAAAAACCGCCGCACTCTTCATGTTCAATCATGTAATAGTGCGGTTTGGAGTTCCTTAGGCGATAGTTACCGATCATGCTTCTCACTTTCAGAACCATATGGTTGATGAACTGAGCGATAGATTGGGTTTTCGCCATGAAAACTCAACACCCTACTACCCACAGTCCAATGGACAGGTCGATGCCATTAACAAGGTCTTGAAAACTATGGTCCAAAGGATGGTAGGTATGCATAAGTCCAACTAGCATAATATGCTCTTTTCAGCATTATGGGCCTACAGAACTTTCGTTAAAACCGCCATAGGTTTCACTCCCTTTCAGTTGGTGTATGGATTGGAGGCTGTCCTTCCTATAGAGTGTGAAATTCCATCTCTACAACTCGTTGTCGAACTTCTTCCTAACACTACTGCCGAGGAAGAACGTTTCCTGTACTTAACAAAACTTGACGAGTCCCATCGAGATGCTACTCTTGCTAACAAAGCACACAAGAACGCATCAAAGCTCAATACGACAAGTCAGTTGAACCTCGTATCTTCAATGAGGGTGACCTGGTCCTCACATACGACCAAAAACATGACAAACTAGGAGCAGGAAAGTTCGAGTCCATGTGGCACGGACCTTACATTGTCAAACGTGTTTTGGAAAAGGGAGCTTACGAGCTTGAAGACTATGATGGAATATATTTGGGTGAACCCCGTAATGGGATTTACCTGAAGAGGTACTATGCCTGAACCTGTCATGCATAGACTTTCTTGTATATACTGTACATGATGTGTTTGTTTGTTTTTGTGTGGTGTGACGCATTTATTTTTTGAGTGTCTTTAGATCTTGTTTCCACTTCTTATACCATGTTTTGTCTACGTGTGCAGATGGAAACATGCCACGGATTCACGGACGGCGCCAGCCGGCATACTCGTAACCTTGCCTCGGCATCCTGGGTACTGTATTCCCCAACAGACGAGCTCATCAGCTCAGGAGGAAGTTGCCTTGGATTTGCAACCAACAATGCCGCAGAGTATCAGGCGGTAATTGGAACCCTAACCGATGCTTTTTCCTTGGGTATGAACCACATTATCATCCACATGGATTCTCAATTAGTGGTCTCCCATCTTAACCGGGTCTACGCTATTCGTGATCCTACCCTACTCTGTCTCTTTAGACGAGTCCATCTCTTGGAAAGGTCATTTGAATCCATTCAATACCTGCACATTCCACGAGAGTTAAACACAGTTGCTGACTCGATGGCCAACTTCATTTTAGATTGGTACATCGCACACACATAATACTCATAATGTGTAAAAGCATTCACAACATGTAAATAATGCACTGTATAAAAAGCAAAGCATATGAACAAGATCACATCATTCGTCATTTTTGAAACACATAATGTATAAATCATCAGGAATGCCTATATATATATATATCATCAAAAGTAGTGTTGGTAAAAAAATCTGAAGCACGATGTCTTTCAGTAAGTCTCTACAAAATCTGAAGCCTCGTAGCTTTCAGTAGTACAAAATCTAAGGCCTCTAAGCTCTCAGTACAAGTATAATAACGTCATCAGGCCTGACACTTGGCCCGTACACCCCTAGGACATACAGCTCTATCGGTGAGAATGGAAGCACTCCACTGTCCTTTCTACCTTACGGAGTAAGGCGTTGAAGCGTACAGACGCTCCAACTACGAACCTCTGCATAGGTCTCGGTAAGTCATCTACTACTGGCTCAGGAACATCCACTGTTAACTAGGACAAGTTCCTGTACACTTCCTCCATCTCCACAATGGCAGCATGAGCACCTGGGGGCATAACTGCTTCCTCACCTCTATCTCTCCTCGCTAGAAGAGAGACTCCTACGGGCCATATGGGACCCACATCTGCACACACATGTTATATACTTGTCAGCACTACAACAAAAAAAATCATAAATATACAAAACTAAAAAATACAAGGGTTTTGTTCTCACTGATGTCTCCCCATGCTGTACCCTCGGGAAGCACTAAGTCGGGATCCTCTCTGTAATCCATACCGCCATACAGGTAGTCCTCAACCATGAGAAACTGGCCTTCCAGCCAGCTGAAGAACTTGACACCAAAGCTGATGATAGGGCCCCCACCATGAAGGGCCATCACCTTTACCCATCTGAGCATGTGAGGATCCCTAGGATTCCTGTCATCCAATCGTACCTATGGGCGCAAGATGGGGACCTGCTCCAAGAGGAACGATATCACTATCGATCCGTATCCAAACTATTTGAGCTCTCCCCACTAACACTTGGTTAGCTGAGCTCGGATGTTTGCGAGGAGACACTCGCACCAGTTGAAGATCTTGGGGGACATACAGTCTTCCACATAGAGCATCTGAGTCCGAGTGGCCATGTGTGGGGCTTGGCTCCCCGCCACTCTAGTGGTAGTGAACAGTACGGCACACAGTGGGTGGTCTACACCATCCTTAATGGAAATATTCCCACTAGAGGATAGAGCTTGAGCAATACAATGCTGTGCAACCATGTCATCGACAGTGTGATCACTAGCTCATGATCTAGTGAGAACTACATGGTCCCCTCTCCGAGACAAACTAGTAAGAAAATAGATGTCCTCAACATCTATAGTGAGAATGTGCTCATCGATCACAAAGTGTTGCTGGGCCACATCCTAGCACCAGAGCATATGTGACAGCAGTAGGATTTGGGCCCTCATGCCCTGAATCTCGAAGAACTTGAGCAAACCACAATTTCTCAAGGAATTCACACATTGTGGATCATTTGCAGCTTGAACATCATCCACCTCGTGCTCTCTTTCCCGCCACTCTAATACCATGTTTGCTTGCTGTCAACTTGCCAAAGTGGGCATTTAAACAATGTTAGACCTCACTTCAACCACAGAAAGTCCACTCTTTGGGTTTAACTTGATGGTTGGGCTATGCGTTTCCGCCGTCGCACTGTGCTATTACACACAGTGCGATGGCATCGCACTCCATGTTTTTAGGACTTGCGTCGAGTTGGCCTCGTCGCAGTTTGCAAAAGGGAAAACTGCGACGAGCCGAAGGCGCAATGGCCCTCCACAAATCCATCAAAAAACCTAAAAAATGGACCTAAAATCAAAATGTAATCGGATACAATTTTGCTAGATGAAGTTAGGCTTACTTGCTCCAGACGGTGGGTGAAATGGCGGCTCGTGGCTCCCGGAATCGACAAGTGAAGTTTTGGCTCCAAATTGGTACTTCTTCTCCGAAATTGGCAAATGAAATAATGGTGACTATATTTGACCCATTTTTCCATTTATAAATGAAATAGAATATTCCTTTTTCAAATATTTGATTCCTTTATGTCATTTGCTATAGTTTTAATCATTTGTATCATATTTGGAATATCGGTTGACTATTTGACCTAGTTTCCAAGTGTGCAGGAGTTGTTAAGTGGTCTTTTGTGCTATTTCTCGCGTTACAATGATCATCTTAGGTATGGACAAATCCCTTGAATGTTTTGTCATTATTTCGCAACGGTTAGATTGTAATTATTTTATGATGATGAGCTTACTCTTCGTTTGTTCTTGTGCTCTTGGAACTATGAGAATAAGTACCGAGTTAAGATTTATCGCTTTTCAGGGCTCGTTAAACTCCCATGGAAAAGGATACCCCCCGGAGTCTACCTTTAAGCTCTTTTCAGGATCTCGAAAAACAAAAAGATTGCCAAGCGAACTTGTTGCTTTCATGCTTGTTAAAGTATTTGAATGGTCATCTTCCTAATGATAGTTTACCCCTTTTTCGGACCAGGGGGAACTACTTATGAAAAAGGTATACTCCAGCCAATCATGATTGGAAGAGTCCTCTCCCGTGTTGTTTTACCCTTTTTTCGGGTGATGAGGCTAACTTTACAAAAAAGGACCGTTGGAGTCTTCTTTAGTTCTTTTCAGACTCTCTAAACATGAAATGACGTCGAGTTTACCTTCTATGGACTCGTTAAACTTTCACACTGAAGGACCCGTCATGGGACGAACCTCTCCTATCCCAGGTTAGGAAAATTTTTGGGATTGGACTCATCTATGAGATGAGCTATACCGAGCATCTAGTTACCCTCATCAAGCTCGTAAAAAACACATGAGGCACTCATCAATCATGATGGGGAAAAAGGAAGGCTTTTATGTTAACACTTTGTCAGTGGCAGTATGTAGTCATTCTTGAACATGGCACTCATCTGCATTTGCATACTGTACTTGGGTCATCCGTTTGTCATCGAGTCTTACTTACTTCCTAATTCTCGTTACTCTTTTCATTCATTCAAAGAAAGCTTCCATCATCAGTTGCATTAGAAGTTAGTGTTGTACTCGTCATGTCAATACTGCCAAGTCATGCTATGCCCATGTTCAAGAAAACGTCCACCATTTATTATCTGCAGTCAGTATGCCCGCCACCATGTCAGTCTACTCTGAGTCAATCTTGCATGTTACCATACCATCTGATATACTCTACACATCTTTCATCGTGTTTCGTGTCGATTGATGGGGGATTCATCATGACCGTCCTTCGACGGATTCATCCTTGTCGACATCAACTCATCATCCAAGGATTGAATCTAGAAACCAACCAAGTACCTTGGCCCTGCATGCCTCAATGGCAGGTTGCCTCGCTTTCAACATGAGTTTACATCATTGACTCTTGATTGAAAGATTTCATCTTGCGTTCGACTTCAACTCACTTATTCACGCTTGCTGATATGTACTGTGATACCTTGGGAATCATTGACATTAATGGTGATCTCCCTCGTGCTTGTTAACGGTTTACATCAATGATCGGTAATCAAGTGGTTTCTACCATGTTCAACATCAAGACCTTTGTAATCACATGGATAGATTCGTATCATTGTGGGTTCAACTTGAAGACCCTGGGAAGTCATATTTTACCCAGGTTGTGATGGAGTTTGTATTAAGTTATATCGCACGGATCCACATTTGCATTGGTCGTGGCTGTGTTGTCATCTCATCATGGATATACGCTTGTGTCTAGTAGCCATGATTGTGTTCAGTTGGTCATTACTACCATGGATCTGCATTGTATTGGTCGGCAGCCATGTTGTGAGTCATTTGAGACTGTGTAGTTAGAGTCAGTTATACTGCAGCAATGTCCTTCATCCGACAAGTCCATTTCCATTCCTTCTATCAAAGCATTTCACCTGTCTATCTTCAACAGCTTCATGCTTTGGGGGGCATTCTGTTACACCTAAAATCTTTCCATCATGAGATTCAGTGTATACACCCCTGGAGTTACCTTAACTGAGTGATTGACTTGGAAGGATTTGTACCCATTTGTACTAGGTTTTGAGAGGTCGTCGCAGGTTGCACTCATGTAGCATGCGACGTCGCAGCTTGCTCTATTGCAGGGTGCTTCGATGTCAGTTAATAGACAAAAATAGCCCTTCGATCCCCTTCTCGAAGCTTGCTAACTTGGGACCCTATCCCTAACCTCTTGGGAGAGCTGGCACTCGATTCCTAACACCTTGGAAAGATCCCCTAAGTCTCTCCTACCATATCTCAACCTATCCTATCCATACCCTATCCACTTAGTCCTATTTAAATGAAGCTCACTCCCATCCTAAGGGGAGTAAGTCTATGGTACTCTTATGCTGGTGAAATTAAGCCCAATAGATCTAACACTCTAGCTTGGGGAACATCCACTTCCCTCTAGGAGCTTTGGCATGTCGGAAGGAGCTTGCAGCGTTAAGGCAATGGTTGTAATCCTCTTTTCTATTGTACTTCTCCACTTTTCAATACAGTTAATATAACTATTTTCCATAAATGTTGTCTCCTTGATGATGTTTAGAGTTTTCCTCCTTAAATGTTAGCTTATATCTATCATATGAGATATATGCTTTCACTTCTCATGGTCTGTTACATGTTCAACAGGGTTTAGCTACCTGCGATCTGGCAGCACTGGAGCATTGGATAAACAAAGGAGAAAGGGATCTACAAATCTAAGGTAAACGATCTACTCTTTCATTTGTATTTCTATACGATCTAGGAAAGTATTTTATGTTCTGTCTTATTTGTTCTAGACTTACATTAAGCTAGGGAGATCAGGCCTTGAGTCCGCTCTCGGTAGATTGTCCGTAAAACACGAACCAACCACATAGGATTGTGGTTGAAAAGCGGGCACGAGAGGAGTGGGTGATTAGGTTCTCAAGAACGCGTGCGCGTTATATTTAAATTAAAATAATGTGCGTGCGTTACAATTAAATTCAAATAACGTACGTGCGTTATAATTAAATTCAAATATTTTGGTTGGCACGCTTAATGTTAGACGAAATGCAAGCGCTTTTCTTCTATAAAAAAACTACCGCCCGTTTTGTATATACATAACGCCCGCGCATTATTAACTTCACAAATTTATGTTTTTAAGTGTTGGATGGAGATAAAGGGGGTGAGAGAGAGAAGAAACATACGAGAGGGGGGGCATGATGATGAGGATGATGATGAAGATGATGATGAAGATCACGATGATGATGATGATGATGAAGATGAAGATGATGGTGATGAAGATGATGATGTTGATGATGTTGATGATGATGTTGATGATGATGATTATAATGATGATGATGATGATGATGATGATCGTCGACGATCATCATCATCATCATCATCATCATTATAATCATCATCATCAACATCATCATCAACATCATCAACATCATCATCTTCATCACCATCATCTTCATCTTCATCATCATCATCATCATCGTGATCTTCATCATCATCTTCATCATCATCCTCATCATCATGCCCCCCCTCTCGTATGTTTCTTCATCATCATCATCATCATATTCATCATCATCATCATAGTCATCATCATTGTCATCGTCCTCACCCTCTTCCTCATCGTCATCGTCATCATCATCATCAACATATTCATTATGATCTTCATCATCATTATCATATTCATCATCATCATCATCACCATCGCCATCTTCATCATAATCATCATCGTCGTCATCATCATCATCATCATCATCATCATCATCATTATCAGCATCAGCATCATCCTTATGAAGATGATGATGATGATGATGATGATGATGATGTGATGATGATAACCAGTATAGATCCATCTTAAACCCGTATCTATCAAGCACCGAGAGGGATCCAATTTCTTGAGGTGTATTTCTTTTTTTAAAATTTAAACTTAAGAAATTTGATCTCTCTTGATTGATAGATCTGGGTTTAAGTTTTAAGTTTTTATTTATAAACAAACATCTATTTTTTAATTACTTTTCATAATATTTTATTTTATGAACCAACATGGATTTTTTTTTAAATACTATCCATAATTTTTTATTTTATGAGCCGACATGAATTTTTTTAATTATTTTGTTACATCACAAATGTTACAACATCTCCCCCATACTGGGCTGTAGAGCACCTCATTTCACTCGGTGCAATGAAGATGACGATGACGATGATGATGATGATGATGGTGATGAGGATGACGATGATGATGATGATGATGGTGATGAGGATGATGATGATGATGATGAATACGTTGAAGATGACGATGATGAAGATGAAGATGACGGTGATGAAGATGATGATGATGATGATGATGATGATGATGATGATGAAGACGACAATGACGATGATGATGATGATGATGATGAAGATGATGATGAATATGGTGATGATTATGATGATGATGATGATGATG